>CM031940.1:9068680-9668680 GCA_018703725.1 Brassica juncea
TAACTCGACCTAATTTAAAGTAACAAGCAACCATATAGACATTGATTTAGCACATTATAATAAATGAAACTATTTAACAAATTTCAAATCTTAGATTTACTCCAAGTGATCGTCATTATTGGGAATAATATTTTGATATTGTAAACTTCATGTCCAAGTCACACAATATTTTGCAGATATTTTATATTGCATAACCCGGAAGAACAAAATATTTAAAAAACATTGTTGAACATAAGAACATTATAACTCCTAGGATGTTATTATTCCTAAAACTTTGTAGTAGCAATTATCAAAAGCAAGTCTAGCTGTATGACTCTTACATATGTTCGGACCAAATTATTAGTTGGCTAAGATTGAAATGCAGATCATCGTCCGGTAACACAAAAAGGAAAACGTGGACGGCCGATTGGATCATGTTCAAAATCGAAAGGTTTCTTTATTCTAACATATAAGTTAATTCAAAACAATAATGTTGTATTGAAATTGCTCTAATTATGAATAATTATCACGTTCGTCAAATAAACGATCGACCAGCGTTCAAGCCGACATTTTATGACTGTGAGTTTCCATTATTTCTGATAACATACATTTGCCATATTGTTTATTAAACTAAATGGGTTCCAAAATAATCAAACAGGTGGCTGCGAGAAGTGCGACTCTATAGTACGGAACTTAATCAAATACTTTATATATATACATTATAACCTCTGATACTAATTATTTCAAATATATTAGTCAAACAGAAAAATGCTCGCAACATGAGACGGGCCGTGTTGCTATCAAAACGGGCTTCAGCACTCTCACAAGGTACATCATAACTAACCTGGTCTATCAAGGTTAATATATTTATAGTTGTGATTATAATTTTTTACACATAATTTCAGATACTCCATCAAACCACTTGGCTTCAGACGTACTGGGAAAAAAGAAAGGTACATACTATATATGTTTGCCCACTACTAGGATAAATATAAATATATGCGATATCACACATTCAAACGTCTATCATCTAATAATGTATATAATCCAAGTTTAAGTGGTTTTAAGTTTTTGGTTTAGAGATGTTCTTATTTGCATTTTATTATTTAAATATATGATTAAACTGAAACACTAAAATTTCCCCTTTTATTGTATATATAAAATTGTTATTTTATATAATATATTAAAATTACGTTTATAATATAGGTCTCATCAGAAAATGTTTAATGATAATAAGATTTTTATATATGTAAATATAATAAATATATGTTAATATATACAAATCAATTTCTTATAGATATAAATCGATATATATAAGAAACTAAAAATAATAAATTAAGGGGACCCTAATTTATTTTAAAATTAAAAGGATATTATTGTCTTACTATTTATAAGATTTGTGTCATAATTCGATCACGCCCTATTCGAGGCAGCCGAAATGTTGTTCTACTGCTGTATTACTTAACAAAATCAGTCTCCATTAATTAATTAATGGTTGATATATTATATTTTACTAATTATATATATTATTAGCCATAATAAAATATTTGAGATCTTATGTATATATATATTAATTGTGATTTTTCTTATTGGCTGTTTTTTATTACGTTTATTAATATATATGGTGAATAAAATTTATATCGCATATAGCTCCAATACATTTTTACATACAATACTAATCGGGTTCAACAAAAGATGTTAAGTGATTTATAGGTTTTAGCTAAAAACGCACTTGATTGCATTTTATTATTTACATATATGATTAAACTGAAATAATAAAGTTTCCCCCTTTTACTGAATATAAAAAATTGTTATTTTTATATAATATATTAATATTACGTTTAATATACTATTTAGATTTCATCAAGAAATTTTTAATGATAATATAATATTTATATATAAATAAATATATTAATTGTTATTTTTCTTATCAAATGTTTTATTACGTTTATTAGTATTCCTGTTGAATAAATTTATATCGCAAATAGCTTAAAAACATTTTTACATACAATAATAATCTGTTTCAGCCACAAATGTTGAATGATAAATATATATATATATATATATATATATATATATATGTAAATATATTAAATATATGCTGATATATACAAATCAATTTTCTTATGAATATAAATCTATATATAAAAAATTACAAATAAATAAATTATGGTACCTTATTTTATTCTAGAATTAAAAGGATAATTTATTGTATATATAAAATTGTTATTTTATATAATATATTAACATTACGTTTAATATAATATATAGGTTTCGTCAGAAAATGTTTAATGATAATAAGATTTTTATATATATGTAAATATAATAAATATATGTTAATATATACAAATCAATTTTCTTATAGATATAAATCTATATATAAGAAACTAAAAATAAATAAATTAAGGGACCCTAATTTATTTTAAAATTAAAAGGATATTATTGTCTTACTATTTATAAGATTTGTGTCAAAATTTGATCACGCTTTATTCGAGGCAGCCGAAATGTTGTTCTACTGCTGTATTACTTAACAAAAATCAGTCTCCACTAATTAATTGATGGTTGATATATCTATATTTTACCAATTATATATATTATTAGCCATAATAAAATATTTGAGATCTTATGTATATATATATTAATTGTGATTTTTCTTAATGGCTGTTTTTTGTTACATTTGTTAATATATATGGTGAATAAAATTTATATCGCATATAGCTCCAATACATTTTTACATACAATACTAATCGGTTTCAACAAAAAATGTTAAGTGATTTATAGGTTTTAGTTAGAAACGTACTTGATTGCATTTTATTATTTACATATATGATTAAACTGAGATAATAAAGTTTCCCCCTTTACTGAATATATAAAATTGTTATTTTTATATAATATATTAATATTACGTTTAATATACTATTTAGGTTTCATCAAAAAATGTTTAATGATAGTATAATATTTATATATAAATAAATATATTAATTGTTATTTTTCTTATTAAATATTTTATTACGTTTATTAGTATTCCTGTTGAATAAAATTTATATCGCAGATAGCTTAAAAACATTTTTACATACAATAATATTCTGTTTCAGCCAAAAATGTTGAATGATAAATATATATATATATATATATATATATGTAAATATATTAAATATATGCTAATATATACAAATCAATTTCCTTATGAATATAAATCTATATATAAAAAATTACAAATAAATAAATTATGGTACCCTATTTTATTATATAATTAAAAGGATATTTTTATTGTATATATAAAATTGTTATTTTATATAATATATTAAAATTACGTTTAATATAATATATAGGTTTCATCAGAAAATGTTTAATGATAATAAGATTTTTATATATATGTAAATATAATAAATATATGTTAATATATACAAATCAATTTTCTTATAGATATAAATCTATATATAAGAAACTAAAAATAAATAAATTAAGGGGACCCTAATTTATTTTAAAATTAAAAGGATATTATTGTCTTACTATTTATAAGATTTGTGTCAAAATTTGATCACGCTCTATTCGAGGCAGCCGAAATGTTGTTCTACTGCTGTATTACTTACAAAAATCAGTCTCCATTAATTAATTAATGGTTGATATATTTATATTTTACCAATTATATATATTATTAGCCATAATAAAATATTTGAGATCTTATGTATATATATATAAATTGTGATTTTTCTTAGTGGCTGTTTTTTGTTACATTTATTAATATATATGGTGAATAAAATTTATATCGCATATAGCTCCGATACATTTTTACAAACAATACTAATCGGTTTCAACAAAAAATGTTAAGTGATTTATAGGTTTTAGTTAGAAACGTACTTGATTGCATTTTATTATTTACATATATGATTAAACTGAGATAATAAAGTTTCCCCCTTTTACTGAATATATAAAATTGTTATTTTTAAATAATATATTAATATTACGTTTAGTATACTATTTAGGTTTCATCAAAAAATGTTTAATGATAGTATAATATTATATATAAATAAATATACTAATTGTTATTTTTCTTATTAAATGTTTTATTACGTTTATTAGTATTCCTGTTGAATAAAATTTGTATCGCAAATAGCTTAAAAACATTTTTACATACAATAATAATCTGTTTCAGCCAAAAATGTTGAATGATAAATATATATATATATATATATATATGTAAATATATTAAATATATGCTAATATATACAAATCAATTTTCTTATGAATATAAATCTATATATAAAAATTACAAATAAATAAATTATGGTACCCTATTTTATTATAGAATTAAAAAGGATATTTTTATCTTATTACTTATAAGATTTGTGTCAAAATTTGATCATGCTCTACTCGAGGCAGTCGAAATGTTGTTATACTGCTGTATTACTTAACGAGAATCCGTCTCCATTAATTAATTAATGGTTGATATATATATATATATATATATATTATCAATTAGATATATGATTAGCCAAAATAAAATATTTAAGATCTTATGTATATATATTAATTGTTATTTTTCTTACTAGCTGTTTTATTATGTTTATTGATATATATGGTGAATAAAATTTATATCGCATATAGCTCCAAGAAATATTAAGTGATTTATAGGTTTACTTAAAAACGTTCTTAATTGCATTTAATTATTTAAATATATTATTAAACTGAAATAATAAATTTTCCCCCCTTTTACTGAATATATAAAATTGTTATTATTATATAATATATTAATATTACGTTTAATATAATATATATGTTTCAAAAGAAAATGTTTAATAATAATAAATTATTTATATATAGATAAATATATTATTTGTTATTTTACTTATTAAATGTTTTTATTGCGTTTATTAATATCTCTGGTGAATAAAATTTATATCGCATGTAGCTTCACAATATTTCCGCATACAATACTAATCGGTTTTCACCTAAAATGTTGGATGATAAATATATATAGTACGTATATAAATAATTATACATATAAATTTCTAATAAATACATTAGAAGGTAGATATTTTATTAAAATAAAAATAATAAAAACTATCATCCTACGCATTAAACAATATGTGACACAAGTTGACCCTGTTCTATTCGACACAGGCGAAATTTAGATATTTTACTAATTTGGTTAGTTTATCGACTACTAATTAATACAGTTCGTGCTGTATTTCTTACCGAGAGTTAGACTCCGTACAATCCTTTATTATAGACATGTGCTATGATAACAATGTCAACACACAATTTATACAGATAAAGACTCTACATCTAAAGCCGAAGATAATCCAATCGTAGCATGCTCGAAATGTGGTGCGCTAATGTGGACTTTGGAGAGCACTGGAACAGACTCAAGAACCGGTGAACCAACCTTCACGATTTGCTGTAACCATGGCCAGATAAAGCTTCCACCGATGAAACAGCCTCCATCTCTGTTAGAAGAACTGCTTCGGTCTAGGTCATTTCGGGATACTATCAGAGTCTATAATTCTGTACTGGCTTTCACGTCAGTTGGAATGAAAATGGATTATAGTGTCGTGCATGCACCTGGTCCATACACTATACGGATCCAGGGTCAGACCCACCATAGAATTGGCTCCCTTATACCACAGCAGGGCTGTCTCCCGGAATATCTCCAGCTATATATATTTGATACGGGCAACGAAGTCAAAAACCGGTTAAGTGCGATGGGTCAAACCTCGGGTGAAGGTAATCTTAATGAGACAACCTTACAGCGACTGATCGAGATGGTTGACGAGAACAATTGTCTGGCTAAGATATTTCGACGGGCACGTGATCACTACGAAAAAGGGGAAGAGTTCGTTGTTAGGTTGCTCCCAGATAAAGGGAAAGGGAGAGAGTACGATCTTCCGAACACAAGTGAAGTTGCAGGCCTTATTGTAGGGGATATGTCATCGACAATCGGATTACGAGATATAGTGGTCCAGTTCCAATCTGACACTTTGCAGCAGTTACGTGACGATCACCCCCTGTACATGAGTCTACAATACCCTCTTTTGTTTCCATATGGTGAGTATGGCTTTCACCCAGAGATCCCACTAACTCTTGAGATAGGCACCTCGAAAACAAGACAATTCCTGACCGTTCGCCAATACTACTCTTCATTGATCCAGACACGTCTTGACCAAGGGATGACATTGATTAACGGAGGGCGTCTCTTTCATCAATTTATTGTTGACGTTTATACAGCGATTGAGGAAGATCGTTTAAGATGGGTGAAGGAATAATCAAGATGTCTTGAGAGCCGAGCTATACAGTAATGTTCTAGACGCTGTGAGCAGAGGTGACACAGAAGCTAAAATGGTTGGCCAGAGGTATATATTGCCACCGAGTTTTACTGGTGGACCCCGATACTTATTTGAGAAATATTATGACGCAATGGCAATTTGTAGAGACTTCGGCAATCCAGATTTGTTTGTCACGATGACGGCCAACCCTAATTGGGTCGAGATTAAAGAGCATCTTATGAGATATGGTGGAGACTCACCCAATGATAGACCAGACATTGAATGTCGAGTCTTCAAAATGAAGTTGGATCAACTACTCACAGATTTCAAAAAGGGAACTTTCTTCAAGCCGTATACGGCCGCACTCCACAGGATAGAGTTTCAGAAAAGGGGTCTTCCTCATGCTCATATATTACTGTGGTTTGGAAACTGTTCCAGGACACCAAGTGCAGACGAAATTGATGAGATAATCTCGGCTGAGCTCCCAGACAAAGATGAAGATCCAGAGGCTTATAATTTAGTCACAAAACACATGATCCATGGTCCATGTGGTACACTTAATCCGAGGTCACCCTGTATGGAAAATAATGTGTGCACAAAAAAATATCCTCGGCCGTATAACAAAACCACATCGGTTGACAAGTCGGGCTATGTGTTATACCGTCGGCGTCAGAATGAAAAAGCAAGTGTGGTAAAAAATGGATCAATCCTGGACAACACCTCTGTTGTTCCCCATAACATCAAGCTTCTAAAGAAGTACAATGCTCATATTAATGTCGAGTGGTGTAATCGAACAAGTGCGGTGAAGTATTTATTCAAATACATAACCAAAGGTGTTGACAGAGCATCAGCTGTTATTGAGAAAGGAAATACTGCAACTACTTCTGAAACACCGACCTCGGATGGATCAAATGAGAGAGTCATCAATCAACGAAATGAGATCCAAGACTACGTTGATGCTCGATATTTGTCAGCTTGTGAGTCTATGTGGCGGACATACGCATTCCACATACACAAAAGAAAACCATCAGTTGAGAAGCTGATCATTCACCTAGAAGGCGAACATAACATCTCAATCAAAGAAACTGATAATCTTGGCCGTGTAATCCGTAAGCCGGGAATCGAGAAAACAATGTTCACTGAGTGGATGGTTCTATGCAGAAGGTCAGAGTTTGCGAGAACCTTAACGTATGTGCAAATTCCAGAATATTTTGTGTGGAACAACCGTACTAAAGTCTGGACTGAACGTAAGAAAGGTAAAGCCATTGGCAGAATCGTAACTGTTCATCCATCATCAGGTGATCGTTACTTTCTAAGGATCCTCATAAATAAAATCAAGGGTCCTCGAAGCTATGACGAGCTCAAAACTTACAACAATGTGAAATACCCTGATTTCAAGTCAGTTTGCTACGCACGAGGCTATTTGGACAATGATGTTGAGTGGCACGAGACAATGTCAGAAGGCATTAGATGGGCTACCCCATATCAACTTCGCGATATGTTTGTCACGTTCTTGACGAACTGCTTTGTAACAAGTCCTAAACATTTATGGGAGCACTCTTGGAAATCAATGAGCGATGATATACTACACAAGAGGCAGAGAATCATGGGTCATGCAAATCTGGAGCTAGATGATGAGACTCTTGAGCAGTTCACGCTAATCGAAGTAGAAAAATTGATGCGAATGCATGACCGAACATTAGCCGATATTAAAGATATGCCGAAGATTAAACCTGTTCTGCTGAGAGAGCTGGGAAACAATATGTGGAACCGTGAACTGGATTACGATGTCGCCGAGGAAACTCTAAAACATGACAGGCAATTTAAACAGCTCAATGCTGACCAGCGTGCAATCTATGAATCAGTCTTAGAATCTGTTGATAAGAAAGAAGGAAAACTATTCTTTGTGCATGGTGCAGGCGGTACAGGTAAAACATTCGTTTACCAAACCATAATATCGAGAATGCGATCCAGAAAACAAATTGTCCTGCCGGTAGCCTCTTCTGGAATAGCCGCATTGCTCCTACCTAATGGTAGAACAGCACATTCTCGCTTCAACATCCCTTTAAAGCTATCTGAGGATAAGCTGTGCAACATCAAACCCGATACAATGCTGGCTGAGCTAATTGAGAAAACGGATCTGATAATTTGGGATGAAGCACCTATGACACATAAGCATGCTTTTGAGGCCCTAGACAAATCATTGAGAGATATAATGTCTAGGAAGGACACAACCGCGAAAGATCTGACTTTTGGCGGCAAGAAAGTACTGTTAGGCGGAGATTTTCGGCAAATACTTCCTGTAATCCCACGAGGCAGTAGAGCTGATACTGTCATAGCTTCAATAAGTCACTCATACTTATGGCATAGCTGCCACAAGTTCTCCTTGAAAATGAATATGAGACTGAATCATGAGGAAAAGGAGTTTTCGGATTGGCTCTTACAAGTCGGCGAAGGACGTTTAGAATCAGGATCGGGAGATCAGTACGAGGACCACCACGAACAGATGATAGCTGTCGACAGCTCATTAATTCGACAAAGTGGTGTGGATCCATTGAAAGAGGTTATCAATGCGGCATACGGAGAAGTTAACACCGAGACAGTCTCCAAGAGCTACTACACGGATAGAGCTATACTCACACCACGAAATGAGACCGTGGATGAGATAAATGCTTACACCATCTCACATACGGACGGGGTTTCAAGAGATTATTTCAGTTTTGATAGCTTTGAGATTTCGGAGACTCAATCAGATCAAAATGTTACACTATACCCAGTAGAGTACCTTAATTCCTTGGAGTTTTCAGGTCTGCCTTCACATAAACTCACTCTAAAAGTTGGCGCCCCAGTTATGCTGTTACGAAACATAAATCAGAGAAAGGGATTGTGCAACGGTACCCGTATGATCTTAACCCACATAGGCGAGCGTTTGCTGAAGGCAGAAATTGTAACTGGATCGCTTATTGGAAAAGAGATCTTGATTCCAAGAATTGTTCTTTTGCATGAAGAAACAAATCTACCGTTTACCTTGCGCCGACGACAATTTCCTATCAGATTGTGCTACGCAATGACAATCAACAAAAGCCAAGGTCAGAGCTTAAAAGAGGTCATTTTATATCTGCCTAAACCCGTGTTCTCACATGGTCAACTTTATGTCGCTCTATCACGAGTCACAAGCAAAGCGGGATTAACAATCATTAAAGGCAAAGATTCCCATGAGCTCATGGTTAAGAATGTTGTTTTCAAAGAAATTTTCAAAGGCATTCTTCCACACAGAGGTGCTTACAATTAAATTTTAAACATTCCATATACACCATTCATAAAATTTCTTTTCATATATTAAAATTCCCGACAGATTTACAAAGCTCAACGCCACATCGATAGGAAGCTACCTATTCTTAATGAAGACATCGATGGTTCTTATGCATCTACGCCGATCAGGTACCTTAGTATATAACTAATCCCTATATCGTATAAAATTAAATTTAAGTTACCTGAACTAATCTTTACCTTCCACAGGTTATTTATTTCGAATGATATCATCGCAGCATCTCTTGATCAGACACTTTATTCTTTTATATACATTCTATGATACTTGGATTTTTTTTTTGGACAAATGATACTTAGATCTATTGTATTTGTTTTAAGACAATTTCGTGTTCATCAGAGATTTATTTTTGAGAAAGTTATATTACAATCATAACAAATAAAAACATCAAATATCATAAGTGAGACTTTAATAAACACTTATCCGCGCGTAGCGCGGAGATTGGATCTAGTATACAGTAAAAGGAATACATGTAAGTACATATATATATATTATTGGGGGAATAAATATATGTCCCTGTCTTGACCTAAGCCCTAGCCCCCGTTTCCCTGGTTTAAAGAAAAATAAAAATAACAATGTCTCTGATCCGCCGTATCATGCTTGGTCGGCGCAGCTTCTGCACCGCCGTGGCAAGAAAAGCTGAGGACATAATGAAAAATCCAGATTGCCGTACTTGGGAGCTAAGCGCGAGGGTCAGATACCTCGCCAATTCTGTTGGCGACTTAGACACGGCAGCTAGGTACTCTCGTTTGGCTGTCTTCAGCAAACCCGACGACGAACCGGAGATAACAGTCCATACATGTGAAACCATCATCGGAAGCATGGTGCGGGCTAAAAGACACAAGGACGCTTACGATCTTTACGATTACTTCTTCAACAAGCATACGCTCAAACCAAACAGCAGTTGCTGCAACCACATCATCGAGTCTCGTTTCCAACAAGGTCTTGTTGACGAAGCTCTTGATTTCCACCGAACCGTCAAGGGTATGGTCCCTGACTACCCGAGTGAAGCTAGTTTAAGGGTATTGACCAAAGGTTTAGTCCACTCTGGTCGATTTGACATAGCTCAAGCCTTGCTTAAGGGCAGCTCTAAACTGTTTCCTGATCACGTGGCGTTCAACAATCTGATTCAAGGCTTTTTGGATCTTGGGAATTTAGACAAGGCCAATCAATTGTTTGAAGAATTCAAACGATCGTTGTCTTCTAGTATGGCTGATAACAAGTTTACATGGGATTTTTTATATTCAGGATATCCACGATATGAAAACAGAGTCGCATTCCTGATGGCCACATTCATGGAGTACTGGTTTAAGCAAGGTAAAGAGGTGGAAGCTATGGAGTTAATCTTCTGCTCCATTAGGATTGGATGGCGTCTCATCCAATGTTTGCTCTATTTCTTTCTGCAAAAATCAGAGATGGCTTTTATATGTAGAAATGTTTACTCCAAATCAATAAAAGAAAATTTGAGCAACCTGTTGAGTCACATTAGGTGTCAAAACTTGAGTCTGAGCAGCAGGTGTGTCATTCGATTTTGGCTCTTTCTCAATCTGGAAAATATCATCAGCAAGGCAATCATGAACATGTAGAAGTGCTTCCAAAAAGATTCTTTGGCATATAGTTGTGTGTTACATTAAGTGACAAAACCTGAGTCCGAGGAGTTGGTGTCTCATTCGATAATATCTCTTTCTCAATCTGAAAAAAAAATTATCAGAAGGCCATCATGAATTGTTTCTTTTACAAAAATCATTCAACTATAATTTCCACAATGAATATTACCTCATCTCCAAGATTTTGTTCTGCTTGATTAGGATTGGATGGCGTCTCATCGGATGATGGCTGTGTTTCTTCCTGCTAAAGATCAGAAAGGCATATATATGTTCAAAGGCTTCCAAAAGTAATTGTGAAATCCAAATGTAGCCATTTGAGCATATACCTGTTGTGTCACATTAGGAGTCTGACCAGTAGGTATCTCATTTGAAAATGACTCTTTCTGCAAGAAAATCATGAAAGCTATTATTAATATGTACATGATCTTCCAAACATTTGCCTCAAACACACACAAATTGTAAAAACAGAATGTTTTTAGCACATACGTGTCTTGTTAAATTAGGTGAAAAATCTTGAGTCTCATTAATTCGAGACAATGGAGATGCAGGTAATCCAGTCAGCGACTCCTGAAAAAAAAATAGGAACCCATTCCAGAACATGTTCAAAAGTTTACAAAAAAAACATGAAGGGTCTAAAAGTAAGAAGGGTCGAAATGTAAAGAGATTTTTCTGATCTTTTTACCTGTTGCCTCATGTCAGTGGAGAAATCTGTACCAAGATTCTGCTTTCCCTCCAACTCCGAGACACGTTCTTTAAGCTCCCTGTTCTCTTCTTCGAGAAAACAAACTCGGTCCTTCATGAGCTTGAATTTCTTTTCCATCGTCTCGACTATTTTGTTAATCTTCCCAATCACTGATTCGCCATTTGGAGTCGAAGATTCGCCAATCTCCACATGTTCGAACTGAAGAGGAGCTCCTGCAGCTCCCGTCATCTCAAAAAGAGCGTCGTGTACGTTCACGGTCCTGCTTGCCCAGTTTGTAATTTTGAACTTGTATCCTCTTTTTGATATATCTGCCATGTTTTCCAGTTCTTCACTATATTCGTCCTCCAATGAAACTTCATCTTCTGGATCGTTAGGAATAGCAGGTAGAATACATGCAACCTTCAACTGAAACAATTTAAAAAGAAGATCCAAGCAATTAGATGTTAAAAAGGATAACCATAATAAACAGAGAAACTGAAACAAGAAAGCTTACATTTGCATCTTTTTGAACAGCTGTAATTTGGATCAGCATCGGAGAGTCTGTGCTGATGTATTTCTCACACAGGTATGTTACTGAAGGATGCCGAGGCCGCTCGATGGGAATCACGTCACTGAACCGAGACTGTAGAAGCGGGATTGACTCCAAAATCCATATTTGGAAGGCCAACGGGAATCCCTGCAATTCCAATCTACGTTTCTCCATGTGGTTGTCAACAGCATTGATAATCGAGTTCTTCAGCAGGATGTATGCTTCTCTCCCCCATGGATATGTCATCAGGCTATGAACGTTCCGTGCTTTTTGTGCATAAGTCGAGGGGAAAGTCGATTTTGAGTTCCTCTGCAGCAATATACTTTCGATCAACAGTAGCATCCCGAGGCAGAATCTCTCATCACGTGACTCCGTTCTTCTGAGCTGCTCTTCCACGTCAATCAGTGTATGATTAGGTTTGCTTAGAAATTCCCACTCATATCCTTGGTCTTCTTCTTCCTCTTCTGATCCTTCTTCTTCCTCACTGCACTTCAATCCAGTGACCATGTGGAACTCCCTCATCGAGAAACGCATTGGCTGAGCACCAAAATGAAACCAGGATTCGTTTTTCTTCACTGTCTTGATGCTTCTACTGAGAACAGCTTGTACCATCTTTGTTGAAAACTCCACATGTCCTTGTAAACTCCTCTCAGCGAGCTTTATCAAAGGTCCCATAAACGTATTTCTCATTCTTTCAATCTCTTCTGCCCTGAGAACTGTAGTGTTTTCGTCTGTCTTGACGTAAATAGGTGTCCAAGGTTGGTTTATTGTCAATCTTGGCGTTGGCTCTGATCCAAGTGGATACTTGAGTGCTGGCAGACCAAGCAGTTCTGGTATTGAATCTCCCATTGTTCCTGTCATGAGAAACCAAACAAAAAAAAAAAAAAAAAATTGAATTACAATCGGATGTTCAGGAAATCTATCCTGAAACCATGAAACACCTTCCAGAAAATAAAAGAAAAAATTCAATTATAATCGGATTTTCTGGAAAGCTATCCTGAAACTTCGTAATGCCTTCCAGAAGATGAAATATGAAAAAAAACTAACAAGTTTTCACAAGCAAAACACTCACGAACATAATCAAATCGCACATAATCAACAGAATCTACTTTAAGTTGAAGAGAAGGCGTTCGAAATAGCAGATTTTTCATAAATTCGTATTTTCTGGAAAGCCATCCTGAACCTTCGAAACGTCTTCCAGAAGATGAAAGAAAAAAAATACAACAAGTTTTCACAAGCCAAACACTCACGAACATAAGCAATCACAGATAATCAACAAAATCGACTTTAAGTTGAAAAGGACAGAAAACATTACCTCGAAAGATGATGTCAAAGAAGCCTGTGTTACCAAAGATGATGGCTACGATGATGACAAATCAAACAAATCAAAATCAACTTTTCAATTAGGAAAGCTAAACTAAACAGTTCAAATTCAACATTTTCAATAGAGTTGAACAAACAACCAATGAAAATGTAATGTAGAAATCAAAAACAGAAACACTAATTTAAAAATCCCCAAATTTTAAATCAGAAACCCTAATTTAAAACTTACATGTGATTTGTGTCCGATTTTGAGAGTAAAGAGTGTGACGGTGGTGGTTCAGCTCGATTTTTCTCCGGCGGCGTCTCAATGGAGACCTCAGTGTCGAGAGAGGAGGTCAACGATTCAAATTGAATCAAATCGAAATGGCGTCTAAGATAGACCTGTCCGTTTTGTCTCGAATCTTCGTCTGATTCGTCGGGATGAAGATAGACCTGTTCGCCGGAGACAATGGAGCTTAGATTCGCCGGAGACTATGGAGCAGAGATTCGTCGGGATGAAGATAGACTTTGCTTTTTTTTTAATTTGTTTTATTCATTATAACACATGGGTACTAAGGACTTTTTACCCTTTAAAAAATGTCATATTTGTGATTTTCTCTCTCTGGTGTCATTTTTGAGACAAAAACTTGAAAGGTGCTATTATGGAGAATTGCCCAATTTTAAATGGACCTCTAATAATAAAATTATATAAATAACTATATATGAAATCAAATCATGAAAATTTAATGAAAAATATATAATTTTATCTATTTAATTGCTAAACAAAATTGTAACTATACTTTGTTATTTTTTTAAAAAAAATTAACCACTGTTTAGGAGTAAAGTACAAAATTAATGTATGCAATGACTATAACACAATTGTATAGTTATGCAACATTACAAATTCAATACATTTATCAAAATCTCTTACTAATATTCTTTAAAAAATATTATACATACATATAAATTAAATTTTTATAAGAAAAAATTGCAGAAAAATGTAACATATTTACACAAAAAATAGAAACAACATTATAACCGCACCTGAAGCACGGATCAAGATCTAAAATAGACTATTACAATTACAAAAAACGGGCATATGTGCATATAATTACAAAGAAACGAGTATATACCGACGGGTCAATTTTTAAATTGCTATTGTTTTATAAAATAAAATTTGATTAAGATTTAGACACAAATATGATTACAAAAAACAAAAATATAATTACAAAGAAAAACAAAAATATAAAAATTAAATTTCTAAAAGAAAATTAAAACAAAAATATACCCGTCATTTGGAGGGCAGATGAGAATCTAGTTGTATTCTTAAAGTGGAAGAAAATGATTATTCCTCTGTTTTTATATTTGGGACCAATAATGTCATCCTAAGAAACCACATGATTTTTGCATAATATTATCCTTTGCCATTCGTAATTATTTTATTTTCATTTTTGTTATGAATCACCTATGTTATCATCAAAAATGGTGAAGACAGATCAAAGACCTAATTTCTGAGTTGTTGTATGAAGATGTATTAGTAGAAGCTTCACAGAAATAATGTTAGATTTAAAAAATGGAGGAGAAAGAGCAACAAATATATGAATCATTTTTCTCTCTCTCTCTCTCTCTCTCTCTCTCTCTCTCTCTCTCTCTCTCTCTCTCTCTCTCTCTCTCTCTCTCTCTCCTCTCTCTCTCTCTCTCGTCTCTCTCTCTCTCTCTCTCTCTCTCTCTCTCTCTCTCTCTCTCTCTCTCTCTCTCTCTCTCTCTCTCTCTCTCTCTCTCTCTCTCTCTCTCTCTCTCTCTCTCTCTCGGGTTGTTGGAAGCAGGGAAATACGTAAAGTCTAGCCAAATAATCGAGGAACTGAAGAGTAAACTCCCATGGAGAGTATATCACAAGGCAATGGCACTCTATAATGTATCTTTGATGGAGTATTGGTTCAAGCAAGGCAAAGATGAGGAAGCTATGTAGATATACAAGGTTTTGGACATGTCTGAACAGATGAACAACATTGTCGGTAATAGGGTTCTGCGAGTTTTGGTGGAGCTCGGTAAGAAAACAGAGGCTTGGGAACTGTTCGATGAGATAATAGGATTCTGCGATCCCGAGACGTTTGGTATAATGATGAAGTCTTTTAGTGATGAAAAGACTATACCGTTGTGGAGGGCTAGTGAGACGTGTTATAGGACAATCATTGCGTGTCTATGCGAACAAGGAAAGATGTTGGAGGCAGAGAAGTTCTTTGCAAAGATGTTTTCAAACTGTGAGGAAGAGAAATTGATGGTGGGAGACGTTTCAACATTTGAGCAATGGTCAATGGGTAGGTTATGGTTGGGAGAGTCGATGATGCTATCAAGATGTTGAACAAGATGAAGATTTCAAATTTAAGAAAGCTTGCTATTCATCGAGCCACATAATTTTGCTATTTATTTATTTTTGATAATATGTTCACATTGAGAGTAAGACTAATAAGATCTTATTTAGTTACATCCGCAGAGTTTTTTTTTTTACGTCACAAAGTACATCTTTTTAGTTCTGTTATGTTTTACATATTGGTTAGATTCGGACATTAATTGATTAATGTGCTTAATTACTTTAAAACCCTTTTTGTTTAGTTGCTGAGGTTAAAAATATACAGTAAAAGGAATACATGTAAGTACATATATATATATATATTATTGGGGGGAATAAATATATGTCTCTGTCTTGTCCTAAGCCCTAGCCCCCGTTTCCCTGGTTTAAAGAAAAATAAAAATAACAATGTCTCTGATCCGCCGCATCATGCTTGGTCGGCGCAGCTTCTGCACCGCCGTGGCAAGAAAAGCTGAGGACATAATGAAAAATCCAGATTGCCGTACTTGGGAGCTAAGCGCGAGGGTCAGATACCTCGCCAATTCTGTTGGCGACTTAGACACGGCAGCTAGGTACTCTCGTTTGGCTGTCTTCAGCAAACCCGACGACGAACCGGAGATAACAGTCCATACATGTGAAACCATCATCGGAAGCATGGTGCGGGCTAAAAGACACAAGGACGCTTACGATCTTTACGATTACTTCTTCAACAAGCATACGCTCAAACCAAACAGCAGTTGCTGCAACCACATCATCGAGTCTCGTTTCCAACAAGGTCTTGTTGACGAAGCTCTTGATTTCCACCGAACCGTCAAGGGTATGGTCCCTGACTACCCGAGTGAAGCTAGTTTAAGGGTATTGACCAAAGGTTTAGTCCACTCTGGTCGATTTGACATAGCTCAAGCCTTGCTTAAGGGCAGCTCTAAACTGTTTCCTGATCACGTGGCGTTCAACAATCTGATTCAAGGCTTTTTGGATCTTGGGAATTTAGACAAGGCCAATCAATTGTTTGAAGAATTCAAACGATCGTTGTCTTCTAGTATTGCTGATAACAAGTTTACATGGGATTTTCTCTATTCAGGATATCCACGATATGAAAACAGAGTCGCATTCCTGATGGCCACATTCATGGACTACTGGTTTAAGCAAGGTAAAGAGGTGGAAGCTATGGAGTGTTACAACCAGTCTGTTCTTGCTAACAAGTTACTGCTTTGTCCAGAAACTGGCAACGCCCTTTTGAAAGTCCTGCTCAAATACGGACAAAAATCACATGCTAGGGCATTGTACAATGATATGTCAGCTCAATCTGGAGCCTTGAACTCTGAGACGGATCGGATAATGGCGAACAAGTGTTTTGATACGGGTGGGTGTAGCAAGGAAATCAAGACCTACAACAAAGCGACAGCTGAGTCTCTCCTTGCATATTCAGTTGGTTTCATTCCAGTCACCACTTTCAAAACTATCATAGACGTGGCTCTAAAGGACGGAAGAATAGATGACGCTCTTAAAACCTCCAACAAAATGTTCGACATGGCTCTAAAGGAAGTCTCCAAACAGTTTAACCCACTCTAACGTGGTTTCTTTGACTAGTAATGATGATGTTATTTCCTCCTCTTGATTTACTGTTCGTTTTTTTTTTCAATGTTAAATCTAAATTGAATTTTTAAGCATCAGACAAACAAATTAATATTTGTTCATCAACCTTCACATGCTGCCACCGGACTCTACACCATAATACATTACTAATAGGTTAATACCATAAATTAGACTTAATGTACAGAAATTAATTAGAACTATTTAATGTAAAACATGAAAAGATATCAACACTTTTGCTGACCTGCAGATTAAAAATCAAGTGTGTGTAAAGTCTCATTTGTAGCCTATGTGGGTCATAAAATCCTACAGATTTACAAAACTGCTAGACCGGGAAAGGTAACCGGCGGACATACAATTTAATACCAATGAATCAAATTAGCAATCGTAAACAAGTCAGCATGAACCAGCCGCGGCTAGAACTCTGATGATCAGTTCATGAATTTGCGACAGTTGGGAGCTCTACAAAGGCAAGGCACATTGATTTCTTCGGATTCATCAACCTCAAAGATGTTGAACAAGATGAAGATTTCAAATTTAAGAAAGCTTGCTATTCATCGAGCCACATAATTTTGCTATTTATTTATTTTTGATAATATTTTCTCATATTAATAGTACAGAGATGTTTTATTTATATTTTCAAAATTGTTTTTTTTTAATTTTAAATTTGAATTAAAATTTCTTTATATTTATTTTAAATCACATAGATAGAACTATCTATAAGAAACTAACATATTTTTAATATAAATTAGTTCTACAGTACTAATAAATTTTTGTTTTAAAATCTCTATAATATTATTTGAGAAGTTAGTTTCCTATGTGTCGCGTTCACGTTAACTCTCACGATGGTTAATTACATACCTACCATTAGTGAATTAAAAAATATTAAATCTAATTTCCATCATCAACTTTTCTATTTTTTTCTTTTTATATTATTTCCAAATAACATATATAATAAAAGAAACATTTATTATTTTAAAAACGAAAAAATAATATTATGTATTCATAAAAAGGAAATTTTCCAAAAAATAATGTTGGATTAAAAATAATTTCTTTCTTTTAATATAATATTAAATAACATAATATGTATATTAAGTTATATAATTATCTTCTTTACCAATCTATTTTCTCATATGATTAAAAAAAACTTCAATAACATTACCGATCTATTTTCTCATATTAATAGTACAGAGAAGTTTTATTTATATTTTCAAAATAGTTTTTTTAAAAAATTTTAAATTTGATTTAAACTTTCTTTATATATTTTTTAAATAACATAGATAAAACTATCTATAAGAAACTAACATATTTTAATATAAATTAGTACTACAGTACTAATAAATTTTTGTTTTAAAATCTCTATAATATTATTTGAGAAGTTAGTTTCCTATGTGTCGCATTCACGTTAACTCTCACGATGGTTAATTACATACCTACCATTAATGAATTAAAATATTAAATCTAATTTCCATTATCAACTTTTCTATTTTTTTCTTTTTATATTATTTCCAAATAACATATATAGTAAAAGAAACATTTATCAAAGAAACATTTATTATTTTAAAAACGAAAAACTAATATTATGTATTCATAAAAAGGAAATTTCCCAAAAAATAATGTTGGATTAAAAATAATTTATTTCTTTTAATATAATATTAAATAACATAATATGTATATTAAGTTATATAATTATCTTCTTTACCAATCTATTTTCTCATATGATTAAAAACAACTTCAATAACATTACCAATCTATTTTCTCATATTAATAGTACAAAGATGTTTTATTTATATTTTCAAATTTTTATTTTTTTAATTTTAAATTTTATTTAAAATTTCTTTATATATTTTTTAAATCACATAGATAAAACTATCTATAAGAAACTAACATATTTTTAATAGAAATTAGTTCTACAGTACTAATAAATTTTTGTTTTAAAATCTCTATAATATTATTTGAAAAGTTAGTTTCCTATGTTTCGCGTTCACGTTAACTCTCACGATGGTTACATACCTACCATTAATGAATTAAAAAATATTAAATCTAATTTCCATTATCAACTTTTCTATTTTTTTTCTTTTTATATTATTTCCAAATAACATATATAATAAAAGAAACATTTGTTATTTTAAAACCGAAAAAATAATATTATGTATTCATAAAAAGGAAATTTCCCAAAAAATAATGTTGGATTAAAAATAATTTATTTCTTTTAATATAATATTAAATAACATAATATGTATATTAAGTTATATAATTATCTTCTTTACCAATCTATTTTCTCATATTAATAGTACAGAGATGTTTTATTTTTATTTTCAAAATAGTTTTTTTTTTTAATTTTAAATTTGATTTAAACTTTATTTATATATATTTTAAATCACATAGAAAAAGCTATCTATAAGAAACTAACATATTTTTAATATAAATTAGTTTGGAGCAAATAATTCAAAGTTATAATTAGAGAAGTCATTTTTCTACGTGTATCCCTTATTTTAATTTTTGTGATGATTAATTACATAGGTAAACTTAATAAATTAAAACATTATATTTAACTCTTACTATCAAATTTTTTTTTTTTTTAATTTTTGTTTCCTTTCTATATTATTTCTAAATAACATATACGATGAAAATGAAATATTAATTGAATGAACAATGATAAATTTTATAAACAAAAATATATACTATACATATTATAATTTAAAATAAAAAGTTCCCAAAAACTAATGTTGATATTAAAATTATATATTTACTTTAAAAATAATCTTAAATAATTTTATCTACATATGTGTTGTTTGAACAAGTTTTATTGATATACCGAAGTACAAATAGAGTTAAAGAATCGTATACAACACAAGAAAATACAATTTATTACATAAGCAGAAATATGAGACATATTATATATATTTTAAAACTAATAAAATTATTTTCTTTGTATATTAAGCTATTTTCTTATATGAATCTACATAAACTTATTAAAATATATTTAGAAATCTAAAAAAACAATCAACTAGATGCAAATTAATCAAAATTTTAATCTGTTAAAAATAAAAAAAAGTTATTGTTGAATTATATTCAATCTAATATACCTAAATAATTATCAACCTGATTAAATATATATATATATATATATATCTATCCAAAATCATATGCCTAATTAAAATAACATATTATTATTTATAAATAATCATACATACAAATTACATAATAATTAAAAATTAAAATACATATTAACTAATTCTAATAATATATTTGTTTTGTTAATATTTATACATGTGCATGAGCACGTGAAAATCACCTGGTTAAATTGTATATTCGCCGGTTAACTTTCCCGGACTAGCAATTTGGTAAATGTGTAGGATTTAATAATCACATAGGCCACAAAGCAAGATTTTAATATCTCTTCCATCGGTTGGTTGATGCTAAACCGGGTTCGTACGTAGTTCAGGACCGATGTGTATATTTATTGAGTATTGAGACTATTGAGAGAGGTGGACCCAGGAAGTTTGTTACAGGGTGAAAACGTCATTTTCAGATTCAAATTTGAAAGTTGGCTGCCTGTGAGAAACTGAGTAAGAGTATGGAGAGAATTGGAGGATGAAGAAAAGATCTGAAGGGAAGAGGAAAGCTCTCCTGAGGGAGGGAGACGACAATGGCAGAGGAGGGAAGAGAAGGATTGTGCAGAGCGACGAACAGAACAGAAGACCGCTCCTCAGATAGATGATGATTAGCCCAAAGCAACGAACAGAGGA
The DNA here is from genome assembly GCA_018703725.1 of Brassica juncea. NCBI lineage: Eukaryota > Viridiplantae > Streptophyta > Magnoliopsida > Brassicales > Brassicaceae > Brassica > Brassica juncea. The sequence goes on from CM031940.1 coordinate 9,090,090, forward strand.
AGGGGAAGAAGATCCTGAGAGGAATACATGGCTGTGTATCACCTCGGTGCTCTGCTTCTACTTACCGTCGTCCTGGTAATTTTCTTTCCCTATAGGATACGATACACTCAGTTGTCAATTTGATGGAACGAAATCTATCTGTCCGCGAGAATTAGTTTGCTATGCGAATTTGAGCTGGAGCTCCAGTTTGAGTTTGAAATGTTTGTAAGGCATGTTTAATCTGACTGTGTTGTACGGATCTAGGATATATAACTCGATGATCAATCATCTTCTGTATGCGAAACATCGTTCGTGATTGTGTGGTTGCTGAAAACGAGGAGGAATTTGAAAATCCAATTCTCCCGTTTTGAGTCAGTGGATCTTTAGATTCAATCTCTCTGCGTCAGATTCCTGAGTCTGTTCTTATTCTCTGCTAAAAATCAGGTCTGAGCAAGACGTATGGACATACATATCGAGAGGTATTGGATGGTGATGCTGGGAGCAACAAGCAAATGGGGTTTCACAAGACCGTAATGGAGGAGGGATTCGTTTTGCCTGCTTGCCTGATTTTTCAGGTCAGTTTTCTTCTAGCTGGATCAACAAGATATATATGCTTCTGCTTTTGGTAAGTATCATTCATTATATACATTTGAATCAAGAAAGAAGAATCTAATATTTTATATCTATTTCTGTCTCCTTCTCTTCTTTTTCTTCCTCCCTCTCCTAAACGCCTCAGGCAGAACCAAAACGTTGCCACGGTTCTTATTGTGGAGGAAGCAATATTGGCACTTCATGGCTATCCCTCGAGCACTCATCGTCTTCTGGCTATCCCTTTCTGGAGTTGTTCCCTATTTTATGTATCAGGCAATTGGTGTTTAAAGCCCATATTAGTTATTATTCTACACATTACATCAAAAATGAACAGGAGAAGTTACACTCGCATCAATTTCTTTCTGACATAAAGAAAATGAGGTATTGAGACAATGCAGATGGAATTCATTCTTTACTTATTCCATCGCAAGGAAAAGCATGTTGCTCACTCATATAAACTGGATTCATCATACTCCCTTTGTTTCGGTAAATATATTGGAGAAAAATTCATCTTAACATTAAGATGGCAACTTTCTCTATCTATAGTAATAGAATGGACACTCCTGACGGGGAAAATGGTTTCTATCAAGGAAGCAGGTAATAGAACCCAGGTCTGTTGCGTAGCAGGGTACTATTCCACCAATAGACCACTCGTGCTTCACGCCTCTAAACAGAAATCTAAAATCTTAGAGCAAAAACATAGTTTTCGTGTAAGTTTATTTATCAATCATCAAGGTCTCCTAGGTCTTCATCAGATTTGAAAGGCAATGAATCTGAGAATCAGCAAAGTTTCATGATTTTGATGCGCAGAGAGATTGATCTCTTTTAATTCAAGCATCCAGTAGCTTATTAAGACAGAAGTACACTATAAACTAACCTTTAAAAATTAAAACTACAGCTTATTTACATATTTATACCAGAAGTAATAATAACTATTAGGCTCCGACTGGTAACCTTATTGGGAACAAAATGAATGATCAGGAAAGGAATGTATAGGAACAAAATTGCAGGAATAAAAAGGAATGGTTATTCCTTCTCAAAATTCTCAAAGAATGATTTTGTTCTTTGTTCTTTTACGAAAAAAGGAATGAGAAAGAATGAGCGGGAAAAAACATTCCTTGTGCATGGTGAATTTTTTTAGGAATGATAAGAAATTGAATGTTCCTCCTCGTTCCCTGGTCACCATTCAAAGCCTAGTCTAACTTTAAGCTTTTACTGTCTTTACTTATTTCAACAAATAATTTCCTAAATCCAGTGTCCAACAAATTCAGTTTTTTTTTGACAACCGCAAATTCAGTTTAACTATTTAACTAACATATAGCAATCCTTAAAATTTTATATCGACAAATAGAACATTAATAAAATGTTGTTTTACCTGCATTTTTAAAAATGTTGTCAAATTTATTATTTTTATGTATGTTTTAAATTTTAATGCATTTATATACTATAGAATTAGAAACATTAAGGTTACTACCCTTATCATAATTTTTTTTTTATGAAACAATATATCATCTATCTAAACTATTACAACTGAAATACAAAATTGAATTAACTCTAACTTTTTTCTAATAATTACATTCTCATGCCAATAACTTAATAAATTATCATTTGATAATATTCCTAAACTATTCCTAAATTCGTGGTAACCATTAGATTTGTTCTGATACACATATATTCCTCCAATCATATGATCTTTTGACTTCCTTTATCATTTATGATTATGTTTATTTGTAATATACGTTTACAACATAACTTAACCAACCATTTGTTTTAACTTATGTTTTGCTAAAAAATTATGACTTATGTTTTAGTAGGTCAAGCTATAGACATAATAAGATATGAATCGTTAGCAAGTGTATCACTATTCTAATAAATATTTTTCATATATTGAATAATACAGTTATTTTTACATAACTAAAATGTAATGTATAATATTTTTAAAACATATAGACTCATCGTTGTGAGTATAATAAATAGTCATGTCACAGATTTAAATATTGAATGTATTGACCACTGAAAGAAAAGTTTCTTTAAAAAAAAAACAAATAACATGAACGAAAGAACTAGATACATTGCTATTTAAAAAAAATAAAATATACAGTAAAAAACCTATACATTAATAATCTTAGAACTAAAATCATTTATACGATTGTTTTACGCTTTTGAATATATATATATATATATATATCTTTTCTCATAATATATCTTTTTATTGTTAACAAATCGTGACAAATGTTTATGTTAATCATACATACATAATGTACGCCAGTCAAAATTAACATAATGATTAGTTCAAAGTAGAACCAATTATTCGGCTCACATGCATTCTCGCCATCCACTAAACCTTATTTTAAAGGAAAATGGATATTATGATAATATCTAAACCTTATTAAATATGTTGTTCCATAAACAGTTTACACATACCACTGAAAATAATATACCATTAGTATATTTTATTTAAGAAAACTGATTTTTTCCAAATGCGAAGTAATTTTTAAATATTCTCCCTTCATTTTTATAATTCTAACGGATATTCAAATTGAACCTGCGATTATCCAAACCTGTAATTTTAAAATTTAAAATATATTTAATTTTAATTTTTATATAAGTTAAATGTATATTCAAACTGAACATGCAATCTCTAGCTCCATTGCACTTTTGTACAAATACAATTTTTACATTGTTGTATTTTAAAAATATATTTATTTATTTTTAACGAACATCCGCACGGACGTACGGATCAAAATCTAGTTTAACTTAAATGATTCCAACTCATCTGGAGATTGGTCCACCTTCAGCATATTACCGATACACTGTTGGTTTCAAACATGTTAACACATTTTATATTAAGTTTGGGTATTAAATTCAAATTAGCATTGAGTTTAGTTATACCTGAGCTGAACTGATCAAACGATATGCCCTGAGTTGAAGCATTAGTCAGCCTTTTACTCTGGGTTTGGTCAATGTTGTAATCGCTCACCGCTCAATCTCAAAATATATCGTGATATTGCCAAAATTCTGATAGTAAATAGTGAAACAAGGCCTACTCCATGACTATCAGATTAAATATGGCTCCACAAGCTGCACGTGAGACCCAATAAGATTATGATACCAGCTTTAATCTGTGTAAAGTTCAGTGGCGGATGTACAGCTAACAAGGTGAGCCATCTGCCCTATATGAATTTTAGAAAAAATGGATTTTGTCTACTATTTATAATAATTTTTGGAGTGATTGGTTAAGTTTGCCCCCCCCCCCCCCCCCCCCCATAAAATCCCATATACAAGGTTAGATGTTTCCATTCTTTAATGTTTGAAAATTTTGCCCCCCATTATAAAACTTTCTAGATCTGCCACTGGTAAAGTTCATTCATGAACGGTTCATTGTGCATACCATCTATTGTGTTTGCAACGTTACTGCATAACGAAAAATAGATAGAAGCTGTGGCAGAGACTAATAGGCTAGCGTCAATCAACTTAAAGATTCTTTTATGCCCATCCACTCATCTAATGCAGACAGATCGACAAAATTTCACGTTATGGTCTACTCAACTCACATAAGATTTTACTAATTTGACATTGTTCCTCTCATAGAGTTTATTGGAAAAAAAACAACAATTTATCGTCGTCATAGGAGGACATGTCAAGATTTGTGTTGAACAAGACGATAAGGAATGGCATTACAAATATTGCCAAAAAGATACTCATGGACCCAATAACCCTGGGGAAATCAATCATTTCAATGGCATTACAAATTTGTAAGTTCTATTTGTGGGTACATCTGAAAATTTACTCTGTTTTGCAAATACATAAATTCACTGTGTTTTGTAAATACAAAGGATCGTTCATTCGAGAAGTGATGTTAAGTCTAGAAGAAGTGATGTTAAGTGACTCAAGTGGCTTCAATATAATGTATCCAATAACGTAGAATTTGTTTAGTTTTGGTTGTAGTTCTATAAACTAGAACTGAGCATCCAAAAGTCGATTGGCACAATGGCAGCTTCAGCTTCTGGAAACTCAAAACCATCTTTTCTATCAATGACGTTTCTCATAGAAGATATGGAAGAATCTATCTCGGAAGCTCTTATCTGTGCATTACACGAACGACTGGGACGACATTATTCGAATTTTAAACGACCAGACTAGACGTCAGGTTCAATGGTTTCTTCTCAAATATGTGTTCCAAGCTACCTTATCCACTATTTGGTATGAAAGGAATGGGAGAAGGCATGTAGAAAGACCAAACGTCACATCTGTATTGATAGCTCGTATCGACGAGCTGGCTAGGAATCAAATATCCTGTCTGAGAATAATGGATGCTCGAAAGCATACTAAGGCCATGAAAATTTGGTTCTCCTACAGATGACTTTTTTTATTTCTATTTTGATTTTATCAAAAACACTCAGTTTAGTGTTACAGTCATTTTGCAAAAGTATTTTTGAATAAATTGAACATTATTTCAAATATAAAAAAAACAAAAAAAAAAAAAAAGTTGGAAACGGAATTTTACTGTTTTTTAGAACCAAACTTTTTAAATTTTACCTCACTTTTTGGTGGTCCATATATTTCACATACAAAAACATGACTTAAAGGTACACATTCCTACTAAATTACAGAGCCGGAATTTATAACTTATACAACCAGATCATAATCAATCATGGAGATGTCACAAAGGAATATTAGAAGCATAAGACATGGCCACACACACTAATATAATATACATATGACTCTTTGGCCTTAATAAGCATCCTCAGAGAGTATGTATGTCACATGATCAGATTTGCTTACCAATGTTGCTATACATTCCGATGGTTTGAGGAAGAACACTAAGTTTCAGGCCATAACTCATGTCATGTCATGAGCAGCCGTTCTTTCAAAAACATTGGATAGAGATTTGAGATTGCATCATATAAGAGCTTCCACGAGAAACGAGTCTTGTGTTTCGTGTTCCCTTCTGGTACATCCACCACAATTGACCCGATTACCATTGTCCTCGCTCATGCATCTAATATCTATGGATGTACTATAACCTCTGGTGAGTACTTCTGAAAGAAAAGTAGATTAAGGTTTACTTCAATGAAAATTGATCAAATCGATTAAATATGTTAAAGGAAACTTATGAGTGATGTATACAATAGACCATATAACTTTTTGGACACAGATTTTGCACATGTAATACATGTTCCTTTCATTTCACCAAGTAAGGCTCTTCGCATTGCAATGTGAAGAAATCTCTAGTGTATATAAATAGGTTTTTGAAAAGAGGAAAACCTTAAGCGTGTGATGACCACCGAGTATTATGATACCAAGAATGTGTTCATTATCGTCCAAGAACTCCAATCTCTCTATGCGAGTGGTATCTAGGAGGACAGATTTAACGTTTACCTCTCGTACTGGCACGTTGTTTGCCTTTTTTAAAGTCGAGTTAAATTAATTAACAGAGACAATTGATTAAAAGAAAAATAAGATTAGTTTAAGAAACTGAGTCTGGTTGCTCGGTTAAGAAGGGATTATCAAGAAGAGAGATCTATGCTGACTGTTGTTTAAAGTCATATTGGGCCTACTGTTGTCTCGTTTGTGTATTTTCTTATCCCAGTATGCCTTGGAACAGAAAGTTATGGATGGATTAATGCAACTTTTTGTATTTTTTTGGTCATCTGAGATTTGTATTAAATGGAGGGATTAATGTGAGTCAAGTTGGGTGGTTCTGACTTAATGATTAGCAAAATATGTGAAGCAATGTGTGTAGTGACTTTGAATTTTTTCATGGTTTGTGTGACCACAGTCTAACAAACAAATGATGATATGTTGACAATGATTTAGTCTTGGAAACTTGGTAGTTTCCTTCTTTGGGTTTGATGAAGTAAGAAATTTGAATCGGGCTGATTGGTTTAATTTATCATGGCTGAAATTGATTTTTTTTTTTATAAACCTAAATTGATCCTCTATTATTTTCTTACATTTTCCTTTTTCATCCTTAATATTTGACAGTTTATAATAATCGCAAGCACATTTCAAACGATTGACACATAAATTTCAAATTGAAAAGTATAGATAATCAAAACTCAACATATATATGCTAGGAAAGATTAAATATATACTTTTGAACAACACAAAAAATATTGTAAATTAGTTTTCGATCTTATTTCTTCACTGATAAATCATTTCTTCTCTCGTCTTTCAACCCTATTGTGATATTTCCATCATTTATACATCTATTTCAAAAGTTTTATCTTCTAACCAAAAAATTGATCTTAGTTATGGTTTTCGTAAAAAGGGATTTAGGATCATCTTTTTCTCACCAATAAATCTTCTCATTCTCTCATTTTTAGCCCACATGATCTTTTCCCCCATTATCTGTACATTTGTTTCAAAGTTTATTCTTTAAGCAAAAGAAAATTTTCAGTTTCTAAAATTTTCTTATCAAAATATTTTTGGGTTTCATTTCTCTCACTCACACTTATATTTCCACTTAAACATGTTTATTTGACAAGATGTTTATATATATATATATATATATATATATCTCCAAGATTATTTATTATTCTTCTTTTTGTATATTTTTCAAGGTTATTTAACAAATATATACATTGTGTGTTCTCAGAAAAGTCAACCACACTAAGCAAGCTCAAGTCAGTTAGCCTTGGCTAGTTTTCTCCAATCATAATTTTTGTATGTGTTTTTGTAGTTATTACTTGTGATTTACTTTAATTGGTTTAACGAATTCTAAACAAACAAATAACCTTTTTTTTCTTAGCTGCTACAAAGATACTGAATCGTAATGCATATATATCTAAGTAAATATGAAAATCTTAGTGTATGACTTCATTCATAGATTAAATTTTGATTTAATTAAAACTAGGATAAAACCCGCGCTTAAAAGCGCGGAATTATTTTTTGTTAACAAATTTATTAACATATTTATTTATTTATTTATAAATATGTTTAGGTAAGTGTTCGGTTTTCGGTTCGCTTCCAAATTGTATTTTTTAGTTCTGATTTGGTTGTAGTTTTTGATTTTCGGTTGAAAAAATATAAGCGCGGGTCAAAAATGTATAAGGGCAAGATCAGTACCTTCAACACTCATTATTTTCTCCAAATCTTCTAGAGAGCTAAAGTTAGTGTCTATGGCGCCACCAAGAGCTTCCCTTGTTGTTCTCCATGACCTTGCTGTAATATGTTACAAACACACACCATTAAGCACAGAACAATAATTGGAAAGATACATAAAGAGACTACAAACTCACGTTGACAGCAGGAAGGTTCTTCCAAAAATGAGTGGTCACATGACTTGTAAATTAGTAATAAATTTATGACTTTCATTCTTTAGCACACAAAAAAAAAAAACTCATTCTCCGTTGCTTGTTGTGAAAACATCAAGAACAAATATAAGGCCCAAAACTTTGGCTACATTCTTTTTGGGGTTTCCTTAAACTATCAATCATATATATCTGGTTCTGAGCTCAAGACTCAGCAGCCTTAAGCACCTCCTAAGCCAGCTCTCGTTACTAATCAAACTTTGAATTCACTCTAAAAAAGATTCCTTCTTGAAATCAAACTATACTCACCACAACTAAACTAATCATGACAACCAGATTTCTCCTTGTTCACAACCAACAGAACATAACAGAGCCGGGATAAAATTGAAACAAAAATGAAAACGCCTCCACCGTTTAACTTTATAGCATTCTGCAACTTGTTCACAGCCTGATCCAGCTACCCGAGGGAATTGTTGTAATTAGTGGGTGAAGCTTCTGGTGATGCATCTGCAAAATCTCGACGCTATCGACGTATTGTAATCTTAGTTAAGATCAGGAAGCGTAAAGGTCTGGATCCTTTGGAAACCCAGAAACCTCGAAGACGTCTCCTTCAAGCTGTCTAGGGTTTTTTACTCGCTACGAAACAAATAGCCATTTGTTGATAGATGATGATGAGATGCATAAACACAGAAGAACTGATTTGGAAAAAAAGTGTATCAATCCTAAAAAAAAAAATCGTGTATGAATTAGGTTAAATGATTGAATTGTCAATATGAGGTATATAATTCAGTTGGGCCGTCTAAGAATTGGATGATAATTATACCCTTAATGCATTGTTAATAAGAGAGATATGAAGTGTGTATAGTATTTAGTCACAACATTTTTAATAGGTCCAAAAAAATATGTCATGGTAATTTTAAATAGGACTCTATTTTAATAGAGTAGAAGAGAAACATATAGGTTTTTATGTGATAAAAATATGGGAAAATAAAAATAGTGATTTGTTGCTGAGTCAAATTTTTTTTTTGTGGCTTTGTAGGAATTTTAAGATTGCTTTTTGATTATTTTTTTGTGACATTAATTGCAAATCGTTTCTCAGCCAATATTGCACATAATAATTCATGTGGCTGATTTTAGAATCTTGTTTTGGTGGCTTTGCATAAAATTGAATATTGTGTATGAAAAAAATATTGTGTGTGATTGTGGATTTGTTCTACAAGAACTATCTCGATCAAAAAAATGATGCTCTTTAGGTGTTTGTTTCTCTGCAAAGTGAAACAGTGAGAAAAATGAATTTATTCCTTGTTGGTGGTTTTAGCCACAATTTTTCACTAAATTTTTCAGTTTTATGTTTTTTTAGAAATATAATCTTTATCTTCAAGATGTGGTTTAGATTCTTTTCAAGTTCATTTCTTTGGGTTGGTTGGATATGCTAATGCTCTTAAGGTGTTTGTTTCTCTGTGAAGTTAAATAGTGAGAAAGATTAATCTTTTCCTTGTTCTTTTGTTTGGTGGTTTTAGCTACAATATTTTCACTGGATTTTCAGTTTTGATGTCCTTGAGATGATTCTTGTGTCAGTTGTTTAATTATATGTTTGTCTTGTGAAAGCTTGTTGCAAATATTTTCTGAGCCAATATTGTTGAATATTGTTTTGGTGATTTTGCATAAAATTGAATATTGTGTATGACAAAAAAAAATTGTGTGTGACTTTTATGTGGATTTGTTCCACACGAACTCTCTCGATCAAACTCTCTTGAAGAGTTCTAAAGCTATTTCTTATAGTTGGGGTTTTATGGAGAGAAACTAAAAGGAACTTAAAAACAATTTTTTATCTAAAAGAAAAACTTTGAAACAACAGAGATATAGTATGATGAGATGATTATTAATGTAAATCACCATATATATACGCTAGAAAGATATTCATGATCACTCACCTCTTCAAAGATGGATTCTTTGAGTGCTTGGTTCCCCTTCTCTACGTGTATGCTTCACTGACCTAGAGAGAGAGAGAGAGAGAGAGAGAGAGAGAGAGAGAGAGAGAGAGAGAGAGAGAGAGAGAGAGAGAGAGAGAGAGAGAGAGAGAGAGAGAGAGAGAGAGAGAGAGAGAGAGAGAGAGAGAGAGAGAGAGAGAGAGAGAGAGAGAGAGAGAGACTCACAAGGGGTGTTAGGAAAATAGAAATAATATGGTCATTGCATGTGTAACTTATATGGAGGTTAGAAAATGTTTGGTTATATCTTTGGCTCTTTGCTAATATACAATCGTATCTCCTATATATACACGGGACCAATAATTGTTTGGTTGTGTATTTGCTCTCTACGTTTTAGACAAGAGCAAGAGCAACGAGTCTTACTCTCCTACGGCACTGTATGAGTTTCTAAACCGCTTGAAACGCTGCGTCAACGAGGATCAGGCTCAGAAGGTTTGGTCTTGAGAGACCACGACTCCAAAAACTACGTTAAAACCGTTAACTGCGTTATCCCACAACAAACAAAGCTCACCGTTAGGAAAGTCAATCGTCAGAGGAGGAGTATTGTTTGGTCGGTGCTGACGTCAGCTGAACAGATGAAGACACTACACTTCATCAAGAAGGCGATCTATCTTCTATTTTTTTCAGATGCATAGATAGAAGTAACAATCAGCTATTGCGTTTCTCCTCTTAGTGTCTCCTCTTAGTGTGAAAGATTTTTCTAAAGAAGAAAAGAAGAATCTTCAGGACACCATTACACATACTCATGATCTGTTGAACTTTTTGGATCAGAAGGGGTTTAAGTATGATGTTAAGAGGGTTTAAGTATGATGTTCTTAACAAAACTCACTAGACTTGCAAAACAGGGGTTGAAGTGGCCTAGAAGTGTGACCAATAAGTAGAAGCAGGTAAATCAGTCATTTTGAATATTTTTGTTTCTGATTTTTGTTTTACTGATTAAATGTTGTTTTGTGTGTACTTGTGAAGTAGAAAAGAAGGATGAGACATGGAAATGAAGAAGAAAGAAGATGATTTTTGTTTTATTTTTGATGCTAGAGTATATTGTGTAATTCAAACCTATTTATCGGTTTGTGGAAGTAAATTTTGTACAAATATAGTAAACATTTTCCTTTAGCTTGATATCTAGAAATTCTATTTTGAGGAATTATTATCAACACCAAATGGGAAGACAATCCGTTGGATTAGAAGAAGTTTAGGTATCTTTTTATTGGTAAATAAGATAAAAAGAATCTTAAGAACACAATCACACATGCTGGTTTGCAACACAAGGGTTAAAATGGCCTAAAAAGTGTGACCAATAAGTAGGAGAATGAGCAGCATGTGAACTACTCTTTTTGAATATTTCTGCTTCTGATTTTTTTGTTTTTTGTTTTGTCTAACAGCTTTTTGTATTTGTGAAGCAAGATGAAGGATGGAAGATAATTTGGTTGATGTAAGGAAAGAAGGAAGGAAAAAATATCTGGTTTTATTATTAATGCTGGGGTTGATTTCATTTGGATGTGGAAACGAAACTTATTTGTTTGCTTTTGTGAGGATTTCATAATAGTGAAACTCTTTATTTGTTTGCTTTTGTGAGGATTTCATAACATTGAAACTATTTCTGAAAATGAAGTGTTGTTTATGGCTAGTGCTCGAATGTTTCATTGGGTAGGCCCATTAAACAAATCATGCGTGTTTAGCAGAGAAAAATCAAACTAATCCTAAATTCCTAACCAATATCATAATTTTTCATAGGATTCACCAAGAAATACACAACATTTCATAATCATTACAAACTTATAAGAAAATAATGTCTGCAGAACCGAAAGCGACACCTGGTATATGCGTATATATACACATCAAAATTAAATCAACCAAAGAGATAAGAGGTTCATAAAGTCACTTCAATGACTTTTATGGAATGGTTTCATCCATAAGAAAATTGGTGAGCACGTGGAATATTTGCATACTCAAAATAGAAATACGTAACATTTATGATTTTAATTGTTTTTTATTATTACTAATGAAAACAAAATTTAGTTATTATTGTGTGCGTGACTCTCCTCTACAATGATAAATTAACACAATTAATACTGATAATCTGATATTAAATGTGGTTGTATTTTGAAAAGTACGGAAACACCCCGCCTATCCCCGTCACCAAACACTCCCACTTTTTCCTCCTTCTCCCAGAAACAAACAGAGATAGCAGAAAAGGGAATATCAACAGAGAGAGAAGAAGATAACAAAACCTAATCAATATTATATACATCTTCGTCTTCTTCATCCGCGAGTGTAACCTTTGATGAATCTCGCATTTGCCCTCTCCTAGATTTTCTCTGGATTAATCCTAGGGTTCTTATTCATTTCCGCTCCTTTTTCTGTTTTTAGAATCTTCCTCCTAGGGTTTTCCTTCCTTCCTTCCTCCTCTTCGTTTTGTTCCTGCTTATCGTTCAATTCGATTCCCACTCTTCGCGATTGGAGACTGAAATCGTACGCAATCGATTAGATTCCTACTGTTCGGTAGATAATCTGGGCAGATCGAAGGTTATCGTAGCCATCAGATTTACTTCATTTCCGTGACTTTTGAATCGGCGAGAGAGAGAGACAATCTAATTGGTTGCTTGAGAGTAACCGTAACGGTTTGGGTAGAGAGTCTTTGGATTAGATTATAGAGGGTGAGGTGAGAGGTGACGTTTTGTTTACGAAGTCGGTGACTTGTGACCGGGAGAGATTTGCATGGGTGAGAATGAATCATGGGCGGCGGCGTCTCCGCCGTCGTCACCCAGTGGATTGTTTCCGAACGGGCTGTTGCCGGGGATGTCTGCATCTGTGACGCGGCCTCTCGATGCGGAAAGATGGGCCATTGCGGAGGAGAGAACCGCTGAGCTCATTGCTTGCATCCAGCCCAATCCGCCTTCGGAAGATCGTCGAAATGCTGTTGCTAGATACGTGCGGAGGCTGATCATGGAATGCTTCCCTCTTCAGGTTGAGGTGGGTTTCCTTTTTCGTGGCTGTGGTTGGTGTGAATGAATTAAAGCATAGAGAAAGCTTGTTTGCGGTTTTGCTCCTGTTATCCAGATAAAGCTTGGAGATTTGTAATGTGTTGTTAATTCATATAACGATATTTGACTTTGTGTATCGCTGTTCATGTCTTACCAGATCTTTACTTTTGGATCCGTACCACTGAAGACTTACTTGCCGGATGGAGACATCGACTTAACGGCCTTCAGCACTAACCAGAATCTGAAGGATTCCTGGGCTAATTTGGTTCGTGATATGCTGGAAAAGGAAGAGAAGAATGAGAATGCTGAGTTTCATGTCAAAGAAGTCCAGTATATTCAGGCAGAAGTATGCCCTCTTGACCCTAATGATATGGCTTCGTTTGACTTTTTTTTTTTTACTGGGTTTGGTCTATGATCATTGTTGGAAGTATTAGACTGTCTATTAAGAATTTGTGGGTACAATGTTTCAGGTGAAGTTAATTAAGTGTCTGGTGGAGAACATTGTGGTGGATATATCTTTCAACCAGATTGGAGGGCTGTGTACCCTATGCTTTCTTGACCAGGTTAGCTGTCAACCATAGAGAACATTCCACTTGCTTTCTCTTTCTGAATTTGGCTTCATCTTTTAATTTCTATATATTTATGTTGTTATCTATGCAGGTTGATCAGTTTATAAACCAGAACCATTTATTCAAGCGTAGTATTATATTGATTAAAGCCTGGTGTTATTACGAGAGCCGTATACTGGGAGCTCACCATGGGCTTATTTCAACATATGCCCTGGAAACCTTGGTTCTTTACATATTTCATGTTTTCAACAACTCGTTTTCTGGACCCCTCGAGGTAGTGACATTACTAAATTCTGTCAAGAATGGTTCGTCAAATTGTCTGACGGTATTGCTTGCATTTGTAGGTTCTCTATCGTTTTCTTGAGTTCTTTAGTAAGTTCGACTGGCAGAATTTTTGTATCAGCCTCTGGGGCCCTGTTCCAGTTAGTTCACTACCAGATGTAACAGGTATTTACAAATGCTGTCTTTCTCGCCTCTACTTTAATTGTGCATCTAACTGTTATTGTCTTGCTATACAATTTTGCAGCGGAGCCTCCTCGAAAAGATGTTGCAGAGTTACGACGTAACGAAGCGTTTCTCAGATATTGTAGTAGAGTTTATGCAGTTAACCCTGTTGCTCAGGAAACACAGGGGCAGCCTTTTCTTTCCAAGCATTTCAATGTCATAGACCCTTTGCGTGAAAACAACAACCTTGGACGCAGTGTTAGTAAAGGTGCTGCCTGTTTCAGTTGTATTTGTTTTTTCTTTATACAATATGAAGCTAGAAGATTCACAAACATGTTGGTTTGTTTACATGCTTGGGTTTTGTTTTTGCTGTTCCATGTTGTGTCAGGTAACTTCTTTAGGATACGAAGTGCATTTACTCTTGGTGCCAAGAAGTTGACTAGGTTATTTGAATGTCCTAAGGAGAATATGATTCATGAGGTTAACCAATTCTTTATGAATACATGGCAAAGACATGGCAGTGGTTGTCGTCCTGATGCTCCTGGAAATGACCTATGGCTATCAAGACTGGGAGATCCTGAGCCTTGTCTTCAAGCTGAAAATGCTAGTAGTTCTTCAAGCAGCAAAAGAAACCAAAATCCCATACGTTCTGGTGCGGTTCAAGGATCTCGTAGTATGCCCTCTCAACAGAGTAACTGTGGAACAGAAGTTACATCTAAAGCAACATATCAAAACCAAAAGAGTTGTGGCAACTCTCACCAACTTGCTCAAGAAGTTCGTTCTAACCAAAATGCTTCAAATGATAAACTTCAGCAAACTGTTAAGCCAGAAATCATGGTGAATAGTTTTCATGGGAGGCATCTCTTTGCCAGAACGCGGTCTAGCCCTGAGCTTACCGAGACATATGGTGAAGCTCTTTCGCAACCAAGGCGCAGTAGAGCCCCAGAAGCTGGAAAACGCCAACCTAATTCTATGAGGGCTGAAAATATCAGGAAAAATAATATGGAGTCTGAAAGTTTGTCAAGCAATATCAGATATGCGGCTGACTCATCGTCAGTTAGGCATACACCATCCCCTCGAAGTCCTGATAGTACTGCTGACGTGAGCAGCGCAGTGAACAGTTATTATGATGATTTAGGTTCAGTTTCCGTGAATGAAGATTTTTCTGCCGCAGGGGAACATGGAATGCAACAGGAAGAGCAAGATCTTGTTAACTCGATGACAACTTTTACCCGGGAAGGTTTTAATGGACATTTTCCTTTTCCGTTTAATTTTTCTACGGGGCACATACCTTTGCAAATTACACCTGCCATGTTAGCTTCAATGGGATATGGTCAGAGGAATGTGCCTGGTATTGTTCCTTCTAACTTTCCTTTCATGGAGACACCTTGGAGTACTAATGTACAATTTCAGCAAAACTTTGCTTCTTCACCATTTACCCATTATCTTCCCACTGGATCCCATCCAATCTCAGAAAAGCTGAGCAAAGCTGGTAATGAAGATATGGGGTCTCCAGAAGTGAATGTTGACGAGTCTGACCATGAGCACTGGCACGAGCAAGAAAGCGGAACTCGTTCTTTTAGACTTGAAAATGGTCATGGTGGAATGCATCACGCAAACGATAAACATCATTCATCTTCTGCAGAGCACGTTATTGTACCCTCAAGTCGTAAAATACGGTCAACAAGGGGAGATGATTTAGAAAATTCCCACTCTCCAGTCAGAGGCAGTCAGATTCAGAGTGAGGAGAGAAATGCAGGCTCTAGATCTGTTTCTTGTGCTAGTTCCGTTAGAAGCAGGACTTCATCTGAAAGCTCTTGGGATGGATCAACTACAAGGGGCTCAAAGCCAGCTAGGGATAAACGGAATAGGAAAGTAGCTTCTGGGGCTGTGCCTGCACTGTATGGAAAAGGGAAGAGTGTTCCTGAGCACTCAATCCAGGTTGAAGATGATAACAGAGAATGGATTCCTGTATCAAGCAATGAAACAACCGGAAGGGATTTGGGCCCTCGGTCTACTGTTGCTTCATTCCAACTTCAGAGGCATCAAATTCATGGTCATGAACTAGCTCAGGCAAGTGGATCAGAGTCCACAGTGCCTCTTCCTCCATTTATCCTTGGCCATGGCATGCAACAAAACGAAGCTGATAGTTCGGGATATACTTTTTATCCCACTGGGCCACCTGTTCCATTCTTTACAATGGTTCCAATGTACAATTATCAAGCTGGTGGTAATGCTACATCTGATACTTTGGCAAGCCACCTCAGTGTGGATGAAGGAGTAGATAATCATGATTCCTGGAAAAGTTTTGACTCGTCAAAGGGAGATCAGTCTGATTTAAATGTGTCTTCGCAATCTACCACTACCAGAGCTGGCTCTTCCGTAGAACCAACAGAGCTCAAGAATGATATTCTCAATGGAGATTTTGACAACCATTGGCAAAATTTGCAGTATGGCCGCTATTGCCAGAATTCTCAACATCCGCCGGTGTTGTATCCTGCTCCCGTTGCAGTGCCACCTGCTTATCTCCAGGGGCGGTTACCATGGGATGGCCCTGGAAGACCTCTTGCTTACACCAATGTAGTTAATCAGCTCATGGCCTACGGACCTCGTATTCTACCCGTTGCTCCTGTTCAACCTGTTTCTACCAGGCCACCTAACATTTACCCTCGTTATGCTAATGAAGCTCCCAGATATCGAAGTGGAACGGGGACCTATTTTCCAAATCCTGTAAGAACTGAATCCCTTCCTTTATACTTGCGTGCGTGCATGCTTTCCAAATCCTGTGATGTGTTGGTTGTTCCCTGTCCATACGTTTTGTTAGACTTCTACAAACTTAGAAACTTGAGCTACTTCCTAGGGAATGAAAGAGGAGCTTGTGTTATTATATCATTGATAAAATGTTTGACAGTCTTGTGGCTTATGGGTCTTGAATGAATTCACAGTATGATCTGTCTACTTAATCTACTCGCATTCAAGTCTGCTACTTTGGGAGGTTTATGCATGTTTCAGGCTATGCTTTTGGATCTTGCTCGTTTGCTCTTTTTCCACCCCTGCTTGTTATTTTTTATTCGTTGTTATCTCCTCCTTTAATGATTCTGTATTATCTTTTGTTTGTTTGTAACTTTAGATATAAAACTCATGACGGCTTTGGTTTGTCACACTGCTCTTAACTTGTGTTAAATTGGTTGCAGAAGATTTCCCCGAGGGAGCAGCGGTCAACATCCGGCATGAGGCGAGGGAATTATGGGCATGACAGAAACGAGCATCACAGCGATAGAGAAGGGAACTGGAATAACTCAAAGGCACGGGGTTCTGGGCGAGGCCACAGCAATCGTAACCAAGCTGATAATAAGCCAAGGCAAGACCGATCTGATAGGCAATGGGGGTCGTCGTATAGGCATGAATCGTCTTCGTATTCTTCTCACCAATCTCGAAACGGTCCTATTCGCTCACAAGATGCTCCTGGTTATAGCATGTACCGACTGCCACCGGGCATGAAGCAGAACAATGCGACTTCTTCAGAGGGACACAACGGTCCTCCATCTGTCATGATGTATTATCCACAGGAGCATAACTCTGTATACAATTCACCAACGGAACATCTCGAGTTTGCGTCCCTTGGGCCTGCGGGTGAAGCGACACATCTTAGTGACAGAGCTGGTGGGGCATTTGAAGATCAGCCAAGGTATCGTGGTGCTCATATGTCTTCACCTGATGATCCTTCCTCGCCTCGTTTCCCCAGGTAAAGTTTGGTAATATAGGCTTCCGATTGCAGACAAATGTTGTGGATCAGAGCGATACAACATTCTTGATGAGTTTTCTCTTGATTTACACCAAACAGGGGGAAGTAGCCCCAATGCTGGTGCTCTAGTTTGGCTGGAATAAACACAAGAACTTAGAAGAAGCAGTGTGTGATCACATCACTCTAGGGATCTTTGGAATTTAATCAAAAGAAGAAGGCAAAAAGCTGTGTAGGCGGTGAAAAGAAGAGTCAAAGACACGAATTAATCAACCTCAAGACCAATCTGGAATGTTCTGTTCAAGCAACAAAGAAGGAGACCAAGTCAAGAGGTCGGTAAGCATCACTCAAGCGATCAAAAGCTGGCTGGTTACACATAAAAAAAACGCAAGACTCTTTCTCAAAGCGAACTCTACGTTTTGGTAACTTCTTTTTTTTTTTCTTTCCATAGAAATTGTAGCTTCTTTTGCCCACATAGAGAACACTATTAGAATTCAGGGCTTATTGTTTCTATCAAAAATTCAAGAAATAATTTGTCTAAGTTTCTTTTAGAAAAAAAGGAAAAAAAAAACGTACACTGTTGGCTGTAGTTTTGTTTCGATTATTATCCAGAAAATTACCCTCTGTAGGTTAAAAAAAAAACCTTTGTTGGATCATTACTGGGCTTAGAGTGGTGTCATGTAAACACTGGTTTCTTTCTGATCAAGCTCTCAACGCTGCAGTTTTTGCTCTGTCAACATAACATTAATTGTAGGCAAGTCATACTCGAGGTTGGTCTCTGAACAGTGTAGGCTTATGAATGATTTGTATTGAAACGGAGCAAAGGCCTATCATTCCCGTTTCCCCAATATCTTTGTGTCATATGCAAAATCTACTTTGTATTAGTGTCGTCGAGATAAAGAAGATACAATGCTGTCTACACCATTTCAAATCAATCAGTCAGATAAACCAAACAAAAAGGAAAAAGATGAATACGACGAAAGAACAATTTTTATTATTAATAAATAAACGCCAGTATTTACAAATCTTTAATAAAATATACAGGAACATGAAGAATGTTAGTTGTGGAAGTGTTTTGGACGTAGTGACATGTTGAATTGTTTAACACATTGCAACGTAGAGATATTGTAGCACAAAGATAAAACAATTGTAGCGAAAGGGAAGTCAACATTTGAGTAATTGAGATCTTGTTTTGGTGCCTAGTGAATACTGACATAACCATTTCTTAGTATTTACTTATTTCTTTTCCAGGAAAATGCTATAGAGTGAGAGCATGTATATATAGAGACAAATGAAACACTGGTTTATGATTTTCAAAATTTTAAAACGAGATCGTTCGTTATGAGAAGTGTAAATTGGATATGTATAAAAAAAAGAAGTATATGTATAGATTTTAGAAGAGAAGTGGTCCTGATCAAAATAATGGTAATAGAAAATGCCACTCCCAAAGACTTACACAGAGAAGCAGGTCATGGCCATGCCTTGTCGTAACGCAACAACAATCAACAACTTGACCACGTACGTGTATATTCAGTTCGGTTTGGTTTGGTTTGGCTTGATAAATTTGAACTAAAACCGAGCTATCGTTTCACCCGTCTCTCTTACATTTTTACACAGTAAATGATTTTAATCAAAAGATTGTTATGCTTATCCTATACTAAAAATAACCAAAAAAAAGGGAACAGCAGCATTTACTTTTTATATATTCCTGATATTGTTTCCTTCTTCTTTGTCATGTAGTCAACTTAACATCTATTGTTGCTAATTGCATTTTTTACATTTACTGACTTATTACTTGCAGATTTTCATTTTTCTTTTCTACCAAAAGTAATTTTCAGAAAGCTTTTGTTTTGTTTTTCATTGAGTCTCTCTCTCTCTTTCTCGCTCTCTCTCTAGTTCATATGAATTGTTGAAAGACAGAATTTTTGGATCTAAAACAATTTGTCGACTTTACAACTTTGGTTTTCGAGTGTGTAAGATTCTAGGGTTCAAGGTGAGATTCGCTGCTGGAATCTTTTATTTGGTGATTTGTTTATTCGATAGTTCTCTCACTATAAGCTTCATTCTACCTTTTTCGATTTTTCTTGAATATTTAATTAGAGAGTTTCTGTTCATGTGGGGGTCTGTTGTTTCTTGTTCTTCTAATTTTTTTTAAAAATCTTTGTTTCATTGTTATCTTCTCACCATCTCAATCTCCATCAATTCGCAATTTTGGGTATTTACTCACTGAATCTGTTCCATCTTCTTCTTCTTCTTCTCAGTTGATTTCTTTTTTTTTTTTTGTAATCCAGAAAGCTCTTCTCTTTGTTCTCTTCTTCCACAAATATCAAACCTTTCTGGAGTTCTCTGATTATCAACCTTCATCAGAAATGCAAATCCTAAATTACATTCTCATTGTGGTTTTCAAAAGTTTGAGACTTTGTTACTTAGTTGTTGTGGATGTGAAACAATCTACATATTTTGCTTAGATTTAGTTTCTGTGGTTGAACTTTATGAAATAGTTTTTTTTATATATTATATTATTAGTTAGATTCTGTAATGTACTTTACTTGGGATTTGGAACACTATTAAACAAATGTTTGAGAGGACTCACTTTCCATATTCTTGTTTGACAATTAACAAATCACTGTGGAAGAATGCTTTCTCTTTATACCCTTACTCTTGTTTTATAGGTATGCTAAGTATTGCTTTGACTGTTAGCTGACTAGAGAAGAGAGAAATTCACAAAGATTGTTTGTTATGGATCAATGGAAAAAAAGACTGTTAGCTGACTATTTTAGCTACCAAACTGTTAGGTATTAGTATGTAGATATGAACTTTGGCCTATATAACTAATTGTTTTCTTCTTCTTGCTTCTTCTCGTTATTCAGGTTTAATCTTTGATTTTCAAAATTATAAAACAAAGAAACTGACTAAGGTGTTGAGCTAAAGAGTAGAGTTCTGAAGGATCATCAAAGCAGTTTAGGTTCAGCAGTAATGAAGAGCGAACAGGTAACAGGTTCTTGTATAATATACAAGGATCATCAAAGCACTTCTGCTATTTTCTTAAGATTTCTTGGTTCTTGAGATGCCTTTCCCTTTTTTGTAAAGTATCAAAAACTGTAGTTCCTATTCATTTGTAGCTGCTTATTGATGTTAGATCAGTACTCTCATAGTTCAAATAATAGTTCTTATGGGTCTAAGTAAAGCTGTCTCATCAGTACTTTTTTGATTACCAAAAAGTGAAATGTTATAGAATATATTATTTAATTGGAGTGCGCACAGGAACTACAATCTTCCACACAAGCTTCACATGAGTCCCAAGGTGAACAGAAAATTAACCAATCAACAGATGCTCCTCCTATACAAGATGCCGTTTCTGTATCTGCTTCAAGCAATGATAGTAGGAAAGTTTCAAGACAAGACATTGAACTCGTAAGAATATAATATTTGACCTCCTCCTTGTTATTTCAACTAAAAAGACGTGGGCTTTATCTACTATCTCTCTGTCTCTATTTGTGTGTGTAACATCTGATGATGTGATGTAGGTCCAGAATTTGATAGAAAGGTGTCTTCAGTTGTACATGAACAAAGATGAGGTGGTGAAGACCCTCTTGACTCGGGCAAGGATAGAACCTGGATTTACTAGCTTGGGTAAGCTCTTGAAGTCTCTTTCTTCACTTTGTTTCTTTGCATCTCAGAAACCTTTCTTCACTTTGTGATGGGGAGAGCTTCCATAGGATGCAAAATACACGTTAAATGTTGTTGCAAGTATGAATTAGTTATAGCGTTAGCAAGTGTGAAACATAGAATGTAAAATTCATTTTCGAACATTCTTTGTTTTTTTTTCTTTTTTGTGGAATCAGTTTGGCAGAAACTGGAAGAAGGAAACGCAGAGTTTTTCAGGGCTTATTACATAAGGTTGAAGCTGAAGAAGCAAATAGTTGTGTTCAATCAGTTGCTTGAGCACCAGTACAATCTCATGAAGTATCCTCCTGTTCCTCCAAAGATTCCTCTGGCACCGATGCCAAACGGAATGCATCCCATGGCACCTGGTAATAAAGTCTAAGACCCCTATGTTACCTGTGACAAAAAAAGAACGTGAATCTGCATATTACAAGTAAAAGTTTTGGTTTCACTGTTATTTAACACAGTTGTTTCTTCGCAGTACAGTAGTTGGCATGCAAATTGGATATCCAGTACTACAACATCCTCAAATGCATGTTCAAGGCCATCCCCATATTGCTGCTGCAACGGGAATGTCAAGCTGCCATGTGGTTAATGGAGTCCCTGCACCTGCGCATTTCCAGCCATTGAAGATGAACTCAACTAATAATGAGTAAGAACCAACAACTCCAAGAGTTAAAAGTTCAATCTCGTTGTCTTAACTTCAAAAAAAAAAATCTCTCTGTTAATCTTAGTATGGTGGTCGATGATACAACCGTGGAAGGTGCTGCAACTCCTCAAGTGGTTCCACCAAGCAGTGGTGGGATGTCTGAGATGGCAGCGAGTCCAGCTTCTGTGGCATCAAGTGGACACTTTCCATTTGATGCTTCAGACATGGTAATGGACACTTCAGTGCTTGATTCCGAGTTCACGACTGATGTTGGAGCAGATGGAGGAGAAGGAGGAGGAGGAGGAGCTGGGAATACCACAGAGTCATTTGATCAGATTCCCTGGGATTTTTGCCTCTCTGATCTCACCGCAGATCTGTCAAACTTGGGAGGTAAGTTTCAATTGTACATAAGTAATTTTTTTTTTAACATGTTTGTGTTATATATAATAAAATAACAAGAGCTGGTTATTGGATAAAGATGTGTATGTTGAAGAGTTAGGAAACTATACAGGCTCTCCGTTTCTTCCATCTGACTCAGAGATTTTGATGGATTCTCCTAACCAAGAAGACATAGGTAAACAACACTAGTAACTCATAAAATTTCAGCTCTTCATTTACCACTAGTCTTGAAACATGTCAGTAGAGAACCAAACCGGAACCAAAAAGAGAATCAAAGTGAACTTGATTTGGTTATTGTTTGGTTTATATATTGTTGTGATGCTTTATGATCATTCAATCATCATTTTTCTTTTGGTATTTCATCTAAATTTGTCTCTTTCTTGTTTTGCTTTGCATCAAATAGAGGAGTTTTTTGCTGATTCCGTGCATGGAGGACCTCCCTGTTCTAATTTAGATGAAGAGAAGCCTTGAATAATAGTAACCTTCTTCAGAGAAACAAGCAGAGCATTGTTTTTACTTAAATAACAAATATAACTACTATTGTTATATATATCAGAGTACTTATGAATAAGAGAGAGGGTTAGAATGAACAAAAGCAGTTGCTACTTGATGATAGTGTCTTAATTGTAATCCTCTACTATTACATTCTGCAAACGGCTTCTTCAGCATTTTTTTTTAAAGTTAGTCCTTTCTTTGCCAATGCTTGATTGGCTCCTATGCTACTTCTCCTTCTGCTAAGCCTAGAACTAACATTAACAATTGAATTGTAACAAATTGAACTTTGAGGTTTTTGTTTAGATAAGAAACCTTTCACACAAGGCTAGAAAACTAACAAACTAATATAATAATACACACAAATATAAAAGAGGCTGTACAATAAGTTGTAAGCATCAGTGTTTCTTATTATTCGATGATATAACAGCAAATGCTTCACACAAAGTCACTGTTTTCATTAAGTATATCCCATCTCCTCACGGGTTTCTTAAGGTTTTACCAGACGGGTTATTAGAACCAGGACCTCGCTTGGCGTACAAGGAACCAGCTGCTGATACATCAGAAGGCAACGAGACAGTTGCAGAGAGAGGCTGAAAATTAGTATTCCCAACGAACCAATAGAGAGCCCACTTCAGGTTGCAGAGAGTATACTTCAGTGCTTTGGTCCAGTTCTCTTGCTTGTTGAAGCTCTGCGTTATTGAATACGACTCCACTTTATCATTTTCGATTCTGCGTAAAAAAAAGATCATTACATTTATAAGAACTTCTGGATTGTAACCCATTAACAACAGAAGATGGCTTACTCTAAAGGTTTTGGTAACGAGAGTGTGTACTTACTTGAATGGGAGTTTGAGGCATTTCTCTAGTGGGATATTGTTCTCTTGATCCTTTGCGTTTGCGAAATCAGCGAAGTCTTTAAGACATATCAAATACAACGTCATGGCTTTATCGTACCGAGTGCTCCAAAACAAGTTTACAGGACCAAACCTGAAGATGATCATCACACATTCCTTAGTAAAAAGTACTGACGAAAGAAAAACAACTGAACTGCTTACAGTTCATAAGTGCTGTTGGTGCTGTCCACAATTCTAGGATAACTTCCCATTGGCTGTATTTTGACTCGGCATCTTAGAAAAGGACACTGGTTAAGGATAAACTTCATTTACAGTAAATAGTATCAAACACACACAAAATAAAGAAAATGATTATGAGGTGTTAATAAGGATACTGAAACTTTGGCCGGAAATAGTTACACATCGTGTGGAGGAGAAGACATGCCTGTCCCCAAGCAGCATTTATCTCGTCCCACTCAACCTGATAACGTTTCATGTGACTTTTAGTTTCATTAGACTTTTTATGAGCAGGAAGAGGTTATTATGCACATCAAAACACACAGAAAGTTGCAACGCTTACCGGTGCTTTAGGGAGTCTCCCAAGTCGAAAATTGTTAATTGTACCAAAATCTCCGTCGTACCGTATGGGGAAGGCATCAATCAGTACGTTTGTCTTATTTAACAACTCTAAATGTGCTTGTGAGACTTCAATCTTTGCCAAGATTGCATCTCTCTCTTCCTGTTTTCAAAGACATATCCTTAGCACTAATACTAAGAAAACAAGTGCATAAACCTCTTGCTGCTCGTATAAAGCCTTATTCGTTCACAGGCTCAACATTGACTACAACAGCTAATATAATGAAATAAGAGAGAAACCTAAGAGTATCAGCAGCAACGCACCTGATGAGCTATTAGTTGAAATTGGAAGTTGTTGAACTCTTGCCAATACCTATAACAAAGAAACAGAAAGTAACAAAGACATGTGAGCACTGAAGATTTCTTCTTTTGTCAACAGAAGAACAGTAAGAGAGCTTTACCGATCTTCAAGTTCGTTAAAGCGATTTCCCTTTAACTCAAGCTCCTTCAGTTGACGGTTTACCTCAGCGTTTTGTTTCACTGATTCTTCTATAGCTGCAACAAGCTTTCTTTCATCTTCTTCAATCTAAGTAAGAGCAGGAAAAAAAACAAAAGCATTTATTACTTAACATTATGTGCAATTCATATTAGAGTTGAACAATAAGCTGAAAACTGAAACTTACCTTCCTCTTTTCCCTGAGAAAATCAGCTTCACTAAGAACATCTTGTGTCTCTCCTTCTAACCGTTGAACACATGCTTCGTATGCTTCCACGTCTCTCGTCACATCCTCCACTTCCTTTTCAAGTTTATCAGACAAGACCCTCATGCACTCAAGGCACAATGGCTGTTCAACCTGAGAGAACCAAAACAACAGAAAGTAACATACTATATCAGCTTCATTCTATCAGGAAGACATGCCAAAGCCTTACAGCATCATACCTGTGTCTGAGTTCTGGCAATATCGAAAGCACGTGTTAAGACATTGATAGCCGCATTAAACCCAGAAGTGTTCGAATGTAACGGACCATTCTGGCCCACTTCAAGAGCCGACAACGCATTTTGAGAAGTGCCTGCTGAATCAGAAGCTGACTCAGACTTATACACGACAACAAAAGAATCTTCCATTGCCTTCCCCGAGTGGGTTGCATCATGAGGCTGAGGGGAAGAAGCCCCACGAGGACGCGGAGGAATGCCCTGAGCTTGAGGCTTGTGTCGAGGTAAAACAACAAAAGAGTTGTCCATGCGTGTTGAGCCAAGAACACTGTTGGCTCCATGGATGGAAGAGCCTTGCATTGCTGCTGGATATAACAATTCAATTAGCAATTTTTTTTAGTAATACCAGTCATTAGAACAAGAAGCATATCTACAATTTAATTACACACAAGTAATGTAACTGTTACATCCAGCGGCAATGCAAGGCTCTTGTCCATGCGTGTTGAATCAAGAACACTGTTGGCTCAACGGATTAAAGAGCCTCGCATTGCCGCTGGATGTAACAATTACATTCATTTTTTAAAAAAAAAAACACAAGTCATTAGGACAAGAAGGCATATCTAAAAATCCATTACACACAAGTTCTGTCTGAATCTTAAACTCGTCTAGTAATTTCATAGCAGTAATTACAATCTATTAGCTCCATGGATGGAAAAGCCTATGTAACACAAGTCACTAGGACAAGAGGGCATACATACAAATTCATTACACACAGTTCTGTCTGATTCTGAAACTCATTTATAAGTCTGAAAAGGATTCCGTAGAAAATTATATTGAAAACACGAAACGCTCGAGAGAGAGAGGGAAGAAGGGGGCTAACCGGAAGGAGGGGAATCGTTGAAGAACTTGCCGGCGTAGGAATCGACGCCGACGATGGTAAGGGAGTGGTGACATTTTTGGCAGACCCATTTCGGAAGATTCGGATCAACCCGACTTTTATTATCTGGAAGATGATGATGATTCTCCTCTTTCCTCATCGCTCCTCTTCAACTCTTAACCGGAGAGAGAGGATATGTACGCAAATCTATAAGGGGGTTTCTCTTGGATTAGAAGAAATCAATCTCTCTACTTGTTGATGATCGGGGAACTCTGCTGATTCCTCCGGAGATTTCCGATTGATTCGCTTTCAAATTGTCGAAGACCTAGGAGGAGGAGAGACCTTGGTGATGGATAACTTACACGAAATCTCTGTTTTTTATGTTAAAAACTTGTATTATCTTGTTAAAACATCAAGCACCAGTGGTCTAGTGGTAGAATAGTACCCTGCCACGGTACAGACCCGGGTTCGATTCCCGGCTGGTGCATTTTTTTTCGTTCCAACTTTTTTGGAGTTTCAGTTTATTGGGCTTTTTAGATAAGAGTTTTGAAACCCAACACAGTCAGTTCCTGATTGATGCTATGTTACATCTTCTCCGTTTGTGGACAAGTTCCAAAAGTTATGATGAATAAGAAATAATTATTACCTGCTATCCATATACCTTTTTTGATATCTTTTATGATACATGAAGCAGTGGATTTGCAGTGTCAAAACCAGGTAAAACTAGAGGATGTGATCATAAATCCATTGTATAGACTCAGAGAATTGCCATATGGCTTTTTTTTCTCCAATATATTTTACCAAAACAAAGAGAGCATGATGGATCCAGTTTACAGAGACTGAGTGAGCAATATGCTTTCCTTATAATGGAATATGTAAGATTAAATCCATCCGCTTCATCTCAATGTATCACTTCTTAGTTTACCATTGTTTTAAGTAACCGTGCAACGTTTTGTGTTCTGAGGCGTTTAGGAGAGAGAAGAAGAAGGAGATGGAACAGTGACAAAAAAAAGGAGATGGAATTGTTTTGAGAAAGTCATTATGATGATGAATAA
Organism: Brassica juncea; assembly: GCA_018703725.1. Lineage (NCBI taxonomy): Eukaryota > Viridiplantae > Streptophyta > Magnoliopsida > Brassicales > Brassicaceae > Brassica > Brassica juncea. The sequence goes on from CM031940.1 coordinate 9,117,127, forward strand.
GATATACTCATTATAACTACTTGTAGTTAATGGAAAATGTCAAAGAATATATGTATATATAATTTGGTACAGAATGGTTGTCTTAAATCATTTTCTTATATTCATTGGTGCGTAAGTTTTGTAGACAACAAGTTCAATAATCTCTCAGGATATTCTAGCAACATATACTGTAAAGATGTAAAGTCATATAATGAAGTAGAGTTTTATTTTACTGAAGAGTAAAATGATTTGCATACCAGAGATATACTTAAGGCTCTATTGTGTGACCTTGATTACACACTGTGATCAGGAACTCAGAGTAGCTGCTGGGAGATTCTGATGGCAACAACGTCACCGTCAGTTCCTGCCTTCATCGTCTGATACTTCACAAGGATTCCTGCATTTGTAATATCTATTTTGTTTCTTTTTGCTCTTCATAAAGATGGTTGATTATGCAAAGTGATATGGACATATATGCGATACCTTCGTTTTTCTGTAACCTTGTGTGGACAGCCACTGCGTGGGTTGTGATAAATGCTTTGGGTTGGGAATCATCTGGCTCTCCGGTCCATGACTTGAGGTGAAGGATACCTATAAATATTTCAAGTAATGAGAAGGTGTGAACTAGAGTCAGAGATTTAAAGAGGAGATAGTGTAACTGCGCTTGTATTTACCTGAGGATGAAGATGCTCTAAGGTGTTTGAGATCAAATATGGCTCCACAAGCTGCACCTGTGTCTTGCTGTATCTTATGAGATCCAATAAGATTGTATTCCCAGCTTCCATCTTTGTATCCTTCATTCAGGAACAGTTCAATGTGCCTAGTATCAAGTGTTTGCATTGTTCCTACACAGTGAAAAAACAGAAAAGTCTTAGTCTGCAGTTGTATTACTTCAGGGGCTGATACATTAATATCCATTTTATTATATTTGAGTTGATAAGAGACTTTTACCATCACAGGTACTGAGGTCACAGACAGGGCAACGAACAAGCTGTAAATCTGTAAGTAAAAGATAAGCCATGTCACATCTTCTTCGTTTGTGGACAAGTTCCAGAACCTGTGAAGTCTTACCTGCAATCCAGATACCGCTCTTGATGTCTTTTGTGATACATGAGCCAGTGGATTGCAGCATCTGTTCTATGGTTCCTGCCCTTGGGACTTTCACTTGACCACTCAGACTCTCAGTCAGGAGTGACATTCGAGAGTCAAGAGTAAAGGCACCAATACGCATCCAATCTGTATTTACAGTGTGTCAAAACCAGATGAAATGAGTCTGTGATCAGAAAATCAATTAAGTAACATGACTAAGAAAGTATGATAAATCAAATTCAAGGAACTGACCAATATGCTTTTCTTGCTGATGGAACAAGTAAGAGTGACTCCCATCTGCATTGCCCATCATCTCATTTCTTAGTTTATCATTGTATCGAGACTATATAAGTTGGGAATCGATGTAAATGTTGTTTCTTCTTTCTTGATTGTAGTTGTGTATAATGATTACTTACCAAAAGCAGAAGCATATAACTTAACCCAGCTTGAAGAAACTGGACATGGCTTTGGCACCTGAAGATCACGCAAGCAGGCAAACCTCCAAATAGAATCCTCCATTACGGTCTTGTGAAACCATTTGCTTGTTGCTCCCAACATCACCAGCGATTTACCATCCAGAAACCTTGATATGTATGTCCATGCATCTTGCTCAAACCTGATTTGGCAGAGAAAGTAATAATAAGAACAGACTCAGGAATCTGACGCAGAGAGATTTAGATCTACGGATTCTAAATTCAAAATCCGAGGAGTTATTATAGCAATCGGTTTTCAACTTCCTCTTCGTTTGTAGCTGGATTCAGAATACGATCGATCGTCAACCACATACAGTCACAAAAATCGATATTAACATCGGTTTCTCATATAAACCAATTGATTACGAGATTTTAGTTCCAGAAGTTACCGAATATGATTGATCGAGTTCTATATCTTAGATCCATACAACACAGTCGGATTAAACGCTTTACAAACAGGTCAAAATCAAACCGGAGCTCAGGCCGAACTCGAATTAGCAAACTATCCGCGATCAGATCAATTTCGTTCATCAGATCGGAACTGAGTGTGTTCTAGAGAGGAAGAAAGTACCAGGAGAAGCTGGGACGACGGTGAGTAGAAGCAGAGCACCGAGGAGATACGCAGCTACGGATTCCTCTCAGGATCTTCTTCCCCTTCCTCTGTTCGTTGCTCGGTGCCACTCGTTTCTTCCCTCTACCTTGATCGTGTATCTGAGGAGCGTTCTTCTGTTCGTCGCTCTTCACCGATCGTCTCTTCCCTCTGCCATTGTCGTCTCCCTCTGGAGCTTTCCTCTTCCCTCTGTTAGCTCCTTGTACATCACTGGATCTCGTCTTCATCCTCTCTTTATGCTTAGCTCACTCAGCAAAAAAAAAGAGATTGAAATATTGTTTTAGCTCTGAATCGCTTCGTAGTGACTAGTGAGTATATACCCGCGGAGCAGACACAGCGAATTTTTGAAAATTTTGAATTTAAAATGACGCTTCTGACCCTGTAACAAACTTTCTGGGCCCACCTCTCAAGAGTAAATAAATACTCGATTTACACATTTTTAATCGGTTTGAACTTCGAACCCGGTTTACCATCATCGGACGGAAGCCAAACCGAGAAGATCCTCCCAAGCTATATTATTATCGGTCTAGTAAAAATTCAACTTTTAATTTATAGAAACTAAGAAACAATATTCTTGTAGAACATGAAAAATATATTAACACTTTTCTGTAGATTAAAAATCAAATGTGTAAAGTCTTCGTTTGTGGCCTATGTGGTTCCTACACATTTACAAAATTGCTAGACCGGGAGAGGTAACCGGCGGACATACTATTTAATGGCGCCTAACCAATGAATCAAGTATCAATTGTAAAGAAGTCAGCATGAAGCAGCCGCAGCTAGAACCGTTGCAAGAATGAATTCGACTTGAGAGAACTCTGATCAGTTCATGAATTTGCGGCAGTTAGGAGCTCTACAAAGACAAGGCACTTTGATTTCTTCGGATTCATCAACCTCAAAGAGATAATCATACCTGTAGATGAATCGGTTTTCATGGTTAAGATCAAGAATTATGGGAGAGGTGAATTTTATGGGAAGAGAAAACTGAAAGAACAAGTGTGTTACGTAAGCTCTTCGCCTGGTGAGACATTGGTCTTTGCAATAAGGACGATTCTGTTCTCTTCTCCATCCCCTACACTCACAATACGTGCATAGCAATTGGGCATACACTGACACAACAAGACAATGAGCATCATTAATTTTTAGATATCTACTAGGTTTTGGTCTAGCGTGTGGGGAAACTTACAGAATGGTTGATCAGTCGGGCTATGTTTCCAGAGTTTGTGGCATCGATCACTATCTCTTCGCTTATCTTGAACAGCTGCGTTTTAAGAAAAAATTAAACTGACCATTAGAAGCAGTGTGGATAATGATGAATGTAAAGCAAGTAATCTGAACGAACTTACATAACAATCTTTGCCTTGAGCACGATAGTTTGCCTCTCTCAGATCTGCAACACTTCTTCTAACTTTCACCCCACGGTACTCGATGATCTGCACAAATAATTCAGTATTAGTACTCAAGGAAGCACATCACATTTACTTTAGCCATTAAAATCATGAACGTAAACCGAATACCATTTCTCCTTCTTGAATACTTCTCCTTGCAAAGAGACCCCATCCATGTATTCCAGATTTACCAAAGCAGACCCGAAGCTTTTCCGTTTTCTAAACAAGATAATGTTCCTTAGAAGATTACATGAGAAAACAAGATGGAGAAAAACAAATAACTCTTTTTGACTCAAAAGTCTACCTGCAAATGCTTTAGCCGCTCTTTGAATGACGTAAATTCTGTCGTATCTGCTTCCTGGAGTAACAATTTTAAAGGGAAATAAACATCTTGTTGAGGTATTCAGAGAAAAATTCTCCCAATAAATTGAATCAATGAACATGAACGGAGCTCTTCATGAGAAACTTGCCTTAAAAGAGTTGAGACCCTCGATTGCACCCAAAGAATGATGGCTTGGTCCCTTCAGCCTGTGTGGTATCGCCTCCAGATCAACCTTCTGAAATATCAGCAGTAATAGAGTTACATTAAGTACCAAATTTCATTGACGTCGTAAAGCAAGAGAATATTCAAAAAAAATGTCAAATGTAAATGAGATCCCCAAATCCATACCTTCGTGCTTGATCTACTATAGATACGGCATCTTGCTGCAGAAAGAGAATCATGACCCTGTTCGACTTGGGGTTGGATATCGGAACCTGGAAGCTTTATCTTCTTGGTCAAAACAAGTCTTGAACCTTTGACGCGTCCATTTTGATTCTGAAGCAAATTTCTTGAACCTTTGATGCGTCCATTTTGATTCTGAAGCAAATTTCTAGATCCAAAAACTCCCGAGGGTGTGTGCACAACTACATTACTATTTGGATCTGGCTTCCTACATAGCGGGTAAAATGTTACAGGCAATCGCACATAAAAGATCAATTAAATAATGTCGGAAAAACAAAAACCTGTGAAAAGCACAATAAATTGACTTCCTTGTTCTCTGCACACCATCCTTCTCCACACAGTGCATCTAATATTTCCACAGAAAACAGCATCAGTTACATAACACTAAGGCGATCAACTAACAGACCACCTTGATTAGAAAATGAATATGAAAAAAATGAAAATTATCTTAGGCACAACAAAGGCTAGGAAAATTAAGAACTAACCTCCATGCTGTAACCTGCCCGTGATGCACACATTACGTGGAAGTGAGTGGCACACTTGCAGCATTGCACGCAGGAACCATGTGTCTGCTTACAAATTCTGCAAAACTAAAAGACATTTTCATAGAAGTATCAGATGTCAAATGTACAATAAAACGCATTTGTTATACTTTTTACTTCTATCATTTCATTATACCTTAAGAAATGAATTTACTGGAACTTTGAAAAGTCCAACAGCAGGCTCCATATGTTCGTGATTCAAAAACCCAACTTCGGGCCGGAACCAAGCACATGTTACATGAACCCACAAACCCTCAACGTCGCTTGGTTTTAAAGCACCACCTGCATAGATAAAAGGAAGATTCAGTTTGAAATCCAAGAAAGAAGTAAAGAGAAATGGTAAGTGGGTTCAATTTAGAGCGCCTCTGTACTTATTAATGTGACCTTGTGACAAGACAGTCAAAACTCAGAAATAAGCCATCACTAATGCAAGATGGAGAAAATATAGAATGAGCTAGTTCCGCAATAATACCTTTTACAGGACAAAGACAACACTCTCTCTCAATATCTGGTGTTTCACATGCTCTGCACACCCAGGAGGTGAGATCTTGAGCTTTGCTTACCCCATAGCATTCTTGGTGCACAGCTACTTGACACCTGAAGGCATATTGAAAAGTTCGTATGAGTTAGATATTTATGACTCCATGTTTAACTATACAATCGCTGTATAATTCAGTAAAACCAAAATGGGCATAGAGTAACCTGTTGCAGATTATCATTTTATTTTCTTCCCAGTCTTCTACCCATCTACATACAGCACACCTTTCAGTCGTCCACTTTGCATTAACTGGCTCATACTTTTCTGTGCATACAAAATAAGTAGTAAGCAAGTCTGCCAAATATGAACTCCAAAAGAGAAGCCTGTTCATAAGAGTTGAGCTGTAAATTACCCTCCAGCAAAGAGAGCATCATCTCCTTATCTAATATCCTGCAATCAGCGGTACTTTGTTCTACAGGAAGGGCACTATCTCCTGCGATCTGCAATACCTTGTTGTCAGCATTGAATCTCGTACAGACAAAAAAAATATACAAGTGGATTTCAGGGGTATATATAAGGGCTAGCTTCATGGGAGTATATTATAAGGGGTGTACCCATTTTTCTAGAGTTAGCATTGTGCCTTTCACTTTTACGCTGTACTTCCACTTTTTGGCTCTGCAGCCGGTATGCCGTTCCCATTCACTTGGTGACTGCTTCTTTGCGCCACAGGAGCCACACTTGCACTCAATCCTGAAAAAAAAAAGATATACCAGGAATTGATAACAGAAGCCTAGGATTAAGCGTGTATTGTAGTTTACAAATAAAAACTATTTTAAAAGCAGGCAATACCAACAATTATATATAGTGATGTGTAACTATATTCATCAAAGACTAGTCTGTCTAAACGAGGAAATTAAAATGGAAGGCTGGTATATCTAACACTTACACATGAAACTTTCGGATATATGTCCCTTCCATGCCATTGCAGACTACAGTAATCTCATCAGCCAGCTCAGTCTCTGTCGCTTTTTCTGTAGACCTGTCTCACAAAGATTGTGCGGACAGTTTTCAGATCAAGGAATTAAAAACAAAGTACTGCAAACAACAGAAGCAGGAGAGGCGATATTTTTAAAAGAGACTAGCGAGAGCAACATACTTGAACAATGAGTTCTGTTCATTTAATTCTGTCGGTGCACACTCATGCTGCGCTCTGCAATCAGGGCAATGGTAACTGCTTTGCTCCAGTTCCTTAAAGATGATAATCAAATTAGTCCAATCTTTGAAAATAGTCATACGTACTTAAAACCAAAAGTTGATATCCAAGGAGTTGTATTATAACTGCACCTTAAAGCGTTTCTTCGAAATGTTGTCGCACCCAGCATGTACCCATATATCACACTCATCGCAACATACCTATTACATCTATTAAATTAGCTACATAGATGTGATAATTTATCAAATAGACCAATATCACCAACATGTTCAAAAATATTCTCACCCAATCTTCACCATCTGAAGAGTGCCATGATCTCTTGCAAATGCCACAATACTGACTGGATTTCCACAACTGTAACAACAAATCTGGATTCAGTTCCTTCTGGCCAAAAGAAAACGATGTGTAAAGAAATTTCCAAAGAACCTTTGAACAGTGCTTGCATAAAAGCTCTTCAGGTTGTGATTCGTGCATCACTATGCCGCAGCCATCGCAGGTCCTTACGTCTACATGACATGAGCCCTATAAAAAATAGTTGAATCAGCACATCGTTTTTTGTAAACATTCCTAATAAGTATGAAAGAATAGGATACCAATGGCACATCCATGCGTATATATAGTCCCTTCATGACTTAGAAAAGAAAGGACATAAACAATATAGATGCTTATGAAACAGAACAGAACTGACTGCTGATCTTGAAAGTAAGAATTTTTCCTCTATTTATTTGCTTTTTCTTCTCAAATGAATCAGTACAGACAAAACTCGAAGATCTAAAGAAAAAGGAATATGTGTCAAGAAAGCGTGCCTGAGATCTATACGCAGGCTCATGCTCCTGGTCGGATTCAGTGGCAGAGGAATTTGGGCAGCTGATTTCAGCAGCTCCACAATTACCCTCAACCCCATTCTCTGCTAGAACTGCTTCTTCGAGGGCCTTCTTAAAGTCGCTTGGCTTGTTATTGTAAAAGTTCGTCTGACCCTGAAATCTGAAGAGACAAAAGACTAAGGAACAGTACAAATAGACAAATATAAAAGATTCCAGAACGACCGTCTCGTGTACTTACTTGTCCATAAATTCCGTAAACGGAAACATCATTCCTTGTCGGATCCATCCGTAGTCCTGTAAAATAAGCACTAGTTTCAGAAAACGATCGAACAAAAGGAAAGTGCTTGAAGACGCGGAGACTGGTTTCTTACCCTCTGAGTTCCATTCTTCGAGTACCCAAAGAACATGACACACAGCGAGCCCGGGACGCAATGTTTCAAGACGGAATCCGGCGCTTGCGAATCCGGATCGATCACTTTAGCCGGCCACGCCGGGAATCTTTTCCCACACTTGGCCCAGACAAAATCGCCGACAGCAAAGTCCTCTGGCTTGTACACGCCCTTCCTCATCCCGGCGTGATCTTTCGGCACACCAGATTCGGCAAAAGACTCACCTTTACCTCTCACAGAGAAAGAATTAGCGTCGTCGGAGGAAGACAACATCGAAACTCTCAAATTCGCATCCTTTCCACCACCCAAGTCATCAAAATCCACTCCGCTGCCGTCTCCGTTATCCTTAGGTGGAAACAGCTTCGAGCTTCCCTTTTCACCACCTTTGACTCTCTTCGCTACATGAACATCGTCATCATCACGGCCAGACTCCTTCGACTCGACCTTGCGACGTCTGTTCCCCCACGCATCCACAACCGAATCGTTAAACCTCGAGGGAACCACTCGAGCTCTGCTGCCCCGCGAGGACTTGGACTGGTCTTGAGATTCTTTGCTCGTCAAGGAGCCAGCGCTACTCGTACAATCCTCGGCTTCTCTACATGGTTGATCAACGCTCGCTCTGTTCCTCCTCCTATACACTATAATCTCACCCTTCTTGCCCCCATACTCAATCTCCGAACCTACTTTGCACCGCTTCAGATTCTGCTCCTCGAATGTCACGGTCCGTTTCAGAATCATCTCCTACCTCGGGAACTCTTACCTCGTCAACATACACGAGAGCCCAGATTGCGATTCCAAAACCCTAATTTCACCAAACAACGAAATTCGCGTCTCAAACCTCCAGAAAACCTCTCGAAAAGTATCGATTCCTCACGCAATTGGGCTCTATGATACCTAATGCGAAACCTTATCTTCAACCCCAAATTCGATACGAAACAAATTCGCGAACTCGTACGTCAAATTGAAAAAAAAAAATAACGCCAAATTGTAGAGTCGAAACGACGGAGAAACGAACCAAATTCTCCTCGTGAAAACCTTCGGAATTCTCGAGAAAGTTAATCGTTTCGCTAACGGAGAAGATAAAACCTAAACCTCGAAAGCTCCTTATGATCGACGGCGAGAGAAAGCACGCGGAGGAGAAGGATCTGTTTAGAGCGTGTGCTTTGGAGAAGGAGACATAGATACCGTCGGTTTATATATTTTTTTTTTCTTATTATTTTACTGATTTAATCACGGTTTCGACAAATAAAATTCGCATAAATAATAATTTAACGAAATTGAGAAATTGGATTATGCTGACGTGGCGGACCAATGGAACAGTGTTTGGCTCCAGGGATTGGGGACGAGGGAAGAGTGCGAAAATTTCAGGTCTACCGAAGCGCCAAGTCGAAATTTTTCTTTACTAAATCCGACGTGGCACGTCAAAAAATAAATTTTCTTCGGCTTTATATGGGACGTCCCTTTATATGCTTCCAAAATATTGGGCCTATTTTTAATCGTCGAAATCGAGCCTACCTCCAATTACCACAGTTGTAATTCTTTTTGTCAACTCTTTTTTTTTTTTTTTGTCATCTGGTAGATTAATATTGATTTTCAACACCACATTACACACAAAGCCGGCTGGAGACACATTTCCACCGGAGCCAAGAGCTGACAAGGACCTAGATCCCTCCAGAACTAAGATCAGACATAACAACAAACTCCTAACTAGAAACATATGAAGATGAGCTTTAGAACAGGTAAAGCCAAAGAAAGACAGAGCTCAGGTGAAACAACACTTAACCTCGACCTCAACAACACGCAAAGCCTACAAGGCGATAGCTCAAAACCAAATAAAACCAACTTGAAGGAAGGCCAAATAAAGCACACATTGCGAACACCACCAAAGCAAAGAAAGAATCTAGAGAAGTTAAACTCCTTAACCGTTGCTGTAATACCCTTCAATTCCAACTAAGTCTCGCCATTGGACCTTGATCGGGCTCTCCACGCGCCTCATTTGTAGCGCCACATACTACCACCACCTCACGGCCAAGCCTAAAAAAGCTTCCCGAATTCTCTTTATTAAAACAGCCGGTAACCGGAAATCAACTACTCCACATCCACGAAACAAATAACAACAAGGTGGCAATCCACAACCCAAGAGAGCACAAGCTCCCAAGACCCAACCATAAACAACGCCATTAATCCTTTCAAAGCACAAGAAGAGTTCACCGAAGGTCAAAGCTCTATCCGTCAAGACTCACCCGCACGAACAAAGCAAACCGGAAGACAAACAGACTTTTAATCTGCTACCCGAACATCAAAAACAGAGAGAAGATTTGAGAGGGAAAAATCAAATCAGACTCATGAAACTCTAAAATCCGACCACCACAACCAGAAACCCCTCCTACAACCTCGCTGTGGAGCCAGAGACAGCAGAAACATCACCGGAAACGAGACCCCTAGAGAGCGGAGCTGTCACCGGAGCTAACCCCAACACCAGAACCACAAGCATATCAGAGGAGGAGAGGAAACAGAGCGGGAGCAAAGGAGAAGACAAGAAAAGGGAGAAGGAGAGCCTCCGACGCCGACACTCGCGCTCACGCGCTCGCCGGACGTCGGAGCGGACGTGAAGCTCAGATTAAAACGAGGAGAGAGGAGAGAGCGCTCACGAGGAGAGAGGAGAGGACAAACAGTTAATTTTCAAAAAGTACTTTTACCCTTTTTGTCAACTCCACAATTGTATTTTTATATCTATCAAAACAACTAGAAATTATAGACTTTTTGAAAATTAACTTCAAACTTTTCGTAAAATTCAAAATTAAAAATTAATAAATAATTTTAAATTATTTAAATAATATAAATTTATAAAAAAAAAAATTTGTTTAGACATGTTTTATACATACCAATTGATTCAATATCCAAATTATGATTACTAGTAATTTAACTTGGTTGATGGAGGATATATTGGCTATAACTTGCAATTTAAATATATACAAATCAAAATTAAATAAGTTGATATATATAGTTTTAAAATATAACTTTCAATGTCGCATTTGAATTGAGCTGAGGTATATTCATGCCATTTTTCCTACATTAATATATAACATACTCATGGAACTCATTTCTCATAATAATAAAAAGGAAGTGTGTGAAAAGCAACCTTGAAAACTCCACTTTAAAATTCAAAATGACAACAAAAGAGGTCATGATAAAAAATAAAATAAAAAAAGACAAACCTTCAGAAAATAAAAGAATAAATTCCACCATGAGTAGTTCAAAAAAAAAAAAAATCCACCATGCTAATCTAAACAAAATTCAATCAACGACTATAAATTTAAGGACCATAATGACTTTAGGCAACAAAATCCAAAAGAGATGTGTATGTACAGAAACAGAGGATCTTGAATCAAACACTAGTAGAACTTAGATGTGTCTCAAAAGGAGGCGTGTGAGAAGAAGGTGAACCAATATAGCCACGAAGCCTGAATATTTCAAGAACAAGAAAAGCAAGTAATGTCACTGCCAAAACAAACCCATATCCTATTTTCCATCCATCGTCTCCATTATTAGCCATTCGAATCCCAAGTAAAATATTCACTGCTCCAAAGAACAAAGAGATTCTCCCAATCCAATGATGATACCAATTCCAATACCGCCTCAGCTTTGTCTCCTTGTGCGACCGCGCAAAGAAAGCCAAAACCTACAAAACATACCAAACGCATGTCCAACCAAAACTTACAACCTATACTTGATTCTTAAACTCCAAGAATTGGATTCTCGAACCTGAAGAATGCTAAGGATCAGAAGAAATATCCCAATGCCTCGATGTGCAGGTATATCTGGTTGGATCCTATTGTAAAGCTGGATTCCGAGGATAACAGCGGCCAAACCGAAGATAAATCCAGTGAACTGGATACAAATGTGAAGATAATACCAAAGAGGGTCTCTATGTCTGAGATATCTCGCCAGGATTGCCCCTAGAGGAAGTAAGAATCCCCATCCGAGTATCGCCATTACTCCATGTCTTGTCTTCTCGGTAGAAGATGTCGTTCCTATGGATGCTACTCCGTTTGCTGCATTGACCAAGAACAATAAGAAAATAAGTATTACAGTATCCCCTGTTTTTAGCTAGTGTATGGACTTTAGTGTTATAAAGTTTGCATGTAGATATATATTACAAACCACCAATTTCGTTTTGTTTCTTTTCATCAGATATCATTAACAAATTATATGCACACGAAATTTGAAAAAAAAAAAAAAAAAATTGAAAAGTACACCTTCCAAAATGATTTTTACTGAGTTTTAGATGAGTTTATATATGTTTTTTGTTAAAGAATCCACATATGATTTTAATAAGAAATTTTATATCTTATCTAAAACTATGAGATTTAGATTTTAAATTTTTAACTAAGAAAGTCTGTAAATATGACAAAACTACTATTTAAAATATTTTCAATAACTTCTAAAATCAAATTGCATTTTAAAAACAATGAAATAACACTGTATTTAAAAAACACACATTTTAATAACAGCTGATTTTAGACCCAAAAAAAAAACATTAGCTGGATTATCATCTAAATGCAAATCAATCTAATCTCATATTGAATACATCCCTTATGTATCCAAGCATTTTGTAAACTAGAAATATAGACAAAAAAAAAAGAATTATTTGTTGAGTGAATTGGGTGAAAACACATAGAAAATATGTATATTAGCAAAATATATGTTTTCCTTTAAGTGTAAACTCAAACCTTTCAATTTATTGTGCAATTGCGAACGTTTTTTTTTTTTTTTTTTTAGCGTTTAAAACAACTTGACCATAGTCATGTTCAGATCAATACCTTTGGAGAAGTCAACGATGACACTAGTTTTATCATCATGCCTACTCAAACGGCCAAGCTTGGAAGGATAAGCTGAGCTAAACGCTAGAATCACTGCTCTACGAGGAACTTTAACGGTAAACTTCACCTGAAAAGCTAAGTAAATCATTGCTCCGTGAAGAGCCACCACCGGAGGAACGTTCTGCAACTGCAGCTCTCCTTGATCCGGCACAACTTGATCTCTCTCTGTTCCTTGGAGATAGTACTGTTTGATTTTAGCATGACCCTTCTTCGTAATCCACCCCACCATCGCGCTCGACCCCACCATTCTTCCGTCTCTGGAGAATCCAACCCCGACCCACCCGGTTGTGTATAGAGCCGAGACTATGATCGTCATGACATTTTCTCTGTTTTCGGAGTACTGCAAAAAACAGAGGAAGCGGAATAAAAGATTGTTTCTTTTTTTGTGGGGGTGAATGTGTAAAGGAATGGTTTTTAAAGTTTTACCCTTAAGACGAATGTATTCCAGAGAGGTGTACATGGCATGGAATCGGAGATGTTGCTGTACGGTGGAGGGAGGAAGTCGGATAGTCGGTTTGCGAAACAGAGGTTCTGGGTGACGTCATCTGCAAGTAAAAGAGGAAGATCTTGTCCGAGTAAAAGACAAAGGATGGAATATCCAAAGAGGGTTCTCATGGCCAAGGTTGAAGCAGATAGGAGGAGCAAAGAGTGGAGAGAGAAGGGCAATGAAGACGAAGAGTGATTGAGTTTGGTGGTGAAAGTGGTTGAAGATGGAGAGCAATCATAATCACCAAATTGTGTTTTAAATTTTCCTCCTGGATTGGATTTTGAGAGAGATGATGGAGTTGATGTTTCAGTGGTTTAAGTATCGGACAGTTTATGTCCCCCTTGGTCACTAAATAGACACGTGAACCGACAAAGATATGCCAAAGATGCGATGGGAGAGACGGTGGGGTAGTATCTGGACCAGAGTGGGGGAAGTGGATCAGCCATAGTCTCAAATCTGAATCATTTCTCAATTTGGTCAGGATGGTGCCACGATCAACATCATCCTTTTTCTTTTTCCTTTTATTTGCTGGGCCTGATGTGATATTGGAACAGAGCTTAGAAACAAAGGTAAGTAGGTAACTCTACAATAAGTAACAAACTTATTTCTTTGTTTAATTTCTAAAACATTCCTTATTGTGGTATAATAAACCTTTGCCGCCTCAATGATTATAACCAATCACACATACGCATTTAGTTATCGATTGTTTGCGTTTGTGTGCTCTTTTTTCTTGTTACAACTTACAAGATCTGCTTTTGTTAGAAGTTCTATACAAAGATTTGCATTTGTGTTGACGTTCATGTATCTTTTGTATTTTTCCAGATCGCATGAACCAGCTATTTGCATTTACAGAAGTTTCATTTGTTAATCAGATGTTTGCGTTTACATTCCACAATTTAGAAATGTAAATGTTCATGTGTAACATAATAACTTTAATTATATTACATACTAGAACAGTCATCAAGGGGATGTAGCTCATATGGTAGAGCGCTCGCTTCGCATGCGAGAGGCACGGGGTTCGATTCCCCGCATCTCCATTTTTCTAAAATTTCATCATTTTATTGTCAGTTCCTGCTTGGTCTTCTTCCTCCTTGTTTCTTTTTTGCTTCTTCTGCGTAATTGCATATAGACCGAAATAGAGAGGAGATAACATCATACACTGTTGTCCGTTAATCCTGATTTTATTAATTTGAAAAACCATCTTCATGCCCGCCCCCCCCTCGCCCCCCCCCCCAAAAAAAAACTTGTCTATCGTCTTACAAAACTTATTATTCTGAAAAAATGTTAACTCGAACAATGAATAAAATAAAACAATGACAAAAGAGAGATAAAAGGACGTATCATAAGCGAAACACTCTCTCTACTTGGACCAAGCAACTGCTTCAATATCTGTCTGAGCACTTCGATACAGTTCCAGCCTCTTTGCAATCGAAGTCCTTCTCTGCTGAACCGCAGGATCCTCATCCAACAACTTCGACAGCTTGCTCATCTGTTTTAAACACCAAACCAGTTCAGATTCTTACACATGTATCATAGTTAGTTTTGTTCATTGTGGCTATTCATTACCTCTTTCTGGCCAAGTTCAGTGAAGAAGATATCAAGAAGGCTCCGTTTCGCTTCACGGACTTGACAGTAAACGATCGACTTTGGGATCGAGTTTCTCAATCCAGCGCAGACCATGTTCACGTAAGATAGAACATTTGAACCGATTCTTCTGAGGTAAGCATCGTTGTACCTGTCGAATATCGAATGTGTCGGATTCCCTCCTTTCTCAGAATCTTGTGGGAGTTTCCTGAAGAACTCGACTGTTAAGTAGCCAGACTCCATGTCCACTAGCAACAGAGTTGCTTTCCTGCTCTCTTCTCTCATTCGATCTAGTGAATCCACCGCTGCGCCTGATACTTCAACTCTCAGTGTTGGATATTGCTTCAGCTCCTGTTGTGAATGAGTTTTAACACGTAATCATGAATCAATAGTGTTTTCGTTGTTGTTGTGTATTTGTGATTGTTGAGTCGAGATTTTTCCTTACAGATGTTTCGCCGATGGATTTGTGGATAAGATCCTTGAGAATGGCATGAACCGCGTCAACAGCTGCTTCAGCTGGGCCTCTTATGGAGACTAAGCATGATTCTATGAGACGGCGGTAACCTTGTTCAGGAGCTATGAGATGCGGTTGATATCCATCTGCTTCAGTGATCAGTTTACGCACATTGTCCATGGAGAGATGTTTGTCGAACTGCAGTCTTTTGATGGCAGCTGGGAATTGATTGTCGAAAACAGAGTTTACCTTTTCACCACCTGATCGTCTGTGAGGTTGTTAGTAGAGTAATAATCATAAAGCCATGAAACTGCAATAACAACAATCCAGAAAATATGATGAGATCACTCACGTGCCGTCAAGGTGTTCTTTGAACGTTTGATCAAAAGCACGGCAAATCTCCATGATCATATACAGTTTTCCCTGCATTCAAGAGAGTGAGTATTAAAATAAGAGAACCAAAGAATGAAAGATGCAAGTTACTTACACCAGCATCAGCTGCTACAGGTTTGCCAAGACGGCTTAGCTCTGTCTCTAACTCGGAGATAGTCTTTGTGATAAGAGACTGAAGTCCCGGGATTCTAGACTTGATAACAACTTCCAAATGCTGAAAAAGTTATAGCTTGTTTTAGCTAAGCTACATAATCTTTTATCAATAGCTTGTTTCAAAGAGGAATTGGTATTTGTATACCTTGGATAGCATCTTTCCTAGATATTCTGAACCCATTCTTTCAGTTAAATGACTGTACTCTGGAGTGCTCTTGAAATAATCACGTTCACGCCGACGAGCAGCAATCATATCAACACTTTTATTAATGTCAGCTTGAGACCGGTTCAC
Source organism: Brassica juncea (assembly GCA_018703725.1). NCBI lineage: Eukaryota > Viridiplantae > Streptophyta > Magnoliopsida > Brassicales > Brassicaceae > Brassica > Brassica juncea. The sequence continues at coordinate 9,133,079 of CM031940.1, forward strand.
AACACCAACCCACGGATACCTTAGTTTGTATCCCCTTCCTTCAAGTATCTGAAATCTCAAAACATTTAGAAGACTTAATGATTGTTCAATTTCAGTCATTTCTAATTAGAGATGATTTGTTTACAGTTTAGAAGATAGTCTTAACGCATGATATGTGTTCATGTTATATGTAAGTAAACTTACGTCAACGGCATTTGTGCCCTGGTCCATGAGATCAATTTTTGTTAAAACTCCAAAAGTCCTGTCTCCTGAAAGCAGCAAGGAAGCAAACATTAAACAACATGAAACCGACTCAAACTACTATCAAGACATATTAATTGCATAGAACGTCGCCTTTATTAATTATATATGATAACATTATCCTCGTCTTAGAAAACCACTAGGCAATGGCCATACAACTCAGCTCCAGTTAACTAAAACTATATATATACTATGTTGCAGTGATTTTAAATCTCACAAAAGAACGCTCAGAATGAATTCAGAAAGAAGTTGAATCAAACATTTAGAGAAAGAAGAATCTGGCACCTTTTGGATCAACTTCACGAGAGATCTTAATGGCATCAGACGTCGCAAGATCTTGATTTGCAGGGGAAATAGCTAGTATGATGCAGTTGGGCTGTCAAAAAAAAAAAAGAAATGGTCAATTTTTGTTACTTTTCCGTAAACGCATAGATTCCTTAGATGATATAAGCATCATTGATCTTTCAAACCAGAGTTACCTTCTCAATAAATGATCTGACCATGTTCTCGATGTCTTGAACAATGCTTTCAGGCTGACCATCTACAACATCATTAGCACCAAGTTTTCATTGATGTTTGTCGATAAAGAGACTTGGTTTTGGGGGATGGATCCACCATCATGAATAAACAAAGATCGCCTCACTTACCAACAGCTACCTTTGTAAGACCAGGAAGATCAACAAGTGTCAAATTCACAACTGCATATATTTTAAACAAATAAAAATTTTAGAGTGGAAGTGGCAAAGATGAAAGAGAACAAGAACATGTTTTTTTATTTTTTCCTTATCCAAATTTAGGAAGTAATAATGCTTCTATTACCATTAGGGGAGAAGATACTGAGATGAATTGGGACCGTAGATATAACTTTGCTGCTGACACCAGTTTCACGATCAGTCTCATCTGAGATCTCTTTTCTCACAGCAGCTGCATACCAATAAATAAGAAATGAACATCTCCAGCACAAGAAAACCAGATGAGAAGAATCTGTGCGCCTAGTAAACCATAGTCACAACAAGAAGAATATACCAAAATCAGTGAACTTTTTCTTGGGAAGATGCATAAACTCAGCATACTCTTTGCCTTCATCAATTCTGTGAAGCTGCAGGACAAGAGGTCTACGTGTAACAATCCCTACATATAGAAAGACATTGTTAATGCTAAATCAAGAGATAAAAAGATTGAGTTAATATCATCATGTATAACGTTTTAAATCAGCCTTACCTGCTCCACGAGGTAAGAAATCTTTTCCCACGACGCTCTCTAGCACTGAAGACTTTCCAGAACTCTATTTCAAAAATTCATCAATAATCAAACTGAATCAGACTCCCCTAGAGAATACACCATCAGATTTGATTAATATCTCAAAATGATTTCACAATTTTTCGATGAGATCGAGAAGCTAATCATCAAACAGAGAATAAGCATCACGAATTTGCGATCAGATCAACGATCAGATCTAATAATCCTGAATAATGAGATCAGATTATTTCTACGCACGTTTACGTAATCAGAAGACAATGCACAAGATCTCAAGATCACCGATTCATAATAAGATGTAAAAAATCAGGAATAAGAGGGAAAACCTGGCCACCGACGACGGCAATGGCAGGCAAGGAGTCCCAGAGAGTCGGGAGGGAGCTTCCCTCGCCGTGATCTCCCAGAGCCGTACAAGCTCGTTGTATCTTATTCACGAGCGAAATCAAACTCTCCATCTGAACGACGAAATCAGCTCCGATTACTCAAAACCGTCCGGTGCGATTCGATCTCCGACGAGTCCGTAACGAGAAGAAGTAGAAGACAACGCCAAACGTAATAACCGCGAATTGGCAGACCGTTGAATTTTTCTGTGGAATATATAACCAACCAGTCCATTTATAAAACTTGAAATGCCCAAAATATCCCTCTAGAAAAAGTCAAACCTTATAAGAAAGGAGGCCCATTAGGCCCATAGTAGAAATGATTCGTCTATAGTGGATTGGATTTGAATTCTCTTTCGGATCCTAAAGCGTAAAGACAATAACTAGACCTACACGTTTTGGGTATATTCCTTTATGTTCGAAACACGATACTCGAGTAGTATTTCCGTTTATAGTATAGATACGAAACATTTCCTCTCCACCGCACGATTTCTATGTGAATATAATTTCACAATTGCCAAAAAATTCGACTAATCGAGTTTTATTTAGCTTTAACTTTTGGTTAAAGGATCAGGTTAAGGAAGAAATCTAGCCCAGTGAAGCTGGCTTCTATCCACGAGTTCTAGACTTTCATGTGTGAAAGACATCTTCAAATATAGGCAACAACAATAGATAATAAACACATGTCAATTACAATTATTCTTTTCTTTTCAATTACAATGATTCGTAAGTTAACCTTGACTATGTATAAAAAATTAAAAATGTCTGTAACTCTGTACAATCGTTTTTAATCTTGAATTACGGAGTGCCTACACTTGAAGTGATCACGCTTCTCTATTTTAAAGAGATATCTATCTTAGCTTTTATTTGTGATCATGATACAATCAATTGACAAAGCAGAAAATTATCGATAATAATACTAATATTGATATAGATATATAACACTAGAGAAAGACTAAGATAGTAAAAATTACTAACCTTGGATATGGCGATCAACCAGTGAAAAATCAAGCTGTATCCATATCAACTTTACAAATAGCTTTCATCATTTGCTGATAAAATGTTTAACAAACAATCTTCTACCAAATATATAATAATAATAAAAATATATATATATATATATATATTCACTAACCAATTAAATTTTGAAACATGCCTTTTATTTTTTAAAAATCCAAATTATATTAATTCAAGCTATCTTTAATTTTTGTTATTTTAATTGGCATGGCGTACTAGGCCTGGGGAAAAAAACCGGAATCAAACTGAAATATCCGAACCGAAACCGAACCGAGGACCCTCAAATATCTGAACGGTTTCTATATTTCTATATCTGAAATAACCGAACCGAACCAGAACCGAACCGACGGGTACCTGAATATATAAAAGTATTAATTATTATACATATGACATAGCTAAATATATATTTATAACTTAAAAATTTATTAAAAGAACCAAAAAATATACGAAGATAACTAAATTATAATGAAATATCCGAACTATCCGAACTATCCAAAAGTATCCGAATAATTTATCCGAAATATCCAAAGTAATCCAAAATATCCAATTTTTTAAATCTAAATCATCCTAATTATTTGATATTTATCCTAAATAACCGATATTTTACCCGAACTATCCGAACTACCCAAACTATTCGAACCGGAACCAGAACCAAATGAGAACCGAATTTTTTCCGGGTATTTTTCGGTTCATAGATTTACTATCTGAACCGAACCGAATCCGAAATTATCTGAACCGAACCGAACCGAACCGAAAATATGTGAAGTAGAGTAAATGGATCCTCTAACCCCCTACCCGAACTACCCAAAACCCGAAATACCTGAACCGAACCGAACCGATATCCGAAATGCGGAGGCATATGGTGTACTAAATACTAATGTTAATATAATCTGTTAATTATAAAATACGAATTTTAATTAGCTTAATTTGTTGTTGTTAATTACCAGTGGGAGAATCTACCAATCTTTCTTCGCCGAGTCTTCAGACTCTCAACTAATCTCTATCTCTCTCTCTCTCTCTCTCTCTCTCTCTCTCTCTCTCTCTCTGAATGTCGCAGAGAGAGTAAGCTTAAAAACCTAAACAACCTTCTCCGATGGAGTCGCTCACATCCTCAAATCCTTCCTTCTCTTCTTTCTCAAAAAGCTTATCCCTTTACCCTTCTTCTCCTCTCTCCTTCCTTAACCTACCTTCTTCTATCCACAAACTCGAAGCTCCCAAATGCTGCAAACCATCCTCGAATCCTCGACCTGATTGCATCAACGCAAAGCTAAACCCTTTCCGCGTAATCATCCGAACGTTCAAAGGCCTGGTCTCCTCTCAGTCCCGGCAATGGACGTCGCGTTTCCGAGCTTACAGGGACGACACGGCGGCGTTTTCGGAACACTTTACCAAAGATTTGAATCACAACGGCGGTTTGGGGATCGCCCTTCTGAGCGTGACGGCTTCCGCCAAGGTGAAGATCAGTCCTTTCGTGGCGACGCTCTCGGCGAATCCGACGTTCGTCTCGGCCGTGTTCGCGTGGTTCTTCGCGCAGACGAGTAAGATGGTGATCAATTTCTTCGTCGAGAGGAAGTGGGACTTGAGTCTGCTGTTTGCTTCCGGTGGGATGCCTTCGTCTCACTCGGCTCTGTGTATGGCTCTGACGACGTCTGTTGCGCTTTGTCATGGGGTTGCGGACTCGTTGTTTCCTGTTTGTTTGGGGTTTAGTTTAATTGTGATGTATGATGCGATTGGTGTTCGACGCCATGCCGGTATGCAAGCTGAGGTAATGAAGCCAAAACTGTGAGATTTTGGAGATGTTTTTGACTGAGTTTGATTTGACTTTGGTCTTAGTAAATGATTTGTCTGTTGTATAAGTTTGAGTAGGTTTCTATGTGAGGGACGTTGATGACTTAAGTATAGTTTTTGATGGATTCGACTCAACGCTCTTTTTACTTTATGGTTGGATGTTGACTTTCTGATAGTACTATTAGGTTCTTCGAGTGCTTGTGAATGTATGCCTCATGTAAAAGTTGGGTTACTTGACGTTTATTGCATTGTTGTTCACATTAAAAGTTCATTACTTGATGTGGAACTATGGTCATTTAGGCTTAAGGTTGATGTCTGTTCTTGGTTCTTGAATGACCTTTTGTGTTCTGAAGACCAGAACAGAAGGGTTCTGCATTGTTGAGCACAATAAGTATTTTTTATAAATTGTGGACATTATGCACATATTATATTGATAGTAGAGGTTCTTGGTTCTAAAACCATTTGTCTTGATCTTGATAACATTCCCAAAGGATGGAGAGTTTTGAGAGAACATCATACCATATATTTATGACAATGTTGTCTTTGTTGATGTCAGGTACTGAACCTGATCATAAGGGACTTGTTCGAAGGACATCCCATCAGTCAAAGAAAGCTAAAAGAATTGCTCGGTCACACTCCTTCGCAGGTTCTCGCAGGAGCATTAGTTGGTATTGTGATTGCCTGCTATTGTTGCCAAGGCAATCTAGTCTCAGCCTAAGATATCCTTTAACTCATAAGTTTTCTGATTGGTTTTTCTTATTGCGGTGCAAGTTCTGCATTTAGCTGAAAAACTCTCTGTGCTCTGAGTACGGCTTAGTATTGATTTGGCCAAGATTTGAGGTTGTATCATATGTTGTGTTCAGTTATAGAGAAAACTCTTGCTTCTTCTTTCTGTTTATGTAATCTCCAGAAAATACAATGAGAGAGCTTAGTTTCATTACAGCGTTTCAAACAGTTCCTTTCTTCCATTGTTATGATATGCTTTCTACAAAACATTGACAACCTAGAACATGAGGAGTTGCTAGGCCCTTTGGCTTGGCACCTCAGCTACTCTTCTTGTTAGAATCTTTCAGAGCCTGCTTCAAACGTTGTCTTCTTCGGCCACTAGGTTTGGTCTTGAGGTTAAAGACACCTTTCATCAACGAGCTTATATCCACAGATCGATCTCCCATTATCTTATCATGGTACATCTTGCTTCCTATCTCACATATCTGTTCCTCTACTTCCTCTAATGGCTCATCTATATTCAACTTCAGTTCTCCTTTCCTTATGACCGTTACACCAAACCCATTCGCCTTGGCTTCTCTAAATGTATCCTGTATATATGTTAAAAGAACATCTTAAAAACTGATAAGGGAACATGTCTACCTAAAGTTTCTTTCCTGGTGAAGTTATTTACCTTTGGAGGGCGTGGTACAATGAAAACGTTTCCAGTTCTTAGCATATCCAAATGAGCTTGAATAATGTAACAGAGATTTTTACAGTCTGCAGCGTTCTCGAAAGCAATCACATGATGTGGTTTGGGTTCTAACTCGAGATCTGCTGCCATTTCTAATGTGTAGAACCCTACTTGTTGCTCTCCTTTGTCATCAACCGTGTACAATTCAAGACACTGAAACACCAAAAAAGAAGAAAAGATTTTTTAAAGGACTTTGAGTTTCTCAAATGTCTGGCAAGAAAAAAACATACCAGTACATACGGAAGATCCAACCACCATAGATAATCTTCTTCCTTATCTTCTCCATACTCGCCGTATTTGCTCAAAACAGCTTGAGGACCAAACAGCTCCATCTCTCTCTTGACCTTGTTGAGTTTCTTTTCCATGAACTTCTTGTTCCTCTCCGGCAGCTTCTCCATTATATCAGCAACGTCTTTGATTTCGTCTTCTGTAATCCATCTGTCCAAGTCTTTCCCCATGTCTCTCATGACAGCTTTCACTTCTGGATCAGTCTCTGCGTTGTACAGCTCCAAGAACCCGGGTGACCATTTCTTTGTGTGTTGCCAAAACTCTTTTCCTGACTTCTTCCCAGGTCTAACAGATCCGTCACTTCCTTCTACAACAATCTTTGGATGGCTTGAGGTAACTTCGGATGAAGAAGTGAGAGTGTTCTCAGAGGAAGAAGACTGTGATGATTCCTGAAGAGAGCTCTGTTCTTCCTTTTTCACAGGAGAGACAGACGCAGCCTTTCCAGAAAACAATGCCTCTCGCTGTTCATTATAGTTACTGAGAAACTCAGGGCTCTTCTCAAGCGTAGGAGGAGGCCCTTTCCATCTCGGTCTGACCTTCTCTGGTGGATCATACACACTAATGCCATCTGAATGAAAAGAGGAAGGGATACAATTGAGATATAGTTTGATAAGATTATATGTATATGATCAAACTTGTTGAAAATCAAAGTGGTAGAGAAGATATATTCATTACCTACTCCATAGTCAAGATTCTCAACGTTTGAGTGAATCCACTGATGCAGATGAGACAATTTCTCATTTTCTTTTTCAACTTTCTTCTCCAAGCCTTGCAGAAACATAGCTTTGTCTTCGGCAGTAATCAGGTGAAAGGGATCTCTACCAGCCAGCTCATTATCTCGAACAAGGAAGACAATATCTCTTAGCTTTTCGTCCTTCATCCACTCAAGCTCATCGTTATCCTCGTTGCGGTAAATTTCTGCAATTTCAGCAATCGTACCTGGCTCCTGAGTTTCTTTCTCTCTGGCAGCCATATAGTTATCTCTGAATCCAGCTCTCATTTTCTCAGCAATTGGTTCAAGTTCATGGTAGTTTTTCTCCATCCAGTTCTCCTTCACTGATGACTGTTCCTTCTCTATATGTTGAGTACCACCAGAAGAGCTTGTATCCTCAGGTTCTGAAAGTTTCTCGTAATCATCCTTCCCTAACGGTTCAGAAGAAGTAGACTCAAGCGTAGATTCCAAGGTTCCCTTGCCTGCACCAAGGTTTTTATTTTTGTCAACCAATTTGCGTCTTCTAGCTGGATTACGTTTTTCATCTCTCTGCTTTGGGAAAAGTTCATCACTGTCTTGGGCCAGATTTTGAGTAAATTCTTCCTCACCACGTCTTCCTGAAAGGAACTCTTTAGCCTCTTGAACAGACCGTATGACCCGTGACTTACGACCAGTGCTATTCTTCATCATACTCAATTTATCCTTAGAAACATCAGAGGATTGGATAATTCCGTCTGTAGGAACTAGTGGTACCTCCTTTTCTGCGTCAGATGCTGCCACTTCATTATTCGGAAAACCAGAATCCACCATTGCCCCCCCATTCACCACTGGAATAGCCAAACCCGAAAGTTCAGTGTTTTCTTGATCACTTTCAGTCCAAGTCCCCAAGCTTTCATCTGTATCATCATCATCATCATCTTCACTATGTAGAAGACTGTTCTGTGACAGCATGCTTATACCTTCATCATCCTCGCCCGTTTCTTTGTTCACATCACGCTTCTCCTTTTCGTTAAGTTCCATACCAGCTTCTATCTCCCGTGCTCGTCTAGCCATTGCTTTGATTTCATGGATCTTGTTATCAAACTCCACAGATTCACCACTCTCAACCTGAGAGGAATTCAAGAGTTCCAGTTTCTTCTCTGAACCCTTAACTTTAGATATACTACTCATAAGCTCTTCACGATCAAACTTAGGCTTCTCTAACGGCTTTTCCAAACCCTTCTCCTCCTGCAGAACTTCCACACTACCTTTCTCAATCACTTCCTTCTCCTTCTTCCAAGCTTTCATCTTTCTCCTCATCATCTCCTTCTCCAACTCACTGCACTCAACCTCATTACTCTTCCTATACACAAACACCGTCTTCAGCAACCAGAGTCCTATGTACCCACACAAAACAGCTCTTCCAATCGCCGGCAACTTAGGAACTAAGTCAAGACGAAGAATAGCGTTCTGGATTGAGCTAACGAACTGAACCTCTTCCTTTGAAGAAGAAGAAGAAGAAACAAACTTGACCAGAGAACTATCCTTATGTATCACATTCTCTCCGTTCTCCATTTGCTCAGCTAACTTCTTAGCATACAGAACCTTAGCCCTCACTGATTCAACATCATCAAGAGACGATCTTCTACTCAAGACTTCTTCTTCATCAACCTCTACTCTCTCCACGTTTCCAACTGAATCCTGATAGACTGTGAAAATGGGATTCGAACCAATCCCCCAATACTCTGCTTCCTTCTTATAGCGAGTAACCCAGTCTTCAAGCTCATTCAGCAGATTCGAATCCGGCAAAATCTTATCTTTCCTACTCAGCTCGACGAGAACATCATCACTATGATCGAGATTATGGTTTTCGTTTCGAGTTTTGGTACCTGGGTCAGATGGAATACGCCAATTCTCATCGCCGATTATCTTTTCCCGTAGTGAGTTGCGTCGCCTTGAGGGCTCTCCGAAACGAGCTGAGACTCGGAGGATTGAAGCGCGATGGTAGGGGAATTTGGAGATGGGTAAGTTGAATCGATGTTGGGTTCTTTTGTTAGTGAGTCTCTTGTTCGAATTGGACGACAAAGAGGAGAAATTGAAGAAGCCGTTTGGGAGAGCAGAGTTTAGAAGAACCTCCATTGATGGATGGGGGGTAAGAGCATATGCAATGGTGGACTCATTGTTGGAGTCCTTAGGATTAGAATAGTAATTTTTGTTTTTTTTTTTTTTTTTTGAATAGTTAAGGACTCTTGTGAAAAATGTGTGTACAATGGTGATCCCGAAATTGGAATCCTTAGGAATAAAAAATGTTTTTATTTTTTTTTAGTAAAATATAAATTTTATATATTAGATGATTAAATACAATAACTTAACATAAAATACAATAAATAAACATAAAATACAATAATTAAACATAAAAGACATTAATTAAACATAAAATACAACAATTAAAGATAACAACAATAATTTTACATAAAGATAGAATAATTCCTAATCTTCATCACCAAATTTATTCCAAAGATTTTGAACTAAATCATTTTTCAATCGTTCATGCGTTTGCCTATCACGAAGATCATTCCGACTCGGAAAGATATTATTCAGAATTGTTGGCCTCTCGGTTTCCACCTCTGAACATCTGGGGACGTCTCCTTCTTCAAATTCATCTATATCAATACGAGAGTATCCATTCCGTTCATCTTCGACTATCATATTGTGGAGTATGATACATGCTCTCATAATCTTCCCTATCTTTTCTTTGTTCAATGTTTTTACCGGATTTCGCACAATTGCAAATCGAGATTGCAATACTCCAAAAGCCCGCTCCACATCTTTTCGGGCTGCTTCTTGAAATTTAGCAAATAACTGTTGTTGAGGAGTTTGAGGGAGGGTGATAGATTGGATAAATGTTGACCATTTTGGATATATACCGTCTGTGAGGTAGTACGCCAACTTATACATGTGTCCGTTGACCACATACTTTACCCTGGGAGCTCGACCTTGTAAAATGTCATCAAAAACAGGAGACCGATCGAGGACATTGATATCATTTAAGGTACCTGGAAGACCAAAAAAAGCGTGCCATATCCAAAGATCTTGTGAAGCTACAGCCTCTAAGACAATTGTCGGTTTTCCTGATCCACGTGTGTACTGTCCTTTCCAAGCGGTTGGGCAATTTTTCCACTCCCAATGCATACAGTCAATGCTCCCGACCATCCCAGGAAACCCTCGTTTCTCTCCAATATCGAGTAGTCGTTGAAGATCCTCCGGTGTGGGTCGTCGTAGAAACTCATCTCCGAATAACTGTATGATTCCGTCAGTGAAATTATGTAAACACGAAAGTGCAGTGGTCTCAGCAAGTCGGAGATATTCGTCTACGGTGTCAGCCGCAGTACCATAAGCAAGCAGACGAATAGCTGCAGTACATTTTTGTAGTGCAGTAAGACCCCACCTCCCGGTTGCATCTCTTCTCTGCTGAAAGAATGGAAAGGACTCTTCTAGGCTATGAACAAGACGCAAGAATAATTGCTTACTCATGCGGAAACGGCGTCTGAATGATTGAGTCGTGAATGTCGAATCTTCGCTGAAGTAGTCATTCCATAATTGGTCTTGTCCTGCTTCGCGGTGTCGTTCTACATACTGACGCGTCCTTTGCGGTATGGTACGGGCCTCAACTATCTCGTTGTATATTTCTTCCACGTATTCCTCGCAAATTTCGTCCAATCTTTCATCGACTTCATCGGATGAAGATGATGACATATCTACAAAATATATATAGTAATTTTTATTGTATTGAAAAAATATCATAATTTTATAGACATATATGATCATTTTATAGACATCTAATAATTTTCATGAATACTTAAATATTATGATAAATAATCAATTTCATTGTATATAAAATTTATCTAATAATTTTAATTATTAGACAAATCTCTCTTTATGTTTTGTTTTTTTTTTAATCTAGAAATTAAAAAAAAACATTAATTAATGTTAAATTATTCGGTCCGAGTTAGTTAGTTAGTCTTAACCAATTTGATATTGGCCGGTTTCATTCGGTTTGATTATTGGTAACTACTAACTAGTGCCTAGTGGCATGAGAGAAAACAAAGGCTTCTGATGGAAAATACTCAAAAGTATAAATTACTGTCATAAAATGCAAACAAACGATGTATATGTGCTATCTAAACTTGCAGACAAAGCTAGTATTATTTGATTAAATCGGTTTTATTTCGAATCATGTGATTTGATAGACAATTAGATAACAGAGGCATTAATCATACAACTTCTTCTCGACCAGAGTTTACAACCGACGCATAATCAAAGCAAACGTACAATGGAATTTTATGTATATGAGTTAAATAGCAAAACAAAGAAGACATGAATACAAAATATATTACCTAGAACGAGTTGATGTTGTAGAAGTAGGATACAAATGGTAGAGATACAACCTTTCCGAATGAAAATTAGAGGATACATGTACTAGAAAAATCCTCTCCGATACAAGTTAAACAAACATAAGAGTGGTACTTATAATACATACGAAAAAACCTTCACCCGTGACTTCCTTCACCCGTGACTTCCTCACCCGTGACTTCCTTCATCCATCACTTCCTTCACCATCACTTTCTTCACAACAAATAAGATTATCACAAGGATCAGTAATATAACACGAAAGCAAACAAAGAATACATAAACACTTGAATTAAAGATTTCAAAATAAGATTATCACATCAAATCATTTCAGACATAAGTTTCGTAGCAAGAGTTGATTCCAACTCAGTCAAAGGCTCTTTTTTAGCGAGTAAACGCTCTAGAATCTTAGCTTTAGAGATTTTTTCTTTAACTTCTAACACCCCCTTTAGGTTTCCCAACTCCTCCTCTCTACCACTTTTCTTCTTCTTACTACTAGCTTTGGAAGCCTTAACCCCTGGTGGTCTAGCCTCTGGTTCTCCGACTTGACCTTCTTCACTATCAACCTCAACTTGTTTGCGCTTTTCCTTTCCAGCCTCAGGCCCATACATAGAGCACCATTTCTGGTCATACCTGAGCTCCCTCCAGCAGTGATCCAAGGTGAACTTAAAACCGTTATTAGACAAGAAGATATCTGTGGCAGCTTTCATCACATCATCTTCGTTCTGCCCACTTTTCTGCTCCCTCTGAGCCGCGTCATAGCATCCAGCGAACTTGGATACCTCAGCGTTGATCCTACCCCACCTCTTCTTGCAAGGGATTAGCTCTCTCTCTTCTGTCCCAACGAGCTTCGGGCTTGCATTGTAGTAATCTACAATCCGCTTCCAGAATGCACGTGCTTTCTGGTCAGTGCTTACGACTGGATCCTTACTGGTGTTAAGCCAAGCACCAATAAGGATCTTATCCTCCTTCGGCGACCACTTCCTACGAACGCTTGAGTCGACACCAGACTCGACAACCGGCTCGACATTACACTCACTAGGACTAGGACTAGGACCTTGACCTTGGCTAACGAACCAAAACGGTTCTGGTGAATCAAGGTCGACTGGAACATGAGATTGACTAAACAAGAGATTGGTATAACTACTGTTATTAGCCATGGTTTTGAGAATGTTCTGTGTCGCTCTAATAGCAACACAGAGCCTTAAGTAGGCGAGCTTTACCTAGCATTACATTTAATCGGTGCAGTTAGGAAGGTAGGAAGAACAGTACTAGCATTTAACACATTTTTAACTTCGTTATCAATTTTTAAAACCATCTAATCAGAGGCAGTAGGAAGGTAAAAAGCAAACAAGCATTTAAGTATGTCTATTCGAGCAACCATTTAAAACAAACCTAGCATCTAACAAACCAAACCAAGTTACAAACCTAAACGAAGATCTAACCAAACAACCTAGCATCTAACAAACCAGTACTTTTTTTTTCAAAAGTAAAAAGAAGAAGCTGAATTACCTTAATTATACATATAGAGAAGCTCTCCGAAGCTCTTCCTGCAAATAAAAAAATCTAACAGTAAAAAAAAAAATTCCAAACGAAAATGCACAAGTTGAATAGATATACTTACCAGCCTGAAACATTACCGCCAAACCAACAAAGAGTAATGAAATGACGATGAGACAAACCACCACAAAGCCATTTCTAACCGACGCATTGTCTGCATTCTTCTTACAGACGATCTTCTGTAGCTTGACTAGCTTCTGGTCTAGCTCGAATCCTTGCTCCTTAAGCATCCTTAGCTGTGTCTGAACGTCACCGAGCTCCTCCGTCTCAGCTACAGCACCACAGTACCATGTCGCCGTCATTCCATCATCACCCTCCGGCATTCCATCATCAGCTTCGGGCATTCCATCATCAGCTTCAACCGCGTATGCTCGAGGTAGGTATCCACTCACAGCTTCATCCCTGTAGAGTTCCGCTTCTGCTTTGAGAAGAGACGTCATGTCAAGTGAAGCTGATGAAGAAGAAGGCTGTGTGTACGAATAATCTTGTCCCATTATGGTTAACCTGAAAAAAATCATGAAAAAAAATTTAAGTAAGCTAAACAGAGGAAGATATCTCACATCATTTAACAAACCGAAGAAGATTAAACTAGTCTATCAAACTAAACAAAATGAAACCGATAACGAGGTTAAAACCCATTTCAGAACCCAAAAGTTTCTCGAGATCGATTGAAAAAAATTCATACTTCTCGATCGATCTAAATCGAATGAAAGCTAAATCGATTTATAAACATAAACCCTTAACCAAAATATCTTCAATTGAAAACAAACTGAAAACGATTTGAAAACCCCTAATTTTATAAACCCTAATCGAAGAAATTCAACGACTCATTTCCACGGAAAATAACGAATCATAGAGGGAGACGATAACAAACGACCCTAATCTCACATAAAAAACACGATTTTACCTCTGAATCGCACGGAAGAGGTGGATTGAAGACGGAGAGAAATCGCCTCTTCCTCTCGAGCTCTCGAATTTTTTTTCTTCTTTATCTCGCAAATGAATTATTTTTCGACAATACCGACGAGTAACCTAAGGAAGCGCCAACCGGTTGACGACACGTGCACCACGGACCCGATACTTCGAGCCCTTACTAACGGACTTTTCCGTACAGATCCTTCTCTCCCTCGGCCCAAATCGGATTTAATTAATCCTTTTTATTTGAAGGACTCGCCCAACGGACCCTTCTTGGACCTCCGTTGTGGCTGCTCTAAGGGATAATCCCTTTGAAATGAAGATGCCAAAACCCCAAAGCTGGGTTTAGCAGAGAACAACGACGAAACGGTGTCGTTTAGACACAGAGCTACTGCCTTCGGAGTGTATATGGATACCTACACTTAGCGATGTTAATACGGGCGGCCTAGGCCCGTTTAGACCCTGCCCATTAGAAATCCTGCCCGTTTAAAACCGTTTACATATATGTCCGTTTGAAACCCTGCCCATTTAAGCCCGTTTTTTTCACGCCCGTTTGTTTTAGAATAACCCGTTAAACCCGTTTAGACCCGTGTCCATTTATGTTTTTTCAGAAATGTATAAATATAGAAAACAAATAAACCTGAAAACAATTCAGAGAATATTTGATGATTGACGAGCTCGGGCTATCTTATCATCTAACGATTACTGCTTCATTTATATGATACATCTAAATAATCTTCTAACTATCAACTTCAATCAAAATACGAGACTTAGAATTATAAAGCTGCAAAATCACAAGGTGAGTTCTTTGACCTGCAAAATCACAATTGAATTCAAAAGTTGAGTTTTGAAAAACAGCATCATAAGAATTAATTGCAGAGGACCATAGGCTAAGCAAAACGAATCGATCACAAGGAAACCAGAGCAAAACGAATCAATCATAGATTGAAGAAACCCAGAATATAAAAACCACTGTGGTGAAGAAGATAAGCTTACCTTGATGCAATGAAGAAGACGAGGAAACCCTTGAATATATTTTTCCATTCTTATTCCTGTGACCTTCCTCAATTTCGTCTTTTGACAACTATAGAAATGAATCAGTAATGGAGAATTAAGAGATTGAGAAGAGAACCCTATAAAGAACATCCGACAAAAGAAAACCATAGAAGAAAATGATGTCGCTTTCACTTTATTTACAGAAAAAAACATTAACGGGTACCCGTTTGTTTTGCGGGCGCGCCCGTCAACTGGAAAGATTTAAACGGGATAGTCCTGTACGGACCCGTTTAATCAAACTGATTAATAAACAGGTTACGGGTTCAATCTTTTACATTAAGCCCGGTAAGGTCCGCGGACAGTAGGCCCGTTTTAACATCCCTACCTACACTGAATACTAGATCCGAACCGTAAACAAACCAGACCTGAACCAAAAATCTCAATTCTAAAAACATATGTAATGGAGGTCCTTAACGGGAAATACTTAGGGAAAAAATAATTAAATAATTGGTAGATCCCACCAAAATCTAAGGATTCAATCTTTAAAATTTCTAATTAAAGATTCATTTTTAAATCTGAAAAACATTAAAAACATTTTTTAAGGATTTCAATAAGAGTAACATTATTGCGGATGCTCTAATACAAGTTACAAAATATTCTAGTGAATTGTGTAAGTATTATAGGTTCTGAATATTATCCGAATTCAACTCAAATCCGAACAAATGTTTTTAAATTTTTGGAAAAGCTAAAAAGGTTTAAATATCTGAATTAATAAACAAAATAAACATTTGAAATCTAAATGAATATTTTAAAGAGAAATAGTAAACATTGAAAATACATGATCGATCAAAAAATGAGTTGTGAACTTGTGATTTAAAATAAGTAATAAACCGAATTATAAATTTGGTCTGAATAAGTATTATTAACTGAATATGAATATACCTTAAACAGACTATAAAGCTGAACCTGAAAATCACATGTGAGTATAACCATTAGACTTCTTAAAATATGATATTACACGAACTTGCAGGAAGAACTCCAACATTTACATTTTCCAGATATACCATACTGAGTTGAATTGAACCATTTAAACCCTCCATGACATGATAACAAGCAAGAGAGAAAGAAAGAAAGGACAACCCAAGTTTACATCATAGATCACAGACAAAGCCACTAATTTACAAACACCTCCCAAGAAGAACCATATGGTTACAGAGACACAGAGCCAAGTAAAGAGTTTCAAAAATCAATTATTATCATCAAGACAAGTTTGGGATACAAGCTCCTCCTCCTCCACCTTCACCACCACTTTGCTGCTGCTGCTCTTTCCAGATTCTTCCAGTGACTCGCAGTTTCAGCTCTTTCCTGTCTCCACCTGAGAAGAAGAGCGCCATGTTCCTCTGTATGATTAGCCCATCATGACTGTCTCTGACTTTCCTGTGACTGTCTCTCACGCTTCTCGGCGTTCCTTCCCAAATCAGCTTCCGACCATAACCTCCAACTTCTAAACTGTAGTTGTAGTTCCGAGCTTCTGTCTCGTCCCCCATGAAACGAAGAAACGCCATGTAGACTGGAGCCATACCGAGCTGGAATGCCTCAAAGTGGAGACAGAAGTATTGACCAAAGCAGTGAAAGACCTGAAAAAAAAAACCAAAAAGACAGAAACTTTAATAAGCACAGCAACAGATCTAAGTTTATAGATGACTATGTAAGTCTTACAGTTAACATCCACGTGGCGTTTTCGACTTCACGAGGATTAGACTTGACATAACGGTGGTTGAAAGTACACCCAGAATGCATATCCACCTTGTGATCATCCCTCAGATGAGCAACCAAGAACGGGATATCACCCATGACAGAACACTCGGAACCAGCGTACGGACAGTTATAAGGCCTGAAGTTACAAACGGTCTCGTGTTTGAGCTTACTGTAATAAGGGAATATCTCAGGGCATCCAAGCGACATGTACTTGCACGGTAGCTCAAGAGACTCGGCTACTTTTTCGAGTGCCAGGCAACGGATATCGCCGAGCTCTTGTCTACAAGTAGGGCAGCGATTGTGAACCCTGTTCTTACAAGTTGAACATAGAGTATGTCCGTTGTGACACTGCAGGACGAATCATAATCATTATGTAAGCAAAACAGAGACAATCAAAAAGCTTCAAAACCCTACAACCAATCAAGATCCGGAAACTGAAAAGCAGGGGAATTCAGACAACAAGTGTTTTGTCCGAAAATTCTCTAAAGAGAAACAATCAAAAGCTTATAGCTTTGGCAACCCTTTTACCAATCAATAAAACAAAGATCCAGGCAACAAAGAGATCCGAAACAGACCTGATGAATAGGAGGGTACATAGAATTGGTGCAGACAGGACATTCGAGAAGCTCGTGGACACTGGTGGTGGGAGGGAGAAGACCACAAGCAGCATTCGCGTTGCTGTTATTACTGTGATGCTTCGAAACCGATGCGTAGGAATGGCGATCTTGGTGGATCTCTTCGTCGTCTGTGACATCTACGGTTGAAGTGCAGTCCATGCTATCCAAATCCATCGGAAAGGTGAAAACTTTATTAATCTCCGATCGAATCCGATTGGATTGAAACGACAACGAAGCAGGTCAACCTTCGCGAAGTGTTGATTTCGAAGAAAGAGAGATGCTTTTCTTCATTGGAGAGAGAGAGAAGAAGGAGAGTTGCCGTCAAATGAACAGGCAACGCTTATTTGAAATCGGACGGTCAGGATTATTCAGGAAGGAGACTGTGTTGTATAGAGAGAATGTTATTTGGGAAACTTTGATTTATAAGAGCTGAAATAATCATTTAATAATAATAATAATATCTTCTTCCTCAATGATTTCTTCGTTTTTTAATTAAATGTTTAAAATATTGTTTTATTAAAAATTACTCCATAATAAAAGGGTCCAGTAAACATGTACATGGTGGACATGATTGCATATTATGATGCGTTTTTCAGTTTACATTCAATAAGATTTGTGGTCTTTTAGTTCTACTCAAAACCAACGTAAATAGATGATTTGTAGAAACCTTCAATCCAGAAAGATAAATAGAATTGTCAAATGATAATAGAATCCATGTAATAATTTTATAGTTTGTAATAAAATCAAATATTAATGTTAAAAACGTCAAGCAGCCACTAAATAAACTCCAAAGCAGCATGATAAAACGTTACTCATCTTTATTCAGTAACTTTAGTAAAAACTTTAAAGAAATCTACTCAATTTAAATAACTTTTAGACGTTAAGAATATGAAGTGGAGAAGTAAATAATAATATAACTAAAATGTCGCTTGGGTTAAAAGCCACTTAAAAGACTAATGATAATGTAAAAAGAACATTTTACTCTTCTTCATCTCAAGCAAACTCACATTTTTCTTTTAAAGAATGAATGAAAAATTTCCATAAAATAATTGGTTTCATGATAGTGATCATCCTTAAAGACACCAACACGGAAAAGAAAAAAAGCAAACAACAACGATCCAGCTTTCGTGATCTGTCATTACTTTTTAACAGAACATGTCGTTGTACAATCCTCTTCCTGTTGGGATCTTGTCTGAGAAAAGAAAAAAAAAAACTCCAGAGAATCTAAGATCTGACATAAGAATTGTTTTGTTTCAGTAACACACAGATCAATCACTACAGAATCTGATTATTCATCACTCATATTTGCATTGCAGAATCGAAGAGAATGAATACTCTATCCTAGAAAGGTTTTAGTTTATTTGTTACCACTGGTTAGCCGATGTGTCCCTGTACTTCTCATCATCATTGCCCTGATGAGGCAACTGCTTTGGTTTAGTACCTTTTGCCCGGTTACTTAATAGTCTCTCGGATATTCTATCTTTAGCCGTTGTTGTTTTCTTACGCCGTGCCAAGGAAAAGGTTTGCTTCTTGTTTCTCCTTTCAGCAAAAACTCTATCAAACTCTTCGTCGATAACCGCTGATTTAGAAGTTGAGGCTAAAGCAGCATCACGCAGAACTGAAAAGTTATGTTCCTTAACCTTAGCATGCTTTGCCCGCTTTGCTATTTTCCTTAACTCTTCTTTGTCTTTGTCCCTGATATTCTTCAGAGCTTGTTTCGCTATTTGTCTCGCTAACTGGTTAGGATCAGAATCTGAAGTTGTTTCATCCATAAGCACATCCTCCTGGTTGATCCCTGGACTAGAAGAGGTTTGGTTTCGACTCTCATGATCTAATGGAGATTCCTTGATTATGGGGTTTCCTTCATCATCCCGAGGTACAATGGGTCCATGAAACGGGCAGGCTCGTAGGTCTCTTCTCTGGCAAAGACCACCTTTCTTTAGAGGAGCATGGCATGGAGGTATCTCTGTTCTCTCTTCTCTATAAACAGTTGCCTGAAGATTCAGTTCTGCTATTTTGTCTGCTGGAATTACAGCATCTTGATCCACCCTGCCCCAGTGGTTCTCTACCTCTAAGCCTCGGTGATTAGATCGGACTTCTGTAGTTGAGTCCCAATTACTCAGCTGTGATCCCCAATTCATCACCGGTGCTTCAGAAATCAGCTTATCCCTAAGAGAGTCGCCACTTCTTCCAACCACTTTAGTGCTCGGCGCTTTGTTGGAGCTAGATTCTAATGTAGACCTATTTGCTTCACTTGATGATTGGAAGGACGAACCCTCACCGTTCTGAACTCTCTGAACTCTCCCCAATGGAGCCACCTTTTTGACTGGATCAGTGCTAACATTGCCACCATCTTCCTCCCAGATATCTTCTTCTTCCTCCTCATTTATTCCTTCTTTCTCTGGAGTGTCAATCATTCTTGAGATTGAAAAACCAGCTTGCTCGCATTTCTTCTCAGTTGCTAATATGCTATTCCTAATATCGATCAACTCTTTCAACATGGAATCTCTGGTCCTGTTATCACTTACATCAACCCTGATGAGAAGAGAGATCCCTTCTTGAACCGAGACCAGATGCTTTTTCATCAGAAGCTTGCCCTGTTCCCTCAATACATCAAACACCACTCTATTTTCACTAGTTTCCTCAACCTTATCAGACTGTTTCAATGAATCCAAACGAATCTGCCTCAGATGAGAACACCGTATCTCCTCGTAATCTTCCTCATCTAAGATCGCAAGTGGAACACCATCATCCCCTCTCCACTGAACAATCTCCAGACTTTCCTTGATCTCCTTTATTGTCTCCTCAATCTCACCCTTCAACACTCCAAACCCATCCCTCAAAGACTCAAACTTGCTCCTCAAAATCTCCTTCGTCCTCATCTCTCTCTCAAGAGCCTCTCTTTGTCTGCGCGCAGCGTTTGCCTGCAGATCAGGGAACTTGAGCTTGAGTGTGTTCTTAAGGTAATCGAAACCGAGCCTAATCTCCTTGTAGTGCAACCCAAATGACAGATTCCACTTCTCCAAGAACTCAATAGCCTTTGTACGCAAGACGGTGGCGACAGCGGGTGGTGCAGGAAGAGGCAGGTTGGTTCTAAACCCAACACTTAAACTCAAGAGCTGATCGAACTTCTCAACTATTAGTGTTCTGAAGAGCTTTGATCTCATGAATAGCTCGTCGATGATGAGAAGCGTCAATAATCGAACCTGCAAACAAAAAATGATCAACACTGCTTAAATCACATGAACTTGACAATTAAAAGTTCCTATCTTTTTGCAGATTTGATCAATTTCAAACAAGCCCAGAGCTGAGATTCGAAGAGGCAAACCTGAGAGTGGTTATGTTTCATGAGCTCCATTAGGGTTTTTGCACCGAGTCGGACCTCCGAATCGGAATAGCGAAGAGTTAATTTGATCGCCTTGAGCAGCCTCGGGTCAACCTCTTGCGCAGACGATTTCGTAGCTTTCTCTATCAACCCAATGACTTTTCCTCCTCCGTCATCTTTCCCTTCCATCGCCGGCGATCGGAAATTCACAATTCTCCTCTTTCTCTCGTTTCCAAATAAGATGAATTTTTCTATTTGTGTTGGTTTAATATATGTTTACACTGTACGAGTCGGTTTACTTGGTTGATCAATTGACATATGTGCCCCTCGTTTCTACTTTGTTGGTTTAATTTTTTCGGTTTCTATTGGTCTAGTCGGTTAACTTGGCTCTTCTCAATCAACGAAATCACGTATCTGCCCCTAGTTTAAAAACACCGTGCACCAGACGCGAAGGGTGTTTTTGTAGTTACGTTAAAGGTCGTTAATATAGTTGCAGATATTCCCACCGGAATCATTACTCAACCCAGTCGAGAAAACGAAAAACAGAGAGACTACCGTTGATGATGATGATGACGACGACGATATACACTTTCTGGATTCTCTTGATCTTGTTCACCTCGATCGCATCTTCCTCCATGATTCCATCGCTAGAAGGTATAATCCCGTGATTCTATTATGATTTCCCGAGAAAATTGAATCAAACAAGGCTCAGTTTCCATGTTCGTCCTCTTTCTCTCGTTTTCCTTCACTTTCTCGCTTGTTTTCCAGGTCCAGGAATCGGAACCAATTACGGACGATACAGCTCTGATCTCGGAGGTAATCTTTACATTCTGTTGCAAATCCCGAGAAAATTGATAGATAGTTCTTCTACTCAACTTTTTTCGCTTGTTTCTTGATCGGTTTCCAATGACTTTTCCGGGAATATTCGATAGAAAGTTCCACTCTTTAAGTGAGTCTCTTGATCGTTTTCTTCTTCTTCACTTTCTCGCTTCTTGTTTCCAGTTCCAGAGATCGGAATCAACTACGGCCGTTACGGCTCAAACCTCCCTCCACCAGAAGCCATACCATCCCTCGTCGCCTCCCTCTCCATCAAACACGTCAAAACCTTCGACATGGATCCAAGAATCACCACCTCCTTCGCCAACACCGGCATCACCCTCTCCCTCTGCATCCCCAACGACAAGATCCCCACCCTCTCCACCAACCTCTCCGAAGCCGACTCCATCATCCGAACCTCCGTCTTGCCTTACCACAAGACCACAATCATCACCTCAATCTCCGTCGGCAACGAAGTCTCCCTCCTCCCTCAATTCTCCCCGCACTTAGTCTCCGCCATCGTCAACGTCCACCGAGCGATCAGACGGTACAGACTCCACAAGAAGATCAAAGTCACAACCACTCACTCCCTCGCGATCCTCTCCCGGCGTTTCCCTCCGTCGACGGCGAGGTTCCATAACTCGATCGGCGAAACGGTGCTGAGACCGCTCGTCAGGTTTCTGCAGAGGACGAAGTCTCCTCTCATGGTGAACGTCTACCCTTACTTGGCGTACAAGCAATCGTTCCCTTCGATTCCGTTGGATTTCGCTCTGTTTCAGCCGGTGAACGGATCTAGGCGCCGGATGTACAGGGATCCGTACAGCGGAGTCGCGTATACGAACCTGTTCGATATAATGATGGATTCGGTGGACTCGGCGGTGAAGGCTCTGGGGCTACCGAAGATTCCGGTGGTTGTGTCGGAGATCGGTTGGCCGTCGAGTGGTGATCCGGGCGAAGTGGCGGCTAGTTTGGAGAACGCGAGGGTGTTTAACCAGCGGCTGGTCGAGCATTTGAGAGGAGGGTGGAGGAAGGTTCATGTGTATATCTTTGCTCTGTTTGATGAAGATCAGAAGACTGGTGCCACCGTGGAGAAGCACTGGGGTTTGCTGTATGGTAATGGATCGAGGAAGTATGATCTGAATATCTTGCCGCCGGTTTGAAGTTTTTAGCGTCGCGAATGAGAAAAGGATTGTTTTGTGCATATAGGCCTCTCGTTTTGTTATGGGCCATATTAGAACTGGGCTTTTTGTTAAACCATGAGTAAATTGAAAAAAAAAATAGACAGACTGATAGGTGGATGATGGACTCGTTTTTTTTTCTCTCTTTGTGCGATATGTCACGTGCAAATATGACATAGATTCGATTGGATTTGGAGTCATTTTATTATACAACAAGACATTTGTCCCGGATATATTGGAAATGCAGATAGTCGTCACGTTACATCATGTTATGGAGATTTGTCGTCCATTTTAAATTATCTAACAATTTCGATATTTATAATATTCATGAAAAAAAATTGAAGTGCAAGCGCAAGTGATCATTTCTCCGCTATTAGCACAAGTGAGTGAGAGGAAATATCTGCGGAGGAAACAGTGGGGGTGGGTATGAAACTGTTGGCTCGTTCGGTGGCTGCATTATTCTCACCGTATGGGTCCATGTGCCGCACTTTGTCTCTGGATCGTCATGGAGGATGTTTTATGAGGAAATTGTTTTTTTTATATAAAAAAATTGTTTTGTTTCGGTTGCCAAAAATATACAATGCTTCTTAATACACACAAGACCAAGAACTGTCCCAACTGTACACTCTCTCACTCACATGAAGAGAAAACAACAAGAGTCTTTGATTGTCCACCCTCTATTAACCATACGGCGTGTCGTTTACAATGCATATCTATGTATACATTCATATAAAAATATTGAGATGCACTGGACTGAATGTATATTGCATTTGAGTACCAAACAAAAAGGATGAATCACGAAAACATTGATAAATAGCTAGTAGTTAACCAAATATATAGTTCATCTAGTTGGGAAGCAAGATTGTGAAGAAGATTCACGTGAACCTAATTAGTTCAATATATAAACCTACTGGTCCATTATAAAATTAGGTAAGCTGGATGTATTAAGAATTCGGGTGAGCTAGTCTAGTGGATGACAATTGAGGTAAGCTTCCAAATGTTGGTGCTTATAACTTTATAAAGACTCTATACATGTTTTTGGATTAGTTGCTCAGTCTCTCGATATATGACCAAAGTGCTCTACAGTAAGTAAGAGAAATTTCAAGATGTTTTAATTCGATGGTGGGTAATAAAAGAAATTCAAAGAAAACATTTCATTTAGGATTTTTACTTCTCTTTGATTTAACGTAAAGCACACTTTTAAAGTCAAGTCACTGAATGGATAATTTCTCCTCCACTCATGTCACAGATTCAGTTCAAAGATGATCCATCGTGATATCATCATTAATGATTGGTTAATGAGTAATGCGTAGTATGATGAATAGATGATGTCATGATGACAACAAATATGGATAAAATTCTTATTTTAAAATTGTTCTTTGGGAATAATTAATCAGTTAACATGCGCCAGACATAAACCCGACCCGTGACCCGACTAAGTCGTAAGCGACACGGAAACCTTGTTGCTGTATGTTCCCAATAATCGACAAACTCCCCATCGTTCCGGCGAACGCAAAACAGAACCGTCCTTGAGTGTTCACCGGAACAAGGTAATTACTTGCCGGAAGCGAAACATCTCCTCCGCTGAAATGAAACACCACCGTCGGAACATTCACCGTCTTCATCCCAGAAAGATCGAAACACGTGTCGAACAGAGAATACGACGGAGCACGTTTCAGCCTCGCCGCTCCGAGAAGAAACGCATCTCTAAACGCCACATAAGCCGGTCGAGTCAGCCGAGTAACCGAGGTCCCGGAATCGATGATAATGCCGCCGTCTCCGGTGGGGTCAAGCTTAAACTGCGACTCCGAAACGCCGCGAACGCGAGAACCACCAACGCTGATCCCAAGAAGCTGAAGATAATAGAACGTGTCGAGCTTCGGGTTCGTCAATAGCGTCGTGAAGACGGAGGTTTCTGGAACGGCGTCGTTTCCGAAGACGATAGTTGACGGCGGTTTGGAAGCAGAACCGGCACTCGTCCGGTCGACTAAACAGTAGGAGAATTTAGCGTTATAACGGTTTTTGGTCTGCGAGGGAAACGATAACCCTCCGCGGCCCAGGCCCAACAGCCCAGCCGCACCAACGAACAAGCCTTCGTTATCGTGACCGCATCCTAAGGCCACGTGATCCACACGTGCGCCGTGAAACGTCAGCGTTTCGGTGGAGAAATCTCCCATGGTGAAAGACCCGTCACCGTAGGAGACTTGATAGAGACACTTCTTGCTTCCGCGGGTGACACACTCCGACGACGACTCGTCTAGTCTCCGACAAAGAGGAGAACCACACGGGACGGTGGCAAAGGTTTTTGACTTAGCCGGGTCGAATATCGGGTCGGACTGGTTGTAACACACTTTGCATGGAGAGCATTGTAGCCAGACGACGTCGCTTCCTGTGTCGAGGACCATGTAAACGTTACTCGCCGGAGTTCCAACGCCTAGCCTCATGAAATACTCTCCGCTTCCTAGTGAAAGACCGGAGATAACGGCGCCGCTAAACCCACCGGGCGAGCGTGGAGTTCTTTTCGTGACGTTCTTGCCGGTAGAGACGGCGGCGAGGGTGGTCAGGGACTTGACGCGGAGAGAGTCTCTTCGAAGACGGAGGTTGAAGAGCTCTGAAGGAGATGCGTCGGAGAAGGAAGAGAGAGCATCGACGTGTGAGAGGTGGACGGTGAGTGAAGTTGTGGAGTCAGATGCAGTGGTTAAGGACTCGGATTCGGGAGATGAAAAGATTGGGGAGGAAGAAGGGAGAGTGTTGACGACGAGTGTGTTGTATTGGGAAGAGGAGGACGAGGCGGAGGAGAAAGATAAAAAGAGAATAGCCGCCGAGAAGATCATGACGGTGGTTGGGACGTTTTGCCCCATCGAAAATAAAGATGTAAAAGGTTATAATGTCAAGTGTGACTTGAAACGTAGAAGATAGATAGCAAAGTATATAAAGGCAAATGATACTCGTGTGTGAAAGCTTACGTACTTTCACTTTAATTATTGACCTACTTTCTTTTTTCTTTGTGGAGCAACTTCTTTCTCTTTAGTACAGTTGAGTCACTAGAGAGTCACATACACTAACATGTTCAACATAATGTTGGATCTGGAAGACTCCACCGCGAAATCTCCCGGATCACCGAAGATTCCGGTAATTGTATCTGATATTGGGTGGAGTCGCCTCCGTGGAAGGAGTGAGTAGTGGACTATAAAGCTAATGGCTCGGTGGCTGCATTATTTCAACCATATGGGTCCATGTGCCACACTTTGTATATCGTCACCCTGCCATCGACGATTTTTTTCTTTATAATTATTAACCATTTCTTACTTACTAATTAATTATTTTGTCTCAGTTGCCAAAATAAACATTGCTTCTTACTACACACAATACCAAGAACGTCTAAAGTCTACACTCTCTCACTCACATGGAGAGAAAGCAACAAAAGTGTAGGTTCACACCCTCTATTAACGATAAGCCTTGTCGTTTACGATGCATGTTTATATTTACATTCATATCAAATGCACCGTACCAAGACAATATAATAATGTATAATGTATTGCATGTGACTACAAAAATATGGGATGAATTACAGGGAAAAAACACAAATTAAATATCTCTTAGCGTTCCGAATAAGTTTTGTCTGGTGGTAAAGCACGATTGTGAAGAAGATTCATGGAATTTAGTTTTAAAACTAATTGATACAAAATCCTTGTGGTCCATATATGAAACTAGGTAAGTTAGATAAATCGTGTTATCAGGAACTCGGGTGAGCAAGTTCAGTGGTTTGACAATTTGAGGTAAACTTTTAAAGAATTTAGGAACAGTGTTACATGTCTTTGGATTGGTTGATCAGTCTATGACCAAATGGTTTTATAAATGGTGGAACTGTAACCTCATTCTTCCTTTTTTTTATTTGTTACTATTTTTGAAACGTTTTATTGATAACTAAGCACATGTTTATCGCCTATATATGGGCTTTAATCCCAGATAAAATATCTCGAGGAGTCTAATAAAAAGTATCTCTTAAGCATTTCAAAACTCAATTAAACAAGCAAAGTGGTAAGGTCGTTGGGTTTGTAATCAATAGTAAAAACAATTTTTTTTGTGAAAAAAATTGATTGTTAGCTAGACAACTAATACCCTATTACATGATCACACATCTAGATTAAGGTAATGTATTGAAAATTACACGAATAATATGAATTACATGATAATATTCATGAACTAGTATGTATTATATTACTAACACTATATAAATACAGTTTTGATACTGGAAAACTGATCCAAACACATATCCAAATGATAAAAACAAGATGAATATATACATGAATCAAGTTCAAGTTATATTTCAAAGGACCTGTGATAAGATGTTAAAACATGTTAAAATATTATCGGAACTATCGGATTACAAGTTCTACACATTTTTATGGTACTGAAATAATATTTGTGGTGTTAATAACATCATATATATTAGTTTAATTAGGAATGTTGTTGTGATTCATATAGTTCATATATTTTTTAATACATCATTTTGAAGAAAAAGTATAGATATGTGGTGTTGTATTGTTCGTATAGATGGCAATTATTTTTTCCTAGTTTTTGCATATTCTAGCGACGAGGTTAAGAAAATAACAAAGAAATGAAGAGTTCTTCGTCGTTAGAGAATGAAGAAAATACGAATTAGCAATGGTCAGGATGGAGAATCGTATATATTTTTTTGAGGGCATGGAGAATCGTATTAGGTGCGACAGTTTAGCAGTTACTGGGCGACCTGGTTCTAGTAACCTTTTTCGCTTCTAGTAACTTTGGTCGTAAGGGTCTCTATAGACTCCACGCTTTTCAATCTGTGTATATATGAAGTCTTTCATGTGTCATTGAGCGGTGGCTGATGATGGGTCGATTACATTTTTATATACTTGTGTTCCATCACCATTACATTTCAAAACCAAGTACTGTAGATTATGCACTGCAAACCAATTGTACGCCAATAGGCCGGCCTATTGTAAAGCCCAAAAGACACAAGTACGTAGGTTTATAGTTGTGGTTGTGGTTGTCAGGTGAATTTATTCTGACTAATCTTCCTCAACAAAAGAGTATGGTTTGACTTTCAGTTTTAAGATATAGTATATGGTTGCAATGTCAACAATATCTAGATCTTCAATGATAACTACCTACGTATATTTAAGAATCCATTGTCTCCTTCTTCCTGGAACGATCATAAGCAGCAACAAGAAAGTTATTATCATGGGTACTAAAGACGATGAAGAAGAGGAGATGATAGTAACATCCAAACTTAAACTTGTCTTGGCGGCATCATCACCAGTGATAAGTCATCACGTGTCACTATCACTCTTGTCTTCCCCTGATGATTTATCACACTCTCGCGCTTCTGTTCCTTTCTCCTGGGAAGAAAAACCTGGCAAGCCTAAACACCATCCTCTTCTTCGAGGAGCTCCTCCTAATCAGCCTAACCGTCTTCATTTGCCTCCGAGATTGCTGCTTCCTAATGAATCTACCAAAATGCCTCTGGCGTCCGTTCATCCTCATCATCTCGATGCGTTGAAACGGTGGTTCTGGTGGAAGAAAGATAGAGCTGATGATGATGGCGTGACGGGAAAGTGTAGCACAAGGAGAGCACGTCGTCTCCATTGTCTCTATGACGTCTCTACGTGTTACTTATTGGTATCCTTTAACTTCTTTCTATTCTCTGTCTGAAAATGTTTGAATGTCTTGTCACAATAATATAGACAAGGCCGTATTTTCCAAAAGGAGCGGTCCAGCAGAACCACCGAGTAACTTTTTTTTAATTTATAAATTATGATCTGAAATTTTAGATATTTTAGGAAATTTTTCTTTTAGATGTACTTCTAAATTTAGAGCTTATAATTTTTAAAAACGTTAAATATTGTGCAGGAAGTTCCATGGAAGAAGAATAATCTGAAAAGAAAAGAGATGGCTTTTGAAAGCAGTTGAGTGTGATTTTAGAGAGAATAGATTGGTATTGAGAGATTATAAAAGATTAAGAGAGATTTAGAAAGATTAGAAAGATTTAGGATGAGATTTAATGAAGAACCATGATGAACAATAGAGAGAATAAGAGACTAGAATTCTTAGATTAGATAATGAAAGTGATTACAATATATATAGAGGTAGAGACATTAGGGTTTTTAAAGTTAAAAGACAATCTTGCCCTCCTTCTTTCTCAACTCTTCACCTCATCTCAACACTCCCCCTCAAGCTTGACCATGTGAAACAGGTCAAGCTTGAAAAGTCATGAGATCTTCCTCATTAAAAACCTCACCAAGGAAAACCCGTTGGGACAAAACCTTGACGAGGGAAAAAGAGTAAAGACCCCATGACTAAGGGGATCAGCTCCTGCTATGAGTAATATCAATGAGCCCAAGCCGAATGTGTATGGACTCCATTGTCTTCTGCCTAGCTGCCTTGGTGAATACATCAGCCAACTGGTCCTCACTTCTCGTGTAGCATGGCAAGATCACTCCCAAGACTATCATCTGCCTCACCTTATGGCAATCCACCTCAATGTGCTTTGTCCTCTCATGAAACACAGAGTTTGTAGCAATGTGTATAGCTGCCTGGTTATCACAGTGCATTGTCATTGGTGTAGCTTGCTCAACCTCCAAATGCTTTAAGATCCCTTTGATCCACACCAGCTCATTAGTAAGCTTGAGCATAGCTCTATACTCTGCCTCCGCACTAGAATATGAGACCACTTTCTGCTTCTTGCTTTTCCATGTCACCAAGTTGCCTCCAATGAATGTACAATAACCAGTTGTAGACTTTCTATCAGCTCTATCTCCAGCCCAATCCGCATCACAGTAGCCTACCACTTCAGTGCTTGCATTGCTCCCCATCCATACACCAAGGCCACTTGAACCATTCAAGTAATGAAGAACTCTCTCCACCATGCGCCAATGATGTTCCTTTGGAGCTTGCATGTGCTGACTTACTTGATTCACAGCAAAGCATATGTCTGGCCTTGTGATAGTCAAGTAAATCAGCTTCCCCACCAGCTTCCTATACAGCTTAGGATCATGGAAAGCCTTGCCTTCTTCTATCTCCCCCTCACGTGGAACCTTGTATCCATCCTCCATAGGCATCTTGGCTGTCTTGCCTCCATAAACACCTGCATCTTTCAAAAGATCAAGTGTATATTTCCTTTGAGAAATGAACAAACCTTCCTTGGATCTACACAACTCAATTCCAAGAAAGTATTTCATTTCTCCCAAGTCTTTAATCTCAAACACACTTTTGAGAAAGTCCTTGGTAGCTTTGATACCATCTTTATCACTGCCAGTGATGATTATATCATCCACATACACAAGGATAGCAATGATACCTGAGCTTGTGGTGAGAGTGAAGAGGGTATGATCCAGTTCGCACTTCTTAAAGCCTCTTCCATTCAATGTTGTGCTTAACTTGTGGTACCAAGCTCTAGGAGATTGTTTGAGACCATAGATTGCCTTCTTTAGTCTCAACACATTTCCTTTCTTTACCAAATGCTCAAGACCAGGAGGAGGGAGCATGTAGACTTCATCTTCTAGCTCTCCTTGTAGAAAAGCATTCTTTACATCCATTTGCCATAACTCCCACTCAAGATTCACAGCAAGTGATAGCACAATTCTGATAGTATGAAGCTTGGCTACTGGTGCAAAGGTATCAACATAATCCTCTCCCCAAGTTTGAGTGAATCCTCTTGCCACCAATCTGGTCTTTCGCCTATCTATCTTTCCATTTGGAAGATACTTGATAGTGAAGATCCATCTACTAGTGACTGCCTTCTTCCCTTTAGGCAATTCACTCTCATACCATGTGTCATTCTTTATCATAGCATCCGCTTCAGCCGCAACAGAATCTCTCCATTCTTGTACCAACATAGCTTCTTCATAGCTTCTTGGTACATAACTTTCATCTAGGCTCATCATGAAGCACTTATGCTCTTCTGGAAACTCAAAGGAACACACAGCTTGGATAGGATGCTCCACGGCTTGGGCATTGTAATACACTTTTGTGTTTACCCAGTTAGAAGGAAACCTTTGCCTTGTACTCCTCCTTAGAACTGGTGCTTGAACTGGTTCTGATTGCACCTCCTCTTGCTCTTCTTCTCTTGGAGCCTGACCTTCTTCTTCTTCAGGTTCATGACTCTCTTCTACATCTCCATCTTGATCATGTGCACCTGATCCTTGATCTCCTTGACCTCCAGCTTCAGGTTCAGGTTCATTACCCCCCTCATGATCGAGATGGGTTGGTTCTTCAGCTTCATAAGTAGGTGTAGGATCCGGGGACATGTTGAAACCAAGTCCTTCCATTACTCTCCTTAGGCTAGTAGCTCTATCAGATGGTCTTGCCAAATCTTCAAGTTCTGCCCAATTTTTCCCTTCATAGTAACCTTTCTCTTCTATAAACTTGACATCTCTTGATATAAGAACTCTTCTTGCATCTGGATCAAAGCATTTGTAACCCTTTTGTTCAGCAGAATATCCAATGAACATAGCTTTAGTGCTTCTTGCTTCAAGCTTGTTTCTCATCTCCTTTGGTACCAGAATATAGCACACGCAACCAAACATTCTCAAGTGGTCTAAGATAGGCTTGACCTTGTTAAGGACTTCAAATGGTGATTGATCCTTGAGGATCTTGGTTGGTGTCCTGTTGATTAGGTAGCAGGCCGCTAGAACAGCATCACCCCAATATCTCTTTGGTACACTTGTTTGGAACATAAGAGCTCTTGCTGCTTCCATGAGATGTCTGTTCTTCCTCTCAGCAACACCATTCTGCTGAGGTGTGTAAGGACAGCTAGTTTGATGCAAAATTCCATGTCTTGCAAGATGCTCCTTGAAAGAATGGCCTATGTATTCCCCACCATTATCTGACCTGAAAGTCTTGATCTTGGCATTATACTGGTTAGTTACATAGCTTTGAAAGTTTTTAAAAGCATCAAGCACCCTATCTTTAGTTTTAATGAGAGTTAACCAGGTGTATTTTGATTTTTCATCTATGAAAGTTACATAATATCTATATCCTTCCCTAGATAAACATGGAGAGGTCCAAACATCAGAGTGAACTAAATCAAAGCAATTCTCATAGATAGTAGCAGATCTTTCAAAGACAGTCTTACATTGTTTTCCCAAAATACATGCTTCACATTCACTATTTTTAAACATAACACCTGGTAACATTAAACTTAAAGCTCTAAGATGAGGGTGACCTAGTCTAGCATGCCACAATGCATCATTATTAGAGGAAGAAACAGAATTAAAAGAGTAACTAGAACTAGAGATGGAATTGTCTTCAAGCAAATAAAGATCTCCTTTTGTAACTCCTTGCCCAATAAGCTTACTGCTCTCAATATCCTGAAACATGACTTGGTTAGGAGTGAAAACAACATTGCATTGAAGATCATTAGTGCACCTTTTTACTGATAAGAGATTTGAAGTAAAATCAGGCATGTAGAAAGCTCTAGAATCCTTATCAAACAGTTTCAGTTTACCAACACCTTTAATAGGAATTCTAGATCCATTCGCAATTACAACATTTCCTTGAGCAGGTTCAATATTTTCAATGAGACTCTTATCACTTATCATATGATGAGATGCACCAGAATCAACAATCAAAGGTTTTATCATGTTTTGAGCAATATGAGTTCTAGGATAATCAATTCCATTTCGCAATTTTTCTATGACTTCTAGCAACCTATCAGGCACATTCTTAGTCTTATCATCACTATAAGTGTTCTTACTCAATTCTAGCAACCTATCCGGAGTACTAGATAGAGTATGAGCACTATAAGAGATACCAAGAGTGTTTCCAAGTTTGTTACCAGACTCCTTGAGAGCTTTGATGAGGGATTCAATGTCTGATCTCCTTATGGCTTCATTGTCCAGGTTCTTTCCACCCAAGTGATGAGATGTCATGGCTCTACCTTCACTTTCACCCACTTGCACATTAGAACTAGCTCCGGATGGACCAGCTCCACTTGTACCAGCAGAAAGGTGAGCCTTTGCTTCTCTATCCTTGTTGAACTTTGGTGGCTTGAGGTGTGGATGTAGGATCCAACACTGGTGCTTCTTATGGCCTATCTTCTTGCAGTGATCACACTCTCCTTCAAACCTCTCACCATACTTCTTGTTTCCACTTCTA
The DNA here is from genome assembly GCA_018703725.1 of Brassica juncea. Taxonomy (NCBI): domain Eukaryota; kingdom Viridiplantae; phylum Streptophyta; class Magnoliopsida; order Brassicales; family Brassicaceae; genus Brassica; species Brassica juncea. Next base: position 9,165,914 of record CM031940.1, read on the forward strand.
TACATAGCTTTGTTAGCTAGTATCTCCTCCACCATGTGAGCCATTGAAAGATCTTTCTTCCCTCCAAAGAGACCAATGGACCCTTCCTCCTTTTGTAGCTGTGCGCATACATCCTCCATGGAAGGTAAGGTTGGTGATCTCAAAATGTGAGAAATCACATCCTTGTAAGGTGGATCCAAGGTCATCATCAGCCCAAACACTTGGTCTTGCTCCCTTCTCTCAGCAAGGATTTCCGGATCATCAGTGTTGGGTCTTAAGCCTTCAAGCTCATTCCACAAAGCTCTAAACTTTGCTAGATGTGTGGTGAACCCTTCACCATCTTGCACAAGGGCATTGATAGCTCCTTTCAACTCAAACACACGACTTAGGTTAGATTTGTTACCATAAGTCTTTGCAAGCACTTCCCAAAGGTGCTTAGGAGTTGTGCAATAGCTGTAAGCATCCAGGAGAGGGATTTCAAGTGAGCCTTGAAGAATAGAGAGCACCATCAAGTCATCTTTCACCCATCTCTTGTACCCGGCTAAAGCTTGCTCCTTTTCCTTTGGATCTTCATCTTCTTTGGCTACTGGCTTTTTCCTAGTCTCATCTGTGATGTGACTCTCGAGCCCTAGCCTCCCAATGGCTGTTTTCACCAGCCTAGACCACAGCAAATAGTTGCTTCCTCCCTTGAGAGCAACCGGAACTGTCACCACCTTGTAGTTGTTGTTGTTATCTTCCATCACCAAGAACACCTCAAGAACACTTCTAGATCTTGAAATGAGCTGAAGAACACAACTAGATCTCAATACCAAAGCCAACCAGGCTCTGATACCATGTGATTTTAGAGAGAATAGATTGGTATTGAGAGATTATAAAAGATTAAGAGAGATTTAGAAAGATTAGAAAGATTTAGGATGAGATTTAATGAAGAACCATGATGAACAATAGAGAGAATAAGAGACTAGAATTCTTAGATTAGATAATGAAAGTGATTACAATATATATAGAGGTAGAGACATTAGGGTTTTTAAAGTTAAAAGACAATCTTGCCCTCCTTCTTTCTCAACTCTTCACCTCATCTCAACATTGAGGCATTCATAAACTGTAGCCAGACTACCATAGTGATACTGTCGTCAGCTATTTGTCTATTGGGGCAAGTACTCTGGCCCAATAAATCAACAATCGAATTTCGAAGTTAAGCTTTCTAATGATCGAGCTGGATGTACCCAATATAAATGCAGCTTGTTCTGCTGTTTCATCTACCTCATTCTAGATTTTTCCTTATTCACAAAGAAATATTGGTTCATATATAATAATCTATATGCATTTTATTCAGTAAACCTTTTTGTGATGTTTTGTTAGCCATGCATTTATTCAAGTTATATAAGACCAATCGATTTTACAACTTGACAAATCAGTTAAAATACCGAGTGTTTTTTTCTTCCACCGACGAATCTACAAACTCTTGTAAATCTATTAGGAATCCTAATTAGTGTGTATCTTTTTATTATAGAAATGAAAATAAGTAAAAAATTGTAATGAGTTGAACTAAACTACTTCATAAAAATCGAATTCATTATTAACTCAGCTGAGTTGAGGGAACTAACTCATTTTCACACCTCCACTTTGATGACATTTTGCATTCTTTCACAGTTCTTTGTTTAATATATGCCCATTAATAAAAGAAAAGCCTGCAATAAATAGAGGCACTCCCATAGTCCGATCTCATGTATAAACCCTAAATTAAACAACGCCCGGTATAAATCAAATTACAAACTAAGCAATATCTTAATTAATCCGCTTACAAGAAATATTCCCTACAAAAAGAGAAAAGAAATTTTAGTGTAGTCAGATTCTGTGGACGAATTTATTCTCACTTCAAACTTTTGTCTCCCTTGTAATGATTATTTACTTTTGTTCAAAAACCTTTTTTTACGAATGTAAGTACCCGGCAAAACCATGTGACAGACTGTGATATCCTATTGTCGAAAGTGTAATTGCTTTTGGTCAATGAATGATAATTTAGTTTCCAAAATTATATTTCTTGAGCCCGACGAATAAAAATAGCGAACCCATCTCTATATAAAGTAAAATCATGAAACAAAATGCATGGAGAACTTTTTGTTCTCTGTAATGATTTCACATAACCACTGTAATTATTACAAAAATGACCCTTTCTCAAATGTTTCAACAATACGATTATTATATCTTTCTACACAGTGTTCTTTTTTGTAACCAGTAATTAATCACTTCCTTCATTCAAAAAAAAAAATCAATCACTTCCTCTCTTTCATTTTCTGTTATTCACTACTGTTTGATACATGGCACCATGGGTTGGACGATGACGTCGTCGTTCCCCCGAAATCTTTGTTGTTCCATATATCCATCTCCGCTATATAATAATCCTGTGTTAAACCTGTATTGTAAAAACCGGGACGGTTTAGTCCATGGAGCGGTGACTGGGGGATCTCATAATTGGGCCCATTTAGCTGCGAGGCCACGAGACGATCCAAAGTGGACCAGCTAGTGCCGAAGCTGGGGACGTGATAGTTGTGGACTTGGTCGTCCATCAACCGCTGGCAACTCGCGACGGCGTTGTTAGGGCACTCGAGGTTAGGGAGTTTCAAGAAAGGATCTACAATGATCTCCTCTTTACAAGACTGTCCCATAACTTCAAAAAGTTCTTCGATAGTCTCCGGAGATGGTTTCACTGACCTCGGCGGGCTGCTCATGATTACAGTTTTGCAAAGACTCTTCTTCAAGAAAACACGACACACCACCCATCCTTCATCTCCTCCTATGACCTCACACGTTTCTACGCTGACGTCATCGTCGTGATTCGAGGAGGAGGCTAATACATTCTCGTCGAGTCTATACTCATGCATGATCCAATTTGATTTTTGACCATGAGGGGCTCGACCTGTGTAGAAGACAAGCGTTTTCCGCATACCGATCCTATGACCATTGCTATATATGATCTTGTCACGTCCGGTTGCTTTCCAAAACCCCACCGTGGTGGCTCGGTTGGTTCTTGTTCCCGTGGGATACTTCTTGTCCTTGTGGCTAAAGAAGTACCAATCAGTCTGCGGCGTTGTTCCAATCTTACACATTTCTATATGACAAAACAGGAGTTAGATTCTAACTGATCAAATATATTAACGATGAAACTGAGACGTCTAATTTTATTTCTTCTGCCAAATCTATTCTATTATATTAGGAATATGACCTATTGATATAGGTTTAGTCCAACTATTATTTTCACTTAATCTAACCGTCCGCTCCTATCTAACCGTTCACTCGTATTTTAATATTACACTCATTTCCATTTGACTTTCGTGGACATATAATTTGGTTAGTGGACATTTTTATTTGTTTGATTAACTATAATCACTCCTTTTTAACAGCTATAATCGTTCCTTAGATACCGGTTGTTCCTATGACCCTTATATAAGTGTCCTATGAATAATTGTCCAATTCGTTTAATCAATATAATTAATCTGATTGATGTTATTACTATTAAAAAATTATCGGTTATTATTCTTTCTTTTTTGACATCATGGTTATTCTATGAGACATAAAAAATAAATTATACAATTTTTTTTGATCATTGTATAAAATATTAAAATAAGCATTAACTAATGTAAGAAAAATTAAAAAGATTAATTATATCAGTTTTAGTCTTATAGTATATCCTAAACCATATATCATATACAAATTTGAATATCATTTTTGGTGTATATTATTATTTAAAGATAAAAATGAGTATTATACGAAAATTAAAAATATTATTTATTATGTCATTTTGTAAGTAATATTGATATGGATTTTCGAGTGTTCGAATTGCCGTGTCCACTGGTTCGACTACGGGTCTGGGTTGAAACACTATTTGAAACTTAAACATTATAATAGAACAATTTTAAATTTTTTTATCTATTCTATTAAAATAGGATCATGACCTATTGATAAATGTTTAGTCCAACATATTTTATAACTTTATATAAATGTTATCTAAATATATAATGTAACCACTTTCGATAATAACCACATTTGATAACCATCTTATAGATATAATTATCAAACTCTTACTAATAATTAAAAAAAATATTATACACAAATATGATTACATAAAAAAACATAAATATGATTACAAAAAATCACAAATATGAAAATTAAATTTCTAAAAAAAAATTAAAACAAAAATATAGCTGCCAGGTGTGTCAGAATCTAGCAGTACTTAAAAACGTCCAATCGATCAAGTATAATATTATTTCGTTAGAAGATCACGTGAATCATGACGAAGAAGGGTATACTTTATTCTACGAATTTTCCTATGTAATCACTAGTTCAAGCTTTAATTTACGACTCAATGTGAACGGGTGAATTACATTTTAAATTTTTAATATATACAACCCTAACAATACGTTTTGTCAAGAATCAAGAAAAGTCTATGTATTCTCAAAAAAAAAAGTCTATGTATATACTCGATACAAAATTATTATTAATAAGACATGTAAAAACGATAAATGATGAACCTTGAATATCCCAAGGCTCGAGCTTGTTGAGATCAACATCACGAATAACATCGAGATCAATCTTGGCTTTAGAGATTTTCTTGCGGAGGTAATACTCCAAGAGCTCCTCCTCAGTCGGGTGAAACCTAAAGCCAGGAGGCACTTGTGACTGTCCATTTACTGATATTTTCATTGTTAGAGATAGAAAAGAGGAGGAAGACGAAGATAGAACAAGTGCATAACTAACCGGGTATATATATATATAATGTGTGTGTGTAAGTTTGACATAAACAGCCAAAAAAATCATGCATGAGGAAAATGCATGTGTCCCTGTGCTAACTTTATATTCTCTTTCTAATTTTCCTTATTAAAATTGGAGTGTTAGTTGTGGTTCCTGAATATTTGGAGTTTTCGTGATGTCATAATACGTTCGCATGTGCCGCCACTAATTACAAATAAGTATACGAGAGACTCTATGAACTTAGTTTAATAATTGTGAAATGTTTGTTATTAAATTCCTGAATGGAACCCATGGAGTCACGGTAAATCTTTTTGCTAGAAAATTGCCACCTATGAGCTAACTATGATCTACATTCGACGACGTGACATAGCAAATTCGTTCAGCCAAGACAACACAAAAAAAAAACTTTTATTAAGCTTCTCTAGCGAATTGTGAAAAATAAGTATTGATTCCAAGACAATACAAACTCTTTTTACCACAAAAAGTATATTTTTGACAATTTTTTTTTTTTGGTAAAAATCACTCTCTCGAATATATATTAGCTTTTCTAGATTAGGTTTCACCGAGGACCTGTATGCTTCCAATCGCATAATCAAAAAATCAATTATGTTAGTATAAACTTTTGTTTTCCACTTAGAGCTTATTGCAGTTTCCAAAAGGGTTTCTGGATCCAAAATACGTGTGGATCCCACCAATTTCTTTAAAATCCATCACAGAAAGCGCGAGATGAGGATCGTTTGGGGTGGATTTCTGCACTATTCGCAGGCCCCACCGATACATGGCGGCCCGCGATTGGTGCGATTTTAATTTTTTTTGTTTAATCAGAAAAGTAAAAAAAAAAACTCATTAGGGTTTCAGGGTTAAAATGCTCTTAGGTAGGGCTGTGCATTTTATTCGTTAAATTTCGATTCGTTATTCGTTACGATTTGATCCGAAAATTCCGAATATCCGTAAACTTTCGAAGCAAAGCAAATACGAAAACTCAATATCCGTTAAAATCGAAGCAAATCACAAATACTAAAATTTTGGGAAGCGGATATCCGATCCGATCCGGAAATATATAAATACATGTATATCTTGATTATATTTAAATTTTTAAATATATAAAATTTTATAATTATTATTTCAAACATATGATTTGACAAATTCTTTTTACATTATTACTTATATAAAAGTATTACATAAAAGGAAGAGAAAAAAATTATACAATTATAATTTTTTTCTTAAGTTTTGTGTTATTATAATTGTTAACTAAGTTTAAAAAATTTACAAAATATGTAGATTCACTACTTCTTTAATTTTTATGTTTTATATCAAGCAAAAATAATATTTTACATAACAAATTTGTATCAAATTTTTAAGATTATTTGTATTGATTCAAACAGATGAGATATTCATAAGTATTCGTAAATATCCGCAAATATCTATTTATTTTCCGGATATCCGTTTTTCCGAATATCCGTATTTTACCGAAGCAAAGCAAATCGAAAAATTAGATATCCGTGACATACGAAACAAATCATAAATACCTTCAAAAACCCGGATATTCGATCCGTGTCCAGGCCTACTCTTAGGTACTCTACCAGAGTCTGAGTTTACATTTTATCACCACAGTTTTCTATTCGTTTGTCCGACTTAATAAAATATCCCAATTTTATAAATAACATAAAAACCCCCAAAAGTTCACCAAAAACATAGTGGTCTAAAAAAACAAAATATTCACAACGATAAGGTCAAGATCGATAATTATTTTAAAAAGGTCCTTTATATATTTGCCCCCTTTTTTGGTAGTATATCGCAATTTATAACTACAGCGGGGGAAATAAATAGTAAGAGGTTGAGAAAGAGAGGTAGGGCCAGGTCACATAGCTATTGCCTATTGGTTATAAGTAGGGTCCATATCAACTGTAATGTAGGAAGCAAGTACACATCGCTACTATGACCCTCGACCTTAAAAATCTCCATGGACAAGACACTAGTCAATTTTATTTTATTTTTAGAAAAGAAATAGTATATTAATATATAATATAAATTTAAAGGAAGGTTTTTGGCCGGAAAGATAGAATGTCATTTGATGAAAAGTTCATTAATATATCATGTGTTAAATGCGAGATTAAAGCTTGTACGCAGCTTAATTTTACTATGGACGTGGATTCAAATAATTACAAATTAATGTCATTGTATAAGATAATATTAATGGATCTCAAAAATCCACTCAAAAATTAGAATTAGGGTTTTGAAAATCTATATAAAAAGAAATCTATGAAAAACGTCTAATACTGATAAAATCGTATGAGAAATATGTATTTCATTGATGCTACGATTGAGAATATAATGATATAGAATATCTAAAAATTAAAGAGCATAAAAGTATGGAAAGTATAGATTTACTGAAGAAGAATTCGGATCCCCTTTTTCTTGTATTTGATCTTTCTTTTATAGATGTGTCCCAAGTCGATCATAACAACTATGTGATCTCCGGCGAATATCATGTGTTTTTATGAATATCTTTCATGCTTTGAATTCTGTTACGTTATAGTCTGAATACGTCAGCTTAGCAAGACCGTCTCTTAAACCCAGGATGGACCTTGAATCTTTGTGGGCTCATTATCTTCTTTCAGATGTTAATAATAGATTAGGTTCTCGGAGCAAGTGTGGAGTAGGATGAAACCTGCTTTCAACAATGATAGAGTTAGCAATTAATGAGAAGGGATATACTACAAGACAAAACAATTCCAAAGACATCAACATATATATGTTTCAAGCAGCGTTAATGGAATACATAACGTTGCAGAATTGGGTCTGTCATCTGTGATCGTAAATCAAACAAAACATGCGGTTCACTAGAACTAATTATAAATCTAACGGTATCCATACGTTTCAAAGAGAAGAGTGGATTCAGCGCTTAAGTACAAACAAGTATGAATAATACGTGTATCGGGCTAACTATTATTATAAAAACTATAGCAAATATCAACTATATATTTTATGACATAGTCCTGTTTGGACCATTCTACTTATTTGGATTAACAACCCAGACTATGATTTTATCATTAATTTTCTAGGTTTTTAATTCAAAATAAATCGATAATTATTGAATTCTTTCAATGTCTCTCGTATTATATTTTATGTTACTTTAACTTACCATATTGAATCCTAACGAAACTATTACAAAAGAAATGGATGTTTCAAGTGATTAGGAACATTCACACGAGCGATATCCCTCTTTATTTTACGTTAACAAAATATTTGCTATTCAAATTCACAGACTATATTAGACAGTATTTGTAAAAATCTATTATATAATGGGACAGTTGAGTCACTCCTGAGGCGACACGTCAGCGTTTTTGTGGGGCCCACTTTAAAAAGTGTTAAAAAGTGTCAAACTCAGGGTTTGAACCCAGGTTACAAAGATACAACCTCCACCATTTATACCACTGAACTAATGGATAATTTGTACATTGATGGCCGCAACTAATATATATTTATGAAGGTTGGAAGCCATTACTTCTTGGACTTTCTCTGAGGGCGAGCCTGTAAATGTATTATGGGATTCATTTTTAAATGAGTTTCATCACGTTATATTAAGAAATAGCTTAAGTTTGCAACAATTATAGTTTTTTCATATTGTAAATCGTCGTTGTTTAACATCAGTTAAAATTCTTTTCATCATTGTATCGGACTGAGTTATAGAGTTGCGCCGTTTGTCTATTCGTAATTTTTTTTTACCGGTAAACTATTCATCTCCCAATCTTAAATCGCTTGATCATAAATATTTCTGATTTGTAGCCCCTATGCAAACCATATATATATGATTCTCATCTTTAATGAACTCAATCTGCATCTCCATATAAATCATTGATTCCTCTTAGCTTTAACCATCTTCTAGAAAATGTCTCTCTTCGCATCTCCAGTTTCTCAAACCAGCGTCACCGGCGTCTGTCACTCAACCTTCGAGTTTCTCCTTATTGGTCGTAGTAGTTAGAGCATTGTCGCTGGTCTCCTCCGCTTTTGGGATTCCTTGAAATTCAAGAAAGACAGTGAGTTTATGGTAAGTTAATATTTGATCTATCACATTTATTTAACATAATTGTTTTTAATTGATTTCCTGATTCTTTGTTGAATAATATTATTTGCAGATTTTATGATTCATGGATTTATTCCCGCCAGATGTGCTAATCATTACATGCCATCTTTGAAAGCCGGTTCGTGAAAATCGATCGTTTTGAGATTGCTAGGTGCTCAAACATGTACAAGATAACTGATCATCAATTCCTCATTCCATCAACCATTATTGATGAAGTCATCACGAGTGCTCCTGAGATCAATCTTCAGTCATGATTAGGCTGTTCGACAATCTCCAAATGATTGCAAACACAAACCTCAAACTTCCATGTATATTATCATATTACATATGGGTTTATATTATGTTTCGATATTATAAATGATATTAAACTCAAATGTGGTTGGGCAAATCCGTTCTATCCAGGGTTCGGAACTCACAAAAGAAACAACTCGAGTCATTATCCGTATCCTCTATGACCAGTTAGAAAAAATCAACATACAATTACCGTCTGTATTGTACTAACGTCAATGATCGAAAATATTTCCTACCCAAGATCTGTGGTCGTCTATTTATCTCTCTTACTTATCAAACTGATTTCACACAAACCTTTATTTTACAGTTTAACAGAAACCACAACAACCCAAATAATCAAAACACCAAAAACTAGAATCCAAAAACTGGAATCCAAAAAAGACGAATCATTAATGATCACCTTTTTGTCTAATTTTACAAATAAACTTCAAACCAAATATACCAAACCAAGCATCTTAACTAAAACTCAACGACATATAATCGAGTCAGGTAAACAAATACAAACTACACAACCAGTTATTTAACAATTTATAAACATACTGTCGCAGATGCTTATGAAGAAGACAAAGAAGACAACCAAGATCAGTGAAATCACCTAAACGAAAAAGCTGAGTAAATTATGAACTCTGATAAATATAACAAACAACAATTTTTGTTTACATATTACCCATCAAATTAAAGAGAAACAAACACATGCACACCAAGAGATACAAGAGAAAATCCAGACAGACACAAATACGACAACAACATCTCCGCCTGCTCACTCCTCTTATCTTGTGAAAATAGCTTACATGTTCAATGTCAACATACCAATGCTATTGTCTTCTTATGAAAAATATATAAATTTGTTGAAAATTCATTAATGTCCAAACACTCAGAATTATCACTCATTTTATAGTTATTTCTACAAGTCTTCATGTATTTGTTTTAAAGGTTCTGTAAAAGCAACAAGTTTAAAAATAAAATAAAAAAATATAACAAACATAATAAAGATAATAAAAATTATTACTTAATACATAAAACATACACAACTAATCTGGAGAAAAAAATTCAGAAACAAAGGTACTCTCAACAATTTTAATTTAATTTATGTACTCTCAACAGTACAAGAAACAAATAAAAAAGACGAACAAACAATAATTCTCAGTGACACAGCAAGCAACACTACGAACTATATCTACCACATTACTAACACAGTTTAATATTTCATAAAGGGAGAACAATGCATATACAGTTCATCAACATAACTCTAACCATATAACAATAAAAAAACTTGAAAAACAATGATCGACCGAAAATGCAAAACTCTCACTACAATAACTCTAGCAAATATTGAGATGAAACTCTGTTCATAACCCCGCGCTTGCGCCCTCCAAACTCACACACTTATGCATACACTTATGCATATCAGGAAAAGAATCGCAGATGTGAAGCTCTCCCGAAGACGGAATAAACAATAAAGACCATACTTTTATTTTTTTCCAAAACAATAGTTCAGAAAAGACCCATTGTAATTTGAGCCCAACGTTTTAAACCCACGATTACTAAACTTTACAATAAAACATTAGGGAAAACAGTTTCAATTTTAGATCAACAATTCAAATAATTAGAAAGACAACAAAAAAAACTCCACAGCTCAAATAAACCACTAAAATAAATATTTATATAACAATATGAATAGAATCCTCATTTTGTATTCAAGATATTTCTTCGATAAATTTGAAAGTAAAGCTATACATTAAGCAATTGTAAAGGTCAATATTTTATGCAAATAAAAAAATATTAATATTTTTTATGAAAGATTAATGTTAGGAGAAGAATTTACAATTCTTCTTATTTGACCATTTTAAATATCATATCAAACAAAGAGAAAATTAGTCTTCATAACAAGAAGAATTCAATAAATCACTGTAATAAAATACTAAAACATTAATTTCAATTTCCAACATCATAATAAATACATTATATAAACAAACGTAAAAATAAATAGGCAAAAATGACATCAATTCCTAACAACATATAAACATATCTACAATTTGATAAGCTTTCACAACCAAACAACATCAACAGGAGCGACAATTACTCCAGGTCTATATACAAAGACCAAACACACAACAATCGGTCATCGATTTCCAGGTACCATCAATTTTTGACAATCAAGGTAATTACAATGACTCAGTCGCTGAATCATTAGATTTCATGCTATCATATCATGTCATTCATCATCCCAACTCTATATTCATTATTGAGGAGACTAACCAGTATGTGATGAATTTAATGAAGGAAAACCATAATATTATATCCCAACATCTTCAAGTTACTCTCGCCATTAGAGACTACAATCTAAATGCAACCGCTAGACTTGACGTTGATCAAATCATCACGGACCTAGAAGTAACTCGACAACCGAAGAGGAAAACCATATATGCACCATCTGCTTTGAGAATTACACCAATGTAACCAATATTTCGACACTCACCTACGTCCATAAATTTCATTGTCTTTGCATTAATCATTGGCTACGTACAAATATAAGTTGCCCAATATGTCGGAAAAGTAATTTATGAGCCAAAACAAGCTAATAATAAAAAATAATTTCATGTTTTAAACTCAAAATTCATTGTCTTATTTCTTACTATTCTTGGTATAATCATCAAACAACATTCGGTAAATATTCAAGGGTATAATCAATGGATAAAATCACATACACAAAATTATCCGATACATCAACAACGTCACCGGCTCCGCGCCTGCGCGGGGGCTATGCAACTAGTATTACTTTAATATGTCGGTATCTTGTGAGCATACGTGTTGGTGAAACTAGATTAAAAGAATGAAAATAAACGTATCTTAATTAATGACCAAAAAACAAAATGAACATTTTCTAGAAGACTGAGAAAGTTTGCATGGGAAGCAATCTTAATTTGATATATAATCGTCATTTTTGTCAACATCGTTAAAATTTATCAAATCTTAATGGTGAGACGTCATACTCATATACTACACACTCGTGCTTGTCGGACGAGGGTCCAGACGACCCTTTTTGAAAAATTTCATCTCTTGAACCGACGTCTATATATATATATATATAGCATAAATCAAATTCAAGTAATTATTAAGCCGTTGCCAGAAATAAATCATGCATTCAACAGTATGATACTAACAATATACATATATATAAATTTATATTTTACTTTTTTTTGATAATCACATATATATATATAAAAAAAAATTGCTGATTAAAAGTTTAAAACCTTCTGTGCAGTTGTTAGAAGTCATATTATAAGAAAAAAGAGTGTTACAAAAAAACCCCCCAAAACATGAAAATACAGTTTTCAGTTTTCATCAATGTTTGGTATTATCAAAGTTTCGTAGTCCATAATTCTCAAAAAAAAAAAGTTTCGCAGTCCAGTGCATATGTGTCTGAATGCCTATACTAGAAGATCGCAATTTGTACTATATTGTTATTTGGTACATGTGATGACGATCGCAATAATGATAACATGCATACTTGGTATATTATACACGTAAAAAATATAAACATGAATAAATACAAAATTCTCTAATTAATTAATTAGCCATATACTACAATAACAGAGGGTTCCATAAACTGACGGCGTCTCATTAAGGAATGTTAATCAAACTTGAATTTTATTGGACTACATATATAATGTGAGGAAGTTCCAAAAGAGTGTAGGTAACTAAAGCAGTAGACTAGAGAAAATCAAAGGGGATCGTGGGGGAAGAATCTGTGAATGGACGTACGATCTGTCATTTTTAAATGCTTCTAAATTCTGCATTAGGCCTAGGCATTCGCGTCTTCGGGCTGGGTTCAAGATAGTTCTTTTCGAATCCGGATCCTTTAGATCCTAGACATTTAGATTTAATAAGTAGTAATAAATTTTTAATTTGGGTTTGGGTCGGTTATTTCTGGATCCAGATCTGGTTCGGATCTATAATTAAAATATATATTAAATACTTGTATCCGTATTTAGGATCTAAAATAAATAAAAAAATATCTAAATTCCATCAAATTTAGTCAAAATTTATTATATATATCTAAAATTTTACAAAATAACTTAAAATACACTATTAAGAATTAAAATAAAACATTTTTATTATAAATTTTAAATTTAAAACTTCATATTATTAAATATGTTACAAAAATAATAACAAAGATTAAAATATTGTTAATAGAAAAATATTTTAACCAAATCATAAAATATAAAATATAAAATAGAACACAAAAATCATAGTTTTGGATATACATATTTTTAAGTGGGGTATAAATCGGTTCTTATCGGATCAGATATATTCGGATTCAATTTTTCGGACCCGGATCTATTCGGATCGGTTCTTTTAGGTTCCGGTTCTTTTGAATAGAAGAATTTTGAATCTAATAGGTACTTATAAATTTTTGGTTTGGTTTTGGATAGACTATTTTCAAATCGATTTCGGTTTAGATTTTGGAATCCAGGTTTAAATGCCCAAGTCTAGTCTGCATTATCTATTATTATAAAATTGAGTTCATTCCTTCCTTCTTGCGCCACATATGCATCCACGTCACAAATTCGCTTCATGACATCGCGACACGTGCCCCTGCATCAAAAACTCATCACTTTGTTAAATGAATATATCTCTTCGCATTTTCATATTCAAATAGTGTGTAACTGCCACTTTAATGCACATTAATAAATGCTTATGTATATAAAGAGATCCATTGCATCCACTATATATCCTCATAATACTCTAAGATATTTTTAAAAGAACTTTTAGTTATGGCCAGGAGATAAAACAGAGGAAAGACTCGACTTACAGGTGTCGTTATCTTTGCTCAGTCACAAGCGCATCTAACATTACCTACGCAGCATGTGGCTCGACATCGCGTTCTTACTGCTTATGTATCTTTAAAACATCCAAAAGTTATTTTTTTTATATAGATCATTGCAAAGTATTCTTATTCATAGATTATATATTTGTTAGTATTGATTTTAAAGAATGTTTAGGCGTATATATTAAACAACTATGTTTACAAATACAAAATAATACTTGATTTCTGTTACATATTGTAATAGTGGATTAGAGAAAAAAGGAAAAAATATGCTTATAATAATGTTTTAGTTTTGAGTTTGAGGGAAAGAAAAATAATAATAATATTAAATAGATGTAGTGTATTATACGGGAATTATTATGATTTTGAAACTAAAACTAATACATAGGAAAATTGCACATTTGGGATGCGAGTGCGATTCATATTAACCGGTTTAGTTTCGAGTGTAATATTATCTTCAAAAAAAAAATTTAGATGGAAATTATATTTATATCCATAATCTAGATAATTTAAGTTTTTAAAAAATTTGTGTACATTATTATTCTAATTAATTTTTTAAAAGGTATGTTTTGAACTTCAGAAATATTATTATCAGTATTTATAAATATATTCTTAATTTTAATAATTAAAGATTAGATGAAATAATATATATATAAGAAACATGTGCTTTTACTATCAATTTGAGATGTTAATATATTCATATTTTAGATATACAAATAAATTTAATACAAATATTAGAATATATGTAATTATTCTATTAACTAACCTCTACTATAGTGTAATAAAATAATTTAAAAATAATAGTTAGTTTAATATGTATTTTGCTGATTTATAATATTTTTTATACATAATAATATATGGTCGTATAAGTTCTGTTTGTGCATAATATTCTATAGCCAGATTAAAATTTTATGTAAGTATCTATATATATATATATAATCATCAAAGTATACTATTCCGTTTATTTGGTGTGTTGTACATTTGTTTTAGTTTATCTCTAGCAAATTACTGACATAACATAAACCAAAAATAAATGTACAAATACATCATAAATATCAAAAAAGTGTTAATAGTAGCAATTACTGACATTGTTCTAAACAACTACAAAATATATTCGGCTAAGATTATCTCAAAGTTAAAACCTTATTCTCCATTGTATTAGATATCCTGACATAAAAATAAATTCTGGCATTTGAAAACTCAATCTCATTCTCTTAACATAATCACACTTTAACTAACTGAACATAGAATAAAATTTAAACAAGATTATATATTTCATAAAAACCGATACATCGAATCCCGCGCGTAACGCGGACCTGTTCTAGTATAATATAAAGTACCTACCGTTGCCTAATAATTGTCTGCATGTGTTCCTTGAAGTCAGTAAACTAGACAATTTCATCTTTTATGCTTTTATTCTCTCGTTGATAACGATCTTTTTTATGTTTGTTCTTATTATTTAAATTTTATTTGAACTTTTTTTTTATTAACATAGGTATCCTAAACTTATGTAAGGCTCCAGATTAAATTTTAAAGGGAGGTGCAGTCCACGGATAGACACTCTCTCCGAACATTCAAATAAGTCCTAAAACATAAACTTATATTCGTGTTGGTGTTCAGGAGCAATGTGATTTAGTTTCACACAGCAGATGGATCGAACCTAAAACGTGTTAGCATCCCAGCCTCATTTTCTTACCACCCGACCACACAATCCCGGACAATATTTAAATTTTTAACTACTTAAATTTATCACAGACATGCGATAGCCTTAGCCTTATAAGAATCTTTAAGAGCATGATTAATGGGGGGTTCTTATGATGGGGTTCGTAGCAGAATATAAAAAATAATCTTTTAACTTTTAACTAAAAAAATTAAGAACCGGTTCTTAAATATTCTTTTAACTAAAAAACTAAAAATCGGTCCTAAGAGCACCTCCAACGTTAGATCATGATTAACCCGTAGTTCTTAGAGTGAGGTTCTTATCGGAATATAAGAAACTATTTCTTAACTTTTAACTAAAAAATCTAAGAACCGATTCTTAAATACCTTATTCAAAAACCGGTTTTTAGTTTTTTTAGTTAAAAGTTAAGAAACAGTTTCTTATATTCCGCTAGGAACCCCACCATAAGAACCCCGGGTTGATCATACTCTTAGAATTAAAAGAAAATATTAAATCAATTAAACATGAAAGAAAGAGAGACAAAAGTTCTAAAACTTGAACCCGTAAGAACCGGTTTTATGGTAAAAGAACAGATGTCACTTTGTTAACTTTTCGATAGATTCTTAAAAAAAAAATGTATAATCATCTAATTATAATATCATTATATTTTTTCTTTTATAACTCTTCACAGTTTTCACCATTAATGCTGCTCTAAGAACCCTCATTGATCATGTTCTAGAAACTGGTAGAAACTAAAAGCGAAAACCAATATTTTAAATTTTACTCGATATTTGGGTTTTTTTTTATCTAGCTATATGTAACTTTAGTGAGACTCAGCCTAAAAATAAAAATAAGAGAAATTCTGATTGTAGTGACTAAGTTTTGTGTGAATAAAAAAAAAGTTTTACGTGGATAATTTCTCGTCTTGTTTCTCATAATTATAAATATCTGAAATTATTATTATCTTTTGATAAAGTTTTTTCATATCTGAAACTATATGAAGTTATGCAACTTGGTCGGATCTAGATGTATGCTGTTTGAATAGTTAAGATCAATCTTATATGTGCCATGTGGTTTGAGGAATGAGAAATAATTCCTTTGCAGCTGATCGTGGGGAAGACCATGCCTGTTAACTTGCCGGTGAATGTTAGGAACCCAGCTTCTTCTGTGTTAATTAGTTTGCCTTCTTTCTGAATATTCAACTTTGATTCTTGTTAGGTTGTACAGAAGTCTATATTACTGAGATATTATATTGATTATGTGCGACTTTCTTATGTGGTCGTTTGTTAAGGTCTTTCTTTCTTTTTGTTTATAAATATTAGTTTGTGAAGACTTAAGATAGCGGTATTACCCAAATGACGAAGGTCTTATCGAACTTCGAAACAGTTTGCATTTCTCTAGAACGATGTTTTATTTTATTTATTTTTGATCGAAAAACGATGTTTTATAAGGAGTCCGTGTTATAACAAACTGAGTTTCAGAGCTAACAGTTTGCATTTTAATACAGTGTCGTATGAAAAATAGGGGTGGGCAAAAAACTCAAACCGAACCGAACCAAACCGACCCAACCGAAGTTAAACCGACCCAAACCAAACCGTGTTCTTTACATAACCCAATTGGTTCATGTTTTATTCAACCCGAATGGTTTGGTTTGGGTTTAAACCGAACCAAACCGATAACCCAATATATATATATATATATATATTAACATATTGTAAATTTTAGTTAAAGTTTTGTTTTCCATTTTTTCTTAACTTCCATATATTTTTAAAAAATTCCAAATATGATTTGTTTTTTTTACAGAGTTTTCCAAATATGATTCAAATAATACTATTATACATATTCTCTAATCCTAATACCTAAAGATTGTACTAAAAACAAAACCTAAAAAATATAAGCATCTAAATCGTAGTCGTGTCGTCGTTCATCTTCTCTAATTTCCATTGTCTAAAGGTAAAATTATGTAATATTATAGGATCAATAAAAACAAAAAGATAGATGCAAATAGGTTTTGGAGTTGTTACAAGTCTTTGTTACGCTAATTTGATTACAATATGTAATATAATAGGTTTTATAACCAACCCGAACTACAACGAACCAAACTATCAAAACCAAACCGAACTAAATTTAAACCAAACCGAACTAAACCGAACCGAACTAAACCCAAACCAAACCCAAACCAAAACAACTTTGATTTTAATTGGATTGAGTTTTATAAAACCCAAATTAACCAAACCAAACCGAACCCAAACCGAACCCGAAACTAAACCAAAATGCCCACCCCTAATGAAAAATGTCTTTTTATCAATTATTAATACAGTAACAATTTTTTATTCTCCAATTAATGCACTAGCGTATAAGGTTAAAATTAGAATACTGTTTACAAATTTACATTAATAATGTAAAATGATACTATTTATAAAACAAAATTAAAATTATAAATTACACTTTTTATGAAACGGGAACCGAGTATATTTTATAAAAATGTTCATATATTTTACCACGTCTTTTTTCAAAAGGCCAAAAAGTTTCAGAATTTCCCCTATACAGCTATACTTATATATGAGCACTAACTTGTCTTCTGTGCAGATAGATGATGAAATATAGTTTTCGACGAACCTACACTTGACGTCTGCACCGTTCACAACGATTAGCCACGTTATTATAATTAGTAGTATTATCGTCTATATAAACATTGGATCAAATTATCTTATTAAGATGGGTAAGAAGGAAATATTAATTGGATCAAAACCCCAAAAAAAAACAAATTTGTGGTTTAGCAAAAAGCCAAAAAAATCAAATCTGTATACACATGTACAATATGATATCATCTTATATTTCAAAAATTTAATGTCATTTATTATTATTGTTTAAGGTATATTATACTAAGAAAATGATAATACATTCCAAATCTGCCGGTTGTTGATGGAGCTATAGGACAGCTGAAATCGAATCATCGTTAGATTTTTAATTAACTATTTGTCGTCTAATATTTGTTTCTTCCACTCTTAGAATCTCACGACGAGCGAATCAAGCATTTATTTAATTTGCATGCATGAGAGTACGTCCCTTGGTTTTTTTTTTTTTTTTGCTTAAGCTTTGGACGTCCCTTGGTTTCCTTTTTAAACATATTAAATATCATCAATTAATAATCTAAAACCTGAACCATGTGTTGTCTTTTCAAATAGATGTAAATGTTGTGGTCACCTATAACACATTTAAACATTAGAAAATTTAAAATACTGTAACTATGTAATTAACATCATTAGCTTATTATAGATGGCTAGTTGCATAGGCAGGCAGTGATGTAGTCTAGTTAGTTGTAGAAGTATATCTAAATGATTAGATGGAATCCCCCACCAGATGGATCACTGTTAACATTTTAAGTAATAATTAAAAATAGCTGGTGGTGCTTATAATAAGTTTATATTAAGAGACAAATTCATTGGTGATATAAGCTACAAATTATTTACCTTAATGCTCTGTACATATATTTCACTTCTTGGCTTTGCAGCTTGTTTTAAAAACTTATATTAATTTACCATAGTGTCTACACAGACATGGTCGGATTGTACGGGGGAACAAAAAATACCACTCAAATAAACTTGCGCTTATGTGTGGACATGGGGTATTTTACATCGTTTGTTTCCTGGCTTTCTGGAAGTTAATTTTCGGGTTCAGACGACCCGAGTTACAAAAAGAAAATTACCATAATATATGCTTAAGAGATACGTACGCAGAAAGGAATGGGAGATATCATGATAAAACTGATAAAGTGATAAGTAACAACTGACAAGTTTAAAATTGAATTAGATTATATCAACTATACAGACCGTCTCTAGTACTAATATTGTTCTACAACTTCAAAAAATTACCGATAAAGTGATAAGTAACAACTGACAAGTTTAAATTGAATTAGATTATATCAACTATACAGACCGTCTCTAGTACTCATATTGTTCTACAACTTCAAAAAACAATCATTGAGAGTGCATTAGAAAATTACTATGACAAAAAATACCTGTTTGGTTCGGTGATTTTTGGATAACGCTTCTCGAATTCTTTTGTGCCAGCTACGTGGTCAAGTCTCGGGACCTATTGTTTGTTTGTATGTTTTAATAAGATAGATGCAAGCTTTGTAACTTCAGCGTAATCATAATTGTTCTAGCCAGATTTGGGTCCTTGGGACTCTGAATTCAAACAATTGACAGCTAACACCATAGTTTAAACTGAAATTATTAGGCTAACAATCAGTTTGATCATCTCCAATCCATCAGTATTTTAGAATTTTCCTATTATAAGAAAGTAAAAATAAATTTTATTTTATTGTGTTTCTCTATAAAATAAAAAATATTCTCATATATTTATAAAATGCTACATTTACCTCTAAATATAGAGGAATACAGAAAACAACATTTCTCTATTTATGGAAGAAATAAAAGTTGATTAAGTTTCAGCTGTCCGACTTTGTCGGAAAGTCTCTTTTGATGCATTCAAGTTTTGGCTCGAATTGTATTATTTTTTCAGATTTACCATGTTTAATATCTACTAGCATTGTATTTTATGTTTGTTATTAAAGATGATGGATAATTTCTTTTTTCAAGGTAAATTTTTCTAGGGGTTTCTTCTCTCCTTTTCCACATGTATCTTTTATCTTTTGTTTAATTGTAACGTTTTCGTTTATTTCTTTGCCGTCGAGTGTACCTCCAATTGTATCTGTCTAGTTGTATCTGGCTAAGGCCATTGGGCCATTAATCTAATATAAGAATTTGATGTTAAAAAAAATTCACAAAGCTTGAAGCTTTTAGTGAATAAAAATTGTGTTAAAATAGTATTTTATTAGTTTTTAGAAAAATCCTTCTATTTAATTAAAAAGAAAGCAAAAAGATGTATAGTCCGTCTGACAGTGTTTTGTAAGCCTGTTACCTATTTTTTAAAACATACATAAATAAGCTTAATGTAGAAGCCCAGTAGAGAAAGAAAGGTAGTGGACCAGCAAAATAGAATTGCATGCACTTAGTTGATGTTGATGATCGATGAAGAGGAAAATTGATGATCGATTGCGATTTTGGAGATACAATCGATAGCAAGCAGTGAAAGCAGAGTGAAGCTAGTAGGGCTGTTGTTGCCATAAAGAGTACATTTCAGGCGAAGCTATGTGATTCCGACCTATTATTATTAGCTTCACATTTATTTTAGAGTTGATCTTATTATATATGTGTTAAATTCAGTCATTTTAGGCTCTAAAACTATATTGAATTTTCCATATAGATACGGTTCAAACATCGGTTAAGATATATTAGGATTATTGGGCACAAAAAAAAAAACTTAGGATTCGGCAGAAGTGCACATATAGCCTAACATCGCCAATTAAACACTACATAATGGGCCGGATATCTAACCAAGTAGAATTACATAATGGGCGGGATATCTAACAAGTTGAATTGCATGTAGGAAAGTAGATTGTTGTATTAGCCTAAAACTAATGAACATTTTTATTTTTTTGGTAAAACTAATGAACATATTCAAGAAAAGAAACCATTGTTTGTATAGTTTGTTTTATCATATAGTTTTATGGGTACTTATGTACCACTGATGTGTCCAATGATCAAACCCAAACGAGCAAGCATTTCCTTTTTGGTAACTTCAAAGCTTTTGATATTGCACTATACAATGGAGGGAGGCAAATACTTTTGGTCACAGCATCATCAAATATAGAGTAACCGTTTTGAACCTTCAAGAGATAGAAAACATGAAAAAGGAAGCCCAAGGCAGAGCCACGAAAGTTTCTTTTATGTACAATGTTTGCGGTCTGTTTTTGGCTAAAGATGAGACCGACGATGCTGCAAGTTAGAGATGTAATAGAGAATCCGCTTCTTGTCGTCAGAGGTTAATGAGAAAGGAGGGCTTAGAGGCAGAGTCACTGCTTCCTCTGTTATAAAGGAGAGTAGAAGAATTGCTTTCTTGTATAATCTTCCTGCACTTTCCTTGTTATTCAAATACTCTTCTGCCTGCAAAACAAAAGAAAAAAGAAGAATTGGATCCAACCCACAAAAGAAGTTTCAGACTTTTAGGACAAAAGTCTCAGACTTTTTGTTGATAGATACTTTTTACTTACCCCACCACTCTTGCCGTATGCGAGTGCCTTCTCGTATATTGTTTCCATGGCATCAGGCATATGAGTAGCAGCTGCAATGAGAGATGCATTCAGTGAATGTTGCAAAGAAACATAAAAGAGAATGTTCGGTTTAAGTAACTAACCGCCTGTTTCGTTTAGTTGAGTTGATGAAGTCTCGGCCTGGTTAAACGCGGCAACGAACTCTTGTGTCACCCAAGTTTTAGCCACTGCTGGTGAGTTTAAATCAGGATTTGAAGTCTCTGGAGCTGTGGTTGGATCTGGATTCACTCTATCCTCTCCAACTGACATCATCCAAGAATCGCATATCTCTAAAGCTTTTCTCCATGCAGCTAAAACGACGAGGGTAACAGCAAAAGATTCCTTCACCTGTCCTGCATTGCCCTGTATGCAAAAAGGTATTAGAGTCTCTACTATTAATCATTTGAGAGAGACCGGTGAAACTAGGAGTTGAGGTTACCATCTCACGAGCTACTTCTGCAAGTTCTTCTGCATACTGATGCAAAAGTTGGAGCTTGGTTGGAGGATGAACGATGGTTAACCGTTGGACCTCTGTTAACAGGTATGATCCGCTTGCTGGTCGTGGACCAGACCCATCAGATAATAATGGTCTCTGTGCTTTTTCAAGTGAACCTTTCTCGTTCTTTGGTAAGAAGTTACGAGTCCCGGAATCTTGCAGTGATATGTCGAAACAGTCTGATGAACCTTCAGAAGGACGGTTTACAAGAACATACTCCCTCTCTATGAGCTCAAGCGAGTCAAGTACTGCACACAACATGACAACATCAAGCGACTCATGAGTGAATTGAGCTTACAAAAGCAAAATAGGGATAAGAGACAAAACCTCCAAACTGGTTTGATGAACACTGTCCTTCAGTGTCTTTCCTAGTCTTCTCAGAAGAGACATGTGGCATTACAATGTGAGATGTTGAGGCACTAGAGGAGCTCCCTTGTTTGTGGACATTCTCTGAACTTGCTTTGAATCGGTTTGTACTACTCGGTTGTCCAGAGGACAAAGAGGACTTCCCCGTAGAGACAGAATGCACAACACCCGGAGTTTGTCTGACAACATTTGGTATGAATGATGAAGCCAAGCATTTAAAGTGATTGAAGAACTCAATGGTTAATCAAAATTCTCAAGGGATTACCTTGCCTCCTGAAGGAACCTGTGGCTAAAGAACTCTCGGAACGTCAAGCGTTTAACTGCAGTCAAACAGACGCATTTTCCCATGAAAATTTGAAAACTGATTATAAAGACAAGTAGACAAGAAGAGTATAACAAATACTTGGGTCTCGGCGTAGAAGACTTTTGCACAGATCAACACAATCAGGATGAATCTCATTCAAACAATCTTCAGGAAACTCCAACTCAGTGTCCATCACAATATTGTGAAAAAGCTGTAGAGAACATCAAAACCCAAAAGCATAACAAAAGGCCATAAGTTTACTACAAGTTCAAGAGGCAATCCATTGGTTCAGACCAAACGAACCTGGAATTGATTAGTCCCATCAAAAGGTGGCTTCCCAGTAACAAGTTGAAACAGAATCGCACCAGCACTCCACAAGTCAGCCTGAAACATCCATTACACAATTGAAATACCAAAAAAAATAAAAAAACTTTCTACAAGTCGATGAAGAAGTTGTCTTCACCTTAGCATCATACTTTCGGTTACTGATGATCTCAGGAGCCATATACAACGGAGAACCGCAAAATGTTTCAGCCATGCACTCTGGTGTTAAAGACCTACCAAAGCAATCTCAAACATTACATAACAAAAAGCAAACATCTTTTGGAGATATAACATGTAAAAATAATACCTTGCAAACCCAAAATCTCCTATCTTTAGCTGTGGAGTTACTTCCTTGGACGACAAGAGCAAATTCTTAAAGAAAAAAAACAGAACCATGACTAGACTTTTCATCGTACACATCAATCAAACTAGAACATTAAGGAGGTTTCTTTCCACTCACCTGAGGCTTTAAATCTCGGTGGATACAATGCTTCTCTTGAAGTACTTGCAATCCTAAAGCTACAAAACACCAAACATAAAAGTATAAAACAGAGAAAAAAGACAGAGAAAAAACAGAACAAAAACTCTGATCATATTCATACCCAATTGCCTCATAAAATGCTTAGCAACAGGTTCAGACACTTTGCCATGGAGATTGATATACTCAGCAAGATCACCTCCACTACAATACTCCAACACAAGAAAAATCCTATCTCCAGTCTACAAAATCAAAACCCCAAAATCAGACCAAAGTTCACACCTTTTTAATCACACAACAAACAAATTCAGAATCGAGTCAAAAACAAAACCTCGATAGCTTCGTGTAATCGGATGATGTTGGGATGATCGATGGTTCTGAGAATCGAAATCTCCTTGAGAAGACTGTCTCTGACTTTATGGTTAAGCAGTTTCTTGTCAATCTCCTTGATGGCGACTTCTAAACCAGACGATCGATGCCTCGCTTGCCACACCACAGCGAAGGAACCTGACCCGAGTCTCCGCCCAAGTTCGTAGTCGCCCACAAGTCGTCGCGCCGCGTCCATCCCGGGTTTTTTTTGACCCGTGTTTAAGCTTTCGGATCGTTGGTTGATTCGACCTCCATTGTGTTTCTTCCTACTACGACGACCACACAGATGTTAACGAGAAAAAACGAAAGAGAGAAAAAAAATCAAAACTTTTTTTTTTTTGAGAACAAGGAACTGTTTTTTTTAGAGGAGACGACGTAACTCTCTGTGATTGGTTTATATATTATGCAGTAAAGCTATCGACTTTATTTTTTCTTCTGTGTTGTGTTTTTTTTGTTTTGGTTGAAGTGTGTGGGAGATTGAGAGATTTGGTTTAAGCTTTTATGAACGAACAAAGAGAGGAGTTTCTTACTTGTACTCGACAAGAAACCTTGAGGAAAAAATTGACGTCTTGGATCCAATTTCCACGAGGAAATGACCTACGAAATATCTCTCAATATTTATTACCTTTTTACAAATCAAATCTATAGCCTCTTAGCAAAATAAATAATCAAATCTAGCCCAAAAGAAAAGTTTGGTATTTTAATAGTTTTATAATTAATTTTAAATTTAAAAATTAGTTTTATATATATGGTTCTTTTATATTGTATATATCTGGATTATATGATTATCTCCTTAGAACAGTTTTTAAATTGTTCAAGCATATTTGTCATTTTTTGGAAGTCTACAATGGATTGGATTAAGATTAAAAATCCAATATTTTTATGCGAGATATTTAATTTATCATCACTTCTAAATTTAAAATAATAATCAACAAACTTATATTTCATAGTTTGGGTCTACTGTAACATTAATTACATTTTCTTTAGAGTAACTAAAGTTGTTCTATTAATAATGAGAAACCAACAACAAAAAACATTAATACTCAGTGTCTCAACTCTTTCTTATATTTAAGATATTACAATCAATTCTATGCATTTTATAGAAAAAATAAATTCTTACTTTTTGTCAGCAGAAAAATAAATTATTATTGTGAAACAAAAAGGTAGAGAAATACACAAAACATGTCTTTTTTTTATCAAACCCAAATTTTATAAAACTAAAAGTTCATGGAACCAGTGTTTACAAGAACAGAGGAGGCGAAGAATAATTCACAGAACATCTTTTGCAAGCCGTTCGACTGCTTCATTACAACTACGAGATACAAATTTAAAGGAAATAGAGAGGTACTCAACACACCAATGTCATGGAGTATACCCTTCAAAACGATCACTGCCTTGTTTCTAGTGATCAGAGATATCAGACTTTTTGAATCTGAGAAACAGATCAAGTCTTGAATTCCGAAAGTCACAGCCTCTTCCAAAGCTGCCTTGAGCGCAAGAGCTTCAGCCACAAGTGCCGATGCAACGAGCTTCTTCGGGGTCAAACCTGTAAAACGGGTTACTCCCTTAGGGTCCGAGCAGATCCAGCCCAAACCCCCTTCATACGATGCACTATTCCATGCTGCGTCAGAGTAGCAGTGATACGCAGCAGGGTTTGTCTGAGGTTGGGCCTCACGAGGCGTGTAGTCTTTAGATGAAGCATGGTTCTGTTTTGCGATTTGTGCTGACTGCCATTCCTTTGCACTTTTAATCGCTTTCAGTAGTATCTCTGCTTCCGAAAAAGACTTGTCCTCAAACAAAAGCTGGTTTCTGCATGTCCAGAAAACCCACATGATCCATGGGTATATGGGTTGCATTAGTCTTGATGGGGGTAAGTTCAGAAGCCTCGTGCATTGGTGGAGGTCTTCCAACGACGAACCTGCATTAATACAAGGCACACGCCACAAGGGAGCCAAATTCCAGACATTCATAGCAAGAGAACATGACATGTATGGTCATTTCTGGTGCTCCACATCTCTTACATTTCTCATCTACATGAATACCTCTTCTAGCTAGAGAGGCTCCCACTGCAATTGCATCATTTTCAGTTTCCATAAGAAGTTTTGCAGCAGCGGGGAACATTTGACATTCCAAATGCATTGCTTCCAGTTGAAAGAATCCTGGTTGTAAGGAGCGTTTAGTTTTGCCATCGCATAACCCGTCTTGGTAATGTACTCTCCTGATTTCTCCAATAACCACACCAATTCGTCTATCATCTCACAAGAACTGGGCACGAGTTTCAGGATGAGGTCTTCAAACTGAGGCAAGAGAGCCTTAATCTTTCTCGCATCCCAAGTCACAGTATTTGGGAGCATCAACTCACTAACTTTTGTCTGTTGGGTTTTTTTCGTGGGAGGGCATATAGGGCGGATTGACGTCGAGATCTAGTTATCCTGCCAGATACGAATAGATTTACCATCCCCCACCACCCATCCCAGACCTTTCTTGATAATCTTTCGGCCAGCCAATATCCCACGTCAACCATGAGAAGCCGAGTTTGGTGCCGAACATTCCATAATTTTGTCGTCAAGACAATACTTGTTAAGCAGGGTCTGGCCTAGCAACGAATCGAGGTTCTTGAGGAGTCTCCACGTGTGCTTAGCAAGGAGGGCGTCATTAAAAACTTCAATCTCTTTAAAGCCTAGTCCTCCCGCACCCTTCGGAAAGATGAGTTTATCCCAGGAAACCCAACACATTTTTCGGAGTTCCGGCTTTACATCCCACCAAAAACGAGTAAGGACGGCTTGAATTTGCTTACACAAGGAAACCGGGAGCTTGAAACACGACATTGCATAAGTGGGCATAGCAGCCAACATTGACTTTAACAGCACAATTTTCCTGCTCCGGACAGGAATCTCGAGGTCCAACCATGTGCCTTTTATCTGATTTTGTCCACTATACACGCAAAGATAAGGGTCAAAAGAAAATTAAACATTCCCTACGAAGGAGGAAGTGGGAAGTATCTTAGACTCCCAGAGCATTTTGGCCGGAAAAAACATGTCTTTTTAATAGCACACATAAACACATGTTACTACAAACTATATTGTCAAATGAAATGATAAATAGCATATGCAAAGAGAAAATCCAATGATACAGTCAACATCTTTATTATAATTAGGGCTAGACATTTTATCCATTAATTTTGATTCGATTTGTTATTCGTTTCAATTCGATCCGAAAAATCTGGATATCTGTAAGTATTTAAAGCAAAGCAAATACTAAAAATCAATATCCGTTAAAAAACAAAGTAACTCACAAATACTAAAAATATTAGAGACAAATATCTGCTCTGTTCCCACTTTTATTCAGATAACGGTGTATATATATAATAAATATAGTTTTATATGTATAATCTTATATAATTATTATTTTAACATATAACTTTATTATGAAATTAATTATAAAATATTAAATTTAGAAAAGAATATAAAATCTTTACAGATAACTACATTTTTCTAAAAACATTTATTTTATGAGAAAACTTTATTAATTTTAAAAATTTATTAGAACATATAGTTTCATTGATTTTCATTTATATTTTATATTATGTAAAATATATTTTTAAGAAACAAAGTTATATTATTTTTCTAGATTTACATATATTAGATAAAGTGGATGATTTATCCGTAAATATCCGTAATTATTTATAAATATTCATAAATTTTCTAAAAAAGCAGATATTTATATTTTTACGAAACAAAACAAATAAAAAAAAATCAGATATCCAGAATAAATCATAAATATTAAAAATATAATACTATTGGCTTCTTACCACCCCTACCCCTGGTTACAATATCTCACACCATATAATACAAGCCATCAGATTCATATTAGTCGACAGATCTTTTACATTAGCACGTTGTTTCAATGTCAAAATAAAACGTAGACGTAGATGGATTATAACCAATAAGAAAAGTACATGCTTTTGAATGACGGATGCAAAGATTATATTTTGAAAGATACATAAATTATTTAAATGAATATTTATCGTTAATGAATGATGACTTGTCTATAAAATCTTTTGGTATTTAATCCGACGAAACAAAACTTGAACTAATATGTCTGCTAAAGCCACATCACCATTGATCTGGCCCAATCAGTGGGACCAGCTCTAATTATCATGAAATAAAATAATACTCACGTGAAACTGCCACGTAATCCAACCACAAACAAAGGCCACTAGGCCGGAGCCGGTTTAGGCCCAGTAGAGTTTTGGAAATAAGAGAGCGAGACTCTCTATACGTTTTGCGACTTTGTAACAGCCTACATGCCAGTATGCCACTAATGAGCTATGATCTGGCTCATATTACTTGGGCTTTTCCATTTGCATAGTTTATAAACATCTCTTCCTTTTCTTTTGTTCTTAATGTGAATCTCTTTTCTTTTTCTTTTACCTATGCAGAAGCTGAATATGAAAATGTAATGTTAAACTTATATATATGATCTAGTGACGCTTAAAGTAAATGAGATTTAAGTGAATGTATATGGCATATATAAAATTTATAAATAACCTTTACAAAACGTTGGTATTGTGTTGTTGGAAAAAGGGAAAGCGAAACAAAGATAGATAAGAGATTTGCGAAGGGACAATGGAGCCTCTTTGATCTTTATCTATCGTCTTTATTTAGTTGGACCACCTTCACCTTTTTATTCAATGCATCTTTCAGGTGTAACATAATCTTTCATTAACCGTAAGCGATCGGAGTTTTACAGAAACCTTTACTAATACCTCAAAATCTTATGAGTCATTACGTGAAGATGAGATCGATGTATCTTGTATTTCTGTTAATAACATGGTAGTCTGAAATCACACTATCTAGAGTGTTAATTATCAGAATTTTTAATCAAACGAAGATGGTGGAAGCATTGAACTTTTAATTTTTATAAATTAAAAGTATTCAACCATTTCAGCCACCATCACATAAACATTGACATTTTCTTATAATCTTTAACTTGGTTAAAAGTTATTCGCTAATTTAGCCGGATCCAAGACCACCAGAAGATGGATGTTTATTTATGGAATGTGCATGTAATATATACTTGTACATGTGGTTAGTGGTACAGTCATGAATAATTGGTTATAGTCGTTATAAAAAAAAGTAGTTATAGCTTGAGGCTAGGTCCAAGAGCAGCTGACTTATGCAGCCATTGCAGAGGCCATATATATTGAAAAAGTGTATGCATATGTATTGCCAAATTCATATGTAATGACAACATGGAACAGTAAATGCAAAGGGTCTTCGTTCAAGGAACGTTCCGGGAAAGTGAAAATAAGATTTAAGACATCGAGTTTGGCATACAATTGAATATTTATTATTTCCATTCACATAACTCGGGTTTGATTCCTCTGTATATCCCCCTCTCCCTCACACGAAACCTACCCCACTTATATACTTATTTTCGTATCTATATATTTTAAGATAGGTCCTACATCGGGTATTGGAAGGGATCCCTACTAATATATAAGATAGATGAGCCACTCCACTTATCACCAATTGGTTTTAGGTTGGAAGTTCATCTAGCTTAACATGGTATCAGAGCCCGATCTGAACAATTCAACCTGATCCATTATCGATCCAGCCCAAAGTCGGTCCATCGATCCTTGCCCAAACATTCCGAGATTGACGTTCAAAGAGCCATCACTCGAAGGGGCGTATTAGGGACAAAGGTCCCACATCGGGTATTGGAAGGGATCCCTACTAGTATACAAGATAGATGAACCACTCCACTTATCACCAATTGATTTTAGGTTGGAAGCTCATCTATCTTAAGATTCCCATCTTAGAATTTTCTTAACGTATGTTTTCTATGTCTATTATAAGTTCAAATAATACCTACACCACAAAATGTATTAATAAAATTTTGAGCATATATGATCATTATGTCATTGTGTGTGTGTGCGAGAGCCCTAAAGGTGGAGACCATATATCAAGAGATGAAGTCAAGTCAACATTAAAACTAATGTTATAATTATCGATTTACATGTTAACATAATTGTATAATGTGAAAGTTGTTGATATTCCATCCAACAAATATAAAGTTCTTGATATTACATCAACAATACACAGTAAAATAAATTACTAGTGGATAATCAAATATCTGTTTATAGTTTAACTAAAAGGTTATACTTTTTGTTCAAAATTTTATAGGTTATGCTATTACTTAAAAAAAAAGATGAATTATTACTCATAGCCAAACGAACTGATAATGCTGTTGAAACTTGAAACTAATAACTACAACTAAAAGGAAACAGTCTGGATTTTCGACGGAAATCTTGACCTCCTCATTAACTATGTGACCTCTTCTCTCCAATATAAAATGCCTCATATCTAATTTTATCAGCTCGTCAGTCAGTTCGTTTCCTATATGTGCAATATTCCATCCAAACTAATGTCAATAAAAGAACTATATACATAGTTTACAAAGCCAAATTCGAGAATATCGTGGACAAAATCAATGCTTGAGGCGTATAAAGCTTGTGCTATCAGGATAAAAGTAATTCCGAATTAGATAGCAAGTGTAGGATGACATTATAGTCTATTCAAGGCCCATGCCATAAGCAAAGTTCTTAAAATAATTTAGCTTAAGCTAAATCAAATTAAATAGACGAAAGGGTTGGCTAGGGATAGGGAGAGATAGTCCTAGACCCTGGGGGAACATGACGGTTGGAACATGTTGTCCCCATTATCGCACCATCAATTTTCCAACTTTGTTATTGATGTATTATTAAATAAAATGGTCCGTCTTTTATTTCACCACTACCCTCTTCTGATTGCGACCTAACGTATATACTGTACACAAACAAATATAATACGTTTATCTTTTTGTTATTTGCTTTCGTTTTCCGCTCCCATAATATAGTCGCGGTATGTAGCATATGAAACTAGATTTGATTAACACGAATGCCGCGTCTGTCCAAAACTATATTTACGTACTTGTAACAAAAAACCCTAGCTATAGTTCATTTACCTTCGTATTACCATTGTATTGATAGTCACATCTTTGTCGACACACACTCTGTCCCTAGTAATTCAAACCATGTTATTAATTTTGTTCAACATCGTTCACAAATGCAATTTAATCATTGACTTAATTTGCAGAGGAAAACGGTAAATTAATCTGCTAAAGTTACTTCCTTTAAGAAAATACAACCGTGGCTAAGATCAACTATAAAGACGTAACACTGCAACGAGGGAGAGATACGTTAAGCAAAAAAAAATGAGGAGAGATACTCAAATAGAGAAAGAGGGTTGTTTTTTTTTTTATCAAACTTAGAGAAAGAGGGTTATATAATGAGTGATTGTGAAGGGAATAGAGAAAAGAAGCAAGTAGACTTTAAAAAGAGTTAAGTGCAATGCAAAGCATAGGTTTAGTCTATTTATAAGAAGTGGTCCTCGCCCTATAAACTCTACTTTTAACATCTCCACAAATTTTCATAGCTAACCCCCACCATATAGTACTCTCCATTTTCTCATTAAACCTCATGATTTCCTCCTCTGGTTAAGCCTTACCATTACTTTCCATCAACTTTTTTGTTAAACCACGAAACTTCAAATTCTGACAAAACTATATTTTGTTTACCTATATTTTTGAAATCATCATTTGTAACTGAAATGATTGGAAAGCTTGTGTAGTTCATTCACAAATATATGTATTTATACATCGATAGTAAACCTAATTTTAGTAGTATAGATTTATGTGAGTATATTCCTTCCCTATTAATCCTTTTATTGCGATAAAATGTAAATGGAAATTCAAGAATAAAGCGTGCGTGTCGATATAAACTTACAAGTATTCTTAACATTTTACCAAAAAAAAAAAAAATTACAAGTATGAATAGTTGTGACAAAAATTTGTTTGATATATATATATGACGATATCGTATTTTCCTTATAGTCATCAAATATGTTGAAATATTTTCCCTCATTTAGTTGATCAAAAAAAGAAAAATTTCCCCTCATTTCAAATTTTAAATCTAGAATGTAAAGGAAGATTTATAGAATATTAGTAGAATTCTAGGTTGGTCCCGTGGCTACCAGGGCACATGCTTTAAGGGCGACGCTAAGACGTCTCCTTCCGAATTTCCCACAAATAAACATTTAGTGATCTTGCATCATTTTCAGATTTAGAAATAGTTTGTATTATTCGTCATTATTACGTTGCAGAAAATCATCTTAAAGAAATCCCACTTGTGAGTCAGATAGAGTAAAATTTGGACCGATCGATTAGTTATTGTAAATAATTTAATAATGTGATTTCATGTTGGATGTGTTATCATGAAAATAAACAAAAAGAAAACCCACTGCGGGGGGTTTCTTGATCTCTGGTGGGTAAAACCATCGATAAAGATTAACAGTTTATCGCCTGAAAGTTTCATGACCACTCAACTCTGTAATGTGAGGTGAGAGTTGGACCACCTCGATCAATGTTCTTCCACCTACTCTTTATTTTTAAAAAGTAAAATAAAACATGAACATTTTCTTTGTTAAATCACGCCTAATTAAGATTTACGTAGTAGATTAGTCTCCCCTAATTAAGCCGAAATCGGCCAGAGAGACATGAATGATGCTTTGTCTCTTTCAGGACCACTCACCACGTACGTAAATAACGATAAGATTTAACATGAATTTACGTGCAGTTTTTTAACAAGCTTTTAATTTTCACTGGGAGTGGTCATGCCGAGTGTCCTGTGTCTTTTTTTTTTTTAGTGTCCCGTGTCTTGTTCTTGAATAACATGTGTATTATGTAGTAATGTTTACGTGATTCTGTCTAAAAAATGAGCTATACGCGCAACTAGTGCAGTATTGTATTGAGTTTCGTTTTTTATTTTTGAAAATTTTATAATCTTTTCAGCAAAAGTATTTAAATCTTCATCGCGGTAGCTCTAGATACTTTGGTCGATCCACGAGAAAATTTTATAATTGTATTTATGTTTTCACGTGACCTGATATATATATTAAGATTAATACCTGACTGTAATAACCAAAAATTTCCGTCTTTTCAACCTGAAAAAAATCCCCTTTTTAGTTACAAAAATCTCTTTTGATTTAGTAAAAAAAGTCATTTTAGTTTTAAGCTTCGTAATAATAAGTCTTAAAAAAATTTTGAGAGAGAATAAGTCTTAAATTTGCATTAAACTTATTTCTATTTGCATGTGTTTACTTGAACAAGTGTATTCTTTTGTTGCGAACGTATAACCATGTATAAATCCATTGTTTTTTGAAGTATAAATGAGTTGTTCACTTTTTGCTTTTTGAATTGATTAGAATATCAATTTTTTCCCTGAAATAAGTTTCAGGGCCAAACAAATAAAAAGTCAACAATAAATACCAAACTATAAAACAACAGGTCATCTTGTCCTTGTAAAAGCAAACTGAGGCAACCCATCCCTAAAGCCTTACCACATACCTCATTATCATGCTAAAAAATCCAATATTCTTCTCTATACTAGCTTTTACTTTTTAATTAACATTTTGATATTCCAAACTTATAGAAGGATCTAGAACCTCCAAAAAATACAATCCACATGATCACATAGGTTTAATTCTGAAGCTGTTTCGAACCCAAATCTCTTCAAAGTCCGCCTACCACTAAACCATCTTCATATGGTTTCATCTTTTTTTTTTTGTTTAACAAAAACAAAACTATATTCCTAAGCCTACATTATCAATTACTTCTTCTCACCCCAATCATTTAGAATTATACTATTAGAGAAAGTACTGTTATTTTTGTGTGATTTTCTGTCATTACCACACAAGAACTCCTAAACTTCTAAGAGTTGGCCAAATAGTATTTTCTTAGATTTTTTATTTTTATTAAGTTTAATTTTTTCTGAAACTTCATTTGAAATACGTGCCTCATTTAATATAATATTATTTATCTATATCCCTATTTATTTTTAAAATAGGATTTTCTAGGATTTCTAGAATTTAGAAATTATACATTATATTTTAAATTAATAGCAAATTTTATTTTATAATAACTGGTATATTAAAATTGAAATTAATTACTTAAAATAAATTAGATTATAAACATATAACTATCGAACTTTAGTAAAGCTAGTGTTTTTTCGTACCACGTCAAGCTAGTTTTATTAAAATTCCAATACCAATGTCTATGAAGAAAAATGAAACGAGGATGGTTAAAAAGGACAAGAAGCTCACATGAACAGAACCATATAATTGATGGGTCACCCCCTCTTTTTCTCTCCTCTTAGCCCATCTCTCTATCAATCTTATATTACATGTGCTCTCTCTCTCTCTCTCTCTCTCTCCTCATTAGTTCTTGAGAGATGGCATGGTTCCTAATTATACTTTGCTTTATCTTTCTTAGATTTGAAGAGTTTCTTGCTCCATAAACAGTAGAGAGAGAAAGCTTTAATTGAGAGAGATCAGACAGAATCGTGCTAATCAGTGAAGTTAGGCGCAAACACCCCCACTTTCTACTTTTGCATAATTAGGTCAAATCTCATCCACCACCATACTCTCTCCTCCCATTCTCCCTTCCTTTCTCAATTCCAAAACTAGGGTTTCATTTTTCTTTGTTTCTCCTATTTCTTGAATCTCTTACTTCTCTCTCAAACAAGAAGATGAATCAAGAAGAAGAGAATCCTGTGGCAAAAGCTTCTTCAATGGAGAGAGAGCACATGTTTGACAAAGTAGTAACACCGAGCGACGTAGGGAAACTAAACCGACTCGTGATCCCAAAGCAACACGCGGAGAGATTCTTCCCTTTAGACAATTCTGACAACAACAACAACAACAAAGGGTTGCTTCTAAACTTCGAAGACCGAACAGGAAACTCATGGAGATTCCGTTACTCTTACTGGAACAGTAGCCAGAGTTATGTAATGACAAAAGGTTGGAGCCGCTTCGTCAAAGACAAGAAGCTTGATGCTGGCGACATCGTTTCTTTTCAAAGACATCCTCGTAATAAAGACGAGCTTTTCATCGATTGGAGGAGACGACCAAAGATTCTAGATCATCATCATCAAACTGCTTATCAATTCTCCGGAGCTATGTTCCCTAGGTTTTACTCTTTCTCTCATCCTCAGAACCTTTATCATCGATACCAACGAGATCTTGGAATTGGGTATTATGTGAGGTCAACGGAGAGAAATGATCCAACGGCTGTAATTGAATCTGTGCCGGTGATATTGCAAAGGAGAGCAGCACACGTGGACGCTATGGCTTCATCAAGTGGAGAGAAGAGGTTAAGGCTGTTTGGAGTGGATATGGAGTGCGGAGGAGGAGGAAGTGTGAATAGCACCGAGGAAGAGTCATCGTCCTCCGGTGGTAGTATGTCACGTGGCTGCGTTTCTATGGCTGGTGTTGGTTCTCATCTCCAGTTGAGGTTAATGAGCAGTGATGATGAGTCTTTAGTAGCAATGGAAGCTGCAAGTGTCGATGAGGATCATCACTTGTTTACAAAGAAAGGAAAGTCTTCTTTGTCTTTTGATGATTGATTATGAGATTAATCACTACTTTAATACACGTTATATATAATAATTATACATATTATATATATATGACACAAGGATGTCGTTCAAGATTTAGTGATGAATATCAATAAACTTTATGTGTTCTTGGAAAAAAAAAGAAAAGAATTATGTTCTTAAGATTCAAATTTGGTTATCACCGAAGTCTTTTGTTTTGATTCTAATTTGTTCTTCAAAATAGTTCGAAGCTTCGGTAGGTCAGAGTATAAAGAACATAAGCTTTGGATAGCTAGGGATCAGTGTTAAACTTAAAAACCCATGTTCCTCTGGTCAGAAACTAATCAGAAGATATGGGAGGTCTTACAAAAGGGAAATATATGCATGTATATGTAGATATATTTATAGTATGTAACTGCAATATTGTATATACTGACATTAAATGGTTATTGATTTGTTTACTTTGTTTAGTTTATTTTGATGGCTGTTGTGCTGTTACCGCTGCATTTCTGAAGCTGTTGTTGCTGCTAATTAGTCAAGCAGATTTTGCAGCTTGCAGGAGATGGGCAGAGACAAAAACAAATAATATAAAATTTACATTTCTAAATA
This sequence comes from Brassica juncea, assembly GCA_018703725.1. Classification (NCBI taxonomy): domain Eukaryota; kingdom Viridiplantae; phylum Streptophyta; class Magnoliopsida; order Brassicales; family Brassicaceae; genus Brassica; species Brassica juncea. The sequence continues at coordinate 9,202,090 of CM031940.1, forward strand.
ACCTTTATCTTATGGTATTAAATAAATAAGTAAAAAGTATAGTTTTCAGATTGGTAAGGTTGAAAAGGAATGATATGTTTCACATATATTGCTGATGCATTAATTGTTACAGAAATAAATGGATATTTTACTTGCTTCACAACCTGGTTTTTTTTTTTGATCGAAAACAGATTGCATTAAAACTAAAGAAACAGAGTAATTTGCTTACATAGCTGAAACAGAGTGTTGAAAGGAGTACAAAGCTGACTTTGCTAATGCATCGGCAGCCACATTATCTAAGCGGGGAATAAAAAGAAAAGAGATAGATTCGAAGGATTTCGCCAAGACTCTGATATCATGGAGAAGACCCTTCAAGACAACATTCTGGGCTTGAGAATTCAAGAGTAGAATGAGAGCTTTTGAGTCAGAGAACACGTTGAGACGTCTGACGAAAGAAGTAGCCGCTGCATCCACTGCAGCTTTGACCGCCAAAGCCTCAGCCACAAGAGCCGAGGGCACATTACGCCGGTGAGAGGAAGAGTTTTCTGAGCACCTTCCGGTTGCATCACAAAGACGCCAGCCCAGCCCACAATGACCTGTAGAAGAGTTCCACGCTGCATCCGAAAAAGCAGACCATGTATAAGAATTAAAACAGGGAACAACAGGAGGTAGAACCACACTATGTGGTAACACAGTTTTTGCGAGGACAGCTTGAGCAGCCTGCCACGCACGAGCATCTTGGATGGCCTTTAGGACGGAGCTTTCTTCTGAAAAATACTTGTTTTCAAACATCAGCTTATTCCTATTTGTCCACAAGATCCAAAGGAGCCAAGCGTACAAAGGAGCACTGCCCAAGCCCACCGGAGGGAGGGAAATCATCTTACAGCAGTGTTGGAGAAGAGCCGAAACAGAGGTGATCCCTGCGGTGGTCGGTTTGTGGAGACATGGAGTCAACTCCCAGACCCTCTCCGCAAACGGGCATTGAAGTAAGACATGAAGCTCCGTCTCACGTGCTCCACAACGCTTACACTCAGGGGAGATCGATATGCCTCTGCTTTCGATCAGGGATCCTACTGGAAGGGCCTTACTATTTGCTTTCCAGAGAAAGTGTTGAATTTTGGGAGAGGTTTTAATGTTCCATATGCATGATTTCCAGCTGAAGCTTTGATCGGAGCGGTTCCCTGTGCAGAGTTTAGCGGCCGCATATCCTGATTTTGTTGTGTAAACTCCCGAGGCATTTAGCAGCCACACTCTTTCATCATCCAGCTCAAAGAAGCTCGGAATGAGTTTGCAGATTGCGCCCTCATATTGAGGTAAAGTTTCTCGGATAGCTCTGACATCCCAATCTTTGGAGATAGGATTTATCAAGCTGCTAACAGACCAGTTTTGGTTTTCTCTCGTCGGCGGTCCTATCGGGGACAGTGGCTTCTCCGTTGACAGCCACGCTTCTCTCCAAACGCAAACCTTCTCCCCCGAGCCCAATGCCCATCCAAGCCCCTTCTGTAATAGATCCCGGCCCACCAAGATGCCACGCCATCCATGAGAAGCGCGTTGAGCCGTATCTACTTCGAGAAAAGGCCTATTGCGACAATACTTGCCAAGCAAGATTTTGGCGAGGAGGCAATCAGGGGATTTAATGATTCTCCAGGAAATTTTTGCTAGCATGGCATCATTAAACTGTGCAAGCTCTCTGAACCCAAGACCCCCAGCACTCTTAGGAACCGATAGCTTCTCCCAAGACACCCAACACATCTTCCTTAATTCCGGTGAGAGATCCCACCAAAACCTTGTAAGTACAGATTGAAGTTGTTTGATCAGTGATTGAGGGAGTTTAAAACAAGACATTGAATAGACCGGCATTGCAGCGAGAACGGATTTCAAGAGCACTAGCTTCCCGGCCCCCGACAGAAACCGGGATGTCCAACTGTGAGCTTTTTGGCGCAACCGATCAATGAGTGCCGCAAATATGTCTCTCTTTCGTCTTCCAAAGTGTTCAGGGAGCCCGAGATACTTCCCAATTCCTCCTTCATTTAGAATTTTGAACTGTTCCCGGATCCTTCTTTTAGCTGGCCCAGGCGTTTTACCTGAGAAGGTGATTGACGATTTTTCGAGATTTATGCATTGACCCGAGGCAGCCTCATAGCTCTTTAGGATGTCTATCAACTTGGCACAGCTGCGGGAGTCAGTTCTACTGAAGAACATTGTATCGTCCGCAAAGAGGAGATGAGTGATGGCTGGGCTGTTGCGGGAAACTTTCACTCCCACGACCTCTCCTTTCTCTTGTGCTTTCTTGCACAGTCCAGAGAGAACTTCAGTGCAAAGAATAAACAGGTACGGCGAGAGGGGGTCTCCTTGCCGTATACCCCTCGAGGGAATAACACGACCCTGGGCAGCTCCGTTAACTAGGTAAGCATATTACACAGAAGTAACACAAGCCATTATCCAAGAGATCCAAATCTCGTGAAAACCAAACCGAATTAGCACCTTCCTCAGGAAATCCCATTCTATACGATCGTATGCTTTACTCATGTCGGTTTTAATGGCCATGCTACATCGAACCGTTGCACCTGACTGCTGCAGGTAGTGGAGTATCTCATGGGTTATCAAGACATTATCTGAGATTGCTCGACCCTTTACAAAGGCAGATTGATGTTCCGAGATAAGAGCTGGTAATAATGGTTGGAGACGTTGGGTGAGGAGCTTCGCAATGATCTTGTAATGGGTGTTGCAGAGTGCAATGGGTCGGTACTCTGAGATTTTCCGGGCAGCCTTTGTCTTTGGGATCAATCTCACATGAGTCTCATTCTGTCTTGCATCCAAGGCCCCTGTTTCGAAAAACGCCTTAATATCCGAGCAAATGTCCTCTCCTATAATGTCCCAAAAAGATTGGTAAAAGCTCGCAGAGAAGCCATCAGGGCCCGGCGCCTTATCCGGATGGATAGAGAATAAAGCTTCCTTGATCTCCAGTGATGTGGGAGGGACAATCAATGTCTGATTCATCTCTGTGGTAATTAACGGGGAGATCCCATCATTAACCACTGAAGAGGAGTCGGACATTTGCGCAGTGAATATCCTAGAGTAGAAACTCGTGATGGTGTGAACAATTTCTTCCTCTTTATACACTGCTCTCCCTTCGATATCTTCCAGTACCGAGATCTTATTAACAGCTCTTCTTCCCCGAGTCGAGGCATGGAAGAAACCAGTGTTACGATCACCACTATGTAACCAAATAATTCTGCTCCGTTGCCTCCAAAACAGTTCTTCTTCCTTGTAGGCCGCTTCTAGTGTAGATGTGAGTCTTGAGATAGCTTCCTGATCCGGAACCAGACTAGAGAGAGCCGCCTCCAGGTCTGCCTGAGTCTGTCGGATAGTGATGTTGCTATTTTCATTTTGCTCCCGAGTCCATTGGATGATGCTGTGTCTAACTCTTCCAATCTTGGCCACAACAGAATCAAGAGGGGCCTCCTTCCACTGATCTGTGACCATTTGACGTATCTCCGGTTTATCTTTTAGGCGCCTATCAAACCGGAATAATCCTTTTCTTTTCTTTCGGGAGACGTCAAAGTGGACTACAATGGGCCGGTGATCAGAACCCTCAAAGCGGAGGTACTCACTGCGTCCCGCTGGAAATTGCTCAAACCACGCACAATTTGCCATGGCTCTGTCGAGGCGGGATTGAATAAAATGTGTGTATCTCGTACCCCTCCAGGAGAGATGGTTACCCGAATGTTTAAGGTCCCACAGCCCCATCTGAGTTACAAAGCTTCGAAAGGATAGAAAGGATCCTTCCCAACGGGCTGGTCCTCCGACCTTTTCGGAGTTGTCTAGCAGGTCATTGAAGTCTCCGGTAATGATCCAAGAGTCATCCCTGCCCTGTCCTAGTTCCATCAACTTCTGCCAGAACGCTGGTCGGTTTATCGCTTGTGGAGCTCCATATATAAATGATACAAAGCAGGAACTTCCCTGTACCTCAATGAGAGTATCAATAATATTTGGAGATGAGAAGAGAATGTTAACCTCTATATCATCTTTCCAGGACAGCGAGAGACCTCCCGCTAGGCCGATTGGAGGGACCGTAAAGTGGTTAGAGAGCTGAGAATTCCTGAAGAGTTTGAAAAGATCTTCATCTTGATGTTTAGTCTCCATCAGAAATAGGACCGCAGGGGAGATTCGTTTCTCGAACTCCCGGATACGCTGGACTGTCAGGGTGGTCCCAATGCCCTGACAATTCCAGCTAATACACGCTAAGGAAGAGAGGATTGGGGTGGATGAAAATCCTTCCCCTGTTTAACCATCGGAGGAACTGTCTTTGGTGGCTTTGGAGTTCCACGGGAGACTCCAGACAGACCTCTTCCTCCAGCTGTTATAGCATCCATCAGTAGCTTTCTTCGTGGAGGAGTTGGTGGTTTTGTCACTCTTCTCTTCTTTCCGGTAACACTCTGCACTAAGCTGCGGGTGATTCTTTTGCGACCTTGGGTTTTCTCTGCTTTCTTCTTTCACTCTGCCTTTGAGAGGAGAGGTACATCAGATTGGTTTTCGACTTCCCAATCGCCTGAGTCGGAGTCAGAAAAGAGAGTTCCCAGTCGTAGAGATACATGGATCCTGTCCTCGCTGAGAGTTCTGATAGGGGACCGGTCGCACGGTCCTAGTCTTCCTGAATCAAAAACATTTGAACTCGATGGACGAGTAATGAGCGTGGAGTTAGGAACAGGGGGTGCAGGGAGCTCCAGGTAAGGAACCTCGACGTCCTGTAGGTTCCTAGAGTCAGGGTTTGTCACCCTCATGTCAACATTGTTTGTTCTCTTGGTTTGAACAGACAGTCTCTCTTTAGCAGATCGACGTTCTTCGCTTATCACTTTGTCTGAACGGGGGTCAGAAAGTCTTGAGGCTGCACTGTTTCTCCTCTCAGCTAATACAGACTCTCTAGGCGGTGTTCTCTTAGAAATGGAACTGGCCTCCTTGGACGGTGAGATACGGGATCTTTCTGGTTCCGGTAATGGAGAAACGCGACGGTAAGAGTTACGAGCAGCAGAAGCATTTTCATGCTGTGATCTACTTGGGGGAGAGCGTCTTCTGTATGAGTTATCACCTGAAAAGGGCTTGGTTCTTTCATCGTATCGGCGACGATTCTCTTCGAAGCCAGCGCTCCTGTCGGAGTTGTGACGAGCTGACGTTTCGCGTGATTCAGAGTAGTTGTTCCTAACCTCTTGTGATCGATAGTTAGTCCAACGGGCCCCATTATGATGGGTAGCTTGGTTGTTACGCTGGAATTTCCTGTCAGCTTGTCGTTTCCTCCCTTCCTCTACACTCTCTAGAGTATTTTGTTGAGCAATATCCATCTGGCGTCTGACTCCAGAACGGCGAGATGGTGGATACATGTCACAATCGCCATCCTCATGAGAGAGGGATTTGCAGAGAAAGCAATGCTTCTCAAGGTGCTCATATTCAAGCGTTATCTCCACAATCTTTTTTGAGGGTAGCTCGATATCCATTTTTGTGATGAGGGGCTTCATACCATCGACTTGCACTCGGAGTCGAGCTCTCTCCACATCTCTAGCGACAATCGGACCCAGGGCCAGGCCGATAGCATTAATAGTAGTGTCTATCCAGTAGTGGAGAGGGATACCATGTATTCTGATCCAGAAAGTAATGCGGTCCGGGAAGACATCAGATACAACAGGCTCCCACCTTTGGAGAATAAGCATCCAGCGTTTGAAGTGGAAAGGAGCCTTAGAGAGGATGACTTGGAGGTCCTTCTCTGTCTCAAAGCTAAACTGGAAGAGGTTAGGGCCTAAATCTCTTCCTGTAATTTTACCCACCACGTTCCAGTGCTGCAAAAAGAAGTCAACAAGCGCTCTGGTCTTCTGGATGTTAGGATTGGTGACTCTACCTATAAGAGTAAGGTTGTTGCGATCTATTAGTTCAGACACATCAGCCTCGGGGATACGCACCAGCGGCTTTCTTGGGGGTAAGCGCTCCTCACGCCCTTTGCCTTTATCTTGTCTTGAGTATCGGTGAGACATTCTATTCGATAAGGGCTTACAGTGTTGTATTTTCCAATCCGAAGGTAAAGCAGGGAAGACAACAGTTTTCCAAATAGACTACAATGCAGTAGTAAAGGTGTTGGGGAACAAGAACACCGTTGAAATGCTGAGTGAAGATTACGACTGAACCTCACCACAGAGAGCGGTACCAAGAACAGAGGAAACCGAGGTTAGAACAAGTAAGTCCTCTGTTTCCACGAGAAGAAGCTTGAGATTAGCACAGAGTGCTTTCTGAGTGAGGAAACCATCTCCATAGTGGAAGAGAAACAAGGATTTCCGGTGAGAATGGCCGGCGACGGCTGCCCCTCCGACTGGGTCGGGGGATGAACCCGTTGTGTAAAGAGCAGAGGAGGTTTATTATCCAACGGAAACTTCTCAAAAAGGAAAGGATTTTGAAAAAGGCGAGCAAAGGTAGGTGCACAGACACCAAAAGAAGAAGTCAACTTGAGGGGGCGTCAAAAGACCACGGGTTAAAGACTTTCCTTGCTAAACGTGCCTGGGAGAGAAATTATAAACCGAGATGTATATGCTTCACAACCTGGTTTATTTGTCTGAACTCTTGACCATTGCAGCTCACACATACACACACACACACACACATATATATATATATGTGTGTGTATAAAAGATACACGCATGGAGTGTTAACTTTAGGTTGGTGTGTTTATGTGTTGTTAACTCCGATCATTTAATTGCATTCCTTTGGTGATACACTGTTTTAGCTAAAAGTAAATATAATCAACAACTAATAGATGTACAGTGTATATACTATTTTTTTGGTATTCCTGCAAATATAGCCACAAGCATTAACTAGTAGTCTATATATACCATAATAAGTAGAATCTAGGGCTTATATATAGCTGGCTAGTTCTAAGATTAGTTTAGAATAGTTTGATATGTATAGATTTCTGGAGCCTCAGTGTATTGGTACAATAAAACTAACAAGATTTAGTTCACACTTTTCTTGAATGATACTACTACAGATAAAAAATATCTAGAGCCTTTTGGGAGGATTGAAATAAATTTTGAGTATATGAACAGTTTTTGTCTGTTATAGGGTTTTGTTTTAGCATAATGCGAAGTAAGCCTATACTGGCATTAGCATGAGCTATGAGCACATGCAGAGATGATAATGAAACAGTTATTATATCAAATATACAGGTCTGTCTACTATGTAAACAACAGTTGGTAAATAATAACAACAAAAATTATAGCGTTTACCAAATGTAAATGAATATTGATTTAGCACAAAATGGTTATTGATATATATATATATATATATATATATATATATATATATATATATATATATGTGTGTGTGTGTGTGTGTACCTTTTGCTACTTTGTGGGGAATCTAATCTTGAATAAGAGATAGGAATTAATTTATAGATATTTAACATTCATAGTTCGTTAAACTAAGCAAAAATCAGGACCATGTTTTTATCAAAAAAAAAATCAGGACCATGTCAGCTAAAGTTAATAGCCTATCCATACCATAGCTGTAAAAAAGCCATCGCAGTCAGCGAGGGCTATTTACCTATAGATCACATAATGGAATCATATAAAATCTATATGCATGTGTGAGAGCAGATGAGATGTTAGACTAAGCAATCAGTGCTGGCCATTGCGCCAAGCTAAAGACACTCAAGCTTTCAGCCGATCCTTGCATAAATAAGTTTTCGTCTTAATTTTCAAAAAAAAAAAAAACATCAGCCAAATAATACAAAACTAGGTGGTAACCCGCGTCATATGGGAATGATGGATCAAAAGAGTTATACTGTACATATATTAGAGAGTTAAAGGTTGTAGTCAAAAATATTTGATATAATTAAATATTTAACGAAATTGTGCATGTTTATATAATGTAAATCTCATTTTTTTGTACAAACTTGTGTAATTGGTTAGGGTTAATTGAAGTATATTTAATAGAGAAAACTTTTAAGAGTAAGTAAAAACTTATATAAATTTATTATGAATTTAAGAAAAAACAAAACAAAGACAATTTAATTATCGATTTCGTAATATAAATTATGAATGTAATACCAAACGAAACATAGGCAATAGAATGATAAAATACGAAACAAACAAATTATACAGAAATAGAAAAACTGATTTCTTTCACAACTTCTGTGAAAAGTGTCTTCAGAACTTCTGGATCTGCAATTTTATAAATTGACATAACAAAGAATCAGCTTATTAATAAAAGTATCAAATTAGGTAAGAACTAAGTTATATACCAATCAGTGGCGGAGGTAGCTTATTGGGAGGGGGTCATGTGACCCATGTCAAATTTTATAAAAAGAAAATTTTGCTATGTATTTTGTTAAAAAATATGTAAAGTTATACTACAAATTAGCTTATTGACCCACGTAAATAAGTTTTATTAGAAACTTGACCCCAGTCAAAGCAGCTGCTGGCTCCGCCACTGATACCAATTATATAAACAAATCACTTTTAAAAAAAAACTTGTAATGATATCCCCTTCGATTTCGTGACGATATTTCAACAACAAAATTGTGTGATATAATTTTAAAAATTTGGATACATAATCTACCTTTCTTTATATACAACTGTAATTGCCAAGAAATACTTAATGATATTAAAAAAAATCAATCAATGAAAATTATGAATTGATATCTAACTTAATTTTTCCAATCAGACTAATCTTACTTTCTTTATATACAACCGTAATTGCCGAGAAATACTTATTGATTTTTAAAAATCAATCAACGAATATTATTAATTTATTACTAACGTTAATTTGTCCATGCAGACTAATTTAATTATAAATTCAACACAATGGTATACGTTGATAACATATAAATGTTATAGCTTAGTTCATCTCACTTAAACAAAGCTTGCGATTTCGGGACGATATGTCAAAAACAAAATCGTGTGATATAATTTTAAAAATTTGGATACATAATCTACCTTTCTTTATATACAACCGTAATTGCCGAGAAATACTTAATGATTTAAAAAAAAATCAATCAATAAAAATTATGAATTGATATCTAATTTAATTTGTCTAATCAGACTAATCTAACTTTCTTTATATACAACCGTAATTTCCGAGAAATACTTATTGATTTTAAAAAATCAATCAACAAAAATTATTAATTGATTACTAACATTAATTTGTCCATGCGTCTATCTATACTATTATTTGTCATGCTCCCCATGATTTTAGGTAATTTTGCTTATTTGTCATTTTTATTAGTTTTATTTGAGTTATTAATTTAAATATATTAGATCATATATTTTATATTTAGTCATATTTTATATTCAATTATTAATCTTAACAAACAATTTTATCATTATGTTAAGAAGAATTAAAACCTTAAAGATAATATCATAGTTAAATAGTTATACTATATTACTTTAGAAATATTAAATCTATATTATTATTTATGAAGTGATTTTGTTTATTTATCATACTCCCCTTAATTTTAGGTTTAATCATATTTTTATATTATTATTTATGAAGTGATCTATCTATATTATTATTTATGAAGTGATTTTGCTTATTTGTCATACTCCCCTTAATTTTAGGTTTAATCATATTTTATAATAAATTATTATCTTAATAAATAATTTTAGTGATTTAGTAATTAATTTATCATTATATTTCGTTTAGTAATATTAAACCAAATATATATATATATATATATATATCACATAATATATAATTATCCAAAAATTTAAAACAAATTTTATTAATTTTATAATCATGATTATCTAAAAAGAATCTATATTATGTTATTCAAAAATACTTTACACTATAATATATTAAAAATAAATATAAATCTATGTACTTAATTTTATGTATATATGAGTATGTTCAAGTTTATTTTATGTAACTAAAGGTATTTTATTAAAATATAAAAATTAATTGTATATAAAATTTAAAATTTAATTAATTATTATATGATATGCTCTTTATAAGTTTAGTCATATTTTATGATCAATTATTAATCTTAATAAATAATTTGAGTGATTTAGCTAATAATTTGTCATTATCTTGAGAATAATTTAAAAATCTAATGATAATACCATAGTTAAAATATTTGCTTTAGTAATATTAAAATATTATGTATGTTTATATTATATTTGGTTAAGTAATATTAAACCAATTATATTTTAGTATATTTTTACATAATGTATAATCACCCATAAATTTAAGTATATTATGTTAAGCTATATTGTAATGAATAATGACAGTATATGTAATTAGTCTAGTGAGAAGAGGGTTTTAAATTAAAGAGTGTGAGAGAGATTCTAGTGTTGATACCTAGGAAATGACAATTTAATTAATAACACATGAGGTTGAAGGTTAGTTTTTAATAATGTTCCTCGAATAATAATAAAGGGATTAAAAACTATTAATGCAATAAATCAAATGAAAGACGAGTTCAACTTACAAAGTTCCACAACATTAAATTGAAAATAGCCATTTTAAACGCCTAATAAGTTTTCAACTAAATACAATCATACTTAATCATTTTTTAATGTTTTTGTCAAAAGTGCAATTCTCTTGAATATATATTTTAATGTTTTTGTCAAAAAAATAGTCCCTAAAAAAGAAAATGATCAAAAAAATGATAAATAATCTTTTATCGTTTTGAATTATATGTTTTCAAATTCAAACTTTTTTTATAAAAAAAATTTCAATTTTTTTTGTTAAATTCGAAAAATGCTTTTTGAAATTATTTTAAAAAATTTTATTTTCAAATTTTTAGTATTTATATTTTATTTTATAAAATTGAAACCCCAATTCCAGAACCACACCTCTTAACTCTAAACCATAAGGTTTTAAATTAGTTAAACTTAGGGGTATAAATGTATATTTACCTATTTAATGAAATATTTTGGTCATTTTGATCCCTAGAAGTTATATTTGTGATAAAAACTTTTTTATGGCTATCTTGTGAAATTTCTCGAACCAAAAACTAGGATCAGACGATGTATATAATTTTAGTTGTCTATATATTTCTAAGTATATGTAATTCTTTAATTTATAATATTTATATATAAGTTTTTAGTTTTGTTTTATTACATCATTGAGAATTATTGATGTTTATAGGGGTTATTTGCCAAATAACCAAGAAAAAAAAGAAAATTAGGAGATGTTATTGGTTTATATATTTTAGTGTATTTGAAAATCCAAACTAAATCTACTGTTATTGGTTCAATGATTTTTAAATCCATATTCAAATCTACTGTTATTGGTTCTTTGATTTTAAAATAGATTTTAAAATCAAGTGTTATTCAATAGTATAGATTTATTTAAGGATTTGATTTAAAATTGGATTTGAGTGGATTTATAAATGGTTTTAGTGTAAAAATACAAAGAAGCAAATATTGAGCTCTGCCTTGTTATTTTGACTTGGATTTGTAATATTGTTTTTGGAGTTTCTTTTTTTTACGTTCGACAAGTTTTCATATCTTGTATGTTTGTTCAATATCTCGTATCTTGTTCATCATTTTCCTTTTTTCTGGGTATCAAATAAATCTTCACCTTCTTTGATTTAAACATAAAGTCACTAACAATTGGTCAAAAGTACTTTTTCAATCCCATACATATTATTACTTTTCCTTTTCTTTTAATTGGTTGTTAGGGCTTAGATCATTCTTCTCATATTAGAATTTTTGTATGATTAACTTATGCATTTACTTATCAGACATTATGTAATGGTAATTGATTTTTCTTGTATAATTTTACAATTTTTGATTGAATTGTTTGTTTTACTTTATATTTCAAAGTTTTGAGCATTTACTCTCTTCTACGTAAGTGTCATCTTGTCACATTCCAACACTAACTAAATAAAACTTGTTCTCAACAATTTCTCCAGATCCAAGCATTTTCCCTCGTAATGATAAATCTATTTGATTGATCTTTAACAATTCACATGTTTTGATTTTGAAATCCATATAAATTATTCTTAAATCCATTTTGTTTGATTTTAAAATCATGGATTTAGCAAAGATTTATAAATCTAAAAAAATTTGTAAATCCATTAAAATACTAGAACCAATAACCCCTACTTAGATTTTGGGAGAGAGAGATAGGAAGAGAAAGTAGAAGAGAGGGGGGAATTTTAGTTAGTTAGTGAAATTATGTTTTTCTGATGTATATAGGATGCAATTTCCCATGTTTATATCCACCTAATTGGAAATTTTAGATTTTTTTCAAAGAACATAATTAAAAAAAGAATAAATAAACATTTTGCTCATAGAATAAATAGAAAACCTTGACCTGACGTATATAGTTATATTTGCTAAAAACATATGAATGATTTGAAAACCTTAACATTTTGTGTATTCTCTCTCGCAGGAAGATTTAGCGGGCCTAGAAGCTCTTCTTGTTCCTCACTTGAATTGGAGAAAAAAATATGGAATCGTATTCCGTGAAGGAGTTCAATACGAAGAGACGTTCCGAACTGAGACGACGATCATCGCCAGATTCAAGACGTTTATTATCCGATAGGGAGATTCAGATTTCAGTTTTGATCATCAAGTTTTTTCGAAGTGTTCATCATTGATGCCATTTTGTTTTCGAGGAGGAATGGTCAAATAGATTGAATTAAGAGATTAAACTTGAAGCCAAATGTATCCAACATGTCTATCGGACGGAAACTATTACTCTAGATTATTATTATTCTTCTCTATATGTTACATGAACTAGAAAATCTGGCACTAATTAAAAAAAAAAAAAAGAAGAGAAACTTGAGTAGATCCTTCCGTTGTAAGTTGTTCTGATCTTGTAGTGCTCCTTTGGATCTGTGTGGTTCACCTTGAGATGGCTCCAGTGTTCTCACCATTTATTAGGACAAATAACAAGTCGTCAAATCAGCAGGTAACTATCATCACAATCTGTTTCATCTGTGCTCACAGTGTATCATATTTTTTTACCAGTAAGTATTCCTCCATCTGTTATTGCATCATCTAGATCTGACAAAGAGGTGGAGTTTTGTGTTTGGTTAGGGAAAGCAGCACATGACGGCTGTACAGATTGGGGGAAGTAGTTTTCGTTTGGATTGAAAAATGCAGAGTTTTGCATTGGCATTTGTCCAGGATGGTTAAGAAACCTTAGCATATCAGCTGAGTTACCAGATCCTAGAACGGGCGTTGGCAGAAACTGTGGTACGCCGCCCATTTGCATACATGTTGGTAGACCCATCTGAGAGTAATGCGGCCCCAGAGGAAACAACATCATTGCTGGTGTAACAAATCTGTTACTCATCGTCATCATCTGCCATCCAATATTTATACAGAGGTTAGAACAAGAATCTTGAGATTTGATTTTGTTATTTGATATGAAGTTGGAAGTATTTATGTTTTATTATACCTGAACTTGAAGTTGAAGGGTCGTCATATAATTAATTGCTTCATCCAATGTTGATTCGTTGTCGTCCTAAGAAACATTTGAGTATTTAGGGTGATTTAAGTAATGGTTAAAACTACAGATTAAAGAGTTTGTTCTTGTGGACAAACCTTGTTAGAGTTAGGTAGTAGATTCTGTAACGTACGCATTTTCTTGTTGATATCGTTTCTTTGCTTCTGTTTTATGCATCAGAGTACAAATAAATCAGTTTCATGTTTTACTAAGGTTGCTATGTAGTTTCATGAGATTACTTACTTTTTCAGATGAGTTATAAAGCTCGTTGCTTCTTCGTCTTCTCTTGACCAAAGCTTTTCTTCTTCTTGCAGGGACTCGTGGCCTCGGATCATCTGACTCATCATCTAGACTCTGTGCTGAGACAAAAACCATCTTCAGACAAGAACCTAACAAAACAGATAAAAACCAAACCAAGAATCAATCATCTTACACTGCTTAGATACGTCGATCCTTCACTGTCTTCAGTAAAATCTGTGGAGTCAAAGCCCAACTCAACCGACCTTTCAGCAACCACAGATTGCTCATCCGGAGGTATAAACTCTATATCCTTTCGGTTCTCATAATCAACCACCATCCTCTCTGATGAAGTGACTTTCAAAGTCTGAAACAAATTAAGTTGATTCATCAGCATATGTTTGTTTCATATGCAGCAACAACAACAACAACAACATGATGTTCTGGAACAACCTTATCATCACCATGAATACTCTTCTTGAAATCCTCGTTATACTCGGCCTCATACAAATCCACGATCGACTTGGTACGTTGATTCTGCATAGAAAAGGCCTTGGATCTTTGGCTCTTTGCAAGAAACTGCCCATTCTCATACACAAGCTCCATATACTCTTGATCGGTTAACCTGCAAGAACAATAAATCAGCTTGGTAAGAACAAACATCATCTACATCAGCTTGGTTGTGTGAATACAAGTTATGGTGAATCAAGAACTTAATTTGGTCTGAAGGTTGATGATGATGGAGAAGTCATCTTTTGTCTTTGTTGAATGATCCCAAAAGGCTTTGTCTTCGTTTGGAAAGAGTATGTGAAAGCTATCTTTCTTTTGTTGATCAACCTCACTGCCTTTTAGCTCTTTATATATTTCCCTTTTGTTTATTTTCTTATTTTATTATTATTATTTATGTCAATTATTTTTCTTTTGTCAGGTGCAATTAATCTCTCAGTGCAGTACTGTTCACTGGTACTATGTCGAATCTCAGCATCTTTTATTTTTTCATAATTTTTTATATTTCACATTGCAAAAACATCATTCAGATGATCAACCAAATCGCTCAGGAGGAGTTAAAAAATTATATGCATAATCCAGTATGTCAGATGGCCACAACATATACAAATATCTTTTGTAAAACATCAGTGAAAAGAACACAAATATATTTCCTCAGTTTTCGTTATCTCCAATAAATCGATATAACATGATAAATGTCGACAAAATACAAGGTTAACTGTTTACGACAAAAGAAAAAGAAGGAACGGGCCAAAAAGCCCACGTGGGTAGTATAAGGACAATGGAGGATGGGCTGGGCCCGCCACATTTTTCTAATGGGACCCACGTTGAGTTTTGGCAGCATTCTCCTCAAATGAGAAAAAGTGAAGAAGGAAAAAAAAGGAAGGGCGTGAAGTTCACGTGAAAGCCACGTGCTTGATAGCCCCATTTGTGTCCTTTTGTCCCCTTTTGCACTGTATTTAGACATTTGTCCTCCATTACAATGACTCACACTCTCTTGCATTCTTTTATTTTCATTTCAGTTTCGATATTTCCAAATTACTTTTGCCATGCTTTTTGTACGATATCACATCTGGTCGTGACATGAAATTTTTTCTTTTGATTAGCCCGGAGATACTCTAGGTTTATGGAAGGGCCATATTGATTTCAAAAGAACGTACATTCCAAGGATATATTCATTTTTCGGGTATGTAAATTAATTGGAACTTTTTTATTTTTTTTTTTCTTTTTTTAAGTCATCTAGTTTTATTAAAAAGGCCGAGACCCAGAAAAGTACAAACATGCAAAGGGGCTTGAAGCCCACTAAAACTAAACCCAACAAACAGAACCCACTAAAGCAAATCCGACAACACGACAACCCAAAAGAACACGCGTAAACTCTTAATACCGAGAGACGAACATGCGTCCAAAGAAGCCGAACGACTTTCCCCATCCCGAGAGCCACCACCAGAACCAAACCGGCGCCTAAACTCACCAGAACCAACGCTACAACACCCATCTTCGCCGCTCGAGATCCTTTCCACGGAGAGCGTCCATCAGCCTAAGTCGAGATCTCATCCTGACCATCGAGCTACCAACACGGATTAAGAAAATCCAGATTCAACCCATCTCCTCCTTCATCGCCTTGACACCATCATCAGAGAGCTTCATCGCCTGTCGAGATCTCATCCAATAATCAAACCATCAAACGTGAAGATAAGAGAAGTCCATACCCGGCGAAACAGAACATTGAGAAGCCGAACTACACTCTGAGATAAAGGTCGTAGTCGGAGACTTAAGCCGGCCGCCTCCACCGGAGAAGAAGGTGGCGACGCTAGAGACCACGGCCAGCCAATCGATGCTGGAAGAAAAGAAAATAGCATGGAACGGACCACCGCAACGGAAAAGAAAAAGAGAGGAGGAGCCTCCAGCATCCGATACACGCTCCCACGCGCCACCAGACACCGGGGGAAACACAAAGCTCGCTTTCGGTGCTTTCTCTCTCTAAGTTTATTCTCTTTTTTCTTCTCCCCTCTTTTCTATCAAATAAATTGGAACTTATATTTGAATGGATGTCTAAGAACAAAATAACTTAATTTTACATAGCAGATGGATCAAATTTAAAATATGTTAGTGTTTAAACCCTGTTTTCTTACCACTTAATCACAAGTTCCCAAACAGTGATATGATCTTTTGCTCAATACTTGTATCGATCATTGTATAAATAGAGTAAATCAGCTATTAGTAAGAAAGTGAGAGAAATTTTTCTCTACGTCGATGGTTTTTATAGAGTATCGGTGTTCGGATTTTTCTTATATTTTCATTTTATTTTTTTGTTTACTAATATTATAGTTTTTTGGGCAAATTTACTAATATTACAGTATTTTTATTATTTTTTCTAAAGTTTCAATTTTTTTTTACTTTTGTAATTGAAGATACATCTATTTAATTAGATATTCGTTATAATGATTATCGCATATTATTCAACAAATTATAGTGCAAACTTTATTAAAAGGGTCTCCTCCTAAACTGATTTAACCAAATTTTTTTTATCTGATGAATGTTTATTGTGTAGTTAATAAACATGATTCAATCTGCTATGATACATAAAGCATTTCAATATGGTCAAAAATGCAAAACAAAATTATTTTGGTATTGATGTATTAATAAAAACTGAACTTTAATTTTAGTGTATGATTCATCATTGCTTTCTTTTAACTTTTTTATTAGGATCATATTTTTAATGATTTAAATGTTTTTTCAGAAATTTATTCAAATTTTTAATGCAATATATTCTATTATTTTATTATTTTTTGATACGTTTGATAAAATAAATAAATAAATAAAACAAAAAAACCGAGTAAATCACATTTTAATCAAACACATGCTAGTTAAACGATTTAATTAAATTTATATCATTAATCTGGCAATACAAAGACTGTTTTAATCTTTTTGCAAGTGAAAACATAAATATTATCAATCAGTTTAAAATATTTTGTGGTAGATGACTAGATGTAATTTCTAACAGTAAGGAAAACAAATTTGTAGCCCATTTGTTTTCACAGTTATGCAACTTTTTTTTGACAAACAAACAAATTTTATTAATAAATATTATATTATAAAATATTAGAAATTTTGAAAAACAAGTTATTGTAAACAGATATATATGCCATTTATTGAGAAATGCAACATAAAAAGTAAATTTGTTTAATTTGCTACCATTTTATAAAAACCATTTTTTGAATAGCTAATATAAAATCCATTTTGAATAGCTAGTAAAAGAAATAAACATAACCTCTTTCAAAAAATAATACATGAGGCTCTTCTGTTTCCAAAATTACGTTTCTTCTCTTCAGATTTGCCCTTTTTGTGACGAGACTTTCTATGATATCCTTACTTTGAAGTTTTCTGTATATAAGAGCACCCTCGACGCTAAAAGTTTTCTAGTAAGGTTGTTGTCAGATTTATATTATTATTGTAATTTATTTTATTTATCTGATTAAATTTTATTTTGTTTTAGATAGTTAGGCTAGCTATAAAATGACAACTGTTTAGAATACGTAGAAGAGTTCTATTGGTGTCGATTTTAAAAAACTATTGGTGTCGATTTTAAGAAACTTGCGGGTTACATCTCTGATACTTTTTGTTTTTTCTATTAATTAAATTCTTTATTTTTCTAGGTTAAAAAACTACCGCTAGACTTGCTCTAACTAGAATTCGACTCAGCCAAATTAAATTAATTTTAATGCTTTTATTGAAAATCTCCAGTAAAATCTTTCACAGATAAAATATTGAAAAAAATGAAAGAGATGAAAATTGATTTATTGGCGGATACTCTATTAAAGTGATGAGAGACTCAAATCAACAAGTCTTATATTTAGTGGTTTAATGATTTTTAAAATATAAAATTATAATTATAGAACTAAAGTATTAATATTTTTGAGGCTTATATTATCTTGCACTGATTATGATGCTTCTTTACTAACACGAAAGACTTGTGAAACAGGGAACTTCGACTTGTGGGATTGATTGAAGAAAAGATAACTACGACTGCTCTCTTGTTGAACATAGAGAATCTTGGAGAAAAGATAGCAACATGGTAAACGTATACTAAAACAATAGCAATTAGAGACACTTATAACTCTGACTAAGCTAGGCATTTCATCAGTCAACTTTGATTCGATTTGTTATTCGTTTCGTAAAATATCCGTAAGTCTTTGGAACAAACAAAAAATTTAAAATTAATATCCGTTAAAAGCAAAGTAAATCACAAATATTAAATTTATATTTGATTAAGTTCCAACTTTTATATAATGTATATATAGAGTTAAATATAGAATTTTAAATATATAATTTTGTATACTACTGTTTTAACATATAATTTATTAAGTTTATTTATAAAATTACTTATGAAATTATTAAAATAAGAAACGAATATAATTCTTTTTATAAAAACCACAAATTTCTAAAATTTTATGTTTTATAAACTTTTTAAACTAATTTTAAAATATCTGGAACATATAGTTTCACAAATATTTACTTTTTATTCTATATTATGTAAAAGATTTTGAAAACAAACATGTATTGTTTTTTTCTAGATTTACTTGTATTGAACAGAGTGGATGAAATAATGTAAATATCAGTAAATATTTAAAATATCTGTAATTTTTTTGGATATCCGAAAAACCGAATATCCTTATTTTTCCAAAACACACCAAATGAGTAAATTATATATCCATAAACTATGAAACAAATCACAAATAAAAAAAATTATGGTAGTATTCGTTCCGTGTTCACCCTTACTTTGACAATAGTCAAGAAAATATGTAGAGGTGCCACGTCTTGAGTTTTATCACCTCACATACAATACAGCTAGCAAGAAGATCAACTGGAGTGAAAAATTGTTTTGTGCAAATCCCAAAAATTCATAATCCACTTCTCAATCTATTGATCAGATTACATTGGTACAGTTTAGGGTTTCAAAAATGTCAGATCGAGAAAAGAGATTAAGGTACTGGAGTTCATTTGATTATTGGGCCCTTAATTGGCTCATAGACAGTCTTAGTGTGCTACGATATGCCTGCTTATACTTTGTTTCTTTTCACCTCAAATCGCCAAGGGCAAATCAAATGTCATTTGGTAGGCAAAAATGACGCCATAAGAGGATCAAGATTAAAATGGAAAATATATAATCTTACGCAGCCATACATATCTTTATCACGTTTTAAGATTGGGGAATCAATTTTAAAAGCCTGAATCAATCACGGGGTTAGTGCGTAATCTAAAAACCAAATAATAATCAATAGTTATACAAAAAGGCACGCACGCACGCACCCGGCACCCCGTATCTTTGCTTTATCGAGTTTCATGCATTCAGACATTACTGTCTTAAGCTTCAGCAAGCTTAAATATAACAAGATAAATAAAAAAAGAACATTACTAGTACCTCTCACTAGATTTCCCTCCTAGACTACTTTAGACCAAATCTAAATCTTCCTCTATTTTGTAAACTTTGAATTGTGTTTAATGAAAACATGTTTTTACTCGGTTTTAAGGAGAAATCGACATGCCTTTTTTGTTTTGGGCTGCGATGAATAAATAAAGTCATCTTAACTTCAGTGGGGTTTTCATGACACAAAAAATAATAATAACTAGGGTGAAGGTACTACAAGAACATTTTAGTTCGAAATTTAACATTTTGAATTGACACAATTTTTCAAAATAGAGTTAGATGAAGGTATTCCGATGGTGACATGAGAAAAACTGGCATCGGAGGCAATGAGATAACCTTCACCTTTCAAGTGGTTTTATCATTGGCTAAGAAAGATTTATGATATTTTAAACATTTTGAAGCTATCTAACGGAAAACATCGGTATATTGGGTGAGCGAAGATAGTAACGTAATATTTGAACTAAAAAGTTTTGTTCAAATCAAGTTTGTAATCGACATTTGAATACTCATTTTTAGGTTGATTTAATAAAAGTAAATATTATCTAAAAATACACTACAAGAAAATAGCGTATATTCCGATGGCAATTCCGACGGAAAGAAATTTCCTCAGAATATACTGATGTTATTCCGAGGAAATTCTGAGGAAAGACAATTTTCAGGTTTCCTCAGAATTTCCTCAGAAATTTTCGACAGAATTCTGAGGAAATCAATTTCCTCAGAAAATACCGACGACAAACCGAGAAAAAATTATAACAGTTATAGAGCCGTTGGGAAATTATCTAAGTTCCGAGGAAATACCGAGGAGTATTATGTTTCTGACGATCTTCCGAGGGCAAATTATAACCGTTATAGAGCCGTTGAGAAATCTGTAAAAGTTCCGAAGAAATTCCGAGGACCTTCAGAGGGCAAATTATAACCTTTATAGAGCCGTTGAGAAATCTGTACAAATTCCGAGAAAATTCCGAGGAATAATAAATTTCCGTCGGAATTTCCTCGGAATTGTCGGCAACATTTTCCCTATAAAAGCCACCACCCCTCATCCTTTTCATTCACTCCATATTCTCATCCTCTCAATTACTATTTACACACGAATCTGGTTCAAAAAAACATGTCTTCTTCAAATTATTATCGTTCGTGGATTGATCGTCCTCATTTGGATCCTGACACGAGATTGCTTAAGGAAGAATATCAAAAAGGTATAACCGAATTCATGGGGTTAGTTCAGCGAAACCCGGAAGCAAAAACAGGTATGTTAAGATGTCCTTACTCTACTTGTAAAAATTAAAAAAATTATAAAAGTGTGGGATGTTTGGACTCATCTATATTTGACCGGGTTTACACGAAGTTACAAAATTTGGTATCATCATGGGGAAACTGATTATGAATATGGTAGTACAAGCGAATCTCAGACAGCGGTTAGGTTAGAAGAACCAATTAGAACGGATGTAGATTATGGTATAGGTACTGAGCAGATGGTAAATGATCATTTTAGAGGGGAAGAATTACCCAATGCAGAAGCTAGGAGATTTTTTGATATGTTGGATGCAGGAAAACAACCTTTGTACCAAGGTTGCAGAGATGGTCATTCACCTTTATCATCTGCAACTTATCATCTGCAACAAGACTGATGGGCATTAAAACAGATTATAATTTGGCTGAAGAATGTGTGGATGCGATTGCTGATTTTGTAAAAGGTATTCTACCAGAGGATAATGTAGCCCCGAGATCATACTACGAGGTTCAGAAACTCGTAGCTGGTCTTGGTTTACCGTATCAGGTAATAGATGTATGCATCGATAACTGCATGATATATTGGAGAGCGGACGAGAACCGGGTTACATGCAAATTTTGTCGGAAGGCTCGTTATAGAGATACGAGTGGAAGAGTTCCAGTGCCATATAAAAGGATGTGGTATTTGCCTTTGATGGAAAGGTTGAAGAGGTTGTATCAATCTGAACGCACAGCCCAACCAATGAGATGGCATGCAGAGCATTCGACAGATGGTGAGATTAGACATCCTTCAGATGCAAAAGCATAGAAGCATTTCCAATCAACATATCCCGAATTTGCGTCTGAGAGAAGAAATGTCTACCTTGGATTATGTACCGATGGTTTCAGCCCATTTGGCAAGAATGGAGGACAGTATTCTCTATGGCCAGTCATTTTTACACCATACAACTTACCGCCAAACTTGTGCTTGCGTCGAGAGTTTTTGTTTCTCTCCATTCTCGTTCCTGGGCCAGAGCATCCTAAGAGATCACTTGATGTGTTTCTTCAGCCACTAATATATGAGTTACAACAACTATGGGCTGAAGGTGCTGATACGTACGATGTTTCGTGCAAAGAAAACTTTCAAATGCGGGCAGTACTGATGTGGATAATAAGTGATTTTCCAGCATATGTTATGTTATCTGGATGGACAACGCATGGAAGGCTATCATGTCCACATTGTCAAGATAACACAAATGCTTTCCAACTAAAACACGGAAGGAAAACGTGTTGGTTTGACCGTCACAGGAGATTCCTACCACCTGATCATCCATATCATAGGAGTAGGACTTTGTTTACGAAGAACAAGAAGGTGTTTGATAGTCCACCTCCCGAAATTAGTGGGGCAGATTTGTTGATACAACTAAGAGATTTTGGTGCAGAAAGGACGCCAGACGTTGGTGGACATGTTCATTATCCAGTAGATGCTGTTGGAGATCTACATAATTGGCATAAAAAGAGTATATTTTGGGATCTGCCATACTGGAAGGATCATCTGCTGCGGCATAATTTAGATGTCATGCATATTGAGAAGAACTTTTTCGACAACATTATGAACACTGTTCTTAACGTCCAAGGTAAAACAAAAGACAATTTGAAGTCAAGACTAGATTTAGTCGATATATGTGATCGTTCAAAACTTCATGTTGATGAGAATGGTAGTGCCCCTACTCCCATATACCGACTGGATGGAGCGGCAAAAGAAGCGTTCTTTTATTGGATTGAAAACGATGTGAAATTTCCAAACGATTATGCATCCAATTTGCGTAACTATGTAGACAGAAATGAAGCAAAGTTTATCGGCTTGAAGAGTCACGATTGCCATGTAATGATGCAACGCCTCCTTCCGTTTGCCTTCTCGGAGCTATTACCACAAAAGGTTCATGAAGCAATTGCAGGGATAAGTGCTTTCTTCCACGATTTATGCTTGAGATCAGTGACTCCAGAAGGTATCCAAAATTTGAAGACTAACATAGCTGTGATCCAGTGCAACCTAGAGAAGATATTTCCCCCATCATTTTTTGATGTTATGGAGCATCTTGCTGTTCACTTGGCAAGAGAATTGGAACTTGGTGGTCCTGTGCAGTATAGATGGATGTATCTTTACGAGCGGTATATGTATCATCTGAAGAAGAAGGTCAAAAATTTAAGTAGGGTGGAAGGTTCTATAATCGCACAAATGATCAATGAAGAAACTTCAAACTTTGCTGAGTACTACTTTCCAGCAGAAGTGAAGACAAAAAACAGAAGACATGCTCGGCATGATGATAGAGGCGAAAGGGCCACATATTATGTTACGGTTCCAAACATCTTTACAGATGTTGGACGACTTAGCGGAAAATCAAAGGCTCGTCGACTTAGTGAGCAGAAGCACAGTCATTTACAAACATATTTGCTCACCAACTGCGAAGAAATTCTGCAATATGAGAGGTACATTTATAATTTCGTTTACAATATTATTATTTGGGAAAGTTATAATTTAAATCTTAATTAGTTTCATCATATGTACAGGATTTTCATGGCAGAAAAGCGGTTCGCTCATAGACACGCCACAAAAGAGGAACTTGAAGAACTGAAGCGGAGAGAATTTGCTGTATGGATGTTTGCTTATGTGAGTACATTAAACAAATTATTTTTCATCAGTACATATATATATATTGCAATAATTAATATTTTTTCTATTTATAGGTGTCCGCCGGTATGGCCAGAGGTGAAATATTTGACGATTGGATATGCGAGATGGTGTATGGACCACAATATGTTGTGAAGTCATATCCGATATTTTGTACTCGAGGATATGCATTCACACTCAAAAGAGGAGACGTTCAAGTACAACTTATGATGCTGGTGTATTGTCTGCATCAGGAGATGATGTGTACTACGGAAACATAAGCGAAATTTTGGAAATCAAGTATCCAGGCATGGTTGGATTGCGGTGTACTGTTTTCTATTGTGATTGGTACGATAACACTGCATATCGAGGTGTGAGAACAGATGCATTTGGTGTTACATCGATACATTCGCGAAGAAAACTGCAATATTATGATCCTTTCATTCTTGCTTCTCAAGCTGATCAGGTAAATATATATCTGTCAATTTAATCTTAATGATTCTTTCATATGTATATATTATTACTAATTTACATGATACATCTTAATGATTTTTTATATGTTACAGGTTTGTTACATCAAGTATCCTCGGGTTAGGAACATGGATGATCCTTGGATCACTGTTACATCACTCCACCCGAGAGGTCGAGTTCACGGAAGTTCTGATCAAGACCCACTACAAACAAGCACATCCGGCAACTTAAGTGCCTTAGAAGATTTAGAAAATGTTAACCTTGTAGTCGACTTAACCGACTTTGGAGATGAGGCTGTTGTTCATGAAGAGGATTAACCTATCATTGGAGAGTTCCACCAAGATTCAGATTCAGATTCAGATTCATCTGATGATGATTCCGAATCAGAGTAGTATAGAATTTTTTTTTTCCTATTTAGTAATTCCGAGGGAATACCGAGGAAATGTAAGCTTTTCCTCGGTATTCCCTCGGAATGTCCTTATTTCGGGTTTAGCATTTAGGGTATACATTCCCTCGGAATTTCCTCAAAATATACCGAGGGAATACCGAGGAAACGTAAGAATTTCCACGGTATTCCCTCGGAATATTGTGAGGAATTTAGGGTATGAATTCCCTCGGAATTTCCTCGTAATATTCCGAGGGAATACCGAGAAAATGCTTACATTTCCTCGGTATTCCCTCGGCATATTATGAGGAAATTCCGAGGGAATGTATTTTTGGAACCGAAAACTCCATGTTGCGGTTAGAAAATATAATAATAAGACCTAAATAAACATTATTAACTGTGTTAAATAGATTATGAGTCTAAATATTTGTTTGTCTCCAACTAATGAACTTTTTACGATTGTATGAATAAACTTTGTACAACATAAGAGAAACACTTATACAATTTAACAAACGAGAACGACAATACTTGTAATCGAATTTGAAATTTTGTAATTTTAATATTTAAGTACATCTATAGAAAGAAGCAGGAATGCTATATATTGAACAATATTAAAATTGTGTAAGAAAGTATCTAGGGTCTAAAAAATTGAGGTTTTGATCCCACAAACTAGCTTTCCTCAGTATTTCCTCGGAACATTCCGATGAAATTCTGAGGAATATTTCTGTCCAATAGAAAGACATGCAGAGCATATTCTTTCCTCGAAAATCGATTTTTAACCAATTAATATAAATTCCGAGGAAATTCCGAGGGATATCATAGTGGCCGTTGGTATTTCCTCGGAATATTTTCATTAACCGGGAAAGTTAACCGCCAAAATTTTGGCGAAAATCGAATTAAGTGAATTCCGACGGAATCCCGAGGAACCCTATCCGTCAGAATTGTCGGATATATTTCCCCGAAGGTTTCTTCTTCCCCATTTCTCCTATCTCTCTCTAAAACATCTCCGGCAGCTCTCTCTCCTCTCTCTCGATTTTCTCCGACGAAACCTCACCTTTCCTCCTCAAATCCGTTCATATACCATGTAAGAACCCTATCCCCATCTCTTAGGTTCTTTTGATTAGGTTTTGGAATAGATTTGATGATTTTGAAAATGTTTTGATAGAATTTTATTTGGGTGATTGGTAATTAGTTGTATTGAATTGTTAGGATTGTGATTTTGATGGGTAATTAGTTGTATTGATGAGATTTAGAAATTTTTCTAAAGTTTCTATTTTTTGTAATTATAAAAACGATCTAATATTTATCAAAACGTTTTTTGTATATAAATTTCGTTTTTGGATTTTATAAAAGATGATTTTAAATTTATAAAACTATTTTGGAAATATGAAACTATTTTTATATTTATTAAAACTATTTTGGAAATATGAAACTATTTTTATATTTATTTTTACTATTTTGGAAATATAAAACTAATTTGGAAAACTAATTTGTAATTATAACAAGATTTTTATATTTATTAAAACTATTTTGGAAATATGAAACTATTTTTATATTTATTTTTACTATTTTGGAAATATAAAACTAATTTGGAAAACTAATTTGTAACTATAACAAGATTTTTATATTTATTAAAACTATTTTGGAAATATGAAACTATTTTTATATTTATTTTTACTATTTTGGAAATAGTAAACTAATTTTTATATTAATAAAGTATTTTTATATTTATTAAAGTATTTTTATCTTTATTTTTAATATTTTTTTTATAAATATTAATTTTTTTTTCAGGTCTGGTAGAGATAACCAGGCCAGGTCCCGCCGTTACACACCACGAGGTCGGACAAGTTCGACCGGCACCTCTCGTGGTTCTGCATCTTCTCAAATCCAAAATCTCGATGGTATTGGTCCCCCTCCAGCTCCTCCAGTCGTTCCGGGTATCATGAGCGTTGAGCAATTGGTTCAACAGCCTGGTCGAGACCATCTTCTCTTTCTCACTCAGTTTCCAAAGGGACGACACCAAACATGGTTAGATTTTTCTTTATTTTATTTTTTTCTTTCATTTTATTTTGCTTGATTATGAATTTTTTTTTAATTAGGTACAACCGGTCGGGGAACGGGATAAGCTCCTTCATCAACCGGATGATGTACTCGACCCTCAAAAAGTGTTATCCTCCCTACACCAGATTTCCTCCTGAGGATCACGAGATGTGGTTCCGTCAGTTTGCGGTATTTCTTTTTATTTTGTTTTATCTTATTTTTTGTGTTTTGACTTAAATTTTTACTAATTGTGTTTTTTTTCAGCAAGAATTCAACTGGAATCACCTCCAAACGACCTTTATCCGTAATGAGTTCACCCATAAAGTCATGGACAATTATGGGAAGCAGATCAATGAGTGGAAGCAAAAGTGGCTCAAGGGAAAGAAACCGAAGTCGATTAACGATACGGTGTGGCTCGAGTTGCAAGACCATTGGGAGAAGGTGGAGACGCAAGAGATCTCGGACACCAATTTCACCAACCGCAAGAGTGAACGTGGCGGGAAAGGCGTCTTCAAGCACAACTGGGGTGCTTGTAGTATGCCAACTCTGGAAGATCGACTAGTAAGTTATTTTTTTTTATTATTTATTTTTTTGCGTATTTATTTCAATTTTTAATGCTTTTTACTAACAAATGTTTTTTTTAGGCGGAACAAAACGATGGTGAGCCGGTTCATGAACTCGTGCTAATGAAGGAGGCGTATACCAACAAGAAGACCGGAGAGATTTCGGATGTCGTTGTGAAGGGGGTGGTCGACTTGGTCGAAACCCAGAGGGATGAAGAGATCCAGCGCTTATCTCAGCTTCAGTCTGACGAGGACGGCACTACTGCGGCTTCCACCAACCTGCCTCGAACTCGAATCAACGAACTCGTTGAGTCGGTACGATCTTCATTTTAATTTAGAAATTAATTTTTACTATTTTTTCATTTCATCAGTCTTTTTCACTCCTTCAGTTTTTTTTTTCTAATTTTTTTCAGGCTGTTCCAAGGAAGAAAGGTCGTATGTTCGGGTTGGCTCGTCGCTCTAAGTCAATTCCTTCTACTTCAGAACCGACTTTTGTCTATCGGCACTTATAGAGGAGCTACAGAACAAGGATGACCGCATAGTAGCTTTGGAGACCCAGAACGCCACCATTCTTACCCAGAACGCCACCATTCTTGCTGAAGTGGAGGAAACGAAGAAGAAGAACCAGGAGTTGCTGGACATGATGCGACGGCTGTTTCCGAACGAATTCTAGTTTGTATTTTTTTTTTTTTGCATTTTAAAACTCTGAATGTTTAATTTATAAGACTTTAAATATTATAATATGTTTTCTATTTCAGATTTAATCTTATAATTTAAAATAATTATTATATATATATATTTAAATAAAAAAATAAAATAATTAATTATATATATATTTTTTAAAAAAATAGAAAATTGGAATATTCCGAAGAAATGTGTCCGTCGGAATATTCCGAGGAAGTTATGCCGTCGGAAGTTTCCGAAAGAATGTGTCCGTCGGAATTGCAAGGAAACGCCGCCGTCGGAATTTTCCGAGGGAATTTGTCCGTCGGAATATTCCGAGGAAAGGATGCCGTCGGAATATAACGAAGGACACGTTTCCTCGGAATATACCGAAGGACACGTTTCCTCGGAATATGTCGAGGAAATCCTCCCTCGGGAACTTCCGACTAACATGTTTCGTAGGAACATTCCGATGAAGAGCGTTGATTGGAATTGCGTCGGAATATCTGTCCCTCGGTATTTTCTCGGAGCTTCTGACGAAATTCCGAAAAACTTTATTTTTCCGACGAGAAATTTCTGAGGACATTTTTTTTGGGAAATCCGTCGGAATATGCATATTCCGACGAAGTCCCGAAGATTATGGTCCTCAGAATTTTCCTGTTTTCTCGTAGTGATAGCTTCATTAGCATGTAACCAATTAAGCATTAAAATTTCATTGTGGACCGGTGATTAACCTAGTTAACAAAAATAGGGGAGAAAAGTTGAGTTTTGTTGTTTGAACCGTAATTAACAGCAAGGTTATTTTTATAGATTATTTAAGCATCTTTGTTGAGCCTAACAAGGTTGTGAAAAAACAAGTTTGCGGATATTTTTTATTAGTTAAGTAAAAGTAGAAATTAATACTAACAAATATTAATTATTTTTGGTCCTTTACCAGTGATGATTTTTCATATATATTTACATTTATTTATATATCTTTTACTTTATAAATATCTATTTATCCGGAGGGGTCTTATATCAAACCTTAAACTAATCCCTGAGTTTTTTTTTTAAAATAAATCTTGGAGTTAGTTGGGTTTTCTTCATCAATAACAGAACAAAACTTCATTGCAGAGTAAAATAGAAACAAATAAAGGAATATATTTTAAAAACAAGAGAAAACGTATTTTTGAGAATTGAGAGAACGTATTTCCCTACGCTAAAATGATAAAACATATTGGAAGAAAAAAAAGACGACGAAGTAGCTTATAAAATTTAATTGATTCATCACACGCAGCTGGTTTATTAAAACGAAATACGTTTAACTAATTTATCAATTGGAATATGGTCTTATACACATGAGAATTCGTTTAAAGAATGACAAAGAGGTTTGATAAATGGTCTCGACCCTAAAAATACATAGAATAGAGATCATAGTGGTAAAAGTAACAAAGCCCTCTCCATATGTATATTTTATTTATTTATCAAATGTAATAATTGGGTCGTGCATGTTGCTATGGTCAACTTTGTGAAAAAAAAAAAGCAAAAAACGAGAAAATGGAATGAGTTGGCCAGCAAGAGAGGCTTCAAAGAGTCACGAGACATGCAATCATCCTGATTTGAAACCACCCCATGATTTTACTGACAAGCAAACACATTGCAGTAAAGTCGAGTTATCATAAGTTGCGATATAACATAAAGTAAATATATAGAATTATGGAAAAGAACAGTGACAAAAAAAAAAGAAAAAGAGAAGGGAAAATTATTTTACAACTTAATGATTTATAAAAGGACCGGACATTATCAATAAATCTTTTTTTAAGGCTTATTTTGAAACAAAAAAAAAACTATGAGTGCCTTGAATTCTGAGTCCCCATTCTCCTTTTGAAATTTCATTTATATGTAATATGCATATTTCTTTGATATCTATTGGTAGTTGTTCTATACATCTCAAGTGCATTTTAGTTTGATTAATTTTTAAAATATTATTTAATTTTCCGAAATTTGATTTAAATAATTTGTTCAATACATATCTTTGGTATTTCAATTACTCTCTCTAATTTTTTGCTTCATGGTTTCTGGAATATTCATACGTTTTTTTTTTTTGCTAACATTCACACGTTGTATCAGATCCAAAGACAAGTACTGACCAAATACATGCAACATATTAGTTATTTAGAAACAAAAAAAGTAAAAAAAAATAGATGAAAAAGACTGAAGGGTACAAAGAATGGTAGAGAAAAGTTTGAAGAAGAAAGAAAGAAAAAAGTGAGTAATGGTGATGGTAATGGTAGGGATGGTGGGGAACATATCTCTTATTTATCTCTCCCCTTGTTTCTTCTCTCTCTAAAACATATTTAGAGAGTTTCTTTTGGTTCAAGCTAAATTCTTTTCTCCTTTTCTATTTGCTTCTTCAAACTAGAGGGTACCATCGCGATACATGTCAGTCATTATGATAACGACATTGTTTGAATGTTTCAGGCTCAAAACACTGTATTATGCATGTTTAATTTTGGGTTATTGATAGCAAAATTATGTTGGCAGGAAGTTCAAAATGTTACAAAAAGGCAGGATGTTCAAAATTTGTCTGAAGTTTTGTATTATATGTTTTAGTTAAAACTACACTTTGGTGTGATGATTTTTTTGAGGAAAAAATAGAATTTAATTTCTATACATCCAAACAAAGATTATAATTTTTGAACAGAGACCTTAATTCGAATATATTAACAATTTTTACATACTAAAAACGTTTCTAAATAGAATGGTTTGTTAAATATGGTATTTAAATTTGGACAATAAAGTATATCTTAAAAACATACCAATTAAAAAAAGGAAAAAAGAGAAGAAGAGAAGAAGAGAAGAATATAAGGGGTTTCTAATCATCTTGATTGGTCATGTTCAAGCTAAAGAGTGACCAGTTGAAAGAGAATTTGTGGAAGTGGAGGCGACAAAGCGAGGAGACACGTGGAAAAAGGCACGTGATGTGGGGAATGTGAAAATGTTGTCGATGGTGGTTTTATGGGCATTGTGTCTGCATTTTCTTGTGCTTGTCAAAATATTATGTTTTCAAGTGCGTGATGAGAATTGTGACGTCTCCTTAAGTCCATAGGCGAAGAATCTTTCATTAGCTCCTCTCTTTAAGGTTACGCATTCATTACTCATCCATCATGCTTGCCTCCCCTCTCTCGTTTCTCCCCCTTTATTTCTTGATTTGTTTCTTTCTTTGATTCTATTTATTACATGTAACATATAAAACCAAAGAACATGCATTTTTCTGGTGAACTTTTATATATGTTTATATTCAAATTCATAAGAGTATATCTTACTAAGAAATCTTGACTTCTTTAGCCACCAAAAGAGAAGCACCTAGCCGCAGATAAAGAAGTAATTTGATGTGTTTTGGTTTATGGCACGAAAAGATGATAGACAAAAAAGTAATACCTTTTTGGTTATACAGATTTAATTTTAAATAATTCACTTTAATTACTGGTTAGTTTTAATATTGAAAATAGTGTAGTATAAGTTTTTGGTTGGACTTGACTATTTGCTTTATGTTGAATAAAGTAACGATCAAAGAAATTGAGGAGTGTAACTAAAAGCGACGTAGATTAGAATCATCATGTGAAGCTCAAACTCTTGTCATGCTTGGATACTATGTAGTCCACGTGGACTATTTTGTTTTTTCTTTTCATAATTTAAAAAACATTATTAGCGACCTGATGACGTAAATGAGACGTGAGCAGTTGTTATTTGATTAAACAAATATTCTTAAATTCCGTCCTCGTTAATTAGACTTCTTTATGCCAAAAACATCTTTAAAGTGTCTCGCGGTTATAAAAAACCTTAACTATAGAAATGGTGTTTGTCGAACCCACGAATGCATCAATGCGCTCCACGATAATCTCATGCATTGCACTTGATCTAATTAATGAGGACGAAAATTTAAGTAAACTATGGTTTAAAATTTTTCAATGCACTTTGTTAACTGTTCTATACTTTTTTCAAGAAATAATGTTCTTTATCGAGTTAAAACATGTATCTCTTCTCTACGTTCATCTAACTCCTTAAACAGAGGCCTTACATTTTACTTTGATTAATATGATGAACATATATTCTCCATTCCACAGAGATTTTAGCTTTGGAGTTTTCACACATTTTAATAATAAAATTACAATTCTAAAAATAGCCTTGATTTAATAAATAATTTTCAAAAGAATTACTATATATAGTAGCTATCTTAGTTATTATGGATAAAATAGGTAAAAAAACTATAAAATTACATTGAAAAAATAATACAACAATCTTTGTGAAACAAATAAAAATCTTGGCAGGAGTATGTATGTGTAACAATGCCATTTTAACAAACACTTAAATAGAGTATATGTGTTTCAGTCAAATTTTCTTTCTTGTTAAAGCTGATTAATGTCTATATAAAATCATTTTTATTTGTTTATGGTGCAATATAAATCTACCATCAACAAGAAAATGTTATTAAGTAACGGTGCTGCGGTGCATGTATCTTATATCTACTCCACATATTTGTGATTTTAGCTAGATAACTAAATCCAACACTAATAAGTATATAAAAATCAGACAAACTATATACTCCTATATTTTTTTTTGTTAAACGAAGAGAACTAGGAGTCGAGTATTTACTCCGATGCAATACGTGCAAATTTAATTAGTTAAAAAAACAATACAAATTTAATTAGAACACAACACACCCAGCAAAAAAATCCGAGCACAAAGTCAAAGCCGACACTTTGACCAAGTATATGCGTGACATGTGTATTTGTCTGCTACATCAACAACATCTTTAACCACACTGTCTCATCATTCCACCATCTCCATTTTTTATATAAATTAAAAACAAACTTTCCCCAAGACTATATCAATATGTATTCCTCTTCTTCAAAAATATACTAAATTAATTAAAAACTATCCCCTATATATATACACTCACACGTTCAAATCATTAATCACCTGTTTAGATACAAATCATACAGAGAGAGAGAGAGAGAGAGAGAGAAGAATTAAAAATGGGAAGAAGAAGAAGCTCACCGTCTTCATCGATAGAAAGTAGCTGCAAA
Source organism: Brassica juncea (assembly GCA_018703725.1). NCBI lineage: Eukaryota > Viridiplantae > Streptophyta > Magnoliopsida > Brassicales > Brassicaceae > Brassica > Brassica juncea. The sequence goes on from CM031940.1 coordinate 9,234,755, forward strand.
AGCAACCCATATGGTGGCTCTTCGAGTAATACTCGGAACCTAAGCACGGACCTGAGGCTTGGGCTCAGCTTTGGATCATCGTCAGGTCAATATTACAACTGTGGAGAAAATCATGAATATGAAGTCGTTGCGGCTGATCATGAGATGATCATGGAAGAAGAAGAAGATCAAAACGAGTGTAATAGTCTTGGAAGCTTCTACGTAAAGGTGAACATGGAAGGAGTTCCTATTGGAAGAAAGATCGATCTGTTCTCTCTTAATGGATACCATGATTTGATCACAACTCTCGATTACATGTTCAACGCTTCAATCCTATGTAAGAATCTACACAAACATGTATACATATTCAAATATTAGTTGCATGTAGATCATAAACTATTTTATTGTTTTTCTAGAAAAAATATTTGTATACTAAGCATACAAATATTTAGTAGAAATTTATATATCGTTTTGTTTTGGTTCTTGTTAATATCATACTTTATTTTATCTTCCAATATGATCAATTCTATTTATATAGTTATATCTCTTTACATGTAGACCATAACTCATTCCTATATGAAATATGATTATTTTTTGGATTCCTAATGCAACAAAATAGAATGGGTTTCTAGCTATTTTAAACATGCATGGTATGTGAACAAGAAGAGTGATAGTATAGTGTTTAGTGAATAAATGATTAATAATAGTGAAAACTGAAACAGGGGCTGAAGAAGAAGAGATGTGTAGTGAGAAGAGTCACGTGTTAACGTACGCAGACAAGGAAGGTGACTGGATGATGGTTGGAGATGTTCCTTGGGAGTAAGTGCTTTTCTTATTTTATTTATTTTAATATCAAAGAATTAAACACACTTTTCAATTTTGTTTAGTGCGATAATGATGTAGAAAGTCTTATGGGTGTTTAATTGATTATGCTATAGGATGTTCTTGTCTAGCGTGAGAAGACTCAAGATCTCAAGAGCTTATCACTACTGATTAAGTTAAAGGAAAGCAAAGATGGAATGTAGAACTGACCAATACAGTGGGTGAAAAAGTTAGCTTTGTAATGATGTAAATCACATGTTGAAGGTTTATTCAAAGTTTTGTTTCTAGTTTATTACGTAATATTATCATTCGGTTATAATTTTTAAAGAGGAAAAAAAATCTTAAACCCTTCTTAAGAAGTTGAATTTTTGTTGTTTATTAAATTTTTAGTTTCAGAAAATTGCATTACTAGTTTATGATTTGGTATAAAAACTAAATCTTATATGAATCGATTTATTACATTACTAGTTTCGGTCAATTATCAAAATTTTAATTAAATATCTTTAATTTTTCAGAGAAACATACCGACGATTTTTTTTTAAACATACCGAAGATTAGTCTAATTCCGAAATACATTTTCTTTTCACACAAACAACAATAACTTTGTTCCCAAAAAAATTCAAATTCGGAACCACAGGTTTACATTTTGTCCCCAGCCAATCCTTATCACTAAGCTACAATTGTTGGCTATTTTTCTTCAGATCTGAGTTGTAATCTTATCTTTTGGATCAAACACTGATTAGAGTTTTGTTCTTATTATGGAATCTGTGATTGCATAAATAACTGATAACAAAACAAAAAAAATTCAATTTAAAGTCTCTTTGTGAAGATATTACACTTGTTCTGCTCACCAAAGCATTAAAAATCCCATACAAAAAAAAAACAACAAAAAAGCTCTCAATTCACTCTGATTATTCTCCTCACTGCACACAAATTTACAACAAAACAACAAAAAAGAAAAAGAACGAAAGCATCACTTTTGTAAAACAAAACCCCAGAGAAAAAAATTGGAAGGAAAATTTGAAGAGGTTTCTTCGCACTCAAGCAAACTGTGTGTGTTTCCCTTAGGTCAAACTTCAATAACTTACCAAGAAAGCAACCATGGTGATCTACTTAAACCACTCGATTTCTCCAGATTACTCTCTGATAACCCAAAACAGTCAGAGCTATGCTCTGGGAAGATACGCTCTTCAAAAGAATCACAAGTAATCTCCGGCGAAACCCACTGTGAATAGCCTCTAACATGTGAGCAATTCCATGGAGACTTCTTCGAGTTCTTCTTCACTGTAAGAGTAACATTAAGGAAACATATGTTCCTAAACTCATCTCCTTCTATACCTTCAAGAAGACCCGCCACACCAATATCTTCACCATTAACATTCTCAAACGTGATCTTCTCTATAGCAGGAAGTGCCTTGGGATCAAAGTTTCCATCAGGATGTTCACCGTACTTACCAGTGAACCTAATAGCTTTCTTCACGTTATGGAGCTTCACGTTAGACACGTGAACGTTTCTTACGTACCCGCCTCGTCCAGGAGAAGTCTTGATTCTGATACCGGTATTGGAGTTGAATAGATGCAGGTCTTTGATATAGATGTCAGATACGCCTCCAGACATTTCACTTCCTATGGCTATTCCTGAGCTTGAAGTGGTTTGACCCGTTAACCTATTGATCTTGATCTTGGAGCTCGGTCTTGCGTAGGATATTCCATACTCATCCCATCCACTTTTTATTGACACTAAATCATCTCCGGTAACTATGTAACAATCCTCTATGCAAACGTTGGTTGATGAATCTGCATTAAGAAAAATGGTGAGACCTTCTAAAGAATGATCTCTGATATTAACTCTATCATGGACAAATGTCACACATCAGAGTTTCGAAGGGTTATCAACTAATTTATAACAGATATTAGTCCATTCACTTATCAAATGGTTTTAGGTTATGGTTTTAGGTTGGAAGCTCATCTGACTTAATAACTCTACGAATAAAGTTTTGCAATGGAACTCACCTGGATCAACTCCGTCTGTGTTTGGAGAGTCAAGAGGAGCCAAGATTGTGAGATTCTTTACAACAACATCACTATTCAGACAACCAAAAACAAATCCATGTTTATCAGAACACAAGTTTAGCTGAAATCAATTTTTTTTTTCCTTTTTAAACTTTAGCTGAAATCTAATAGCACTAGATAAGTTAGACCAGACCTGCAGTAAACAGGATGAATGTTCCAAAAGGGTGAATTCAAGAAGGTGAGGTTGGAGATGATAAGACCAGTAGAGTTCATGAGCTCAACAAGATGAGGTCTTGTATAGTTTAGCTCTCCATTTCTAAACCAATCCCACCATACACTTCCTTGACCATCAATTGTCCCATTCTCACCTATAATCACAGTACCATCATCAGACTAACATCAACGTTTCAAAAACCAATCATCCATATACATTGTTTAACTAGTAGTACCTGTTATGACTACATCTGTGAGGTTCTGACCATATATAAGACTCCTATGCCTTCTACCAGGCAACTCTCTTCCTCGTCCATATGATGGTAATGGATCAACCACAGGCCAATTCTCCGAACTCTGATAAAGATGTAAAGTTGTATATAAGTGATCACATTTTGTGTAAATAACAAAATGTATGCTTGTAAGAGACTTGCCGTCGAGCCAAGAATGGTGGCACCCTTGTCTAGCCACAACGTTAGGTGGCTGATAAGGTCAAAACTACCGGTAAGCCACTGACCAGCGGGAACAAAAAGCTTGGCACCACCTTTATCAGAGAAAGAGTTGAGGTAGAACAAAGCGTTCTGAAAGGCTTTAGTGTTTAGAGTGACACCATCTCCCACAGCTCCAAACTCTGTGATCGATACGCTGTGAGGCCTGTGAAGAATCACCGAATTCGAATATTCACAATGCAGGCTTCCTCCAACACTGTACCAAGCACCATAGAATGCCTGTACCAGGAGCACATACCAGAGCTGCAAAAAAGCAAAACAAACATCAAATCAGGAAGAAAGAGGAAATCTATAACAGTAAATACATTGATTTCTAGTTTAAAATTATCAATCTCTTTAATCAGATTTCAGATCTCAACAGACAAGACATAGTATAACCAGATATGAGAAGACATGGCATTGGGATCTGAGTATGTTCATCATGTACAAGCAAGAGAGGAGATTGATAGAACTTACAAGGAAAGATCTCATCATATGAACAGAAGATCTGTGATCTACTTGAGCTCCACAAATTCAAAAAATCTTTACAAACAATCTGAGTTTATTTTGCTTCTCTCTCTCTCTCTCTCATAGACTGTAAAAGAAAAATAAATCAAAAATTTGAAAGAAGAGTTTTCTCGCTTTCTCTCTCTCATAAGAGAGTGAAGGCAAGTTGGAAAGAGTGATTAGATGGGGTCAGGGGTGAGAGGAAACAGGGGAACCCACAGTGGACAGCAAGAATCATTGAAAGTGACCAGCCAAAGATTCAAGCTGTAGTAGTAGTAGTAGCCTGTAGGTGGTGTAGGTCCATCTTCTTCTTCTTCTTCTTCTTCTACCTTCTCCGTACCATTTTTTTCCAGTTTAATGACTTTTTAAACAAATCAAAATCTAAAGAAGAAGAAGAAGAACATTCGATGAAATCTATGATGTCTGGAGATACCTTGTTCGATGTTCTGTTCTGTTAGAAAGAGACAAAGAGGGTCACAGATGACCAAAAGCCAGAAAAGACCAGTCTGTAAAATGAACACTCAGGAATCCAATTTTTTTTTTTTTTAATTATTTACTTTTTCTTTTGAGTTAGCATATTCCATGTGATCCGAACTCAAATAGTATTAGAAAGAAAAAATCTCTCTTTTTTTTTAACACAATGGGTGAGGTTCATCAGTTATCACGAGAAGAAGATGATGATGGATCACGTGACACGTGGCACGGATCTCTTCACATAAGTGAGCATTGACTATCTGCTAATGTAATTAATTACACTAGAACTTAAAAAAAATATTACAGTTTAGTAAAAATCAGACGTGCTTTTCGACACATGTGCTAGAGAAGCAATTAAACAATCATAACAAAGATTTTTAAGTATTGCATTCAAGTTCCAAGAAAATCACAATTATTTTTCGATTTGCAGAGCAAACCTTCAACTATACTTAAAATAAATGAATCAACTCTAGTCGATAAATTGTTATATACATCGTCTTTGTGGCTTTATATAAGGATTGTTTTCATATACTGTATTTCTCTACAGCTAGATTGAATATTGTTTTTAATTACAAACTTATATTCGGAAAGGAAGCAATACAATGGAGAAAATTAATAAGACAGACAGGGTAATGAGACGTGTTGTTGGAGTCTAATAGAACAATGCAACACCCATAATTACTACAGTATATACTTAATTATCCCTTTAACGAGATCAGCAAACATACCATCATCATGAACAGATACCGGATTATCAAGTTTAAGTACCCCAGCGTCCACTTAAATTTTTAAAAAAATGTCCATAGGTTTTGGACTCAGCCATACATACATCTCCTAGGACATAGGACGAGACCGAAACCATTTTAAATTAATTGTTTTTTAAGAAAACACGTCTCTTACAGCGGGAAACTGAACCTATACTCCGCTATATCTTCGTAGGTAATCCAAGAGTTTTAGCCAATATTTCAACTCTTAGTTTTCTAGTTTTTATTACTGATATGATTTATATATGCTTAACATTTGTATTAAATTAAAATTCACAAGAATTTCTTCAAAAAACAGAGCATCACACACACAAGAAAGACGAAAAAGCTTATTGAATATATCAATAACAATATCAATAGTCAATAATATATTTGCACTTATGTCAAAAAAAAAGATTTGCACTTGAAATGTTATATATTGGTTAAGCATCAAAACCAGACCAAAATCAAACTGAAGTAGAAAGAAAGACGCAACAAGAAGTAAACATGTCTCGAACCTAATAACTCTTTCCCCAATAAGTCTACTTCTTAGCAAGCTTTCCAGAAGCAAAACATAGAGTCCCTGCAAACAAAACATAATGTGCTTAACAATGCGACAAAAAAGCATTCGTCCTCTCTTCTCTCTCCTCACGAATAGAAGAAGAACTCCGACGAAACAATTGTTAGCTCCGGCCGTCCCCTCGACATCGCCGGAGGCGCCCCCCTCCTTTCTCTAATCTTGTTTTCTATTTGCTCCTCTCTTCTCTGATTCTCCTCGGTCGATATGCATACTATTCTGTGCCTGTCGAGGCTTCAACCAGAACTCCTCCGTGAACGATGGTGACTGAGCCCGGCTTCCTATGGAGTGGTGGCGATACTCAAGGCGGGACGATGAAGATGGGAGTCGGTTTTTAGGGTTGAAGTTTCTGTCAGATCTGATTTTCCTTTTTACATATCTACTATGAAGGCTTCGCAACGGCTGCGCGTGGAGAGGTGAGACGACTCCTCCACCACGGATCTACCTCCCTCTGTGGCAGTGAGATTTTTGGAGGAGATTTATAGCAGGCGGCAGAAGGAGGCTCGATCTTTGGTTTCCGGAGACGACGTGTTGCAAGGATCTTTGAAGACAGAATAGTCAACCGGAAGAAAAGTCTTTTGGTGGCGATGCACGGCGGAGTCCTATTTCCCAGTGCCGGTGACGATCTTGTGGTCGTTTCGGTGGTATGGCTTCGCACCTCCTGAAGCTGCGATCTGATTATACCAAACTCGTTGCAGTCGTTAAAGCCCGCTTTTCATTCCGAGTCGTGGTGCTCGATTTTTAGGCTATGGATCGTGACAGAGATTGCCGGAGACGGTGGGGTTAAACCGGAATGCGCTTTGGCGATGATACTATTGGTCACGGGCTGAACTCTGATTTTGGTAGACCAATAGTTCGATTGAATTTAGAACCGGTTTAGTGTCATGGTTCTCTAGTTTAATTTCTGTTATCATATCATGTGGTCAAAATTAGGGTTTAAGAGGGTCTTGGGATGAATTTTGTTTTCATAGTGGTGAAAAATACAGCAATGTACTCTAGGTTGCGCTGGTTCCGAGTGAGAAATCACCTAGTGAGTGTTCTAGGGTGTTGCTAAGATGAATTGTTGTATGTGTGGTAAAATTGGTGTGATCAAATGCTTTGTACCATTTCTAGTTGAATGAAAAGTTGATGTTGAGAAAAAAAAACATAATGTGCTTAACTAGTCTCAAACATAATGGTTTTATAAAATGTTTTTTTAGGTTACGCATAGTTTCAATAATTTTACTTTTTACACAATAAAAAATTACTACTATTGAAATAAGGAAAGATGTCAGTTTCGGGTTAAAGGCAAGCGAAGGCTTGTGAGCTTTTCTAATAAACCAATTTAGGCAATGAAATCGACTCAAGAAGACTAGATTGAGGGGTCTAATGACCTTTATCACTATAACCTTAGAACGAGTATAGTAACCCACAAGACCCAAGCCGTGGATTTCAAATCTGTTTTTGGTTTCTCAATCTCAACTTGCGATCTCATATTCTTTCTCTCTTTTCCTAAAAGTTCTTTTGAAACAAAGCATCACTTTATAGTTCATAGTTCAATCAAAGAGTTAAGAAAAATAACTGAAATAACTTTTGAGTCAAAAATATCATCAAATCAAAGCAGCACAGTGAACTTGAGAGTTTTTACAAGACAAATTGAACCAAAACATGATGAACACTTAGTAACTCCTGCCCCAATAGGTCCATTTCTTTGCAGGCTTTCCAGATGCAAAGCAGAGAGTGCCTGTACAAAGACAAAAAAAAAGCTTTTAACTAATGACAATAACAATCACGGGTCAACAAACTTAGAAAAACTCTGTTTCTGACCTTCAGGGAGTTCTGGCTGTTCAAATGGAGAACAGAGGGTTTTAGCTGCTCCAGTTTCACCTTTAGTACGTGCCTTGACATCTCTCTCCACTTCCTGCAAATAATGAGATTAAAATTGCATTCTCTCTCACAGTTATTTTCCACAAAAAGGCCGAAGAACAAGAGTTTTTTTTTTGCTGTTGTAACGCACCTCTTCATCGCACCAGGGAGCTAAGATAAGTTTCTTTTGGTTGAGAGCACTGATAAACTCATCCCAAGTCCTAATTTCTTGCACACATGCTTCCCTCTTTTGCCTCGCCACTTCGTACATGTTTTGCTGGATCTTCTCAAGCAGTTCCTTAACATGTTCGACTAAGCTACCTCTTGGGATATCTTCCTTAACTCCATTGTCCCGCCTCACAGTTCTGACCTATACCCATGCAAAACAAAGATAAATGTAACTACAGGTGTGTACATATTTAAACCACTGCCGAAGGAATAAAGGAGAGATATTCAGCAGGTTAAACCACACTGACCTGATCATTTTCAAGATCTCGGGGTCCAATCTCAATTCTCAACGGGACACCCTTCATTTCCCAGTTTGAGTACTTCCATCCAGGAGAGTAGTTGTCCCTTAAATCTTCTTCAGCACGGATACCTGCTTCACTCAAGGCAGAGACAGTAGCAGTACAAGCATCAAAGATTCCTTGGGTATTAGCATCTTTGTAGGGCACTGGGATCACAACAACTTGCACAGATGCGACTTTAGGAGGAAGTATCAGGCCTTTGTCATCTCCATGAGTCATAATCATTACTCCAATCTGTATACAAGATACGAAACTGAAAAGTTGACAAATGAGGACGAATAACCTAGGTAAATAAAAAATAACTCAAGATTTACCGTCCTGGTACTGTAGGCCCAAGAATTCTGCCACACCATTGCTGTCTCTCCTTTCTCATTCTCGTAGTTGATCTCAAACATCTTCGCAAAGTTTTGTCCCAAACAATGAGAAGTTGCACCTTGTACACCACGACCCGTGTTCGGAATGAAAGCCTACAAAATCAGTTTTTAATCCATAAAGAATAAATCCATCAGAAGAAAAGAAGAAGAATGTGTCTCTGACTCGAGCATAGAAAAATTACATACCTCTACACTTGTAGTGTAAAGCCCCCCAGCAAACTTCTCATTTTCACTCTTCATGCCTTTCACAACTGGGACTGCGAGATACTCTTCGTATATGCGACGGTAAAGCTCCAAAATTTGAAGGACCTGAGAACAGTTGAAGCATTAAGATAAATGGTATTAAGCTGCGAATAACCCCTGTTTACAGCAAATAAGTTCAGTTACCTCTTCATCTGCTTCTTCTTTCGTGGCGAAAGCAGTGTGCCCTTCTTGCCACAGAAATTCGCGGCTCCTGCAATTTAAAAACATTACAATGGGCTATGAGCCTATGACAAAGAAACTTCTGTGTTTGAGGGTTTAAAACCATACAAAAAGCCAGTATCTACGGCAGAAATACTAGCTAAATAAAGCTGCACAAGCAAGAAAACTAGAAAACAGTAAAAGACGGTTTAAGTACCGGATAAATGGGGTTGGGTTGCTGAACTCCCATCTAACAACATTGCACCACTGGTTAAGCTTCAAAGGCAAGTCACGGTGGCCCCTTATCCACTTGCTGTAGTAAGGGTACATCACAGTCTCACTGGTTGGACGAATAGCAATTGGGACTTCCAAGTCAGATTTGCCCGATTTTGTAACCCAAGCAACCTAAACAAACATTTTAAGGGAACAACTCTTTGCCACAAATAAAATTCCTTCAAGATTTAAGATACACACACACATACCTCTGGGGCGAAACCCTCGATGTGGTCCTTCTCCTTCTCGAGGACACCAGGAGATACAAACAGAGGGAAGTAGCAGTTCTTGACCTTCATTCTCTTGATTTCCGCATCAAAGAAAGTCTAATAATGGGAAGTCAATGAAATCAAAAAGGATCAAACTTCTTGATTCCAGTTCTTCCTATCATTGTGATTGACATAGATAAGTAAAAGAACGATGGTACTAACCTGCATAATCTCCCAAATGGCCATCGACCATGGCCTAAGGATATAACATCCAGAGATATCGTAGTACTCAATCATCTCGTGTTTACAAACCTACACAGACATTAATAAAAGCCGATGTCATAAATCTTCTTGGAACAAAAACAAATGTTGGTAACGAAAAAACTGAGTATAAAACAAACAAACCTCAGAGTACCATTCCCCAAAGTTCTCATCTTTCTTAACGCTAAGTCCAAGACCTGTCTCCTTCTTGACGTCCTTCTTCTTCTTGCCGCCGCCACTGGCACCAGCCTTGTCAACCTTCTCTTTCTTTCCACTTGCACCAGCCATTCCAACCTTTTCTTCTCTCTGAATGCATTACAAAAGTGATACGTTTATCAGACAAAGCATCACCCAGTAAAACCTAAGCACTAATCGAGGGCTACTTCAAGATCTGTTAATCGATTCAGACTACAGATTCCCAGAGAAACGAACCAAATCTCAATCGATTCATAAAGCAAACATAACACATTCGAGAGTAAGAGAAGAAGAAGCTAACCAAATCGCCGGTGAGCTGAGAACAGCGGAGAACAAACAACAGCGAGCGAATCGAGAGAAAACGTTACAACTTGTAAACACTTTTGACTCACCACTTTAGCGACCTTTCTCACTAACCTACGTCCAGTTATATCTCGCCACGTGTTAAGTCTCATCTCTATCTACGCTTATTCTCGATTTAAAATGGGCTAGGCCCAAATAGTACTCAATAAAGTCAACGTTCAATGTATTAACTATACTGTTTTTTTCTTTTTTTTTGAACACATGCATTAATTATACTGTAATGGAGAAAAAATGGATAATATTCTAATCACATTCCACATTGGCAACTTGAATAATGGTTAGTTCATGGAAATGCTATTTTATAAACCGTGAGTGATAATCACATGTCACATAACCTACAAATAGCCCATATTATTGGCCCAATAAAGCCCATATTACAAACTCTGGTCTAATTCTTTAATTTCTTCTTTAATCAAAGATTAACGTTATCGTTTAGCGTCGTCTTTATCAAGATGAATTAAAAATCAAAAAAAAAAAATCATTAAATTTTGAAAATATTTCGCAGTCGTTGTCGGGAAGCGCAAAAGTGTCACCGCACCACTAAATCGAAGACGAAACCCTAGAGGGAGGAGATCCTTATCCCGATGGCGGCGGACGATCGGCGGAACGGCGATTCGTCGAATCACAACCACCGCGACCCGAAGAAGCCGCGCCTCTCCGAGTTCCTCACCGAGTCGGACATCCGCTCCGAGTTCGCTCACCACCAGACCGGCGTCGCCAGGATCAACAACGGCAGCTTCGGCTGCTGCCCGAGCTCCGTCCTCGACGCGCAGCGCGAGTGGCAGCTTCGGTTTCTCCGCCAGCCGGACGAGTTCTACTTCAACGGTCTCCGCCGCGGACTCCTCGCGTCTCGAGCCGTGATCGGCGACCTGATCAACGCCGAGGACGTAGACGAGGTGTCGCTGGTCGATAACGCGACCACGGCGGCGGCGATTGTGCTTCAGAGAGTCGGACGGTGTTTCTCGGAAGGGAGGTATCGGAAGGAAGACACTGTGGTGATGTTTCACTGTGCGTTTCAGAGCGTGAAGAAGTCGATTCACGCGTACGTGTCGCGCGTGGGAGGATCCACCGTTGAGGTTAGGTTACCTTTCCCTGTGAATTCGAAGGAAGAGATCGTCTCTGCGTTTAGGGAAGGGTTAGAGAGAGGTAGAGCGAACGGTAGAACGGTTAGGTTAGCTATCATTGATCATATAACGTCGATGCCGTGTGTTTTGATGCCGGTTCGGGAGTTGGTTAAGGTCTGCAGAGAAGAAGGTGTGGAGGAGGTTTTTGTTGACGCGGCTCATGCTATTGGGAGTGTTAAGGTTGATGTTAAAGAGATTGGTGCTGATTACTATGTTAGCAATCTGCATAAGTGGTTCTTTTGTCCTCCCTCTATAGCGTTTTTCTACTGCAAGAAACGTGGTTCTGAGTCTGATGTTCATCACCCTGTGGTGTCTCATGAGTTTGGGAATGGTTTGGCTATAGAGAGTGCTTGGATTGGGACTCGGGATTACAGCTCGCAGCTTGTGGTTCCGTCTGTGATGGAGTTTGTGAACAGGTTCGAGGGAGGGATCGATGGTATAATGAAGAGGAACCATGATGAAGCTGTGAGAATGGGGTTGATGCTGTGTAATGCTTGGGGGACGAATCTTGGGTCACCTCCTGAGATGTGTGTTGGGATGGTTATGATCGGTTTGCCTTCAAAACTCTGTGTTGAAAGCGATGATGATGCTACTAAGTTGAGGTCGTATCTGCGGGTGCATCGTTCAGTGGAGGTTCCAGTTTATTTTCTTGGGTTGAGGGATGGTGAGGAAGGAGTGAAAGACAAAGACAGTGGGATAATCACTGCGTACGTTCGGATTTCTCATCAGATTTATAACGAAACAGAGGATTACGAGAGACTGAGAGACGCAATAACAGAGTTAGTCAAGGATCAGATGACTTGTCAAAACCTTCCTCCCGTGTAGTAAGCCAGGTATGTCTTAAATTCACAATCTAGAGTTGACTCAAGCAACATGTATATCTAGTAAAATGCTTTATGTCTTGTTCTATTCTCTTTGTGATGTTTGCTTGATTGTATATGAAAACCAAACCCATTATGGCGATGTGTGCGCGTCTTCTAAAAGTGAATACTGTTGTTGTGGTTTGGTAGCAGGTAGTTTGATATATTCCGGTGTAACAATAAGGCTTTAGAGGAGGAGCCACAGCCACCAGCCAAGGTCCCGGAGGTAACTTTATTTTTGATGAGCTTGTGGTGGAGCGGCGTGCAATGGAAGAAGCTAACTTTGAGGAGGCTTTTTAATGTGTTTTTGAACTTTTAACACCATTTGTATAATTATTGTGCAATAAAGTCATTGTTCATTAGACATTCTTCATGCAAAATCTGTATTTCATTCCGACAATTTTTCATTATCTAAGACATTTTATTTGATTAACATGTTTATCTATGCCGAGGTACTAAACTGATCAGATGAAACCTGTAGGGTCAAACTAGAATAAATAAAAACTCGATGGGTATTTGTGGAAATTTAAAAACTTGAGAAACATTGACGTGTTCTCTCGGAGAAATTTAAAAATAAAACTTGAGAAATTTAAAAATAAAAACACGTCTGTTTTGTCGGAGAAAGAAAAGTTTGTTATTAAAACTTGCCAGAGCCAACGGAAGTTGTTGTTGCAAAGACGAAGAAGAAGATGGCTGAAGAGACACTGAAGCCTATTAGGTTACTCAATTTCGTCTCCGAGGAACAGGTTCTTGTGCCTCTCTATCGAATCCTTAGCTTTGCAGTAGATTCGATCTTAATAACTTTCTGAGCAATTGAATTTGGTGTGAGGCAGTTAGAGGAATCGAAGAAAGAAAGAGGCGAAAGGGTTGAAGATGGAACCTTCCAGAGAGACAGGGCTTTGTACGAGGTTTTTCTCCTTCCTCAGTCTTTTGATCAGATTGCAGCTGAATGATTATTGAGTTTCCCGTGAGTAGTCATTACTATTAACTCTCTTCATGGAAGACTAAGAACAATGTTTGCCTTTTAATTTCAGATTTTGAAAGAGAACAAGGACAAGAAGGACGCTGAGTTTAACGAACGATTCAAGCATAGTTAGCCACTCTACTTTTTTGCACACTCTAGGAGAATAATGTAGTGTTAACTCTTCTTTTTGAATTGGATTTGTCAGGACCACCCAAAGCTCTTGATGAAGAGGAGACTGAGTTTCTCGATAAACTCGAGATGGTGAGTCAGTCTTTGCTCAATAGTTTCTTCCCTGTTTATTCAACTTATCTCTTAGTGCTTGCATATAGCATATGACCAACGTAAGACATTGATGGGTTGATTGATGTTAATAAACTATTGACTATCCGTTATGGAAAGAAAGAATCATGACTAGATGGCTATTCATCGTAATCTCTTCATTTGCATTTGTAGTCAAAGAAGGAATATGAACGGAAATTAGCAGATGAAGACGAACAACAGATTCGTAGTTTCCAGGTAAATTTCTTGTGAATCTTGACAAAAGACAGCTAAACTGATCTAAAATGGATCAACCTTGGATTTGGTTTTTTTTTTCAGGCAGCGGTTGCAGCACGATCAGCAACCCTTCAAGAACCAGAAGAAGCTGCACTTCCACCACCAGCTCCAACCACTAAAGTGTGTACCTCGTGTTCTTCTGTTAGATGTTTACTTGAGCATTTGAAACCACCTGGGTAATTTAAGTTTCTTGATCTCTTTTATAGGAACAAAAGACAACCGGGAAGAGAAATTCTGGGACCCGTCCATTTAACACCATCATAAGAGTCAAACCACAACCTAAGAAGGTTAAAGCGACAGAAGAAGAGAAGAAAGATATCTCAGCTCCTTTAGATTCTGCAAAAGCCAATGTCGCTACTAAAACTCTGCACACAGGTTTAGCCTTAGTCTCGTATAGTGATGAAAGTGAAGATGATGATTAGTATTTTTCTAATTTTTTTTTTCTGCTGACACAAGAATCTACAAACATTTAAATGAATCTATAAATTGAAACTTTTCAGTGTCAATTCCACTGTATATTACTCACAAATAGTAATCCATGAAAAAGAACATAAATGTTTATGTAGAAGCACTCAGATGAAGCTGTACTAAAGAAGCATAGACACCATCTTTGATACCAATCAAAGTGTCATGCTTTCCTTTCTCAACTATGACTCCATTCTTAACCACTGCTATTACATCTGCGTTCTTGATTGTTGATAACCGATGTGCCACCACCACGGTTGTTCTGTTAACCATTACCCGGTCCAATGCATCCTGCACCACACGCTCTGACTCAGCGTCTAGAGCGCTTGTTGCTTCATCTAGTAGCAACACCTTAGGGTCTTTAACAATTGCTCTCGCTATAGCTACTCTCTGCTTCTGCCCGCCTGATAACTGAACTCCTCTCTCACCCACCATTGTATCATAACCCTGCAACAGTAAATACATCTCTTAGTTTATTATGAATCTGGAACTTAGGGCTGCACATTCAAGCCGTTGAAACTACCTGTTGCAGTCCACTAATGAATCCATGAGCGTTAGATAGCTCAGCTGCAGATACGATTTCAGTTTCAGAAGCATCTCCTCCTTTCCCATAAGCAATGTTTGCTCTGATTGTTTCATTGAACAAAACAGGTTCTTGGCTCACCAGTCCGGTTTGCTGCCGTAGCCATTTCAGCTGCAAGGTCTTAATCTCAACTCCATCTAGAGTGATCTGACCAGAGTCAGGATCGTAAAACCTCTGCAGCAACGCAATCACTGTGGATTTCCCGCTTCCGCTCTCTCCAACCAAAGCTATTGTCTGAAACAGAGTGAGAAAAACAAAAGAACAGAGTTCAAGACATAACTGAACAGAAGACCAAACTGAAAACGTGTTTCGAGATCAATGTCTTACCTTTCCGGCTCGAATAGACAGACAAAGATCCTGGAAGATCTGAACATCTGGTCTTGAAGGATATTTGAAACTGATATGACGAAGTTCAATATCTCCTTTAACATTATCAAGAACTCTCCCAGACTCATCACTTGGATCAATCTTCGATTCTCTGTCTATAACCGCGAAGATGGATGCAGCTGCATTGCTAGCTTTGCTGGAATCAGGAGACAATGAACTTGACTGAGATATAGCTACAGCCGCCATGGTCAAGGCGAAGAAAACCTGAAACAATATAGCTTTTAAAAGGGTACAAAACACTCAAGAATCTTAGTTGATTGTCTGAAAATTCATTTTTTGGTTTCATTACCCTGAAAACAGAATCAAAGGTTGTTTTGCCGTCATCAACAAGCCTTGCGCCGGCATAGAAACTGGCTGCGTAAGAAGCAAAGAGGACAAAGAAAGAAACTCCGAACCCAATACCACTAACTATGCCTTGACGTATTCCTGTCTTCATAGGACCTTCACATTTCTTCTTATACATTTTCATCACTTTCTCCTCTGCACAGAATGAAGCAACCGTTCTTATGCTCCCCACCGCATCGTTCGCTACTTGGCTCGCTTCCTCGTACATTCTCTGCCAACAGTATATCAATACTTTCATCAACACAAAGACAACTTCAGACTCAGGACCGGATCTGGACACAACGCTATGAAACATTGGTTTTGGATCCAATTTTTATTTTTTTATTAAAGTTCTTAAGAAACATCTACAGCTCCTAAAATCTCAGAACCGGCCTTGTTCTGATTGAAACTATAACTTTTAGTGGAGATGACCTTGTTACCTTTGCATCTGCACTGAAGCCAACCATGAACTTCATGTAAATATAACCGTTAAGCCCAATCAATGGAAGCATCGCCAAAACAATGAAAGCTAACTGCCAGCTCGCCACAAAAGCAATAACCACACCAGCCGTTACAGACGCAAGATTCTGTACGGTTTGAGCCAATGCATCTCCAACTAAGCCACGGACCGTAGCAGCATCAGCAGAAAGCCTAGCTCCAATAGCACCACTCGAGTTCTCAGTCTCATCAAACCATCCAACTTCCATATGAACCACTTTCTCAAAACACATTGATCTTATCCGCTGCACCAGTTTACATCCCGCTATAGAGAAAAAGATGGTTTGTGCCGGGAAGACCACCATTGAAGCTACACCAAGAAGCATGAAGATGATTGCCCAAAACCTTGTATCGGATTTTAACTGCTCAGGTGGTTTGAAGAACGCTTTGATCACGCTTGAGATGAGGATCCCAAAGATGGGAAGTATCACTCCGTTTAGAACCGCTGCTATAGATCCAAGTATAAGCATTGGAATCTCTGGTTTGTTTAAAGCAGCGACTCTAAGGAATGATACTTTCTTGATGGGAGTAGAAGCCTGTCCTTGTTCTGGTTTGTCTTCGTTGGTTGTGTCTATGCCTGCTGGAAAACCAAACATAGAGAAAGAAGATGATCTTTTGCTTAAAGACCGGCTTAGCGATGATTTTCTCAAACTAGACCGTTTCATAGACTCCATTGATATCTTCTGCTCATCCGTTGGGTCTTCTGACTTTTTGTTATCTTCCTGAAGACGTATGAGCTGAGAGTAAGCTCCTTCAGGGTCTTTTAGGAGCTCAGAGTGGGAACCTGATCATATGTTTATGTTCATCAGCAACTTACTATCAAACAGAATAGGAGACATTTGTACACGTATGTGTTTTAGTTCTTACCTTTCTCAACGATCTTTCCTTGATGAATCACAGCAATCATGTCTGCATTTCTCACTGTGCTCAATCTATGAGCGACAACAACAGTAGTTCGGTTAACCATGATCCTGTCAAGAGCTTCTTGAACTATTCTCTCTGACTCTGCATCAAGGGCACTTGTTGCTTCATCTAAAAGCAAGATTCTTGGATCTTTTAAGATCGCTCTCGCCACAGCTATCCTCTGTTTCTGTCCACCCGAAAGCTGAGTCCCGTGTTCCCCAACCATCGTGTCTAAACCCTGCAACATACAGTTAATTTCAGTTACATCTACAAGCTTCATTAAAATGAAAACAGAGACAAAACAGAGACGAAACAGAGACAAAACAGAGTGAAAACAGAGTCAAAACAGAGGAAGGTAAGTAGAAAATCTCAAACCTGAGGAAGCTTATCAATGAACTTAGATGCATTTGCAAGCTCTGTAGCCTTACGAATCTCTTCAACTGTAGCGTCTTCTTTCCCGTAAGCGATGTTCTCTTTAATACTCGACGTGAACAGAACAGGTTCTTGACTCACAAGTCCTATCTTGCTTCTGATCCATTTCAGCTGAAACTCCTTAAGGTTAACTCCATCGATTCTCACTTCACCGCTCTGTGGATCATAGAACCTCTCTATCAGACTCACAACAGTAGACTTCCCACTTCCACTCTGCCCAACCAGAGCCACCGTGGAGCCACTCGAGATAGAGAGCGAAAACCCGCGAAAGATCTGCTCCTCTGGTCGCGCCGGGTAGCTAAAGTTCACATCTCTAAGCTCTATGTCTCCTCTCACATCATCAAGAACCTTCCCGGCTGTATCAGAAGCATCAATCTCCGGCTTTCTTTTGATGGTTTCGAACATTTTGTACGCAGCGGCTTGACCAGCTGCAAACGCGCTTAGACAAGGAGACGCTTGTCCTAACGACATGGAACCGGTTAGAACCGCGAAGATGATGATGAGAACTTGCCCTCCCGTGTACCCTTTCTCCAGTATCATCTTCCCACCGTACCAAACCGCTAAAGCGTAAGTGCAAAAGATGACAATGTTGAGCGTACCGAGACCAAGCCCTGTGGAAGCTCCTTCGAACACACCTGCTCTATAGGCAGAGACGAGATGCTTGTTGTAACTGCTTATAGCTTGTTTCTCTCCTGTGAACGATGCAACCGTTCTTATGGACCCAACTGTTTGCTCAACCACAACCGCGGCTTTGGCATAAGAAGTTTGTCCACGTGAAGCCATTTTCGAAATGACGATAGCTAGAGCTGCACCAGACAATACTAGAAGTGGTATTGAAGATACCATGACTAATGTGAGAAGCCATCCTTCAATGAAAGCTATCACAAATCCACCGATAAAAGTTGATATCAACTGTATAGCCTTACCAACCTGCAAAAGAAACAAGAAAGTTTAAACCCTTGTGCCTTTGAATCAAAGATTGATAATGTTTTTTGGGGGCTAAGGTGCTACCTTCTCACCCATGGCGTCTTGTATAAGGACAGTGTCACCAGACATTCTTCCAACAACTTCTCCTGTGTTTGTTTCGACATCGAAGAAAGCTATGTCTTGTCTCAATATGGTTTTTAGATATAAACTTCTTATTCTTCCAGCTTGTCTCTCCCCAGAGATCATCCAACCAGAAACCTCTGTTTATATACATACAAAACATAAAGACCAAATCTCTCACATTCGAAACACTGTAGATTTTTAGAGAAAAAAAAATGAACTTGTATCTTACGGAGTAGAGCTGCCACTAGAGTTCCTAGTCCAAGGTATACAAACTTCAGAGCAACCTGTGTGTAATTTTGTACTAAAGATCAATCATTGTCTAAACAACAGAGGTTAAAAGAGTAGAGAGACTGTTTACTGTTATTTTCTTTACCTTGGCGATCTTGCCAGAAACATCTGAACTGTTTTGGTTCTGTCCGAACACATCAATGACATCTCCGAATAGGATGGTCATGATAGGGAAGCCAAGACCGTTGCCCACGGCACCAATAGTCCCGAGGATCATCAATATGATGTCAAAGGAATCTGCAAATGCAAACAGCTTGTGAAACGGCACAGTTTTGGTCTTGTCGTCGTCTTGTTTCTTTTTCTGCTCTTCTTTCAGAACAGACTCTGTCTTAACCTCTTTTTCTTCTGGATGGGTTTTTGAGTTGGAGGTCTCTGCTTCTACTTTGTTTGGTGAATCCACCTTCAGACTTTCCTCTGATTCTATTACACTATCCATTGTCTTATGATCCTGTGTGAAAGATAGAAAAAGCCTATTAAGAAAACCAAAGCTAAGGATTTCAAGATTAGTGTTCACCAACCAACGAGAAATTGTGCTAAAGATCGAAATTCAAGATCTAATATGAATAAAAGTAAGTAAAGTTGGACTGATAAAAGACCACAGACATCAATAAACTTCATTCCAGGAACAAGTTCAAGAACTTACAAAACAGAGAAATTCAAGAACCAGTTCAAAAAACCCAGAAACCAGTTCAAGAACTTAGAAAAAAAAACAGAGAGGCATGTACCTTATAAACAGAGACTTTGTTTGTTTGATAAAAGCAGTGGAATATTAGTTTGTGGAGGAATAAATATACACGCTTGTTCGTTACTTGAAGAAGAAGCAGTGATGAATATTAAAAAGTTCAAGAACTAGTTAATTCATGGTCAAGAAAAAAAAGACTATAGTCGTCAAAAACGACCTTGTTGACGTGACAGGACAGACGCCAAGTTGTTTGTTTGGTCTCTTCTCTGAGGATAAGTCTTATTACCAACCCAACTTTGTTGAATAAAATCAGAGGAAGCTTCTAAACACAGAGAACAAAGAACACAAAATAATATTTTCATACGATTTATTTCAAACTTGGTTTGACTAACCAACTTTTACTTTTCTCTGTTCATACAATATAAAACATTGGCCATTAGCCCCATTTCTAAGCTGGGTATCATTACTCGATACTCGCCTTATACTCGTGACTCTCGTGACTCGACCAATATTCGCTTTGAAAAACCAAATACACGCCGTTAGTAAGGCAAGTAACAAATCAAAAAATTTCACTACTCGTAAGGACAAGGCAAATATCAAGTATCGTTTCATTTTTGTTACCTGTCTCGTTACTCGTTATTTGTTACTCGTTCTATAAAATACTCGTTAGCTTAACTTCAAATGCTTATAGAAATTTGGTCCAAGAAATTGCTTAACTTTGGATGAAGAATAAAAGGTTAGAATATATCTTATTTTCTTACATTGTTTTATATTATCACATACGTTTAGTTTGCATTTAAATATTTTATTTTGCAGGAACAAAATGTTTTTTGGTTTTGCAGGAGCAAAACATGATCAAGAAATAGACAAAAATCTTTTTTGGAACACCGAAATAAAATGGAAGAACAATGAATTTCATATGGTCTTCCAAATATTTTGAATACTTATTTTCATTTTTGTCTCTACTTCTTTCTAAATTCATGTGATTATTGGATGTTGAAAATTTAGAATATGTATTTTTTTGTATGTAATTAAGAGCCAATTATTTAATTTTTCAACTAACAAGGCAAGACAAATTACTTGCAAATATCAAATATTTGTTCCAAGTACTTGATAAAACAAGTACTTGTTTCAAGCAAGTCAAGTATCGAATCGAAAAACAAATTACTCGGATAAACCAAGTCAAATAGCAAATAACCGAGAATTGGCAAGTACTTGCCTTGTGTCCACCCCTTCGATATCTATATTGTATGATGCTATTCTTCACAAGCAGACAAAATCACAATTCATTTTGTATCTTTTATATATGCAACTTGCACGATATTCTTCATTTCCCGGGCCATGGTATCATAGATTATTCTTGAATGATTAAAAAATATTACAAAGTAACTATTGTTTATTTGACAAATCACAAAACGTTACCTAAACTTTTTCTTTACATCTTGTCTTTGTTTTCTATATTATGATATGATCAGAGAAAAGATGTTTACATTCATACTACAAGATCTTATCAGCCGTACCTTGCAAGACTTGAACAAGGCCTAAACACTTGGTAGACGTGGCGAGTACTGTGTTATATATTTTATTTGGACATTCATGCTCGATTTCCTCTTTTGTCTGGACAACTGATTCATCTTCTTTGTTGTTATCTGTGATTAATCTGTGAAAAACATTCATGAAGTTTTACTGTTCTTGAAGAATATTTTTAGAGCTTCTCAAAAACGATTAACACTTACCAGTGGATAGACTCTTGCGAAAACAGGGACTAAGGACAAAACTCCCGACCAGAAGCTCTTCTCCATCAAACCATACGAACATCAAAAAAAAAAGTCATACGAACATCTATTTGCAGAAATCCTTTTAACACTGTCGGGTAAGCTTGGATTATCTTGATTTTCTTTGATTACTATATGAAACTGACATAATAATCAAGCAGTAGAAGGATCTGTAGTCAGATTAATTTTTTGGGAGACAAACTCAAAATAGATCAAAACAAGTAAAAGAGACATTTACAACAAGGAATCAATATAAAGCTCTGAAGAGAGCTAACACATGATATTTTCAGAAGCTGTACCGATTAATCCTTCTCTGTTTTGAATTACCATCGATGGATGAAAGATCGACTGACCGTCAACATTCTTCTACAAGTTCTGGTAAGAGAATATCTGTCCCTTTTTTCATTTTGCTTTAGTTGGTTTAAGAACGGTCACATAGCTAGGAAGAGTTAAGATTTTGGTCAAATGGGTGTACGAGAATGATGGTTCGGGTTTTGTTGAATAAGCACAGGCCGTTAAAGCAACATTATTGGTGGATATATGATTTAGAGTATCATAATAATAGTATTTTTGATAAAGGAAAATGCATAACGAAAATTGTTATCTTCAACTTCTTATAATATAACAAGTGGCAAAAGGGTATCTAGTACATGTTTCGAAAGATCAGGGCAGAGAACTCCTCCTCCTTTATTCATGCTCTCTCTCTCTTCTTTTTCATTTTTTTTCTTTTTCTTAAATAACTAGATATCATGTTAGATACTCTAATGGATGTGTTCTTAGTTAATTTTTTGCTCACCAACGAACTCCAAATAATATCTTATATAAACCAAAATAGGTTTTAAACCCCAACCTATCACATTTATATTTATGGAACCAAAAATGTTTAATTTGAAAATAAAATTGATACTATATTGTCAATATTGTTTCTACTACAAAAACTAATAAGGTTGCATACTATATATGCATGATTGTGCATATACATGTTGACTTTTATATATTTGTCATTTTGGGTGGACAATAAAACAGGTTAGTTATTTAATATTCACATGAGTTGTAGCAAATGTAGTAAAAAAATTATCATATACAAAAATTTACATAATTAGCAAAACAAATTGCAATACAAAAATTCACATAGGTTACAGAAAAAAGTAAAAATTAATGTTTTTAGTATTAAAAACATAAATTTATATAAATTGAATAAAAATATATAAAAAATGAATTCGCGCTTTGAAAACGCAG
Source organism: Brassica juncea (assembly GCA_018703725.1). NCBI lineage: Eukaryota > Viridiplantae > Streptophyta > Magnoliopsida > Brassicales > Brassicaceae > Brassica > Brassica juncea. The sequence continues at coordinate 9,257,149 of CM031940.1, forward strand.
ATCAAAATCTAATTGTTTTTGAATGTTGATTTTCATAAAGATTTATTGCCTAATTAATCTTTAATAAGATAAAATTAAACTACATTTTAAAAAACAAAATAGTCTCTATGATTGGTTATTTATTTATTTTAAAAAGCCAACATAAGATTAGTAATATAATGGGAGCAATTATAATTGTTATAATTAGGAAAATACTAAAAAAATATTATGTTGCAAGCTTTACAAATAAAGTTTATAAATAATTTGTGAAATGCCTGTATCACAAGGGTATAATTTATATGCAACTTGACATATTCAATATAGTTTGCAAAAATTATATTAAATTTAGTTAATATCAAACACATATATACAAATTAAATTTTTTGAAATAGTAAAAAAAATAAAATAAAAAATTTACCCGCCATTTGAAAGGGCGAGTCAGAATTCTAATTATTGATTATTCTTGAATGATTAAAAATATTACAAAGTAATTATTGTTTATTTGACAAATCACAAAACGTTACCTAAACTTTTTCTTTACATCTTTTCTTTGTTTTCTATATTATGATATGATCGCATAGCACTTCAATACGTAACGGATCAAATTTTAACTTTCCAAAGCAGCCAATGAATTTTCTTAGACGTTCTCCAGATATAAATCATTTGTTTCTTAATACATTATTGGAATTTTGATTATTCCATTTTGTTAAGGAACTTGAGATGTAAATATTTTATATTAAAAAAAAAGATGTAAATCTTTTACTCTTCATCATTATGTCCAGGAACAATTGGATTGGAAGTGGGCTTTGATTTAGTAATGTAGGGTTCACTTTGCTTACATATTACACTGTAGCTTCTAATAAATATTTCCCAAGATGAGTCTCTATTCTCATCATTATCTGTATACATAATAGCATTGAGTCAAAAACATAGCAACGCAAAAAAGAGCTATATTTATCAAACTAGTGTTTACACATATGATATTACAATAGTATGTTGGTTTGTTTATTTTACTAGATTTTTGAGTTCAAAAGATTTTTTTTTTGTTTTTTGTTTAGTTTTTGCTAGTGTTTGAAGTTATATTTATCAATCACGTTTAGTTTTTATTGTAATAGAAAAAGATAGGGATATATAGAAATACCAAAGTCGATAAAAGAAATTCATTATTTGGAGTTTAAAAAAGAAGAGGTAAAAGAGCTGAAACAACATGATCTTTTTTCTATTTTGCACGTGAAACAAAAGCAATCTTGTACAAACTTCATCCCTAATGTCTAGAGCCCTATATTGTTTAATAATATCCAAAAAGAGCCCCTGATTCTCAGAGACGAGGTCGTATCATTCATTAGTCATTACATTATCATATAACTGTCTTAACGTTACTATTTTTTTTTTTCTTACAATCCAAGCTGGACAGGCACGTTGGCTTCTTGAATCCAATTAGCCGGACCCACCCAGTTAGCTACGGTGAAACCTTCAACCTCTTTCGCAGACTTAGCCGCCTTAGTCCAAGGAGGCCTCGCATTAGTTTTAGCTCCTGGCCCACGGTTATTAAACTCAATGTATTTAGCTGTTTTGTGGTTTTGCTCTCCTTTCCACTCGGTCCATCCTTCTGGTTGAATCGAAGCACTAATCTCACTTCCAATAATCACAGCCGTGGAATATTTCTTCCACGGTCGTCCTAGATACGATTTGACTTTCTTGTCACCTATAAGATCCTTGTCAGGCATGATACGACAGTTCTGGAGAACGATACCGATCTTGACCGCTGCACCCTTCTCGTTACCATCGGCTGTAACGTAGTTGGACTGTCCGGGGCTGCCCTTTCGTAAGAGGAGCAGAGAGTTTTGGATCACTGTTGCGGATTTTCCGAAGATGAAATCGACTGTACCGGATACAACAATGTTTCTGTAGAACTGACGTCCGTTGTTGACGTAGAGTGTGTCTTGGTAAGCGTCAAATCTGCAGTTGAATATGACCGCACGGTCTCCATTCACACGGAGTGCGACCGCTTGGTGTCCTAATGGACCAGCAGTGTTCTTAAACCCAATCCATTTCGCCATGAATCCCTCGGATTCAACCTCTGCATGCATGCAATTGTATATTTAGATATCAATTAATGTTATTTAGCAAATGCTTTTGTATATCTAGAAATCTCACCAGTTGTATTGATATTTAATCAAATAATTTCAAAAAAATACTCATATAAAAGTTTTTCAAATGAGAAATTCTCAATTGTTTTTAGAAACTCCAAAATTAAATACTAATATAATTCGTGAGGTCTAATAGAGGTAAGTTTAAATGTGACTTACGAACAGTGGCACTGAGTGAAGTAGTGGTTCCAGGGGTAAGTTTAACACTTTTGTTAAAAGTAATGATGGTTTTTGTAGCACCATCACCAAACATGAAAATGTTGTTCTTCTTCTTAGGGATTCTGACCACTTCATTGTAGGTACCAGCCTTTATATGGATAATGCAACGTCCAGGGTTTTTATCCGGGCAAGCGTTAACCGCTTCAGAAATCGTCTTAAACTTTCCACTTCCATCCTTAGCCACCACATGAGTCGCCTTGATCTTACCCCCACCACCGCCACCTTCACCTATACCATCATCACGAGGTGCACCACCACCACCGCGTCCAGCCTTAGCCATAAGCTTTCTGTCTTTGCCAGAAAGCCATTTGGGTAGTCCATTTTGGTCGATGTCTCCAAGAAGGCGACGTGCAGGAGCTCCAAGTCCTCCCATCACGTTCTTCATATCATCGACTTTGACACCCATTTGGGTCATAGCCGTGACAACAGAGTGAAAGATATCTATAGCGTTACTAGTCAAAACTTTAGAGTTAGAGATTCCTTCACCCATGATTTTCCTTAGTTCCACTTCCTCAATGTCATCAAGACAATCAGTTTGGTAATTAAACACTCCTGTTAACCATTGTTTAAGCTGGTCAAGCTTACTTCCGCTCTGCTGAAGATCTGCACCCATTTCTTCAACAATGGTCTCAAGATCCTCAAGAGCGTATGTCAACACTCTCTTGCAGTAATCAAGAACGGCTTTGGTCGTCGCGTTCATGTTTTTCCCCATGCCTCCTTCGGTAGAAGCCGTGAAGTTTGAAGATTTTGTGACTGCGTCTTTTGTAGCCAACAAGAAGGCTTTGATAAGCTTGCTTGGATCATCGCTTTTGACCGGGTCGAGAGTTTTTGCGCACGAGCCTTGGTCTGTGGTTGTTTGACAAATTGCCTGAACCGCTTTTTGATGTGAATTAAGAGAAGCATCCTTGCCGCCGCCGCCACCACCGTCGTCGCCTCTATTAACATAGGTGACAACTCCTATGGCAACGCCCACCACTAGAAGGACGGAAGCCGCAGATATCACAACTTTTCCTACTGGCATTTTTTTTTTTTGTATTTATATGTATATATATATATATATTTATATATTTCTCTTTTTCGATTTTTTCCTTTTTATGTGTGTTTTTATCTCTCCAGTTTTATTCAGGAGGTGAATAGGAGAGGGATGTGATTATTTTTATTAGAACAGAGCCCGGTGGATTATTATTGGGGCAAGTAGAGATTATTGTTCTTTGTGGGTAAGTTCTTATAGAAGTTGTAGTTTCTAAAATTAGGGTTTGCATGAGCTTTTGCATGGATGGAGATGTTTTAGGTCGTTGAATGGCTATAAATTCTCTAGTGAAATGTTGCCTCTCAGGTTAAAAACTAGTCTCCACAAGATGATTTGATTATGTCCTGATCAAGAGGTGGTAACTTTATTACTAAAAATAAAAGGCAATGTATGGATGAAGAGGTTAGTTTTTTCCAATCTTAATAATTTCAGGATTTGAGAGAACAAACCATTTGTTTTGGAAAATTCACTCCTATATTATTAGTGTTATATTGGGAAAGTAAAATTGATGAAAGCTATATCGAGAGTGATATCCGATCCTATAAGTAGTCTGTCTAGATTGACAATCCAATATAGTAGCACTGTACATACATCATCTATTCAGTATTATTATATGTTAATTGATTAGTGAAGCTAGGTTCGATGAATGTAATTGACAGGACCTGGAAGGATAAGCAAATAAGCCATGGTTTGGAGTTTCATGCATCAAATATATACAATCTAAAGTATGCACAAAACAAATCATATATTTTTCTCTAAATTTTTTTTAAAAAGAAATATGGAAAACACACAAATCTTCTATTTGAGGAACAACATCCGAAAACATGGGACCACTAGTGATTACTGAAATGTCTTTGTTTGAGTTATTAATCCAGAGTATGTAATTAACAAAATAAAATATCACATCTCATATATATATATATAACGTCTGTACATGAATGAAACTTGTAAGATACAATTATGCATGGTTCCATTCTAATATAAGATACCACTATATTAGAATCAATGGTTACAATAGCACCCCTACATGATAAGTATCTCAACAACTACAAGTATCGCTTTAAGCATTATACGATAGTAATGAGTTGTTAGTTACAAATCCTTTAATCAGTAATAATAATCCGACAAAGGTGGCGGTCGGGGCGAAGTGTCTTCCTCGTTAAGCTTCACGTTAATACTAAAAGTCTTGAAAATAGTAGGCAAACCATTGAACACATCAAACGAGTCACTGCTTAGGTTCTTCCCAACTCCTATCCCAATCCCCACTTCCTCCTTCAGATTCTTATCTTCAATATCATCCAAACAAGTAGAATGATACCCCATGATCGACGTTAACGTCTTCTTACACGTGAAATAGTTACGAGCCAACGTCGTTACATCTTTCCCCGTAGCTTTCCAAAACTCAGCGAAATCTTCTAACGCGTTGTTCAAGTTTTTCTCGCAGCTGTTGATCGCTGTAGTCGCGACTGCGTTTGATGTGTGTTTTGGTTTGATTCCGATGAGGAACGTCACGCTTTTTTTGACGGAAGATTCAGCAGCAGTAGGTAATGCTCGGATTAATACGATGGGGTCGTCGCTAGGAACTTCTTTAAGGGTTTTGGTGCATAGACTTGTGTCGTATTGGATAACGGTGCATATTCCCGCGATTGCTTTTGCGTGCGGTGTGGAAAGGTAGTCTGGGCGTTTGGCTGGTGTAGCGGTTGCGGTTGAGGTGACTGTTAAGAAGAGAAAGGCTAGTTTGATTGGAACGTCCATGGTTGTGTTTTGTACATGGATGGAGAAAAAGAAACGGATTCGGAGGAAGAAGAGAGCTTACATATAGGGAGAGGAATAATGCATGTTGTGTATATATTTATAACGTTTCTATATTTGGTAGATGCATGTTCATTTCTAGGTACTTTTCAAAAATATACATATGGTAACGAGGGATTTGCGGGTTAATTTCAGTTTAAGCGGTGTTCATTTCGATTTTTTTTTCTTTTGCTATATTTTAGTTTTACATTTTAGTGCAAATATGAGTTTAAGTGAAGCAGTGCAAATCGTAGAGATCTGCGATTGATTCACATGTCACAAGTTGCAGGTCGCAGATAGTTATTTGTTTTAATAAACCGCGATCAATCACAAATTGTTAAATCTTTGGAATAGTTAACAACTAAAAATTAATTTTTTTTGCAGCAACAAAACGAACTACATTTGGTAACATATTGGAGGATACCCAAATTTTTTAGAGCCTTAATAAGGGATAATACCTTTGAATTATGTTTGTTTATTCAACATCAACCCTGAATGATCATCCATTATGGCTCAAGAATATTCAAAAACCTTAATTTAAAAATGGATTATGACGGTATATTAATTGTTACAGTTCCATTTCTTCTAATAATAAGTCCCTCCAAAATAAAAACAAGAAAGTACCAACCATACCGAAGAACATAAAAAAAAAAAAACAAGCAACAAGACGAGTCTATCATTCATAAAACTTCCTCAAAAATGCTCTCCGTCATAAAAATATGCGGCCAGTCGAGCTTGTACAAGACGCTCCTTGAGAAGCCAGAGAAAACTTAGGAGAAAAGTTGGGCACCTCCTTTACGCCAAACACCACGTACACCGGTTTGATTCTGGTTACTACTATTGTTATTGCCATCTTTTGAATCTGGTTCAGGCTCATGGTAAGAAGAGTTGACATTTAGCAATGCTGCCATTGATCCGTCACCAAGCCTCACTCTGTGAAACTTTGAGGTTTTCTTACGTTGCTGCTTACTTCCGGTTGAAGAAGACTCCACTTTCGATTTGCCTTTGTCAGACCTGTAAGCATTCTTATCTTTCGATATGACCTCTTCTTCTTCTTCATGAAAATTCTGCGAGGATTGTAATCTCCTCACTGTCTCCATAAAGTTATCTGCTACTGCTTCTTTTGGATCAACAACCTTCACAGCTTTCCCTTTGTTTTTCTTTGAACCTTGACTCTCTTGAGCTTGAGACGAACTCTGCGCAGCAGCAGCAGCTTGACCATTGTCGTTTCTCAAACTGGCAGTGTGAGCATCAATGAGTTCCTTCTGCCTTCTAGGGTCAGGGCAGAGTCTAGCAAGATCAATAACTAGGTGAGACAATCCATAACCTTTCACATACTCCAAGTAAGTTGTTGCATCGATCGAACCTTGACGATACTGTCCTGATACATCTTTGAAGGTCATAAACAAATCTTCATCATGACCAAGTGCAGATCTCATTTTCTCAACCAATGACTTGTTCGCAGATTGCACATCTGGAGGTGGTGGTTGGGAGTTTGAAGATCCCTGTGTGATGGTGGTGGATGGTGTCTTGCGAGCAGCAGAAGAAACAGGAGGAAAATCCAAATGAGAAGGCTGAAGTGATCTTGTATCAGATAGATTAGGGGCTGAGGATGAGTGAGGAATCATATTTCCATTACGAGCAGCCTGTGAATTAGGAGGTCTGGGCTGTGCAACTCTGGCATGGGACCTAGATTGAGCTGAAGAGCTAGATGGTTGAACGACAGGTGTGCGACCTATCGCTGGCCATCCGGAAGAAGAGTTGCCACCACCGCCACTAGTATTGGATGCCCGGTTAACCGCTGGCCATGCTTGAGAAGGACTAGCAATGGCAGTAGCGCTAGGGGTTCGATTCGTTTGACGTCTAAGACGTGCAGCCAAGGTGTTAGTAGGCAAACTCTCCAAGTTCTGTCCAGATCTAGGTTGACCAGCAAGAGGAGGAAAAGCAGATTCTTGCAGACGTGAACCACCACCACCAGAACTGCCCACAGCTTGAAGATATCGCGAAGAGGGTTCCATATCGTTAGTTGAAAGAGATTCCATTGGTTGGCTAAGAGGATCACCATCATCCATGTCTCTGTTGTTGTTTTCAGAGAATCCAGGTGGTGCACTTGATGGTGGAGGAGGAGCAGGCTCTTGCCTAGAGTACTCAGCCTCAGATAAACGAAGAGCAGCATTGATTGCAAGATTATAGTTATCATCGCGGCCACCAGGTTCGCGACGGAATGATCGAGGTCTTCCACGACGGCTTTCTTGATCATTTCCACGACTGTATCGAAAACTCGTTGGTATCTGGAGCAGAAACACAGTACACAACATTAAGCAAGTAAACATATAAAATAGCCCAAAAGACATCAGAGACCCAGACAAGAGGCGTCACATGCCTGCAATGCAGCAGTTCGCTGAGCCCGAGACATCCTACCCCCATGCTCGATGGCGTTATGCCTCTGCAAAAAAAATCAAATATAAATACTTGACAATAATCCACAGAGCAGAACTAAGACAAAGAATGAAAATTTCACAAAAAGGTGTTTACTTTCAACTCTGATTCGTTTGGGAAAACTACAAACTTCTTTGAAAGGCAGGAGTCGTCCTCACAAAGGAAATGGTCTCGACGAAAGTGAAGCTGTTGCAGAAACATAAATAGAATCAGAACACATGCAAGCGACGATAGCTCTAATGAAGATGGTAGATGTGTTTACCTCCAAGTCATCATAGTTTCTATAGTATTCATATTTCCCTGTTTGCGACCTATAGAAGCCAATCATAAGCATAATAAGAATGTGAAGACTTGGAAAATTTAAAAAAGAAAACGTTTCATTACCTTTGGCAAATGTGACAGGTATAATGCTCAGTAGTCATATGAGTATACAACTCATTATCACCATAGAAAGGATTCCTACAGAATTCACACATAGGATGACCAGCAAAGCCTCCTCTCTCACTCTCACTTCCATCAACTTCAGAGTCACCAGTGTGTATATGCTGGTTAAGCTGAGCCCTCGTATACAACTTCTGTTCCCCTATGAATATCTGCCCACCATGTACAGAGACAAGTTAACAAATAAGCTTTGCAGATATACGGTCAAAGTATTAAAGCTCCAACCTTACGCCCTTCGAGACATAAATTACACATATTCAATTTATGCTTATGATACAAATGACCCTTCAACTGCTCAACGCTCTTAATCCTCAAACGATGCCTTGGCCCCCCTCCTCCTCCTCCTCCTCCTTGCTCCTCCTCCGCCTTGTCACAGACACTGCAGGAGAGCCTACACATGGCCTTGATCATCCTGTACTGATCCAGATCATCAAAGAAGGCCTGAGTGTCTTCATGGTACCAGAACCCTCCCGCTACTCGACCTTCCTTGGGTGCTGACGGGAACGTCGAGAAGTCATTGATCGTCCTCGTGTAATCACCCAACGCCTGCACGAAACCAATTGAGAGGGCTAAATTAGCGGAAACTAAATCGATTCCGATGATGATGGGAGAAGGCTGATAATAATAATAAAACCTTGGTGACGAAGATGACGGGAGACTCGGTTTTGCAGATGCAGCAGCGAGGATCGCCGAGGACGAAACGGAGGCGAACGACGCATGTTGAGCAGACTTCTCGGTGGCCACAGGATCCGTAGGCAACCCATTCGAGATTGTCGGCGCAGACGGCACAGCTATCATCCATTGCTCTCTTTTGTTGAATTTGCGATTTGAGGATTGAGAAAATCGAAGAGAGATCTAGGGTTCTTAAAAGGGGACGACGAAGAGAATACGAAAAGCTCTCTACCAATCATATAATGGTTGGCCAGTCAAATAAGTACGAAATAATAAATGGAAAATTAATCTTGTTATTGCGAAAGGAATATCGTTAGGGGATGTAGCTCATATGGTAGAGCGCTCGCTTTGCATGCGAGAGGCACAGGGTTCGATTCCCTGCATCTCCAGACCTTTTTATTCCAATTTTTAGCACTATGGGCCTAATTAGACTCGGTGAAAAGCCCAACTAGTCTCTTTTTTTTTTAATCCCACCGGACCAGCAGCGACTGATCTTCGCCGGGAAACAGGTGGAAGACAGCCGTACTCTCGCCGACTACAACATCCAGAAGGAGTCTACGCTTCATGTTCTCCTCCGCCTCCGTGGTGGTGGTGGTGCGAAGAAGAGGAAGAAGAAGACGTACACCAAGCCGAAGAAGATCAAGCACAAGCATAAGAAGGTGAAGCTCTCGCCCGTTCTTGATGGATTTGGTAAGGTGCAGAGGCTGAGGAAAGAGTGCCCCAACGCAAATTGCGGTGCCGGGACTTTCATGGCGAGTCGTTTTGATCGTCATTACTGTGGTAAGTGTGGACTCACTTACGTTTACCAGAAAGAGAGAGCCGAGGATCTTGATCTTTCTCTCTGTTTCTTAACTGTTTTCGCTTTGGTAATTTCATAAGCTTGTTTTCTTCTTCTTTTTTGTAATGGATTCTATGTTGAACATGTTTTGTTCTGGATTTCTTATCTAGATTGATGAGTTTTCTTAGGTGTTTAATTATGGTGGTCCTTTAATTGATTAGTCTTAGATACATTTCTTGCAACATCGTTAATCATCTTATATCCGAATTCCTGACTATAGGAAGACAAAATGGTATCTACATCATTTGCGAATTAGGTGGAAGAACAAAAGCTCCACAATATTTTACTAGTTTCTGATTGTTATGCGTACAACTCTTGCGAATTCCTAACCTATTGATTGTGGAAATTGGAGATAGGTCTCTGTTACGAAAATAAACTTATGACATTAAATACGTAATGATGAACTTTTGGATCCTTGTATCGATAAGGGAACAAATTCTTAAACTATTTGGTAATGTTTTAGCTGCATGTTGGGTCATGTTTAAGCTACATGGTTTATTCCGATTGAAACCTATAATGGTCTCTTATAGACTGAGTTTTAGATGCATGTTTCTTTGTTTGTGATTGCTTAGCTTAACCACAGCCTTATGACCTTGTTAGAATGAAATTAAACAAACCAGCGAAAGACTAATTCCACCGCAATTCATGTATTCGTCCCTACCATTTAACATTATCTACCTTTCGTTAACGTCATCTACGTATTCATGGTACCTATTGAGTTCAGGTTCTTTAATTTGACTTGCAACATTCACTTCAGAGTGCAATCATTGGCGATTTGTACCATTATAGTTGACCACACATTTTTTAATAGCCAACCCGGTTTTATTGAGAATTTTCTTTTTGATCTACCAAAATCGGTTAAGAGGAATTTTTGGGTAAGTGTACCGGTTTGACAGAATCGCATCGACAACAAACCAGTTAGCAGCTTCCGTATAGTGAACCCCATCCCATACAATTGCTTTCGTTACATCACGACAGATAGTTGAACCTGGTTGACCACACGTGGCTTTACGATCGTAGTTGTTAGGCTTCCCTCCAAAACCGCAACAAGCCATTAACGGATCCACAAATCCTGAACCCGCAAAAATGAAACCAAACCGATCAAAACCTTATTTTCATACCAATAAACTCAAAAATGATTGAAATGCGATCGATACGCACCGTATCGTTTGGAATCAGCTGAAAGTTTGTACTTGATGGAGTAGATATCAACGTAGACAAGGGTAGCGTCTTTGAGTTGTGCTCTCATTTCGTTGACTAGACTAAACAGTCCTTTGTTAAAGGTCTTCGCCACGTCGTTGTGAACCCGAAAACAACCAATCGGGTCAAGATCCGACTCATTGTGAGGGTTAATAGCTAGCTCCTTGGGTGCACAACCCAATGGGCCTGTGTTATGTACCCAAAACTTCCTCCCTCCGTATAAATATACGGTCTTTCATTACACAACGACATCACAACCCGGTCTTATTAGAGCAACAACACGAGAGGAACCAAACTAGAGAGGTTTGAGAAAGGAACAAGCAAGTACCTGTATAGCCTTTTTAATCTCAAGCAGCATGGAAGGAATCTTTTCAACCACGGTTGTATACGTTAAGTTTGAACCGTATAGAGCTTGTAGAAGATCATTTTGTCCGATGTCGATCATGTACAATGCGTTTTTAAATCCATTATCATCTATAAGATCTCTTCTCCCTGTTAACAAAATAAGATGTATAATATTAATATAACTATAAATACGAGATAGAGAAAAGATTATTTCATAAAACTAAGTACTTACCGAAAGAGATAAGTTCTTGAGACCGGTTCCTGAAACGGATGTATTGACGGATCTGAACGGCGAGTGGGAAGGAAAACATGGGAAGAGCAGTGGCGCCTGAGACTGCGAAGTTGACTCCTCTTTTGAAATTTGGCGAGAGTGAGTCCAAGTATGGACTTAAGTATGGCAGCTTTAAATGTTCACCTTTGATCATAAAAGCAAAACCAAAGTTTTGTAACGTTACATGAAATTATGTGTAAATATATAGAAATGGAAATGGGACTCACAGAAAAAGTCAAGGATGAGTCGACCATCGCCGAGACGACCAGTGCCTCTGTGGAAGAAGGTAATGCCATGAGGGAGTCCTATCGGAAGTCCAACGCCGGCGAGAACTCCTCCGGTGTCGGAGTTGGAGTCGCCAAAGTTTATCAGAATAGGTTTCTTTCTTGATTTGGAAGTATCTACCGAGTTAGAACAAACAAGTAGAGATAGACATAAAACTAAGAAGAAGCATTGGAGAGAAGAAACAGTGTGATCCATTTGGTTAATGATAATGTTATACAAAGAAGAATATCATCAATATTCACGATCTGAGCTTTTATATATATACATCATTTCTTTGGCTTCGAAAGTTAAGATTTAAAATTGTTAAGTCAATGGAAAAGTTGTTAAAGTTATATCAAGTTGCAATATATATACGATGTTTAGCAATCTCAAAGCAATGTTTAGATCCGATCGGCAATGTTTTAAAGTTGTTAATTATAGGAGTGGACAAAAGAATACCAAACCGAACCAAATCGAATCAAACCAAACTAAAATCTATTATCAAATAATTCAGTTTAAGATTTTCTCAACCTGAAATGTTTGACTCGGTTCGGTTGTTAACCAAACACAACCGAAAAGTCAATATGCTTTTTTATTATTATTTTAATTAAATATACTAGCAATATACAAAATATTCAAATCATAGGACTAAAGTCAATAAATCCACATATTTTCTATTTGTTTATTCAATAGCATATATCTTTCTAATCTAATATATAATCTAAAGATTTGATTTAAAAAAAAGAAGAAGGAAAAGTCTTGAATTCTTATATGTAAATGGAGGGCTGCCTAAAACCTAAACTAAGAAGAAGGAAAAGTCTTGAATTTTTATAATTTTTTGTAGTTTTTTTTCAAGGAATGTGGTTTTTTAAAGATTATTGCTTCAGTTTTATATTGGATTTAGTTTCATATAATTTATTTTTCTTGTCATCAACATTTATGGCCATGCATTTATGTTTTAAAAAAATTGAATTTTCTTTAAACAACCAAACTAAAGAAACTCAATTAAACCGAACCGAAACACAAACCAAATCGAACACAAACTGAACTGAAACCGATCCAAACCAAACTAGTTATGATTTACTTCAATTAAAATAATTCTTGAATCGAATTAATCATACCGAACCAAACCAAAACCGATAAATTGACTGAAATGCTAAAAAGAGATGCGGTGAGCGTGGATCGAACACGTGACCTTCAGATCTTCAGTCTGACGCTCTCCCAACTAAGCTATCCCCGCAATCTGTTAACTGTAGCTCAGTTATTGTCTTTATAAGAGGAAAATCTAAATCAACCGGCATTGCAAGTGTCATCTTGATTCTCGTAGAACACTTCCTTATGTTTGATGATGCTTTGCTAATTCCAATATGACAATGTTTACTTTTTCGGCTTGCTCGTCCAGATTCGTCCAGTGTGGAGGCACTACTTCCCTAACACGCAATGGCTGATTTTTTTTTTCAATGGTTTAAAACTTGTTAACACAGATCCCTATATTAGTCATGTTCGTTTGGTTGACGCTGTTTTTGGCGTGAGCGTCGGCGTCGGCGTCTGCGTCATCTTAATCTGATTGTTGTTCGTTTTGTAGACGCTGACGCTGACATCGACACCGACGCCGACGCTGACATCGACACCGACGCCGACGCTGATTGTTGTTCATTTCGAAGACGCTGGACGCTGACGCAGATGCTGGACGTTGACGCAGGAAGCAGTTGTTCGGCGTCTGACGCTCGACGTTGTTTTTTTTGGCGTCTGACGCTCGACGCTGCGTTCGGACGCAGACGCAGACGCAGGTACCCGCGTCGATGAAACGAACAAGCGTCGATGAAAAAATATTGCCGCAGACGCAGACGCCGGACCTGCGGCGACCAAACGAACAGCACTATTAATAGAAACCCTAATAATAAAAACAAAAAACCTAGCTCAAAAGAATACATTTTCAGGAAAATCTAAGCGGCATTGTCTCTTGTCTATCTATTTAATAATCTCATTGTTAATACTAAAAGTTTATGGTTTCGTTGGAGAAAGACAAAAAGTGATTTCTTGCGGAGGAAGGCATGCTGTCAACTACAGGGAGAAAGGAGAAACTCTCCGCTTCTAAAGGCTCCGTGATTGAAGTCTCTTCTAACGAGTGCTACCACACTACTGGAAGTGTATGGTATCGAGCTCTTCTCCTACAAAACCTTATTGCTCAGTCTAAGCGCACGATGCTCTCTGTTCGCCATTTGAACCCTCTGTCCAACGAATACTACTCTCCTCCGTTAATCACAACCGCTGTACATCGCCTGATTCGTCCCCTTCCACCACTTGATCTGTTCCATGACGTCGGTTTTGAGGAAGGTGACGTGATTGACGCTTCTCACAAAGGTGGCTGGTGGTCTGGTTGGGTGATTAAAGTTTTGGGTAGTGGACGTTTCTTGGTGTACCTCAGATTCGAACCTGATGTCATCGAGGTTGAACGCAAGGACTTGAGGCCACATATGATTTGGAAAGATGAAGAGTGGTTTCGTTGCCAAAAACGAGTAAAGTCTTCCCCTTTATTACTGATATTGATTAAAGTTTTCATATTTTTACTGTTTTTTTGTTTGTGTGTGGCTGAAGGTATTGGTTGATTCGGAGTTTAGCGCTGGAACCAATGTAGAAGTCAGAAACAAGGTGGAACCTTTTGGTAATATTTGGGTTCCGGCTATAACCATTGAGGAGAATGAAGATGGGACATTGCTAGTCAAGTACAAGAGCTTGGGAGGTGGAGAAGATGAATACACCAAGACAAACGTTCTTTACTCTGAAATCAGGCCTTCACTACCGCCTTTTGGTTCAAGAGCTTTTGGGTTGATGGAACATGTGGATGCCCTGCTTGAGTCTGGATGGTGTCCAAGTGTAGTAAGCATGGTTCTTTGTGGGGATAGATACACTGTGCTTTTGGGACGAAACAAGCTGAGTAAAGACTTTGACCACTCGCAGTTAAGACCATCTATGAAGTGGAAAGATGGAGCTTGGAAAACACAAGGAGAAAAGACAAGTTGTTTTTTCTGTAGAGATTTAGGAAGTAAAATGGTTAATGCTGTGATGCATGAGGAGTCTAATAACAGTAAGAGCGTGAACAAGAGGAAAAGAGAACAACAACCACGTAGGTTCATAAGCACACATCCTAAGCACGAGACTGGTATGTTGTCTTAACTTTAATGGATAACTCTTTCTTTTGGAATCTTGAAACATTCTTGGCATCATAACTTGTGTTTTTGTTTTTGTTTGATCCGATCCTCAGCTCTGACACCTGATCCAGTGCTTAAATCTGTTGTGGAAACTCCTAAAGCAAAAGAAACAACAATGGTTCTTCCATTTGTAAAGAAGTCACCGTGTTGGAAAGTGTTTGAATCAATGGAGATCTTCAAAGCAGTGCCACAACGTCCACATTTCAGTCCACTGCTAGAGTGCGAGGAAGAGTTCCGTGAAGGAGAAGCCATTGGTGCAATGGTGAACTTCACTGGTCTGTTAGAGAAAGTCAGGGATATACAAGTCCATGATTCAGTAAGCGCGATAAACAAGATCAAAGAGTGCTTTCTCAAGCTGGAGAAACACGGTTTTGATCTTACAGGGCCTATAACTCGGATCCACAAGCTATTGTCCATTAAAGCAAGCCAGACACGGGCACTGGAAGAGTTACAAGTTGCTGAGAAAGAGATCGCAGAGAAAGACAATAAAAGAAGGAAGCTGGAAGACGATATTGAACAAGTCTCAGAGAAGATTGTTGAGTTGCAGAGACAAGAAACACTGATGAAGGAAGAGAAAGTGAAAAACGAAAAGGAGATAGCTCGGATGAAGTATCGCCTAGTGTCTCTCGACCGAATGGTTCAGTGGGAGTTTCGTGCAACTGCGAAAGCCCCATGGTACTGATAAACTAGAATGACACATGTCAAAATCTACTTTTAACTTGTTGCATGTGGACGTGTCGAGAGTTATATAATAATAAGACCCTGAGGTTTTCAGATGCCTTGTTAATGCCACAATATATATCTACACCTCTATAATATATATTCTAATAAATCAAACAAACATTGACTACAGTTGTGTCTATTAACCAAACTCCAGGAAAATTAGAAAAAACAAAACTTGCATTCTCCGTCACATGCCAAGTTTCAGAACTCCAAACACTTTGATTTACAAATGCCTAAGATGTAGAAATTAGTGGCCTCTGAAACTATAACCACAAATTTTGGTACAACCTTTTCATAATTCATCAAGACACGTACTCGTAATCCCAGTCTCAAGAAAGAAAAATAAAAGTCTAATATTCGCACGGAAACAGATGTCATAAGAGTTGTTTAACAACGAGGAACAAACCTCAGATGCACACCTAGTAGTTTTTCCATATTCTTCACCTCTCAGGCGTTGGAACCCACTATAATCCTTGTCTTGATGCCTTGAGGTCTAGTTTTTTACATGGTTAGGATACAGCATCCGTCGGCGCATTGTTTCCAACAAAGGGAGGAGGATTGGTAGCAGGCCCGGCCCAAAACTTATCTGGTGGACCTTATGTCGTCTTATAAAATAAACACGGTGTATAGATTATTTTTGTGAATGTTTTGGATCTAATTTACAATTTCAATAATATGGACCCTAGAATAACAAAGAAAAGTTGATTAAAAGGATGGGACCCGGTGCAAATGCACCCTCAAAACCGGCACTGATTTGGTAGAGTAACCATCATCATAATCAGCATAAGGAAACTGTCTGTAGTTATTACTAACTGACACCGGAGATTTGCTGCTGACGTCTCTGAGCATCAACTTGAAGGAACTCTTCCCATTGTTTAGCATTCATAAATGTGGATTCGAATGATTTATTTTTAATATTAATACCTTTATGTTTATTACTTTATATAGGGTTCATAATATAAATAGGTCCAATATTTAATAGTATTGATTTTATTCACATAAACTATATCTTTAAATTATGTGTTTGACTACGTAGTTTTTGAGTGTTTTCACTGACTGAAACTAAGATAAAAATAAGTTTTAGTAAAACATATTAAACTAAATTTTTAACTATATGCAAAATCCAGTTATTTTATATATTTTATTTTTTATAATTGACACAAAATTAATATTAATTAACTAATAAATAAAAATATGTATTATCATTATGATAATATAATTAATGATATGACACAAAAAAATTTATTTTGTATTTCAGTTTTAATAATATTCGTAGAGATAGTTAAAGCATCCAACAAAAGGTTACCAATTCGAAAAGCGAAGTGAGCATTCCAGGCTGCGAGCTTAATCTGATCCTCGTTGAGAAGATAAACGCCCCAGTCGTCAAAGACCGGGCTTGATGGTTTCTCTGTCGAAACAATGTTTCGGATCAAGTTTTTCGTATAGTCCGATATCGTGGTCAGGTTCTTCCACGTGCCTTGTCCGACCTCAACAGCATTCTTGCACGTCAGACCAAACTCGCTCTCCAGCTTCCTCAGAGTGGTTTGTATGCCAATGCCCACAAAGGTGAAATCAGGTAGGTTCAGAAAGTTGAAAAGAGAGGGATGTTGCACACCGCAGGGAGGAAGTTGAAGGATTAAGCAATGGTCTCCGTCGCAGAGCTGGAGCAAGGCGGTCGCATTCTTATCTCCTGACGAACGCTGCGCTCGTTCTGTGTCGAGACCAATGATTTTCTTCCTGTTCTTCTTGTTGGACAGGAACGTCTTCACAAGACGGTCGATGTCGCTGTTTTTATCAGTTACGGTCGTGTTTATGCGAGCTCCTCCAATTTCTACAGTCGACGAATATGTCTTTCGATGAATACCTTGGACACCCTCCATAGCGTAGTTGGAGGTTTTTTTTTTTTTAATTATTTTCTCTCAGCTGCAAGTGCTCTACTTATAGAGTTCAAACTCTAAAAAAAAACTAATTTCCTTTTTCCTTCTTTTCCCTTTTACTTTGGTTGATTTTCCTTAATTCATGTCTCAGATCCTCTGTTAACATAATTAAAAAACCATATACCTAGAATCTCGAGGAACAAAGCTAATCTTTTCACCAAGATTTGCCCACGTATAGTACTCATACACACCACTCCCATCAGATGCAAGTTTGGCAGAAATACTGGTGATAACACTTCCTTCCTTGTCTTGAATATCAACAATGAAATTCTCTGGCAACTCAGATTCAATCTCGGTTGAACTAGAGTCCACATTTATCAGACCTTTGACAAGGTACTTCTCTGCTCTCAGATGAATAGGCTACAGAAAGAAAAGGAAAGAGATGCTTAACAAGGGACAAGCTAAAGAAAGAGACAAGATTACAATCTCAAACCTGCGGATTTGAGACATCTATCTTTATTGAATTGCTCCCAAAGGATATGCAAGAGTCAGAAAGCTGAAGCTCATGCCCTCCAGGTGACTCAACGCATATTTTCTGCAAACCTTTCTGCAGATACCACAAATGAAGAAAACAATTAGCTTCGACGGAGCTTGGAAATAGAAACAGCTATGGAGAACACACAGGGGAAAATAATACCTTGATTTTCAAATTAGTATGTGACCCACTAGGATGAAGAATTTTAGCATCCACCTCATGGGTGGAGACAATATTAATCCAGTAACCTTTCTGGACCAATTCGATCCCTTTGATATCCTCAGTTCCAACATTCACATCAATGTAGCTACGGTCCCAGCACCAATTGTCTTCCTCAGATGCGGCGTCCGGCGAAATGCTTTTCACCTAGAACAAATCAACCATGACAACAAAATATGAATGTATTTAGCTAGTAATGGGGCTTTTTCTCCATCTCTTACAGAAATACCCACGAGAAAAGAAAAAAATCAGATTAAACCATGCAATGCCCACCTCTACTCTATACTTTCCAGGCAGTATGTCTGAAAAGTGAAATTGATTGCTCTCGTCGGTTAAAACAACTGTCTTCTTGTCACGACCGCCAGCCACTCCCACAAGCGCCACTGAGACAGACGGACCAAATTTCTCCTTGCACGTAACAGAACCATCCACATTGACTCGGGACTACATCAACACCCAAAAAAAGAAGAAAAGGCCTCTTGAACAGGTGGACATATATTTTCCATCCAACAACTCCTATCAACTTGATGACAAAAAGGGCAATATATTGGAGAGCATGTGAGACTAGGTGCACCGTAAAACATTCTAATCTCATGTCTTGAACTGAAACACTTCGAACAGTGGTATAATTCACAAAAAAATACCTGCGAAAATTCGATGTTCAACAATGGACTTTTTACGGCAACATCCACATAAGCTGGCAAATACAGAAGCTCAGGCTCACTCTTTGGTGTTGCAGCCGAAGCAGACAGTCTATATTCGCCTGGTGGAACCTGGAATATACATTATATAAAAAAGGAACATGTTATAGGGTAAGAAACAGAGAATTTATCCACAAATAGAAAAGCAACAAGAATTCACATAAGCCAGAAGCATCTCTCCAAAAAATTTAAGGGGGTCAACATGATCTAGTTGATTCTCGTCTAGTGGATTTACTAGAGGGCATGTTTGCATCAACAAACCTCGAAGCAGAACGTTCCACTGTCATCTGTATGCTTCATTTGCGGTTTGACATTTGCGGGTCCATGAGTCAAAGCTA
This sequence comes from Brassica juncea, assembly GCA_018703725.1. Taxonomy (NCBI): domain Eukaryota; kingdom Viridiplantae; phylum Streptophyta; class Magnoliopsida; order Brassicales; family Brassicaceae; genus Brassica; species Brassica juncea. Next base: position 9,276,393 of record CM031940.1, read on the forward strand.
CCTGGATTTAAAATGATAAAACGTTAAGTACGACATAAAAAACAACAGAGCAACATATGCCCACTATGAACAAGTATTACCTTTGCCTTGTGACCAGAATCAACTATTCGCACCACACCACAGATATCATAGGAAACAGCACTGACATCTGGAAGTGAAGCCATATTTGGTAAGACCTAAGCAAACATGTTTAAAGAGTTATGATTAATTTTGCACACCACACAGAAGGAAAAAAAACTGAAACTGATACCATGAACTTCGTCAGTTTGTCGAACTTGTAATGCTCCTTCACTGCATCTATCGTATAACGAGTCGATGTAACCTAAGGAGTTTAACCAACACTACATTACATCCGTGCTGTCTAAATGATTGATCACGATAGAGAGAAAAAAGAGATTGAAGGACTGGTGGAGACAACAAAAACAGAGAGTAAATATTTGAAATATAAAGAAATAACTTTTTTGCTTTTTTGTAAAGAGACCTCCGCATTCTAGCCAAATGATTTACGCTAGATTACGGAAGCCATGAAACATTCACTAGGAGAAGTTGAGTATCAACCAAGTTACCAAGCTTACAACTGGAACACGGTATGAAGCATAAACTTGGAAATGGCATTTAAGTATACCTTGTCAAGCTTGTAATAACCTTCCATGTCCGTGACAGATCTTAGACTACCATCTACTAAGATTCTAACGCCCTCAACTCCCTTGGAATCACTGTCAATTACACGACCCCCGATGGAGAATCCTGTCACCTAAATGAGCATTAAGTTCAATATTTAGACGAAGAAACATGTAAGCAGAGTCCAAATATAGATACAGAGAGCGTTATAAAAGTTTGCAGGTATTCTGTCAGACCTGAAACTTTTTGGGAACAGTAACATGTTGATGCTCTACAGAAACATGCATCACAGGAGGTGAAACATCAAAGACCGTGTTCTCACCCTTATAATGCGGTATCAGTTCATATTTTCCTGAGGACGAAAAATTTGAAGTGATATAAAAGTCGCTCAATAGAAAATAAGAGAAGCCTAAACTGGATCATGCAACCAGAACTTCAAGTGTCCTTACAGTTTAACAAGTTCCATTTCGTTTAACTTATGTTGCACAATACACAATGTTATCAAATAAACTGATACTGGATAAATCGACAATACCACATGGGATGGACTTGAAACTGAATATTCCGTCCGCATCAGATACAGCATGGCAGAGAGGCTTCCTTTCTCCAGAAGCATCACCAAATCATTGGGGACAATCTACCATGGAAACATCATCTGATGCAAATATATATGAACTCCCAGGATTGGATTTCCCTACAGTAGGAAACAAAAGGAATTCTATCAAACTCTTAGAACTGAGAATACTCTACAAGTGTTTGACGGAGAGAAACCAACAACCTTAAAGATACACCAACCTCTGTGCCCAATAAAGATCATAATATTTCTTTTACTCACGAAAGCAGAGGAGGGAAAGAGGTTTCTAACATCAAAAGAAAAAAGAAAACAGGGAAATGGATTACCTGCGCAACAACAGACCCCCTGAGATCATAACCAAGCACAAAGAATATGTCATCAACCACACCATTTGCAAATCCAAGTTCGACCTACAGGACCAGAGATACTTCAACTATTAGCATGCAGAGTAAAAAATCCAAGCCAAAGTATTGATATAAGAGATAAACAGAAAAAAAAAAGAAGGGCCATGTGTACTACAATCAAATGCAAAAAAAAAAAGTTGGTCAGTAGGGTTTAGATGGTAATGTTTATTAAAGAGAAGACAAAACAACCCTCTGTTGAACCGCGAACAACAACTTGCAATTCTGGATGGGATGCACGGACACTGTATTTTCCTGCAACCAATTAGACAGATTCGGAAAATGATCATCACAAGAGACCTGGAAAACATGCACTTATTCATTTGATGCTACAATATGGGAAACCACCAACTAAATGCAAGGACAAAATAATAAAAGTGATACAGAAAAAGGGACATGAACGCTTAATGAGATTCGTTACCTGGAATGATATTCTTGAATAAGTAGCTCCCGTCTGATGATGTGAGAACAGAAGCAGTGGGATCTCCATCGGAAGACAATAGCTCAAGATTGACATCAGAAGGACCTCCATTCTTAATCGTACAACTCTCCCCACCAACAGATCCAAGGACTTTACCAGATAAGGTAAAACTGCAATATATAATCGAGTACAACAAGAGAATTTAAAAGAAATATAAATGACCTAGCCACCTATTCAATCAAGATGACAAAAAAAGAAGAAAAGAAGAAAAAAAAGTCATGAACTAAGAAACAAACCCCGTGAACCGAAAGTTAATATCCTCATTGTTGTTGCAACTAGAGTCGTCAACAATTACAGGGACCTGCCACACCAAAATTTATGTCAGAGCAAGCTAACTATGTTTTCATTAAGAAAGATTCTGGATGCATACTCCTCAACAGAAAGAAAAAAACAAGAAGAGCAGATAAACCTTATCCGGATTCCAAGACCATCCTTTAGGTCCATTTATCTTGAGAATGAATGACCCCTACGAAAAGAAAGCGTAAAAAATTAGTTGCAACAATGATTCATCGAACAACACAGAGGCCAATACGAAAGAAAGATAAGGTGTTTAATGAAAACCTTGTCATAGACAGGGATGAAATAGTAACCATTTGGAGCACACTGTGTACTGTCTTTGACCAATCCATCAACTGTTTGAAGCTCAACCTTTTCGTTAGAGAGTGAACAAGCAAAAAAACAAATCAGTGAAATCTCGCAAAAAGAAAAGGAGTCAACAGATAGAATGATCACCGTGATGTGAGAATAATCAAGCTTCCCATCTGCTCCTTTCCGAGTCCTGACCAAAGACGAACTCGCCTGCACGTTTACTATCTTATCAGCGCTAATGGATTCATCACACCAGAAAAATGCAGAACCGATCGTACTACAAGTGCATAAAATAATGAACTAAACTGAATCTAGATTCCAAGGAAGCATCCCACAGACTCTCTAGTAATCGATCAGGAACCAAACAGAACGATGAACAAAAGGAATCGGGGAAAGAAAGAGGGATAAACCTCGACAAAACCTCCGCAGCCTTTTATCACATCAGCGGAAACACTGTAGACTATGGAAATCGCTACGAGGAATATGATCAGAGAGTGACGAATCTTCGCATTGTCCGCCATTTTCTCGATGTCACCGGCGCCAAATGGTATCGGAGCGATGATTCCGATCTGATGAATATCGCCGTTGGTTTCTCTCTCGAAGATTTAATGGGCTTTTACGATATTAAAAGGCCCATTATGAGTAACATAAAGCCCACTTAAGTAGATATGAATTAATCTTCTTTTGTTATACAGATGTCGAGATTTGCTTACCGTTTGAAGAGTCAAGCTGAAGCGACAGAGTAGTAGGAGAATAGAGATTGCGATAACTAATCGTTCGTTAGTCAACTGTGTTGTTCCAAACCAAAACCTACAGAGAGATAAGTCAAATCTTACGGATAATCGAAGAATGCTTCAGCTTCTGGTTGTAGCGTGGCTCTTGATCTTCGGGACCGAGACGGTCTTGTCGCACCAGGAGTCCGGCGAGTGGAGTTGTGAATCGGACTCGGAGATCCAGGTCTTGGCTGACTTCAGACCGGGGCTCATCACCCTCGATGGTCGGAACGATGACTGGAAGGACATTGACGGCTCTGAGTTCCCTCTCCGTCCCGCACTTGATCCGGACGCCGACCACGAGTACACCGCCGGGCAGATGACAGTCAAGGTAATGTGTTTGATTCGAATCGGATGTAAATGCTTGCGAGACCGGTTTTAGTTTGTATAAGTTGATGAAATTCGCGCTGAAACTTCTGATCTGCCAAGATCTATGTGGTGAGTTTGACTAGAAAGAGTATTAGTGATGCAGACCTCACCGTGACGTGTTGTGTTCGATGAATCGCTTTTTTTTTGTTCGGTCCTAACGGTTAATGGGTGGATCTGTCTTGGTAGGCATTACATGACGGTCGAGATGTTTACTTCATGCTGGAAATTGATGGCAATTACGCTTACGACAAAGGGTACGTGTGTTTTTCTTTTCTAACTTGGTTTATCCGTTACTAAAGTGCATAATCCCTTTCTAGACCATAGGAAGATCCAAGAACATTATAGTGTCTGAGTGTTATAGTAACTGTTCCCAAGTTTTAGGAGATGTATCTGCTTTTAACACTTGAAGTTCTGCGAGGATATATTTATCCAATGCAAGTTCAGGTTTAATGCAACGAAGGATTTTCTATTGATAATTGCTTATCTTCCTGAAATATTATTGAAACTTACGAATATTCAAATGATCCTTGATTTAATTGATTCTACATAACTTTAAATAGCAAGTGTATCACTCCTGTAGTGAACTGGTTGCTTCTTTAAATCCAGTGAAAACAAGAAATGTCCTTCAGTGGCTCTCATGTTCCAAATTGGTGATCAAGCTACTTATCACGATGTAAGATTTTGAGTATTTTTGTTGAGTTTTTCATAAAAGATTCATGATTTTTTTAATTGTCATCCTTCTGCTACTACATAAGATGGGTGGTTGCAAAGAAGGGACGGACTCATGTACCAGCAAGTCTTGCAAAGGCTTCGAGGTTGATATTATGCATTTCTCTATTGGAAATGCTATTCCAGGACGCCTTTACGGTGGCAATCCAGTAGACAACGGGGAAGGAAATGGAGGCGACAGGTGATTTTGATCTCTTCTGTCTTTCTCAAACTTTGATCTGGTGTTTGTACCAATTCAGTGACTCTAGTTCAGTTGCTTATCTGTACCGATGTTTATTTTGTTTACTGAACGTCTCTGTGTGTGTTTTTTTCATCATATGAACAGATTTGGTCATCTGGTTGACATTTATGCTTGGAATCCACATTGTCGATACCTTGATGGTCTTGGTCCCTCAGGTACTTGTAAGCCCAGAGAGTGTTATATTTTAATTCACAAGGCAATTAATGCATAGAAGTTCCCTATAATGACCATATGAAATAAACAATGTCAACCAAGAACGTAAATTACTTTTTCTTTTTTCTTTTGCATCAGTTCATGGGGCTTAGTATTTGTTTTCTAGTTGGATGCTATCTTAACTACTCGGGACCTTGAAGAGCTATTTCTTTCTTGTGTGAAAATTTTCAAATACGTGATCCTCATGAATATTGTTCTAGCAGGAAATGATTCTAGTGCACAGAACGATTGGCATGGAGCGTGGTGGCATAGCAGCTTCACTACTCAATCAGGTCAGTCATACATTATCATGCTTTAAACTGGAAAAAGAGGTGGAACTGTGTTTATAAGCCATCTCTTAGCCTTAGGCAACTCCTTTTGTTACTTATCTTTGAAGTTTTCAACAGGGTATGTAGCGGAAGACAGTCCTTATACGCCAGATGCCCAGAAAGGAACTTACTATTTCGAGTTTTCAAGACCTTTGAGGACTATGGACCGTCTCCAACAGGTGAGTAAATCCTTTACTCGGATCAGCCACGTTGTGGTACCTTTGGCCTTTCTCTAAAACATAGCATAAACTCCCCAAGGCTTCTTACGTCTGTGAATCAGCATTTTTTTACTATACACCTCTTTTTTAGTCGGAAAAACATGTGTTTAAAGACAAACATATTCTTACTACAGGATGTTCAGTTCACGCTTGGCTCAACAGCCAAAATGTCGGTTGCATTCTGGTACCCAATGGACAGCAAACCGTGGCACGGATCAGGGCACTACACGATCAACTGCGATTGGATCCCGCTAGACTTTTCCTCAGGCTCTTCTTCGGGGATCACTGCTTCAACTGTCAAGGGCTCTAGCGATGGAACCAGCATTTCCGCCATTGTGATATCCATGATTTCTCTTGTTGTTTCGGGTTTTGTTGCATATAAGTTATTTAGTCCCAAGAACGTTGCATTTACACCCATGGGAGACGATCTCTAGGATAAAGATTAGGTTTACACGGTTCTGTGTCCCTTTGTTGTTTTGTTCTTGGTACCACATTCAGAGAGCTTTTTTCTTTCTGGTTTACAGCGAAATAAATGGGTTCGTTTTTTTAGTTGTGGCTGTCTATTGTGATTTACAAGATGTTTTTGTATTAAGATTTCAAACGGTATTTGTCCACGTGTAAAATAAATCGATTTTCAGAAAGAGCATAAGAACAACTATATTTTTCATATGAACAAATATATCTCGGAAAAACTATACTTTAATACCATATATTTCTGAAAATACTATATTTTAGAAATGAAAAAAATAAGAAGAGGATAAACCTCATGTATTAAAAGCAACTAAATTTTCACAAAGATAATATGAACAACTACTATACAGAGTCCAATATGTTGCATGCATCAGCATGTATAAGGGAGAAAGAAAGTAGTAATATAAATATAAATGTGTGTAGTATTAAGGGGGGAAACAAGAATAGAATAAATCCACATGTATTAAAATAAAACACAGATTTTGAACAGAGCATAAGAAAAGATATACACATCTGTCTACTGTATATTCTATTTTAAGGAAAAAGCATCTATATTATATTGATTTTAGGCTTTAAGCCACTTTAATTTGTTTGTCTTAGATAAGGTTATATGCCTGTTCACAATTTCACATGTCTTCAGAATAAATCAATTCAGATAAATAAGCAAAAATGAATGGCAAGCAGGCCCATACATTTCGGTTTTGTCAAACCCATATATAGGCCCAACAAGAGATCAAGGGAGTAGATGACTGAGGTGATCGGATTCTCTCTGCTTCCCATTTCGTTCGTAGTCGTCGTACTTCTCTCTCTCTAGCCCTCGCTCATCTACGCAGGTAAAATCCCAGATTCTTCCATTGATATATGTCGTCTCTAAAATTTCGAGGCGATATTCTAGTTTATATGATTTGATTGGCTACCAAAAACACGTAGCGGATTGACTTTATCAGATTCGGATCCATGTGATTAGATTAGGATCGAATTTTCCTTTGTCTTTTTCTCGCTTTCGCGGTTTCGATTGGCTCGCTCTCTCCCTGTTAGGGTAGCAATTCTCTGAAAACTTAAATCATTTTCTTTGGGGAAGATGCAAACTTCTACATGTGTGGTTTTGAGCTCCTTCATAATTGCGTTTAGAAACATATTTAATCCAGAAGAGTATGTGCGTGTATGGCTGTATGTTTTTAATATATGCATACCAACAAAATAAATTGCTTTCAGAATATTTTTGATCCTTAAGAGAGTGTGTATGTGTTTATGTACATATAAACTCCAAAGGCCTATTATATGCATACCTAGATAAGAAATTACTTACAGAGCATATCTTGATCCATAAGAGATACTATATATATCCTTAAGAGAGATGTTTATTGGCTATTAAATCACGTTCTTAGCTGTTGCTGCTTCATGGAGATTGTGAAGTTGTCATATTATTTTTTTGATAGTTGTAATTGAATCTATGGCAGAGAATTTGTGCAAGGTTGAAATGGCAGGACACAAGGTTGCGCATGCCACACTGAAAGGCCCGAGTGTTGTGAAGGAATTGGTTATCGGTTTTGCACTCGGTTTAGCTGCTGGTGGTCTTTGGAAGATGCATCACTGGAACGAGCAGAGGAAAACCAGAGCTTTCTATGACTTGCTTGAGAGAGGCGAGATCAGCGTTGTTCACCCTGAAGAGTGAATTCAACACTAGGCCACCACTCTCAAGCCCTATTTTTATGTTATTATATGGTTTCTTGACATCTTAGACAAAATTACCTGAGAGAAAAGGGTTGCTTGCTTAAGAAATAAACAACAAATCGGATATTATTGTTAAGTTTCAGAACATCTTTCTTGATTTTATTTGAGTGTTTTTGGGATGAAAATATCTAAAGGATTAGTGAGTGGTTTTCTTGAAAAACGGCTTGAACGGCTGCAATATTTTCACATTTCGATTGAATAAAAAATATCTCGAGAGTATTGAAAGACGTGTAATTCTATGGTTGGTTAATATGTGATAAGAAATGGGATTCACATAAATTAAATTCATGCAAACTTTATATATCTCCTTTCGCTCCAGTTTATGTGAACTATCTACTTCTTCTATCCAAAAAAAAATAAAATCAAAGCCACATCCAACTATGGCAACTATAGCTACTAGTCTTAACATTGGAACCCAACGAGCCGTCATCACCAGCGAGGCTCGACCCGTTCGTCTCGCAGGTCCCGTCCGTTTGAACAATCCGTGGAATCTTGGTTCAAGAAGAACGAACCGGATGGTGACAGTTAGGCCGGTTAAAGCAACGCCAGAAGGAGTGATATCGGATAAAGTGGAGAAGAGCATCAAGGACGCAGAGGAGACTTGTGCTGGCGATCCTGTGAGCGGAGAGTGTGTAGCTGCGTGGGACGAGGTCGAGGAGCTTAGCGCAGCAGCTAGCCACGCTAGAGACAAGAAGAAAGACTCCGACCCTTTGGAGGAATACTGCAAAGAAAATCCTGAGACTAACGAGTGTCGTACTTACGACAATTGAAACTGATCCATCCATCATGTTCCTGGATCCCGTCCTTATATTACATACAAATCTTTTGTTCTGGTCGATTTGGTGATATGATATATGAATGTTCTCTCTGAGACTCAAGCAGGTTATATACTTTGTTAATTTTGCAAGATTCATATAATATAAGAAAAACAACACAAAGCTCAAATTCATTAAGAAAACACAAATACATGACAAACCTTATCTTATGTAATAGATCACACAAGAATAGTAAACTAAGGCAAGACAAACTGAAATAAACTGAAAACAAGAGATTGAAGTTTTATAAAGTAAGACACACACCAACGACTCTAGTTGTTACAAAACTCGAGAAGACAATTGAGTAAATCCTCAGCAGAAGCCATGATTGGTTTGCATGATCGGACAAGGAACCTGCCAAGGGTTCTGCATAGAATCAGGAATCTCAGGAATATCCAAAGCCTGACCGCTAATCTCTTCGACCATCTCGAGCACAGAGTTCAACGACCTCAGCCTCTCCGTCAGCTCCGACGCCTGCGCTCTTAAGACGTCGTTCTTGGACTCCATCTCGACGTACTTCCTCGTGGCTGCATCGACCTGCTCGGCGATCTTGGCGTTATCGTTCTTCAGAACGGTGACCTCGTTGATGAGATCGCCGAGCTGCTTCTGCTTCCTCATCCTTGATCTCCGGGCGGACTCTCGGTTGGAGATCATTCGCTTCCTCTTTCTCTCGTCCGTGACGGAAGCGTACCTCGGATCGTTGTCGGAATCAGGACTTTTCGACCCCATTTTTTCCGTTGACTTTTTGACTTTTTCCTCACCAAATATTTAACAATATAATAATAATATAATTCTTCAAAATCCCTATAAAATACCCCAAATTCTACACCGGTTCTCCTCTAATCTATCAAATAATCAGTTAGATCGAACGAAAAAAAAAAAGATTTTTATCGAGAGAGCTAAATAGATGAGATCGGAGACAATGAATTCATGAGAAGACGTAAGAGTAGTAGAGATAAACGACGGAGAAAGAGTGTACTATGCGAATACGACGAAGCAGAACTGAGTAGCTCATAGAGAACCTATAATCATTCCTTCGTGTTCAAAATCCCCAAATTTTATTCAACCAAATCCTAGATCTAGATCTGAAATCAATAGATCTGAGAATAGAACAGAACGAATCAAGCGAAGGAGGAGAAGATATCGAAACGAGAGAACAAGAACGGATCGTTAATTAGCTGATCGAGAAAAGAGGTAAACGCAAAAAAAGGTTATAGATCAGAGGCGAAACGAAAGAAGGCGATGAATTAGTCCCTAGGGTTCTTTTTAAAGGAGGAGAATAGAAATGATGATGGTGATGAGCTGGCGAAGGCTTTTTCAATAATATTTTAATTTTTAAAAAAATGGAAGATAATAACTTTTGAACAAATCTTTTTATTTATTTTTAAACGCAAGCTGTGATGACAGTTGGCAGTTTTGTAATGGAAGCACGTTTTCTTTCTATGTCCTTTCACGGGTGGAACATTCCGCGAAGATGCCTCCTAAGAAAATATCAAAATGCATTTGGTCTCATGCTTTATTTTTGAAAATAAGAGTTTTGTTTTGAAATTTTCCACAAGAAACTGAGAAAGCAATGTCGAACACACAATTCATAAGGCAAACTGATGTAATTAACTATAAACAAAGTCTACTCTATACTATGGTTTGTAAAAATATATGCGACTCTCTTTAGTTATCCACACGACTTATACAAGTTTTTCTTAAGGTAATAAAATACAGAGTTGAAAGTTTACAAAAAAAAAAAAAAACAGAGTTGGGAAGTTAGCTCATAGGCTTTCTAATGGGCCAGTTAGGAGCTCGTAGGCTTTCTAATGAGCTTATGGAAAGTGTTAACAGTGTTTCTCGTTCATTTGAGACGATATCAAAGCCCAATATACCAATTGACACTGAACTAAAGTCTAAAACCCCTACAGCCGGGCGAAAACTGTCTGTAGAATTTATTGTTTATCCTCCTTCGTCGGAAAGTTTATCTGAGAACTTTTTTTTGATAATTAAGTTTATCTGAGAAACTTGAACATCTCTTGTACTCCTCTGCAGATTTACTTGAATTAGTGAGGAAATAATTGAAGATGAAACAGGCGATATTTCTGGATTGGTATATGAAGATCGCCATTGGATCGGCCATCATTGGCGGAGGAATGGAGTTCTTCATGATAAACACTGGTTTCTGTATATTCCATTCTCTCTCGCTTGGACTTCTATTGATTTAAGATGTGAAGTTTATTAATTATTATTGATATAATTCTCTAAGTTATAGACATTTTTTGCCTTCTCTAATCTCTTCTTAGAGAAAGAATGATTATTATTAAGGTTGAAGTTGATCACTTTCTTGTACACTTGTAGTCTTCATCTCCAGCTTCTAATTTCTACATTACAATGTCTTGTATGTTTTTTTGTCTTTATCAAAAAGCTTTGATGAAATAGTTTTATTACCAAAACTCGCAGACGACAAGGTTACTGTACTAGAAGCAGAGAAGCGAGCCTATGAAAATTCTCCTGAAGCTCAAGCCATGCGAGAAGCTCTTAATCCCTGGAGAACACAAGGACGACGCTGATACTATCAAAACTCCACAGATCAATCATGAAGTTACTTTCACTCACTCGCAAACTTTGCAAATGCTGCTTCAATCTCTGCTGTTTTGAGATATGAAAATTTTCATTTTACCCGTTTTTTTCCGTTTCTAAATCAAGTTGTAACAGCTTTGAACACGTTTAACATGTTATGAAGATACGAGATGCTTTACGTGTAGAGGCCATACCATAAAACAGGCTCTACTTTTCCTTTTGCACTTGACCCTTTTTCACAGTACTAATAATCCAAAGCTTAGATGAATCATCATAAATATGCACCAATTTGATTAACAAAAGCACAAGTTAGATATATAAAAAAGGACAAGTTTATCAAAACCTCCTTATGGCTTTTCTCATCTTCCTCTTTGTCTAAACTTTTTCTACATTAAAGCCTAGTCGTGTTACATTAAGGACCATCACGAGTTCTAATCCCCAAATTTCAATTTCAAATTTCTAGAGAAGGAAGAGTACTAAACCAAGACTTCTTTAATCTTCTTCTTCTGATCCTCAGTGAGAGAAGAAGGGAACAAAACCTCGAAAGTGACAAAGAGGTTGCCTTTCTTTGTGCTGAAGTGAAGTGGCATCCCTTCTCCTTTAAACTTCTTCACCTCCTTGGGCTTTGTAATTCCCTGTCACATACACACACAATATTCATCAACCCAAGAGTAACCATTTTACAGGATCAATGTCGAGTGATTTGTCTTGTAGGGAGAATGTGGAGTGTTACCTTGGAACTGATGTCAACTTCGTGATCATCCAAATGTTTGAATGATTTCTCAAACCCAACTAGCGCCTCAACCTGACATGTGTTTATTTTTAAAAGTAGAATCAGTAAATTCGTAGCGGTTGGTTTAGGACGTAGAGATACACAGAAGTTTGTACGTGGAATATCTATGTACCAGTGAAATGTTGACGGTCATGTGTAGATCGTTGCCATCTCTCCGGAAACGGGCGTGCGGTGCAGTTTTGATTCGGAACTGAAATGGTACAATAAAAGTTCATTCTCTGTTCTTGAAGTCAAGTTAAATAAAAGATCATAGAAACTTGGGCAAGAAGCTAACCTTAAGGTCACCAGGTTCACCATCGAGAATGGGTTCACCATCTTCGTAGAAAGACACTTCCTGAAAGAGATATCAATAAGCTCACAGTTAATTCCAGAGCTACATAGTACCTAAGGTTTGCAACATAAGGTGTGTAGAGTAGAGTTTGGAGGCTTACTTCTCCGTCTTTCATCCCTTTCTCGATATCAACAGTGACAAAGTACCCTTCGCGTTCGAACTTAACATTTGGGCATTTGTCACAGACCTGAGAGGAACCAGATATGTTTTTAGAGAGGTGGGCTTGATATCCAACACAAGAGGGTGGTTTGAGAGGGCTTGAATAGATTTGCCTTACCTGCTCTGTCATCTGTTGGAACATTCCAGGACCAATTTGTCTGTGATAAACCTCATCCCTGCAGTTGCACTTTCTCTTTCCAGGAGCTGGTTTTATTACATTCTTCTCCCTCCATACCTGATAACTCACCGTGGGACATCCTCATTAAGAAACCAAAAGCTAAGGAAATTCATATCATGTTTGTCTAAGAACCAACCTACTCTAACCAAAGTATCTCTCAACAGAAAAATATCTCGGAATGAAACATGAAATCATATTCACTGATGAAGATATGAAGCCCAAGCATATTTGAATCAAAGCAATAATTTCCATACGAGTTGAAGACAATAACAACATCCGAGCTAAGCATACCTTCATAGAGCCTCCCATGTACAAATCTTCAAGAGTGGCCTCAAGTTCGACAATGACGTCATCACCCTTGACAACCTTCTCTTCTTCCTCCATCGAACCACCACCGCCAAAGAACCTAATAGGCACATTAATCAATAATCTCCACACATTAGCAATCACATTTTAACATGAATGTAAAAACATTTTATCAAATTTTAGGAAGTATTCGCACTACAGCAAAGACATTAATTCATAGGTATCCATTATCCATATAAAGAAATCACTTCACTTCTACCCTAAGATGGTATCCACAACTATCCAAGTGCAGACTCTTGAAGATAACCTTAACCTCTGTTTTATTGTCCATAATTTATCGAATCCGATCAGATAACCCCTAAATCTTGTACCACTAGTAGTTGGACAAGAACTAACAAGTAACAAGCAAGACGTCTCAGACAAAAAGTCAATACCATTGGTCTCTATTCCATTAATTCCTCTAATGCTTTCACTTTATAAACTGTGGAATCTAAGGGGAAAAAAACATTACTGGCTAAAGATGTCCTGCATATTCATGCCTCCTCCACCTCCGCGGCCTCCATTAGCAGCATGCTGTTTAAGACCTTCTTCACCATACTTGTTATAAACCTCCCTCTTCTCCTCATCCGATAGCACTTCATAAGCTGTTTATACCAACACAGACACCATTACATTAAATTTCAAAACGACATAAATAGTAATCTATCAGTGGATACCGTTGTTGATGTCGGCGAATTTGCGAGTGGCTTCGTCGTTGCCTGGATTCTTATCGGGATGATACTTCAAAGCGAGTTTTCTATAAGCTCTCTTGATCTGTTCGTCAGACGCACCTTTCGGCACTTGCAACACATCGTAGTAGCTCTTCCTGAAAATTTCACAAACAAGCATTCACACAGACGAACACACACATCCACATTACGAAAAGAAAAATGTGCTTACCCTGCGATAACGCAGATGGCGTAGGAGAGAGCGAACAATACGATACATAGCTCTAACCACCGATTCGCCATGGAAACGGAAATCGAGAGAGGATCGTACTCTCTCCCAAGGACTTTCAACTCTTTACGGTTACACCAATCTGAGATTCGTTTCGGATGTTAACAGAGAGAACGAAGGAATCAAAAGTTCGAATCTGTCACTTCCCTCTTTCGCGGAAAGAAGGATTCGAACCCCGGAGAGTGGTGAGGTTACGTGTACATCGCAATGCTTAACCAATCAGGACTAAGTCTCTCACAAACTTAACCAATCAGTATTAGCCACGTGGATAAATGAACGCAGACTCGCTGACTCTTCTTCTTAGCAAGGTCCATTTACGTTGAATATGCCCCATCGGCTATAACTCCACTAAAATGTGTTCATTTTGTTTCTTCATCCAAATGAGACATTTAGATGGAGATTAAAGTTTTATTAGTTCAGGCATTAAAAGTACAAATCATCTTGATTAAAACCTCCATGCGGCTTATCTCATCTTCTCCCTCTTTTCTATATTAAAACCTAGTCGGGTTATACATTGAGGACTATCACAAGTTCTATTTAATCCCCAAATTTCAATTTTCAAATTTCTGGAGAGAAAGAAGAAAAGACTACTAAGCCAAGACTTCTTTAATCTTCTTCTTCTGATCCTCAGTGAGAGAAGAAGGGAACAAAACCTCGAAAGTGACAAAGAGGCTGCCTTTCTCTGTGCTGAAGTGAAGTGGCATCCCTTCTCCTTTGAACTTCTTCACTTCCTTGGGCTTTGTAATTCTCTGTCACACACACACACAATATTCATTTAACCCAAAAATAACCATTGTACATGATCAATGCTGAGTGTTCTACTTAACTAACCCGACGTTAGTCAACCCCTAATTTTGGGTAGAGTTATAGCTCAAAATGACATTGTTTTGTATAATTAGTCAAAGCAAGGAATCAAACCCATTCCACGAGACTTTATTATACAGATGATGGAAGGGAAAAGTGCCAATTTAGACCTCAACTATTTCGATCGTGCCAAATACGACCTGGATAAATGGTCAGTACCAAATACGACCTCAACTTCATTATAATTTAGAAATACTATCCAAACTTTTTAAAATGTGCCTAAATCTACATTGATTATAACTAATGTTTTTAAATCCGATCCGAACACTGAACCGGACCACTTTCAGAGTCACCCGGTCATGGATCGACCGCAGATGAACTACGGGTTAATAAATTAATTAATCTTATTATAAAATAATATATTAGCTATAAAAATGAATATATAAAAACTAAAGTTGAGTATTTTCTAAATATTTTTTAAATAAAACAATAGCTTGGATATGAATATATTTTATGTTTAAAATACTTAAATTTAGTTTCTATATTTTTTTCACATACAAAATATAAAAATATAGTTTAGACTATTTCAATTTATTTTAACAAGTTAAGAGTTATGATATATACAATAAATTGAAATAGTCTAAACTATATTAATTTCTAAATTTTATTTTTATTTCACATACAAAATATAAAAATATAGTTTAGATTATTTCAATTTATTGTAAAAATTAAGAGTTATGACATATAAAAAAATTACTATTAGATAACTTTTATTTTTTTTTTTTAATTTCTAAAGTTTTCTTAGAACTCTATTGCCGGTTGAACCACTGGTTGAACCAGTAGATAACTTTTTTTTTTGTTTTTAGAAATTGTTTTATATTCTAAATTTTCAATTAAAAAAATTAGATTTTCAGTTTTGTTATCGTCTTCCTCTGCTGACCTTTGCCGACTGTGTATCTCTTTCTTTTCATCGCTTTGCATTTTCATTATATTTTTGTATTTTTTGTTTATTTTAAATTTGAAGTTTAATTTTGTTATTCATATTATAAATTTAAATATCTATAAATTATAAATTCTGATAGTTTTGATATATGTCATAACTCTTAACTTGTTACCATAAATTGAAATAGTCTAAACTATATTTTTATATTTTGTATGTGAAATAAAAAATTATAGAAACTAAATTTAATTATTTTTAAACATAAAATATATACATATCCAAACTATTATTTTATTTTAGAAAAATATTTAGAAAATACTCAACTTTTGTTTTTATATATTTATTTTTAGAACTAATATATTATTTTATAATAAAATTAATTAATTTATTGATCCATAGTTCATCTGTGGTCGATCCATGACCGGGTGACTTTGAAAGTGGTCCGATACAGTGTTCGGATTGGATTTAAAAACATTGATTATAGTCAATATAGATTTAGATACGTTTTAAAAAGTTTGGGTAGTATTTATGAATTATAATCAAGTTGAGGTCGTATTTGGCACTGATCATTTGTTCAGATCGTATTTGGCACGATCGAAATAGTTGAGGTCTAAATTGGCACTTTTCCCGATGATGGAACCATTCTTTTTTTTTTTTCTCAAATTGAGATTCATTCCATAGGAAAATACTAGTTGTAGTACAAGAGCTGGGGGAAAATCGAACATTCCCCAGAAACAAGAGCCCACAGGAGGCGGCAGCTAGAACCCACGCAGGGGTGACTTACATAAATATGACATAAAAACTTGATCTACAACTAAGCAAAGGAAAGCGATTAACAACTACACTAGGATATTAAGCAATCGACTCAGCAGATTTAAAAACTTAGCGGATGCCAATGAACGGGAATTATCGCTGCATACCAAAGATTGCCACCCGATAACCTCCACCTCTAGAACCCAATACACCGCGACCTATCGTTGCAGCACCAGCCTGTCACACGATAACGTCCAAGAACTTCAAGACTTCATAACCCGACAAGAAAGACCGTTACACGGTCCACACCACCTTCGGATACGGATGCGACGCACTCACTAGCGCCCACTTACCCTGAATAGAAGTCCTGCTAAAACCACACGAAACTGAAGCCTTGCCCATCGGAACTCTCCTGAGTCACCCACTCACGGCAAAAGAAACGAAGAGAAGCACTCACTGTACCCAGCACCACTTGAAACACAAACTGCTAAGTCAATTGTTAACCCCAAGAATAGAGACATCGAAAACCAAGCTTAACCCACCACAAGCAAACTGATGCTAGACATACGACAACAACCATAAGGACCTACATCAACAAACAAACCCAACATTGCCACTAAAACAAAACGGTAAAGACCACTCGTATCTTCAATCCACAAAAGGAAGGGACCAGAGAGACAACTCGAAAGGGAACCACCAAGCTTCACCGGCGGTTGATTTGACCAACTAGCCACACGACCTCCACAGAGACCATGACCCTACACGAGCTCCTCGATACAACTTCTTCCGCTTAACCAGAAACAAGCCCTAAGAGAAATTACACAAGAGATCTACACAAGACAAGGAAAAGGAAACTAACGGGACCGACGGTGGCGCTAACAGAGCCGCCACGCGCCGGTCACCGGAGATACAAAGATTTGCGGTCGTAAGTTGAAGAAGAGAGTTTCGAGAGGATATGTTTGGTTTGCGGTCAACCATAGCATTATCTTGTTACAACATAAACTTCAAATTATAAAGATAAAAGAGACAGTGAGGTTAACGAGACAAGCGGTTGCAAAGGAAATAGGAGTGGAGTGAATCAGGGAGATGAGGGGGAGAGGAGAGAAAATGGGAAGTTCATGAAAGAGAGAGACGAAAGATAGATAGAGAGCTCTGGGTTCTATAGAGGAGATAGAGAGATTAGAGGAGAAATTTGTGAAAGATACGGAGGTGACGAGGCGGAATGGAAAGCTGGTGTCATAGATTACAACGGCAAAGGATTTAGAGGGACGGTAGGATGTGGAGAGATTCACTATATAATATAATATGTATGCATTACATTACTAGATGTTGGCCCAATGGTTTCATCATCTGCTTATTAAATGCTTATTAAATCTCTTGACGTGGATTCAATTTGCCTTTGTAGCAAATTGTCTAATTTTTAAAAAACTTAAAACGACGTAATTTTGTATAATTAATCAAACAATATTGTTTAAGACCATGCTTGTCCTACAATTAACAGTTGAGTAACATCAGGTTAATCAAGGTAGGTTTTAGTGCCACGGTTAAAAGTTCGAAACTGAAATTCAATTTTTTTTTTTTTTCTGAGTTTGTTTTTGCACCTATCTTTTATCTGTGTCTGAAAAAGCACAACAAATAATATGGGTCGAAAAAGGTCTTTTCCCGTCGTTGTAGATAGGGGTGGGCATGGAGCGGATACCCAGAATTTTAAGGATATCCGTGATCCGATCTGTCCCGTACGAATATTCGATTTTTTGATTCGATCCGATCCGTGATCTTCCGGATATTCGGTGCTACGGATATCCAGAAAAATCAGTATATTTTACCGGATATCCGATCTGATCCATCGATACGGTAAAAAATAATAAAAAAATTCATTTTTTGAAAAATATTTTTTTAAAAGAAAATTTTAGTATAAAAGAATAATATTTTCATTACAAAATATTTAAAACTACATATTTTAAAAAAATTAATGACCAAATTATTAATTTAGTGGATAAAATAACTAAAAATTTATATAGAGATATAAAATTATATATAATTTTATATATACATGTATATGCATATATACGTTACGGATCGGATTGGATATCCGTTTTCTAAAAAATGAGTATTTGTGATTTTCTCCTTATTTGACGGATATTAAATTTTAATATTTGTTTCGATTCGTAAAGTTACGGATATTCGAATTTTTCGGATCGAATCGAAACAAATAACGGATCGAATCAAATTTTACGGATATTTTGCCCACCCCTAGTTGTAGACACTATCATTTGACCCAGAATTAAGGGTTGACTAACATCGGGTTAGTTAAGGTAAGTTTTTCGTATTACGGTTAAAAATTCAGGTCTAAAATTTAAATTACTTTTCAGTTTGAGTTTGTTTTATCACTTTTCTTTTGTTCGGGTATTAAAATGCACGATGTAAATAATAGGGGTGGAAAAAGAGTTTTTTTGCCATGTATACATGATTTGTTTCAAAAAAAAAAAGGTCACAATCAAACGATAACTTTGGTACATGGTGCAAACAAATTATTTTGGATGATATATAGGTGCTAAGTAAATAAATACATGTTGGGCTTCTGTGAAAATCTTTGTAGAATCGAGTGTGTACAGCGTTGCTACTTGTGGGACGGTCGCCGCGGAGAGCACACAGGTTTACGAGGAGGTCTTCGAACTATTACGCAAGGCTTGCCTTGACTACTCAGGGAAGCTCGACATGGTGGGGAGGGTTTTACGCATCCGGTAGATTGTGGCGGTGGCTTCGATATCAGTGAGCGATTTTCACCTTTAAACACACAAGAGTAAATATGTTGGAAAATATTAACGGAGAGACTATTTAAATGTTACAGTCAGAGAATTTTTTTGTAAATAGTATCTGCGTTTGGCGCTAACGAGACATGACGTACAATAAGTCCCTTGCTAAAGAGTTTCCTATATACTGAGGACAGAATACTGAACCGAGGTCCAAGTAGAATCGAATTTGGGACAGTAGTGAGTTTAATTGCATTGCCCCTAGACCGAAAACCATTATGTACTTCATGAGTCATGACAGTATAAAACTGGTAATTAATAATATGTTTCTAATAACTATAGAGTGGAATTTAGCTATTTTGATATTTTTTAATCTTTTCGTTTAGACCATCTCTAATGAATCATTCTATTTTCTTTAAAATCTATTTTTTATTTTGTTAAATTGAAATATAAAATAGAATGGAACATTTTTACTCTAACTATATTTTACACTGAAAATAAAATGAAGTTGGAGATGCTCTTAACTATTATGAAACAAGTGATATATCCAGCTAACATGTTATTTTGTAAACAGATATAACTGATCAAACTTTCTTACGCGAGTTAAGTCCAATAATAAATGTTATAGAACACATGATTTTAAGTGATTCGTTCTTAACTATTGTGTAACAAAAAAAAAATTCCAACTAAGAAGAAAGACTGACCTAAGTGACGAAGTCTAGCCTCTGCGAGATGAATCTGAAAGGATAGAAGACATAGAAGAATATGAAACAAACTTAGAAGAACAAAAACTTGTTTTAGCTTCTTCATTAGCACTGTTTTGTTCCCCAATCATGGGTCTTCAATCAGTAATTATATATACAGAGATTGAAGCAAACAAAATCAAACTTATAGTGAATAAATAATTTTTAAGTCAAACTTCAACGATTTGGTTATTGTTTTTCAAAAAGACGCGGTTCTGTACATCAGCACTGTGATATCTTCTCAATAAACAAATACTTTTTTGACTAAAATTCAGTTTTGTGAAACTCTCCGAGAAATTGCGGATGCAAGACTTTCAAGAGCTTCTGAATCTTTTGCATATTATATATTATCTGTACTATTAAAAGAGAATCACTAAAAATCTATTTATAAAAATCATTGCTAGACTATTACATTTGATCATTTCTATTATTTTGATTTACACCTATTTAATCTATCTATACTATTATTTGAAAAGTTAATTTTCTTATGTGTTATGTTTTAAGTAATTTTTAACTGATTCATACTATTAAGTAATTTGAAAAGTGAATTACACTATATCTTTCCGGGAGCTGGTTTTATTATACACTTCTCCCTCCATACCTGATAAATCACCGTGGGGACATCCTCATTAAGAAACCAAAAGTTGAGGCAAGTCATATCTCTTGATCTGTTCGTCAGACGCACCTTTCGGCACTTGCAACACATCGTAGTAACTCTTCCTGAAATTCACAAACAAGCATATTCACATAGACGAATACACACATCCACATTACGAATAAAAAATGTGCTTACCCTGCGATGACGCAGATGGCCTAAGAGAGAGCGAACAATACGATATATAGCTCTGACCACCGAATCGCCATGGAAACGGAAATCGAGAAAGGATCGTACTCTCTCCCAAGGACTTTCAACTCTTACGGTTACACCAATCTGAGATTCGTTTCGATTGTTAACAGAGAGAGAACGAAGGAATCAAACGTTCGAATCTGTCACTTCCCTCTTTCTCGGAAGGAAGGATTCCAAAACCATTTTGGAATTCAGTGGTGAGATTACGTCGTGTACATGGCAATGCTTAACCAATCGGGACCAAGTCTCTCCCGAACTTAACCAATCAATATCAGCCACGTGGATAATGAGCGCAGATTCGCTGACTCTTCTCCTTTTTCTTAACAAGGTCCACTTACGTTGAATATGGCCTATGACTCCACCTAAAATGGCCCATATATGGAAGACCCAATTGATAATATTATTTATTCTAGAGCAAAATAGTTTACAGCTGACACTATCGGTTTATTGGGAATGGAAAGTTCCCACACTTAAAACAGTGACGCAGATCAGACCAGCGCAGGTGAGCGATCAAGTGTGTACAGTTTACAAACAATAGATAGCTGTTGCAGATTGATTGAAGTGACTCATCCGACGTCACTATATGGCTTCTCTGAATTAATCTCATTATTTCCTTATCTTTTTGGAGAAAAATTGTAAATAGTATGATATGACATGGGACTGACGATTCTTAATTTTTAAAATATCTCCTATAAAACTCTTTCAAATAGCTTTAAGGTCCCATGACATGACTGTCTTTTAATGTAATTTGGCCCAAATTGTTGCTCTCATTAGAGTCTTATGGAGAAGAGAAAAGGAAGTGAGATTCTTACTTTTCAATGGAGTGGGTCTTGTTAAGTATTAGACCTCCTCTGTTCTTAATACTCTTTTCTTACGACAACCCACATGGCCCTTTTTCTAATCTCACAAAAGTAACCAGTGAAGTTACATGTAGTTGTGTGTAAGCGAGTGTAGATGCAGCACTGGGTCCAAAATGAAGACAAGCTCATGTGGGTTGAATCGTATATTTCAGATAGATAAGACAGCTAAATATGTTTTGTTGATGAGCGGTGTAGATCTTCTTATGTCGCTATGCGTGCACGTAATCGCATTTAATATTCGGTATGTTTCAACAACTGTTGCCGCAGCCGTGGTATCAGAGAAAGACACTGTTACATATTCGTAACTCGTTATTAATTGTCTTTCAACCAAAAATCATTATTATTATTAGCCACGGGGTTTATACCGACATGAGTTCTGTAGCAAAACATAAAGCCATTAACATAACTACATATAAGGAAAGAGATTAGCTTTGTGCCTTTGCATATCGACATAAATCTGATCAAACCATAGAACAGTGTGAGGCAAGATCTAACTTAGTATAAATTTTCAATTTCATTCTAGGTGAAGCAAGATCTAACTCAGTGTAAATTGATTTGACACATGTCGTTTGGATTAACTTACATTTTTTTCTCCTTTTTTGTTGCTTTTATCATCAGCTTGGATATGCTTTTGACTAATCAAATCGAGTAAAGATGCAATTTGGAGCTTTTAGTTTGGCTTGATTTATCAAGAAATGAACATATATAAAATACAATGCAAATGAAAAGTAAATATCACATAAGAACAACTAAGAGCATGAAAGTCCAAAAAGAAGAAAAAACAACTAAAAGCATGATATGTATATATCGTGTTAATCAAGTGAGGGCGAAAATAAAAACCTCATACATTACTCACGGTAGGTAGGCTTCTTGTCATCAAGGGGTAATGTATACTATTCAATTTAATCAAGTCTAAAATATAATTTCCAAAACAAAATCCAAAGAACAAGTAGATATATTAACTAGAAGAGCATATGTTATTTAGCTAAAGGCCAAATAGATAAGACTTGAAAGATACAGTTTCAATCACCAAACGTTTAATAAGACAAACCACAAATGGGTCATCACGAAGGTGATGAAGATGCTCTCTCTTAACTCTACACACACATTACTCCAAAACACAACTCACTCATGGCCCCGATCTTATTTTTTTATTTCTCTTCTGCAGATCTCACAGAGTACTTCCAGAAATATTGTTCTCTTTCTCTCTTTCTTAGTAAACCAGAACCCCACCACCATTGTTGTTTCTTAACCTTGACTTCTTGGCCATAAGAATAATAAAACGACACAAAAAAATAACAACACCATGTAAAAATTTAGATTCTGAAATGATTCACAGGAACTAACAGAGAATCATAGTAGTCTAAAAGAACAGAGAGTTGCAGTGATCATCTTACATATACTATTTATAACTCTGAGGATTATTGAATCCACAATCTATACATAAACACTTGCTTAACAATAATAATTAAATCTATGACACAACACGAACTTTAACCGGACGAAACCGGATTTAAGCTTCGGGCCAAACCGTTCAAGGCACTGTAACCTTTGGAACTAAACGCTAAACAGCCGAAGAGTCCATGCCTGTAAGGCAAGTATGTCCTCTTCTTCATCTCCTCCGCTTGAGCTCTGTTCGCTGTGTAATGCAGCTCGTGAGCCGACGGCTGCAACCCTCGCCTTTTAGTTATCCCGTTCGTTGGCTTTCCGGTGATCGGAGACTTTTTTGCCGGCGGTGGTTGTCTCTGTTTCTGCTTCTTGGCTGCGTCCTCTGATTTGAGTTTCTTGTCTTTGAGATTGGAAGGAGAGAACGAGATGTTGGACCAGAACTTCTCCTTCCCGTTGTTCCTACTCCCTTCGCTTTTGCTTCGGTGAAGCAGATCCTTGAGGAAGATCCATTTCTTCGAGTTCCTACCGTACGAAGACGAACGAGAAGAAGACGGCGTCGTTTCAGCTGACGTCACGTTTTCGTTACTCTTAGTCTCGTTTTCTTCGTAATGTTCTTGTAGTTTCCGTATACACTCCTTCACCTCACTCTCTCCAACCACTCCTCCTTCCTCTTCCTCTTCCTCTTCCTCTTCGTTCCATTGATACGCTGCGTTTCGGAGCGGAGAGAGAGATCTCGCCTTGCGGTGAACAGATCTGCTTCTCAGCTTCAGATCCCTCCCACGCCTACCGTCCTCTTCCTCTTCGGTTTCCAGATCCAGAAGCGGCGCCAGGACCTGAGGCCTCTCGAGGTGGGAAGAGAGCTTCATCGGCTTGATCTGGCCGTTGGAGAAGAGCTCCTCCGCGGAGGTCATCGGTACGCCGCCTAGAGGACCACCACCACTGCTTGAAGACAGCCGAGAGGAGAAATCGAACTCGAAGTCGCCGGAAGAAGACGAGTCGAGCTTCGGATTCTCCGACGACGGAGCAGCAGAGGACAAGAAGAAATGCATCGGACTCGACGGTGCGCTGAAGAAGTAACCCGGCGGCGGACCACGGCCGGGGCTAGACGGAGCGCTGACGAAGGGAGTGGAGCAAGCTGAGCCAAGGTCGTCGCTTAAACGCGGCGTTTCGGAGAAATCAACGGTTTCTGGCTCGCCATGGCCTAAGCTCTCGACAACAACCATTGTAACTATAGGAGAGATCAGAGAGTAGATCGATTGGGACTGTGGCTTGTTTCTCAAGGAAAGAGAGAGAGAGAGAGAGCGCGAGGAACGAGGTGAGGGAGCAGATTATGCAGCGTATGTATGTATGTATGAAGCTGCTTTTTATTCTTCGTATTTATTGACGTTTTTAAAAATAAAATTATATTGCGATTCTCGAAAACTTTTTTCTTTATTAATTGTTATAAAATATTCGTCTGCTGTTTTCCTATAAAGAAAAGTAGATTACAACGTACTCGATCTTTAGCGCACACATTAACGTTTTATTTAATTGTCTGACATGTTGTTTGCATGAATAAAAAGCTGAAAAATCTACTGGAATATAATCTTTATTTTATGTAACTAAATTTTGATCATGTAGGTAATGCCATGGTTGTTGCTTAAGATTCCGCAGGCTGATCAGACTGATCTAATTGAATAAAGAAAAATAATCTATGGATATGTTTGGATTTTACAATGCCATTTACTAGCTTGCCCATAACCATATATCTTAGTTTCCCTTGATATCCTTTATTTATTGTTTGAGAAAAGAGGTTTTTATGTTTTACATGATACCATTATAATGACCAACTTATTTGAATTTCAAAAGATGTTCTGATCTCCATAAATGATATGAGAAAAATACCATGATCGTGAATTTATGTCGAATCAGTTCATGATTTCAAGTTTTCACTCTTTTGAATTTAATGTTTCTCATGTAATGTTTTTAAACTTAGATCATGTAATATATATATAAGTAGATAATTGGGAACTTATCTGAAGATTCTTGTTTTTAGAGATGTAAAAATTTAACAGGACATTTTTTTGTCGTTCAGATCTACATCTACATACATATCATCACCTCTATTCATTTATATATTTATTGCAATTAAAATAATACATGATTAATAAAAGAAATAATCAACAAAACTAGCGGGACAATATAGTAAAGAAATATTTTCACTTTGGGTCACTTTCCTTATCTTTAATTACATCTCAAGACACATTGTTATACTGACACACTTTCATCAACTCTTTCTCTTCCTTTTCATTAGATTCCAAACATAAAAAAGCTAACTAGATTTTCCTTTGGCGGGATTAGCTTCCAACCATTGATATTCATAAAAGTCCAACGGCTGAGATTAAATCAAGCAGATCTGGAAAAGACACATATCTGTCATTTAACAGAACCATTCGATCAAATACCTCTCAATCCTAATTTCAACTGTCTAGATTTTGTTCCAAACTTAACATTGTGTTTTTTTCTCTCCTCCCCCACGTCGTCTACTTTTCTCTGTGTTCATCAAGGAAGAAAACAAAAAAAATTTGGCTAATTAATTCAAGATTTTCAACCTTGTTTATTGGATTCAGATTGCATCTTCTACCAACCACATATAATTTCCATTCTCTTCCTCCACATCTGAAAAGATTTTCCCGACCAAAAATTTCAAGATAGAAACAAAGCAAATGTCAAAACAACCATTATCAGAAAACTTTGTATTTTCTCAGATTCATTTATCTTTCATCTCAACAACAACAACATATTTACCGCTTAAACCCTAGATGATGGTGACGATGACCAGTGACGGCGAGGCGGAGCCGATGCAGATAACGGCGAGGCGGAGCTGATGCAGACAACGGCGGAGAAGCCGTCTGCCGACTTTAACAAGGCTTGAGAATCTTGACAGGTACAAAGTTCAAGAGTCGTAAATGTTCTTAATTACGTCATAGATTTCAAGTTGTTCATTTTTTTTGGTAGGATACAATAGTGCCCTTATGTGTTTGGTTATTTGACTAGGGAAACAACGATGAAAGCTGAATCAATTTCTTGTTCTTTTGTTTGGTGTTTTACTTACAATTTTGTTAACTTTCAATTTTGATGTTTTTGTCTCAAAGATAAATTATGTGTCTTATACAAGTGTTTGATTATGCTTTATAATCTGAAAACTTGATCTCTATACAGTAGTTTTATTATGTTTTATCTTGTAATTGCTTGATCCTTTTACACTAAAAATATGTGTCTGTTCTCCTGAGAAGAGTGTATGAAAAGAGATGATATATGTCATTGTTGAAATTTTATGTAGTTTGAGTAAAGTGGTGGTTGCCATTGACAGTGCTATTGGTCATATGATGCTAACTCATTCATTTGATTCTGATTATACAGTATAATCTACATCAGATTAAAGGTGGATTATGTAGCTTTCACGTCTAGTGAACTCTCCATTCACTAGAAGCAGTATTCTGTCATCCCAACAAACTCGCTGATGTCCATCAACAAGAGTATCCACAAGTACACTCGCTCTAGGGACAATCTTCTCCATCCATTTGTACACATTAGCCCATATACACTTTATGAAACTTTGATTATGAAACTGGAGATGTATAATTGTTTTTCATTTTATATAATATCCAATGAACATTAGGATAATGTACACGTGGAGAACAAAATATATGTACACTTCTAAACATTAGGATAATGTACACATGGAGAACAAAACATATGTACACTTCTAATTTCTACCATTGTACACTATCTTAGTGAACACACGGATAACGAGACCTATGTACACGTGGAGAACAAAACATATGTACACTTCTAATTTCTACCATTGTACACTATCCTAGTGAACTCACGGGTAACCAGACCTATGTACACTCATTTACACTAATATACATATATACATTGTGGGTTTCACATTAGTTTTAATCTTAAATGGTCAAGCTATCTTCTCTTTCTCCATGTACATAATTCTTTCGCTTCCAGCTATCTTCTCAGTTGTGGGTTTTATCATTTATTTATTGGTTGTTCATGCACCCTACTTTTATTTTTCCAACCGGTCTTCCATGTATGTATAAGTCTAATGTACACGTGTACAATGCACTCGAGAATTCCAATGTACACACTCGAAAATACCAATGTACACGTGTACAATGCACTTTATGTACACATTCGAGAATACATACAAGTCTGATTTCAAAGGAAGAGTTAGTACAATTACTCCAAAAAATAACACCACAATAATAATCTCCCATCTACCCAACACCATCACACATAACATCCCAAAACAATATAACAACAAAACAAATGTCAACAAACAAATTGAGGGCCTTCTACTACATTCTCATGCCTTTTATATACAAGTGCACCACTTACTCCTTATTCTCCTTCTCATTTCAACTTCTTAAAACAGTTTTCCTCTTCATCAATAGAAAATTCAGTTTAATATTCCTCAACAAGCTCTCCCATGTACTCCACTGTTTTTTTCTTCTGTGAGTTTATTTATCTCATTCACCTCAACCATGTACATCCTACTCCTAAACTTCAATCTTTATTATTGCCTGCACAAGTAACTGCAAAAAGAAACATGAACAAAATGTACACAGTCGTATCCATGTGTACATACACAGTCGTTCGTATCCATGTGTACAAATTTTTAATATGTACACAAGTACAATATTGTACACAATACAAGCCACATGCATGATGTGGACTTTTGTAAGTATCTGAGACAGAGAATGTTAAAACATTTTTATTGTAAAGAACAAAGATATATCTGAGGCAGAGAAGTCCATAAAATCTTCATTCATCTAAAAAAAAACAAAGAGCAAATATTAAACTTTCTTGTAGAGTTCTCTCTGTGCAAGGAAGAACCGGATTTCTCTCACACAACCACAGCACTAGCAGTAGCCAGGAGAAACCAAGGCTTGGAAATAGACCAAAACATGTACTTAGAACACTTCCCTATCGCCAGTCAGAAACCATACCAACAGTCGCTATCATAGAGAACCTAAAAAACTACAACCTGTCCTCGAGACTAACGGCCGGCGTAAAACCTAAATCTAGAAAAAACAAATCAAAACCCTAGATCCCCACCACCAAATCGCAACCCTAGCCACAAAACTCCAACCACTGGAGGGTACTCGGAAAGTATGCAATTTCGCTTAAGCATACCCAAAATCGAAATCGCAGAAGAATCCCCGAAACAAAAATAGCTCACCTTTATCTTTTCCCCTCACAGCATGTTTTTTCCCGATGACATCTTCGTCTCCATCATCCTCCGCGGTTAAATCGTCCTCCGCCGGAAATCGCGTTCGTTGTTCTCTCCACCGTAGCCTCTCTGTGTTTTATCCAAACCGATGGAAAATAGATTAGCGAGCACGTTTTTTTTCTTTTAATTTGCCTCAGTCAATAAAATAAAATGTGAAAAATCTAAGCTTTATCTCTCTTTTTTCGTGTCCCCAGGTACAAACTAACCCATTTTCGAATTTCAAATCTCCTAACCAGCCCAATCAGAAATAGAATATCAAATTACCTATATACCCACTCTTAGTTAAGCTTTTGGGAGGACAAACATGTCTTCAACCACTATAAAGTACCTCAGTAGCATAATGTGTTCTCCACTGTAAAAAAAACACATAAAGTGTCTATTTCTGTTATAAACTCTATAGTAAATAGGTAAAGGCTATTTAGGTAAAGTGAAAAAAAGAAAAGACGTGGCGTCACGTGCTAAGCTATGATCGTGCGGAGAAGGTGCTTTCGTCTCTAATCGTTTGTAACTTAATGGGCCATAAACTGATTTATATACATGCTCAGATGTATTTAATCGGCCAGAGCAATCTAAGTAGATTTGGGCTTAAGTAAGATGTAAAATATTGGGGGAAGAAGTTGAATCACTAAAAGAGCATCTTCACAAAACTTTAAAATTTTAATTATTGAGTTTTTTTTCTCTCAAAAAAAAAAACTTCAAAACTGCAAACTTAGAGTTTGGTAGATTGAAACTTTACATATGAAGTTCCAAACTTCAAATTTGAAGTTTCATCTTTTTATTTGCATTTTGATCATTACTAATTACATATTTATGATTTTTAATCATTTTTTCATTTATCATTTTAATCCTTAAAATTTTTATATCTCATATTTGTTTGAGATTTGTTTTTATAAATTCAAGTTTTAGATATAAAATTAAATAAAAATTTGAAAATAAAATTTATATTGTTTTAAAACTAGAACTAGACAACAAGAATATTATAAAAGAAACTTAATAATTTTTTTTTAAAAAGGATACATGAAACATAATTATTATACAAATTTAAATATTACATCAACATTAATAGTCTGGTAAATTTAATCCGGAACCTCCAAAATATTGTCCAAACAAATTTTTTTGTAACAGAAGATTGAACATTACGAAAATAATTTTATGAAATAATGTGGTATTTTGTCTGTAGTGTAATATTTAATATTTTATAATTTTATATTATAGTGTAAGATTTTATTAATTATTATTTCTTTAATTTTTATATATGTGTTAGTTATTTATAAAATTTTTATGGATTTACATTAATTATGACAAATACAAGGACTATAGAGTAAGATACAAATAATTTTGATGTTAAGTTTGAAATTTTGGTTTTGGAGAATTGAAACTTCAGAATAGAATTTTGTAAACTTTAAAATAGAAAGTTTTTTTGAAAATGTTCTAGACGAGGTTGTGATAGTATTACACACAGTATTGCATGCTTACGTGTGTGCATGCGTGTTCGTGGATGAGAAGTTTCCACGTGAGGTGATTAGAACAACGAGAGAATATTTTGATTGATGAAATCATAGCTCAGTAAGGTCAATAATGTAGGTTTTTTACGTTTATTTTTTGAAGGGAAATGTTTCCCGCGATAACACTATTAATGTACTAATGTAGCGCCAACTAAAACATGCTACAATTGATTACATGCACTTAAAATATACGAACTTACGAGATACGAACAAACATAAGGATTTAGAAAAAATATTGTGCAGCAAATAATACTCTATATTACGTAACTACGTTACAAGTATACATGCGTGTATTACCAAGCCTCTATACCGACGTGCGATGAGTTGTTGGAGAGGTTGTCACATGGGCCCATGGAAGTGTCCCCCCTCTCTCACACATCGCCATTATCGCAATAGCCATCCACTCCCGCTAAACGCCACCGCGCTTATTAGTCTACATAAATAATGTGGTTTTCGTTAGAACCCAAGGAGCATATAATAACAATAATTCAAGGTAATAATCGCCGATAGTTGACAAAACAAGGAATCAACGCTAGTTGACCAAAACAATCAACGATAACGCTGCTTTGTTCATTATCGAGACCATTAGTCGATATTTATAATTGCATAACTAATCACGTGCCTGCTGGTCCATACACACTTGGGCATTCAGGTCTTCCTAGTCATTATTATAAATCTACTCTCTTTCTTACATTCCTCACTCGTTCTCTCTCTCTAGA
Organism: Brassica juncea; assembly: GCA_018703725.1. Lineage (NCBI taxonomy): Eukaryota > Viridiplantae > Streptophyta > Magnoliopsida > Brassicales > Brassicaceae > Brassica > Brassica juncea. The sequence goes on from CM031940.1 coordinate 9,306,857, forward strand.
AACACAAATACAAGAACAAATATATTTACATAAAGATTAGAGTCTAGAGAAAGGGTGTTTTGTGTGATGGAGATAAAAACGAAGAGGTACTGGCGGAAGTGGGGAGGATACGAGAAGCTTGATGGGTCATCAACTCCGGGCCGAAGGAGTGGAAAACGAATCAAAATCGATCCGACCCGGAAGAAACGCTTTTGGAGGATCAAGATTATGCCAAAACTGAGGATTCTTAGAAGGGCTTCGCCTAAGAAGCTTCTGGTTTGGTTACGTGATTTTTATGTGAATATGATGATGCGGTTGGCGAGCTCACGGGCCGTTGGAGTTTCTGGATACGGTGGATCCGGTTTCGGGCAGCGTCAGATGAAGGAGTATGATGAGAAAGTGCTTGTGGAGATTTACAAGTCCATGTTGATGGCACAGGCGCAGGGGAATCTCGTGCAACGCGACACGGCTAATAAGCTTCCTTCTGAACCAGTGGTTGTCCCTGTCTTTTCTGTCGTTTTGTAATCAAAAAATGAAAACAATTATCCATTTTCCTTATAATAAAAGAGAATCAAAATTCTTGACTTGTTTAATATACTTTTCCAGATTGCCGATAGCAAAGTTGGTTTTGGTATGTAACGAAAGTACAAAAAAAGAGTTATGAGAAATAAATAAGTAGGTTGATCAAAAAAATAAGAAATAGATAAGTAGTAGATGACTGTGGGCCGAACAGTAATGTTCATTTGATGGGGTTTTACATTTATTTTTTTCAGTTGACTCTATGCTTCAGAGATATAAAGACTCGCTGTTGTACCATGCATGCCCTGTGTGGCTGTGTGTAAATCTTTATACGTATTAAAATGGTTCTTATTATAGTTAACGTATAATTGTTTGATTATTCGTGGAAGTTCACTTGACCACTTTTGCTGAAGGAAAGTGTTATTCTTGTATTTATGAACGTAAGCAGGTACGTATCACTAGAAATATTGGACTCGTCAAAGTGGTCCTTGAAAATGGACCACCAACATGTTTAGTCTAATCTTAACTAGTTGGTGCTTCATAAAATTCAAGCATACAATGGCCCTAAAGGTTTAATATATCGACTTCATCATTATTTTTCCGGTTATCAAATAGCCTCCAATGGGCCTAAAGGTTTGGAAAACTGTAAGAGTCGTCGAGAACGAAAGATTAATTTTATATAGTAACGTAACAAAAGAAAAACAGTTTGTTTCGTACAGTTTAACCTAAAGTTGCATGATAAAAAGTTTGTGTCATTTAAGTACGAAAGTACATAAGCTAAGGTTTGATGTTACAGTCGAATTATCTTCACACGTAAATTTACGTGTATTTCTCCTCGTAGTTAATAAAATGTAGAATATCGCTAAATCCTAAACATTTTTTTTGATAAAAAAATCCTAAACTAGGTTAATTACTTCTGGGGCAAACAATGAGCATGCAAAATTTCCACATGACCCGTAGGATTCATAGTATTAGTAAGTTATACATAGTAATGACCCAAGTGTTAAGCGGATGTCATACGTAAATTAGAATATCAGTTCCTTAGTGTTGCATACATGTATGCTCATGACCTTTCGGACAAAATAAGTAAATCAGATTATCAAAATTTTAGCTAAATTTTAAACAATTTATGAAACGACCAAAGTTTTTTAAAAACTAAAGCTAGACTTAGGCAAATGATTACCTTACTGTTGAAGTAATCATTTAACTAAATATATGAACAAACGTATAGTGATGTAATAGAACAAATCTTACTGCTTTTTTACAAAATTCTCTCTGCAAGACATGTTTGTGTATGTTTGGAGTATTTTCCAAATTGATATAACAAAGATACAAGTTATTAGTAGTCAGGGAGTTGACCAAATAAAGCTTAAAAGCAAAAAATAACATAAAGTCCCTTTAGCTTAGTAGTGAACCATACTTGAACATATCGTGGCACATGGAGTATCGTGGTCGGTCCATAGAGGAAAACAAGTTACATATCAAACATTTGTTTATTGACACTCTAACATTGTACCACAAATAATTATATACATTCCATTTTCAACTAAAGTCTTGACATTGTAGTCAACTGTGATATTAAGTCGTCTTCGTCTCTACTAATGAACATAGTTGTTTTATAGAAACATTCTCAGAATTGACATATCAACTATAATATTGGTATTGTTATTTATATTTTCAACTACAATATTCAAAATTCATAAAAGAATAAGATGATTATGAGTTGTTAAATGAGATTACGTGTATCATAGTCAGGGGCGGATCCAGCAGCTGATTAAGTATGGGGCATGCAATATAAATCATATATAAAACAAGGGGATCTTACATAAATTTAGGTTAATTACTGAAAGAAAATTAAAAATCAATGTGGGGCACTTGCCACACCCAAGCCCTTCTTGGATCCGCCCCTGATCATAGTTCACATGAAAGTAATGCTCATATTATCTACCACTCATGAGTCATAAATCATGAATCATGGGGTTCACTTGATCAGATAATATCCACTTTCTCGCATCGATAAACAAAGTATTATAAAGTTATAGTTGCTTAAGATATGAATGCATGCAATTAAGCTATCTTCGCACGGAAACAATTATCATAGAGATTAGTTGTGTGCTAAATGATCTCTAACTACTTATTCCAATTGAATTACAACATTGTTGGTTAGAATGTATTTAGCCGGTAATTAGTTAGCAACTGTACTTCGTATCTATACGCTACCAATGAATACATAACTTTGGTTTAGATTTGAAGTAAACAATGCACATCAGAATTCAGAAGTAGAACACATCAGAATTTTGATGAGAATTTAAGTTTCTATAAGGTTTAATGCAATTTAAGGACATATACCAAATCATTTCAAGTAAGTTCATAATTGCTGGACATATTAAAAAGGTAATCTAAGGCAAGTTAATACCCAGCCTATTGTCAAAACTATTAGTTTGCTCCATTAAGGGGTATTAGAATTGAATACTCCTAAGCTCTAATTAAATTCAGTGCATTTATACTAAATACAAAACATTTGTATTCTTCCACAAAACGTCAAATTTCAATAATACGTTACAGTTTCATTTAATCATAAATTTTATTTTTGAATAGCCAGTCGACAAAAATATAAAAATAGTCTATGATAAGCCTTCATACAATACAACAAAGTAGAATACAATCTATTTGTTGGCAAACGAGGTCATTAAGGCAACCCTCTTTCTCTCTCGCTGCTTCTTACATCTTCTACTAAAACAGAGAGAGAACCAAAAGAAGAGAAAGAGGAGAGGGCGTAAAAGAGCAGACGGTGGCGCACCTTAGCACCGCCCCCTCCTTAACTTGCGCCTTTCTCCTTCTCCCGATTTCGAAATTATTTCATCTTATCCTCTCTCTCAGGTCACTTCGATCCCACGCCACACTTTCCCCTTTTGATTCTCACTTCCAGTTTTTTAGATTTGTCTACCGTCAGATGCATCATCCACCTTTCTCTCTCTTCGCGGTGAATTTTCAGAAACTTTGGCGGACATCAAAGGAACCCTAGCCTCCATCGCGGCCGCCTCCATCGCCGCCCGGTGGTTCGATTTCAAATCCAAGAGGCGAGATGCTCTGGATCATGCAATTCTCCGGTTTATTCTCCGTTCTACTGGTTATCATCGTCCTCTCTCCATCTCTCCAATCGTTTCCTCCAGCCGAAGCCATCAGATCCTCACATCTCGAATTCCCAGCCTCGCCGCATAGATTCTCCTTCAGGAGAGCCCCTCTATTCCGCAATGCCGCCGATTGCGCCGCCGCCGACATCGATTCCACCGTCTGCAACCCTTCCTTGGTCCACGTCGCGATCACTCTCGATCTCGAGTACCTCCGTGGCTCGATCGCAGCCGTCCACTCGATCCTCCAGCATTCCTCGTGTCCCGAGAGCGTCTTCTTCCACTTCCTCGTCTCCGAGACCGACCTAGAATCCATAATACGTTCCACCTTCCCCCGATTGAAACTCAAGGTCTACTACTTCGATCCGGAGATCGTACGGTCCCTGATCTCCACCTCCGTGAGGCAAGCGCTCGAGCAGCCGTTGAATTACGCCAGAAACTACCTATCCGATCTGCTGGAGCCCTGCGTGAGGCGCGTGATCTACCTCGATTCCGATCTGATCGTCGTCGACGATATCGCAGAGCTCTGGAGGACGAGGCTGGGATCGAAAACGATCGGAGCTCCGGAGTACTGCCGCGCCAACTTCACCAAGTACTTCACGCCGGCGTTCTGGTCTTCCGAGCGGCTGTTCTCCGCCGCGTTCGGAGGGAGGAGGAGGAGGCCGTGCTACTTCAACACGGGGGTGATGGTGATGGATCTGGAGAGGTGGAGACGCGTGGGGTACACGGAGGTGATTGAGAGATGGATGGAGGTTCAGAAGAGGGATCGGATATACGAGCTGGGGTCTTTGCCTCCGTTCTTGCTGGTTTTCGCGGGGGATGTGGCGCCGATTGAGCATCGGTGGAACCAGCACGGTCTCGGTGGAGATAACGTGAAGGGGAGCTGCAGAGATCTTCATCCCGGTCCGGTTAGCTTGTTGCATTGGTCTGGGAGTGGTAAACCGTGGTTTCGGTTAGATTCGAGACGGCCGTGTCCGCTCGATTCTCTTTGGGCACCTTATGACTTGTATGGACACTCACGTTGATCATCATCATCATCTTCCTTGATTCGCTGTTTACATATGGGGTTGTTTTATAGTCTCAGCTGGTAAATGAAAACTTTCATTAATTCTTTTTTTCTTCTCCATGTGTGTTCTTCCTCTGTATTCTATTGGATTGTTCGTCGTCTGTGCATGAAATAAAAACATATAAAAACCATGGGGATACATTCAGATTTGTTGAGGAACTTCGTTGTATAGATTTTTCTTACCACATGTTTTTAATTACAGATCTGTCATTTTTTAATCACAAAGGTTATCCTATTGTTTATCGACTTATCCAAATCAACAATTAAGTCAAATATTCACCGACAGTCTCTGTTGTTTTGCTTCTCTTTTGCTTACTTCATTTTTGACACTATTGTGTCGGTCTCTTTTGCTTATTACTTAATGCTCGACTCTTTTTAATGAGTGGGAGGTGGTTATATAAAGTGTCGCACTTTCGTTTTTGTCGTCCTCTGGTTGGTTCTCAACCAAAAACTAAAGCACTTTCATTGTATTTCGACATTTCTTACCACACAAGGAAGTGGGATTATTGATTAGTTAGTTGATTAAATATTCTGTGTGATCTTTTTCCGAAGCATACATATGTTTTCAGACATTTTTTATATTTCTAATTGCTAAGGTGGCAGTTCCTCTTTATTTCAGAGCCGAATTGATCGAGTCTTCTCCCTCGTGAGAACTGAGGAGACGTAAGTAAACTTGGTTTGATTTTTGCAATCATCATTACAGTTATGATAAGGTGATATATCATAATCGTAAGAAAAGGCAAACAAATGGGGGAACAATTTTGGTAGCCCGGTTCTGACCCAATACTTAATACATTGGTATGGAGCCCATGAATTTTACATCTTTTAAAGCCTATTTTTTTTTGTTCTTGTTAGCAAAACAAAATATAATATGGATACTAAAACGTATTTCAAATATATCACAAAATAAATTTTGAAGTTTTGTTTCTTAATTATATATAAATAAATAGAAAATTAACTTTTAAAACTATTAGACATGTATTACTTTTGAAACAATTATAATTTTAGTCATAGTTTTTTTAAATTATATTTATTTAATTATTTAATGCCTATAATTTTAGTTTCGTATTGGATCCGTAATATCTCAGGACCGGCTCACCTTTTTCACTGTCGTGTCAACTCTACAAATCTCCGGTTGAGACCTGCAATAACCTGACCAATGTCAACAACGGTCTCACTGGAGTTCCATTGTAGATGTACGGATATCGTTATCACTCCGACTAGAACTTGAAGATCTTTAGGGTGGACTGGTAACAAGGTTGCTCCAACCACTCCCAAATACTGATCATGATCACATCACTATCTTACATGCATATTATATATGATCTTAGCAAAAAAATGCATATTATATGAGGTCATATTAATCAATTTTATTCGATTCCGTAACCAATGCAATCTATCTTTTTGGTTATGCCTTCTTCGATTATATTTAATAAATTGTAAGAGTAACATATTTATTTGTTAGATGTGACTGCTTATATAAATATAAAAGCATTAATACTAATAAGAAATTTATCTTGATGATAAAAGTTATTTTGAGGTTGTTTGTAATTATGACTATTATGTCGTCTCGTGTAGAGAATGCATAAACAATAATCAATAGTTTACAAAAAAAAACAAGTCTAATGATCTATAGGCACTAGCCAGAGTCTAATGCTCAAGTCATTAACCAATTCTCTTTATCCTAAGGGTTTGTAGTTTTCAGTATTTTGGGAGGGGCACTTTAAATTTAAAAGCTCATTTTTGATCTATAGACATGTTGACCCAATAAGAAGCCGAACGAATGTGCTTTATACATTCCTTGCTTGTATTAGTTAATGGCCCGAGTCAATAAGGTATTATCTGAAGTTTCTAAATGTGTTCTCTATAAATATGAGTTCTTCTGTGACTAATAAGAAAATAAACGAGAAATGAAACGGAAAATAATCTAGAGGATAAAAGAGAAGAAAAGAAGATAAGAGAAGAAAGAAGAGAAACAGAAGAAAAGAGAAAAGAAGATGTTCCTCCTTTGGACAATTCTGTTGTTTATAGTCTATCACACAATCTATTGACTCACGGTACCGATTCGTCGACTATTTGGATGGAGCGAAACGTTTGGGGGGAGGTTTGTTAATCAACATCTTCCTAATTTTCTTGCGTCACAAGATGATTTGAGTTCGGCTCACATATTTATAATATTATTTATTTCATCGCTTGATGAACGAAGAGAAAAAAAAAACACTCTTTGGGAGGGGGGTGATCATATTTTTAGATAGACAAGAATCTCTCTCATCAAATATTTTTTCACGTATTTCTCGAGAAAAAATCACTCTTTCTTGTCAAATATCATTTGAAGTATATGAACAATCATATATTAAATATTGTAAAAATATTTTTCTTTTAAAAATAAAACATGATAATATGGCAATGGGTCTTTCTAGGTGTTATGAAAGGAAAATAAACTATATTTATGTTTTCAACGTTATATGTCACTTTTAAAAAAATATTAGAATATATATATATATGCAATCAACATAAACTAGACATAGTTAATATGTTCATTTATGTAATAATATGTAAATTAAACAAGAACTTATTTTGTTTTAAAAAATCATCACGATTCAGTGTTGTTCCAAGCTAGTACAAATTTGACTTTTTCGATATTCTGATACATGTCATCACCGTCACTGTAATTTGTTAGCCATATAATTAATGATTATTGTTGCATAAGGACCAAACCCTACAATACTAACATGAATTAAGTTTCTAATATAAATAGTGAGCAAAGATGATAAACTACATTCTTCAAAGTAAGTCTTTTATATTCATTTATCCTTACATACATTTGAGAATCTGCTGAGTGTTCTACCTTAACATTTCCGCAAAAAATAAGATAATAAATTAATAGTCAAGAAATTGAATATTCACTCTAGATCAATGTGAAATTGATATCAATGATGTTGATTTTTCAATTGTCTTTTCAAGCTTCTAGTGGAGTTCAATATTCCAAGTCCTATGCGATTTTTTATACGTGTCTCTTTTTGATGAGTTTTTTATATAAATGTCATTTCAGGAACTTTCTTATTTGCTTTGATAAAGATCATTATTGTCTTCGACTAAACTGTTGTATTCATCATGCTTTTATTCAACTAAATCTAAATCGATCTTTTCATCCTCTTCCAGTAAACTTGTTACCATTGAACTGAAATGATCTCTTTGCTCACCGGTTTCACAAGAAAGAACTTCTTTTTCTTGTGGTCATGAGACATTATTCGTCTCAAATAACATCACACTAGTTAAAAAAAGTTGGTAAAAATATTAGTTATATATTGAGAAAACTAGAATAAAATATATTAGTAGAATTTACATACCTACTACAAGTAAATCCATCTCTTATCAATTGTACTGAGAGCTTCAAGTTCATTATACCATGAAAATCTCAAATTATCAAATCGATATCTTACTCTTCATCAAGAAAACAATACCTTCATCTTCATCTTCATCTTCATCTTCATTTTCTAAAAATCATTGCTGAGACATCAAATTCGTTAGAACATAATCATAAACTCAAAACTTTACTTAAACCTAGTCGATCAATGAAACCTTCCTCTAAATTTGGCTACCACACTGTCTGGCTCAAATTTTATGGATATCTTAAGAAAGTACCACAGATTTATATATAAGTAACAGTTTAAATGCAAAGATTGGAGTGCATCTCCATATTCACCTTTGCATTTCGACAAATATAAATGAATTTCTCATTCAAAATCAAATGTTTAGTTGATGATAAGGAAGATTTAAATATAAAGTTCAAAGGAATTAATCTTTTTGTCATAATACACTTTATATATAGATGCCTTTGTATGTGCAGACAAGCATGCTACTAATCATTATGATTAACTTTCTCTACAGTTTATTGTAATTTATATTGGACATGTAAACACACAAGAACATAACACGATCAAAACACTACCAACGAAAAACGAATAGTATTTATTAGAAAGTAAAAAACCAATCAACTATAAAGTACAAACCAGTTCCATATAATGGAATTTATAATTGAGATTGATGGGACAATAAAATGTGAGCTAAGTTACTAATAAAAGTATAAAACACATTCTGTGATCCACGAAAAGAAGAAGGTATTATCAGCGAAACTTGCAATGTTGGTTTAGGCCTCCCATGAATCAGATAATGAATGCCTCTCATTTTCTAATTATTAGTTAATGGACCTATCAAAATCTCTGAGCCAATTCAACGTCCTTTTCAGTTCTTCTGTACCTTTCGGCCGGCACCGTGTGTATGTTGTAAATGGGGAGCATGATTTTGGTCGTGTATCACACTAAAATGAATCCCAAACCTGATTTTCGACTATTCACCATTGATGATAGCATTAAATATTCTTATAAAATTCATCAATACTCTGTTAACATTTTTGTATAAAACCCCATTAGATGAAATCCTTTTTCTCATCCTACTTCAAACACAAAAGACGAGGTAGCATAAGGCAAAAGGTAGGCCACGTTCTCTACAATGGCGATAACACGCGCCTCCTTGGCCATTTGCTTCCTCCTCTCTTTGGCTACCATAGCCACCGCTGATTACTACTCCCCCTCAACTCCTCCGGTTTACACCCCACCAACCCACAAGCCTACACTTTCACCTCCGGTTTACACTCCCCCAGCTTACAAACCCACCCACCCACCTCCAGCTTACACTGCACCGGCTCACAAGCCAACCCTTCCACCTCCGGTTTACACTACGCCGGCTCACAAACCCACCCTTCCACCACCTGTTTACACACCACCCACATACAAGCCAACCCTCCCACCACCGGTTTACACACCACCCACATACAAAAAACCCACTCTCCCACCTCCGGCTTACAAGCCTACTCTCTCTCCTCCGGTCTACACTAAACCCACTATCCCTCCTCCGGTCTACACTCCACCAGTATACAAGCCAACTCTTTCCCCTCCAGTCTACACCAAACCAACTCTTCCACCTCCGGTTTACACTCCACCAACATACAAACGAACCCTCCCTCCTCCAGTTTACACTCCACCGGTTTACAAGCCAACTCTCTCTCCCCCGGTCTACAAAAAGTCTCCGAGCTATTCTCCTCCAACTCCATATGTTCCAAAACCAACCTATATTCCACCCACCAAGCCATACGTCCCAGAGATTCTTAAAGTCGTTGATGGCATCATCCTATGCAAAAATGGTTACGAAACCTACCCAATCCAAGGTATAAATACATACTCAAGATTCTCTAATTTAGTATATATGGTAACAACAAAATTACTAATCAGAAAACTCGTTTAATTAAATTCATGTAGGAGCAAAGGCCAAGATAGTGTGCTCCGAGCCAGGATCGTACGGTAAGAGCAAGAAGGATGTTGTGATCTACAGCGATCCAACTGACTCTAAGGGATACTTCCATGTGTCGTTAACCAACATCAAGGACCTACTTCACTGTCGTGTCAAGCTCTACACATCTCCGGTCGAGACTTGCAATAACCCTACCAATGTCAACAAGGGTCTCACCGGAGTTCCATTGTCGATGTATGGATACCGTTACCACTCCGACAAGAACTTGAAGATCTTTAGCGTCGGACCTTTCTACTTCACCGGTTACAAGGCCTCCCCAACCACTCCCAAATACTGATCATGATCACATCATTATCGTTGCTATCTTGCATGCATATTATTATATATGAGGTCACATTAACCAATTTATATATTGTTTGAAAACTTTTCTTTTCAAAATGTTCTTTTGTTTCTTTGTACTGATTCTATTTGATTCATTGCACTACTAATGCAATCTATATTTCTGGTTATGTTTTCTTCGATTTTATTTAATAAAATTGTAAGAGTAACATATTCATATTAATAAAGCGACTATATATAAAAAAAACATTAAGAACTTTTTCATGATGATAAAAGTTGCTTTGAGATTGTTTGTAATTTTGTGGCTATTGTGTCGACTCGTGTCAAGGAATGCATAAACCACGATTTGTCTATCTATTGATGCTCTAGTCACTAACCATAGATTGATTTACACGAATTAAAATGATTAAGTGTCTAGTATATATTGCTGTTCCGAAAATCACAAGAGCACAATGAATCAGCACTGTATTAATCATGCAACCAAGTCTCGCCCTTGTATATAACATTTTCGATTCCTTGGATATGATATCATTGCAGAAAAGTCCAGTGCTGGCACGACTAATTAGCAGGTCAACGTTTAATAATCATCTCACCAGAGTCTTGATGCACGATTTTTTAGTTGTTAATGTACCCGACGTTTTGATTATGCTCTCTTTAAATATGTGTCCAACAACTGCTATCTAATACTATAAAGTACAAGGCAACTCTCTTCTCAATGATCCACGTCATCAAATACTGCGGCGAGAAGGTTACGCATGTCCCTAAACAAAACGCGGTGTCCTGATTTTTTTGAAGCTTCATCTGATTTATTCATTGTTGGGCCGCTTTGCCTTAAGCCTGTTGCGTCATTTAGTCACCGTTCGTTTCAAAACGTTGCATTTTTTTAGGTTAAACAAGAGTGTCTCTCATGTATTCGGCGATTCGAAGTCCGTTGTGCGGCCGATCTTACGTCTTCCTCCAATCAATCATCTTAAATTCACCTTCATTGATCAATCAAACGCGATGTAGATTCAATGCGATGTTTTTATTGCGCGAGTCGGTAGGTCCAAGTATAAGAAGGTATGCTTTCGTCTTCCAAGACCCACATCTCATTCGTTGTAAGCTCATCAGATCCGGAAAAAGGCTAACGCTTTGGCTCTCCTCTCCGATTTGCAGACCGGCCGCACCTCCTCCACCGTTGAAGTCCGCTTGCTCTGCTTTTGGGAGGGAAGAAACGTCCGCCATGGTGGAGAACTCATGGGCGTCGACATGCTCTTATTTGATTCTCAGGTTAATAATTGATTATTAGTTTCTGCACTCTCTTCTCGATCTAAAGGAATTTATGATCATAAGAACTTGCATTTGTTGTTTGCTGCCCTTCCTTTGATACAGTTGGTTTTTCAGAACTGATTTCTGGTTTAGTTCAACATCGTTGCAAGATTGGCTGTTTTTCATGTATTGGTAAAATGCTTTTCAATGAATCTCTAAATGTTACATTCTCATACGTAGGATGATGAATTTTAGCGAGTTTAGAAGTTTTCAGTTTTTATGTTGTCAGTCTCTCCTGATGTTTCCTTGGCTGCTTTTACCATCGAGAAAATGGTAATTCAAAAATTCATATTTAAATCTGTGAGTAGACTTAGTTGTCAAATGCATATTCAAAAATGCATATAGCTCTCAAATGGGCGGGCCGTCCAATAGTTGCCCGTCAAATGCATATTCATAAATGCATATAGTCTACTAGCCTACTATATATATATCCGTTCTTTGATTAGTTAGAGGTAAAAATCTAGGTTGTTCTGGTCTGAGCTTCTGTCACTCTTTTTATTTAGTTGGTTAACTCGATGATCTTGAAAACTGACATTTGTGATTCCCCTTTTTATCAGGTGTCAGATTGATGCTTCTCACTTGCATTGTTTGGCAGGAATTAGCTTCTTACGCTCATAGGAAAGTTAAGAGAGTTTCGCCGTTTACGATTTATCATATTTCATTTGTGTAGCTCAAGGATAGTGGATAAATTAGTTAGTTTTGACTTACTCTTCTACATTTGTTGCAGGATGGTGCACGATTATGCTTACCCTGTATATGAAGGCTACAAGATTGTTGTAAAGAATGGGCCTGTACTGTTCGCTTTAGGTGCACCGTGCCAGTACTGTTATATGTTGTTTATTCTTTCCTTTGATTTTATGGCAAACACGGTCTTACGACTTACCTATATGAAATTTCGATTGGTTATCGGATATTGGATTTGCTAAGTGGCTACTCTTCGAAATATACGAACTATAGACCACGTGAACTGAAAATAAACAAACCAAACAAAGATGATATTCAACAACTTAAAGCAAGGGTTTCTTTTCTTTTATGATAGGATAACAATTCATTATTACTTTTACGAATTAATCATCAGAAAAATTAGCAAATTTAATTTTAATAACTAAAAACAGAATTTTGGAGAATAAACATTGACTAATCTAAAGGTATAGTAAAAATTGATTTACCATGTTATATATATTCTAGAATTTATTTTAAGTAACGGATGGATCTTAACAAGTGAAAAATATTTAATAAAAATATATTGTAAGTTTCTTTAAAGACATAATAAATTAATTATATAAGGTAGTCAATCTTTTAAAGAATATTCTAAAATTAATGAGTTTATTATTATTTCTAAAAATCAAATCGGTTAGATAATTAATTTATTTTGTCTCTAAATATAATGATATATAAAATTTAGTAATATATTTTGTTTGAATAGTAATAATTAATCTTATAATATAAAAATTTCATTGTATTTACCAAAATTCAAATATTTTTCTATAACAGTGAATTATAGATTGACTTTTGGATTATTATATTAGTGATTCCAAAAGAAAAAATGAAGTAAAATGTCAAAAAATATGAAGTTACGTACAAAAGAGGGAAAATCATTGTTTTGTGTGTTAAACCTAACCGAAATAATTAAAAAAATTAATTCTGTTTGCTATTTATATATTAAAATTTGAGGAAATATTTAGGAAATTGTATAATAATTATAATAATGAAAAATACCTTCAGTCCATCTCATTTAATTAATCCACTTGACCCAAACAAACAAGCACATATTTGACCTTTTCCATATAAAACGCTCATGTCGATAACATTTTTGAGTCTTTCTGTATAATGTATAATTGAAAACCTACTCATACAGTAATAAGAATTCAAAACTTTCCTTCTAATAAAATTAAGATCTGCAACAAAATTAATAAATTTCAAATAATATTAATTTAATTTGATGTATACAAGGATAAGATGCGGATGTGTTCTCATTAAACAAAAAAAAACAACATATGATGAAGATAATAACTAAAATAATACAATATCACAAAATTTGACAGCAAATTAAAAGGAAAACACATTAGAAAAATAAAGAAACATCAAATTATTAATAGAATACTCGGTTTAACAAATGAAAACAATATAGGAGGTAATGGAATAAATAAAAATCTACCAATTACACACTGAAACTTAATAATAATAGTTTATAAAAATACAAGTACATTTGATACATACCAAAATATAAAATAATCAATGTTCTGAGTATTAAACCTAACCACAACAATAATACTCGAATCTATTTACTACATATAAAAAAGTTGAGCAAACATTTAAGAAAATATATATCATTTCAATCATGAAAATACTATCATGCTAATACAAGTTTATAATCTCTAACAAGACTAAAAAATAAAGAAATTTAATTATACATATGCAAAGATGATATAGAATATGTTCTCATTATAAAAAGAACGATAGTAACTAAAATAGTATAATGTCATAAAATTTATTTGACAACAAATAAAAAAAAAACAAGTTATAAAAATAACCGAACATCAAATGTTATGTAAAATGAATATAATATCTTTCACCACTTAAAATAATCTAAAACACATAAATCAGTATTATACATATCTCTTGAGAATGCAAACCTAAAACACAACAACAAAATCATATAAAAAAACAAAAACGTGAATAAAAAGTAATGTATATCCCGCCCGTAGGGCGTGTCTACCCTAGTTATCTTTATAAAATCAGATCTATAGAATCCACATTCTCTACATACTGAACTCAAAGCGCATCACTGGGCTACAGTCCTGAAATTGGGCAATTGCAAACATTGATTTAGGTCTATCAATGTGAATGTTTCATTTTAAATAGTGTACAAATATATACGAACTACTGAACTAGTTTTGGTTCTAGACAGTTGTGAACTTGTGATATTCAATCTGAGACATTTCTCCTCCGTTCACTTGATCAAACTGGTATCTGTAGAACTGTAGAAGCTGTTATAAACAACAATGAATATAATCCAACTCAGACATGCAATAAGAGTTCAAGCTTTTCCATCACTTCGAGTTAATTTTGGGGCTTCTCTGTAGTCCATAGCAAGTGCAGAATATCACAGTCTAGAACTACATACTTGCTTTGTGACAAAAAAAAAAAAAGAACTACCTACTTTCTTATGTTTTTTTGTGTTTCTTATGTGTTCTCAGTTTCACCAACTTGAATGGATTTTCAGGTGATGGGCCAAATTATGGGGAGGGACTAGATTGTGTTCGGGAGCTTGGGGAAAATATTATAAAGACCAATAAAATCTTTTTCAATGATGTAGGAAAGGGATTTGATGTATTTACAAAACTTTAGAATCCATGTTTGGGTCTCAAGTCAAAAGATTTACAAGGCAGAATGATAACAAGCACTGTCAACATACTTGTCTTTTTTCTTAAAAATCTCTTGAGGTTAATGTTAACACTTGATTGATATAATCGTTTGACAAAATACCACTAACTCAGCTTTGTGAGAAAAAAACGTCGAATGAAGATGTTGGGTTTGTTTAAACTATTCCATAAGGTGGTATGAAGGATACGTAGATCAAATTTGTCATAGTGTAACGATGGCTTATAGGGCTTGACTGTTGTGTGATCATGGAATAAAAAGTAAGGAATCTGATATGTTTCTTTTCTTTAAAGAAAGTATCACTACCTCAAACAACTTTTAAGCTGTTTCGACTCAGTTTCACAATCGCTTTATAAAGACAAAGGACAAATCTGTTTTTGAACTGGAATATGTAACTGTACATACAAGAATCTTTTTTCTTCTGATTAATACGACCTTGTCACTTTTTAGGCCGTTGCAAAGCTTCATCAAACAAAATATCTGGCCGAACCCTTTCTCCACAGAATCTGACCAAACTATTCCAGTTACCAACAACCTGTAATGCACATCGATAATGTTTAAGTTCACAGACTCAACTCCAGAAAGACATCTTCTATTTCAAAATAAACTGCCTTTCTTCAAGAATTGAATAAATTCAAGGTAAAGTGTCTCGTCTTTTTACCTCTTTTGCTGAAGCTTCAAGACTGAAACTGACCCATCGGTTCTTCTAGGCATATTTATTCTAACTTCTTCATCACAACCAACCTGCATACATTTCCATACTACGAGACTGTAACAGAGAAAAAAACAGAAGAAATAATAGGACACACATTTGTGACCTTGTTTCACTATTTACCATTGACACAAGTCGCATAACATTTCATCTTCCATCCGAATCAACTTAAGGATGTCCTCAGACTTTTATATTCCCAAAAGCACACTGCATACAACTTCTTTATTGGTGGTGCGGTACCAGTTTATGTAGGAAAGACAAAAGAGGGGAATAAATGAAGCATACCTTCGATTGAATCTGCAGCCGTGACTATTCCATAAGAACTTTGCAACTGGATAATTTTGCTTCTTTTTGCATTTGCTACAACTCATTCTTTCATATTCCTCCAGTGTAAGAATATGAGAGTGACCACGCTTTCTATTTCTAGACATTCCCGGCAAGGCCAAGACTCAAGGATGGAAACTAGTAGCTCAGCAGCATACCTTCTGGAAAAGAGGAAAAAGAAAAATAGACACTGAGACCAATTATAAAATCCCTAGATTCCAAGTCCAATCTTCAAATAAGAACCCTAGCAAGATTCACCTTTGGAAATGTTAACAATAACCTAGATTCGAAAATTAAAAGAAACAAAAAAAGATTTAACGGATCCCAAAGTTGAAGCAACTAACAAATCGAATAGCTCTGCGTACTGAAACGAATGCAAAGAGAAAACGTAATTGAACGATCGATCGATCGATTTGAAGAAGAAAGAGCCGAATCATGAAATTAGTATTCACTACGTGCTTAAGAGACTGCAATTACTCAACTAGGAGGAGAGTGGGATGCTTTAGCTCCCTTCCCGGATTAACTTGGTGCGGTAGTGATGATGGAAGGTTCCGGACTTGCGCCCACAACTTGGCTGAGTGGCCGATGAGTCTATTATTGCATGACATTATACCTGTCCTAGCTCTGATCGTGTAGGATGAGACGGGGTGCGTACAAGATTCTTTTGCAAGAAAACACTCAGAGAGTGGGAGCTCCTCTCCTGCTGTACACAACCTTTAGGTCTGGACCTGGCCACCAACCCATGTTTACTGGTACTTAGAGTTAGCTGCAATCACTTTCACCGGAATCAGGATAAGAACAAGAAGCAAGCGGAAAAGATGCTGTTATGGCTGCTTGGTCTTCCCTTAAACACGTGAGGCCTTCCTTCTTCTTCTTGACCTGATTTACTTAATGCTGTTTACATGGTGATTTGATCTTTTCTGTTTTTTTTTTTATAACAATAGCAAAAGAAATTTTAAGCTTGATGCTACCACCGGCCTCACCAGGGCTTTGCAACTCCAGGAACAGCAGCTCCTCCTCCTGCTTATGTTCCTATGAAGCATTTAAGGTCACCGTGCCTCAGTATGGCTCAACCTGTCATGGTTAGAACCGCTGTACCAGTGTTTTCTGCACCTCCAATGCCTCCACCTTCGACAAACATTCAGCAGCTATCTTCTGTGTATGTCCCAATTTTTTGTAATATACAACTTGATGAACATCTTTTGATATACCAGATTTAGAATTCCAAGTTTCTCGATTGATTTGTCTTGTTGAGTAAAGTGTATAATGTTGTGTATTGGCTCTTATGTTTGTGTTCTGTGTTTTTAAAGATAATGGCGGTGAAAAAGAATATTGAAGATTCACAGAGCGAAGACTATCCATGTGGACAGCAGTTGTTGATTTCACAATGGAGATGTTTTGAAAAATGAGATTTTGGTGGAGATCAAACTTACAGAGGAAGGTGTGCTTGTTGTCATGCTTAGCAAGGTACGTAACTTTTTGTTATCAGTTTAGATTTTTTTGCGTAGGATCGGTACTATAGGTGAAGCGTTGCAGTCTTTGGTTGGTTATGATATTTTATTGGTTCAAATCTTTGGCATCCTGTTTAAACGATAACAGCTGAATAACATGTGTGCTAGTTTCTTTGTTCATGCTGTCTTAATCTACAATCTCATATCCACGCTTTCAGCATCCACGAATTCTTATGCCCATATTTACATGTTCTATACTACCTATTCATATGTACATGTCGTAAACTACTTATCCATGTGTCCATGTCCACATCTGCTCCCTTCCTTGTGTCTATATCTGCACCTATTTATTTACAAATAGTCGTCCACAAATGTCCATCCACATAGTCATACGAACATGTCTAACACAGACATGTCTAATGTTTTTCCTTTCGCACATTTTCCCGTCCATATCCACATTTTTAATAAATAATATAGAAAGTGGATGTTAAAATATATAAAAGAAAAAATTGTAATTTAATGTAATAATTATCTTTTTATATCTTAAAATTTGAAAAAAAAGAAATAAAAATATATAAGTGGAATGAACAGTTACAGAGTAAAATAAGAAATAAAATTAAAGTAAATAAAAAAAAATCTAAAGATTACTGCAATGTAGAAGCCTGCTTTTCGATTCTTTTTCTGTAAGGGTAAAAAAGTTCAGATATTGTCTTGTTTTCCGTGAAAATATGCTCGAAAGTGAAAAATGTCTTATCCTACAAGAGAAAACTTAAATGTGGCCTAAAGAGTAAACGACTTAGACTTCATGGCATCATTCAGCCAACAACTAATAAAGACAATTTTTCATCAAATGTCTTATCCTACAAGAGAAAACTTAAATGTGGCCTAGAGAGTAAACGACTCAGACTTCATAGCATCATTCAGCCAACAACTAATAAAGACAATTTCTCATCAATCTTTCTCTCTCCAACACATCAATTCTTTTTAGCCGTTAAAATCACATTCAAAAGAGAATCCAAATCCTTTTTTTGACCCACTGGCATTCTCGTATCTGTTACCAACTTCCAAAAAATTCAAATCGTGAGCAAAAATCTCAAAGAGGTTCATGATAGTAGTATTATGGTGTTTCCGGTGAGTCTTCTTCACTTGTTTCTGTTTTCTTATTTCAACGAAGACCAAATTTTGATCGTTTTGTATTTTTTTTTTTGTATTTTCCTGAAGCACATGCTTGATGGGCTTGTACTCAGGCACGGCCCTGCTGACAGGCCCCACTCCGGCGGGGATCTTACCGTGGAGGAGCTCTCAGTTGCCTACAAGAACGTGATGAGATCTTTACTCACGCGTGGGGGATTGTGGCTTCGATTGACCAGAAGGAAGAAACAAGAAGAACGAGGACATCATGACACTCATCAAAGATTACAGATCTAAGGTGGAGACAAAGATTTCCTCCGTATGCTCTGGGATCCTCAAGCTCCGTGACTGGCATCTGATACTGCCAGTGGCAGCGAGCGAGTCAAAGGTGTATAACATAAAATGAAAGATGAAGTAATTACCGACCACTGATGAAAAAATCCAGCTAACAATAACAATACCCAAATAATTGATAAACACTACTTAATTTATTAAAATTGAGAATAACTTTAAGATTTGAGTCTTACAGTGATAATAATATATGGATAATATGTTATTTAAGTCAACCGACTAGTAACTTACTTAACAAGCAACCATTAAACATAACTCGATAATTGGTATATACTACGTGAATATGGTTGTGGTATGTTTTTGGAAAACAAGTGTGGTAACTTAACCACGCAGTGGTGGGCCAGTGGTCTTGAGGGAAAGTTAACATTTCTCCTTCTCAATACGGACCCGGCTTCGATACCCTGCGTGGCCACGGAATGCTTTACGCCATTTAAAGGTATTAGCAAAGGCTGGTTCCAGGTCAGGATTGACTACGGGCTGCGGAAAGTCTTAGGATGGCTACGGGTCTACGGATTGCGGACAGTCTTAAGATGTCTACGGGCTGCGGAACATATCTGTTAAAAAAAAAAAAACAGACTACGTGAATACCCGCGTTATGGGATTACTCATAAATTGATTTTATATATAGATTCATACTATTTTTGCAGTGAGATAATAATGGTTGAAAAAATTAGGGAAGATCCATTTTGTCCCAACTTTACAAATTTGTTAAAATTTATTTTCCTTTTGTTAGTTTATATTTATAATATTAATACAAAAACATTATTGAGTTCATCACATGTGTTCATATATGTAACCAATTAAGAAATTATTTTGATCTTTATTGAATATACAGCGCAAGACGGTTTTTATCAGAACTTCTGTAAAAACATAAGAAATGGTTTTAGAAAACTTGATGGCTAGGATTAGATTTTGTTATTATTCTTGTTAGCTTTTTAATCTCCACGCTTCCTCTATAAACTTGAAATTATTAATATGAGGAGTCCATTCTGTATTTTGTAAACTTATTTGGTTAAACTTTGAGAAAAAGGCTAAAAAAACCCTCAATTTTCAAATTTAAGCCAAAAAAATCTCCAACTCTTTTTTGAGCAAAAAAATATCTCAATTTTCAAACAGTGGCCATTATAAATCTCATATTTTGTTGACTGGGCAAAATTAGAAACTCGGATTAGTCAACCGTTAAAGATATTAACGTCTGTTAAGTCTGGAAAACGATGTAGTTTTAGAAACTGATTAGGCATTAGCTTTACGACAGAAATGCAAAAGTAGAAGAGAAAGGAGATTACCTGAGGGGTTTGTGTGAAGAGGGAACGAGACTGAAGCCGCCATTGTTGACAATGATCCGAAGAGTGTTCGTCCGGTTCAATCTGTTCAAGCTCGCCAAAAACCTGTGGTGGTTGAGTTCGTCTTTGTACTTTGACTCTTCTCCTTTCTCCTCCTCCTCCTCCTCCACAGCCTTTACTCTACTCCTCTCTGTTTCTTCTTCTTCTTCTGCTTCTCTGTTTCTTCTTCTTTGTTTTCCGTTTCTTCCACAGCCTTTAATACAAATAAACTGATCGTTAACGAGGTTGTACATCGGAAAAGAAGAGTTATTTGTAGAAAGGACAAACCTTTACGGGGTCTGTGGCACCCATTAGGCAGCTTTATTGATGACGTCACTTCCGGGCGACGGTGGTCGTCTCTCTTTAAAAGAATTTTTGCAAAAATTTTTCTTGTTGTTGTCTGATTACGTTATTTGTGTGGCTGGTGTAAAGAAGTTCAGCAGGAGACAATATTAAGCAGGAAACGAAGGTAGTAAAGAGTTGAATACATTTTGACAGCATTATATTATTTTTGTATGATGCCTGCTGCTGCTGGACCTTTTGCTTTAAAAAGAGACATCGCCATCATGGCCATTCGCTCCTCCTCTTTGGTCTTTGTCTCTGTTTTGTCAATACATAATTAGTTTTGTTTCAGGTTTCACACACACGCACAACTGGTGAGAATGTATATACTATACTCCAAATTATACATTCTATTAAAGTTATTAGAGACTTATGGCTAAAACATTCTTTGCTACGGATGCACAATCATTATTTTTGTTCTGTGGTCACCACTTCAATTTTTTTCTCTCTTTATTGTCAAGAACAATAGTCAAAATATAAGCAAGAGAAAACAATGTTCATGAAAGTGTTCGAGGGAGAGTAGAGCCATTGTTTATAGACGGACATATGTGTGACCGCTTAAAACCAAAAACACGGGAAGACCAAACGCAAAGCCGACCAAATATATTGTGAAGATCATACTTGTCAAAGACAAAAGAAAAACACACAATGCAAGCACATACAGAAGCTCTTCACAACCAAGTGTATTTGCAACTTCTTCTCTACGCTCGTACTCTTCTTCATCGTCATCAGATGACAATGGGTCTGGGATTTTATCATCATCCCATATGTCATCACCACTGTCTCCGTCACTCACATCACCCTCGTTTCGTGCATCATCTCCAAAGTGAGTGCTTAAATCCTCGACAACTTCCTCCTCGACACCAATACCATTCTGATCAGCCTCATTATCACCTTCCTCATCGACTTGATTCTGTTGCTCATTCAATTCTTCTCTAAGTTCCCTAACACTTTCCCCTTCTGGTCCCTCAGTACGACGAACCCGAAGTAACCCCATCGTCCCAGCCATCCTCTCCATTGTCAATGCTTTGGGGTTTCAGAGATTAAAGGATTGAGAGACTAGAGAACTAGGTTTTTTTAATTTAGAGGCTCTGGTTTTAATTTGTCGTGAAAGAGAAGAAGAAGAGATGATTAAAAAAAGAAAAGCAAAAGATGTAAAACCACGTAGTTTCATTAATTTTGAATCAATTTTTAAAACATGTCGTTTAGCTAATTAACAGACGTTAATAAGTTTAACTGTTGACTATTCCGGGTTTTAATTTGGCCCAGTCAACAAAATATGAGATTTAAAATAGCCATTATTTAAAAATTGAGATATTTTTTAGCTCAAAAAGGAATTGGAGGTTTTTTTGGCTCAACGGTTGCTATTGCATGAACATGTGACCAGATTATTCCACTCTTTTCGGCAGTTGACTTCTTGAGTTCTTGAGTAAGACATATAAAACTTACTCAATAACTCACTTCTTTTGAAGTTGATCATGCAAGCTTGGCTCTACTCCGTTTGAAACTAGTGGAATCGACTTCACTCAGGTCTCATCGGTGTTTCAATCAACAGCAAAAACGGTCTTCATTTGAAAATCTCCCAAATATTGAGAGCTTGGCTATATATCTTACAACAGTCGCACCCACCAAAAGGAACTCCAAATTATCGATTCTAAGTAATTCATAGAACTTACATCAAAATCACTAATTAGATAAAATAAAATCAGTATAGCAAAGGTTCCGTAAGCAGATGCTAGCTTTTACTCGTACAAAAGAGAGACCTCAGAAGAAGGACATTTCTCCACATAAAACTTAGCACAGCCTTAGATTTAACAATGATAGATTGATATCTTCTAACCTTCGTGGTTGAATCAATCATAAGAACATCATCATCTTAACCCTCCTTGAAATCTAAATCACATGTGTCACTTCATCTTTTTTCTACACATTTTAGAGAAGAACAAATAGTTTTCTTTCAATAGACATGGGTCCCTACACTGTTAGAACCACTAACATAAACCTTAAGCTTCTTCATAATATATGTTTTTTACCTTCATTTTTCTTTTGTCAAGGGTATGTTTTTTCCTTCATAATATATGTAATGTTCTCAATTTTATCCCGTGGTCAAGGTAACTATTCAAGATCATTGTTGCAGTGCAACAGAAAAACAGTTTATCTCTGAAATCATGAAACCTAAGTGAATCTCAGTTAACAAACCTTAGCATAAAACTATTCAGATTTTGCTCGATTATGTGCCACAAAGGCCAACGCTTGAACATTTGGATTTTACATTATTTATGAAAATAGTAATACAATCAAGAGATTGTTAGAGAACTTATATAAGAATGTAATACACAACTCTCTCTTGTCGTTATTGATTTTCATGAGAGAAATATTATGTTCCACAAAGCTGGAGTTTTGAATTGTGAAGGTATATTTCTTCCAAGGAACTCAACCGATTTCATCATGTATGCAACTTCCTCCATTGTTTCATTGGGAACATATTGATAAACCGCTTGAAGAGTCTAAAGGTGGGGAAGAAGAAAGTATCCATTTGATGATCCAATTAAGAGAGCAAAAACGAAATTTGGAGAAAAAATACACAGAAAAGAAGAAATATCGACAACAAAAATCAAGCTTATGTGTATTATGATGTGTAATCACAAAATGTTTTGATTGGTTTTTGAAGATTTTTCATGTATTCACTTGGCTGCTCCATATCTCAATTTAAAATGCTGATGTATCAGCTGTTGAAGAGAGACTTGTGCTATTACTGTGTTGATTACATATATATATATATATCTGAACTGGATAAGATGAACTGTAACAAATACATGTTATATCATTTATTTTAGAGAAATTACTTATAATAACTCTAATTATACATCAAATTACTAGATTAACTCTTATAACTTTGTAATTACTAGAATAACACGATTATCAAGCAAAAAGACACAAAGCCCCTTTTATCTTAGTATTCACAAATTTGCCATTAAAATTTCTTTTTTTTGGTCAAAGGATATTCTTTTCTAAAGAATCAAAAAACTTTAATCGGGTGAAGACGACAAACCCTAACTCAAATTCACCTCCGTCACCTCCGACAAACCTTTATGAGTTATCCTAGTAATTTCTAAACTAATTTGAGTCATTCTAATTTTCTTTCCTTTATTTTAAAATAATCTTGTTTGTCTAATATATATGACTTCTCCGGATAATTAATGTTATTTTATATTTACCAACTTTTTGATCAGTTGTTGATTATTTTATTTTATTATGTGCAATGGACTATTGGAGGTTTGCTATTGTGAATTATTGGAAAGCTAATGTTATATTTAGCCAATAAAATATATAATTTTAGCCGGTTACAAATAGATGGTTAATTAATATCTTATAACCAATTTAACAAAGTCAGCTAGTTTTCCTTTTTCACGTAAATAAGACAATTGTGATTAGGAAGTTAGTTATATGATGCAAGTCATATAGGAAAAGGAATACTAATCTGCTATATAAGAAGGTCATAGGTGAAGGTTTAAATCATCCGATACAAAGCAAATAACAAAGGAGTAGAGAGAGACCAAGAGCATAGCAAATAAGTTCTTAGAATTCTTAGTTTGATTATCACACTTGTGATCTCTATTATTATTATTGAGAAACATTCTTTGAGATATTGAATAAGAAATAAGTTTTGATTCATTATTGTTCTAAAGCGTAAAGCATAAACAAAGGCACATATTTTCGGAGATATGGCAAATAAGTTTCGTGTGTTGGATATGGTGAAACCGTTTTTGCCGTATCTACCAGAAGTGGAGAGTGCTTTTGAGAAGAAGAAGAAGGTTCCATTGAGAGAAAAGGTCATCTATACCCTGACCACTCTCTTCGTGTTTCTCGTTTGTAGTCAACTTCCTCTCTACGGTATCCACTCCACCACCGGTGCGGATCCGTTCTACTGGATGCGTGCCATTCTCGCATCGAGCCGTGGCACCCTCATGGAGCTCGGTATCGGTCCCATCATCACATCAGGACTCGTGATGCAGCTCTTGACTGGCTCAAAGATTATTCAGGTCACCGAGGAGGAGGATCATGCTCTCTTGAACGCTGCTCAGAAGCTTCTCGGTGTTTTGATCGCCTTAGGTCAAGCCGTGACATACGTCCTCTCTGGTATGTACGGTCCAGTTGCACAGCTCGGCGTGGGAAACGCACTTCTCATCGTTCTCCAGCTTGTCTTTGCCGGAGTCATCCTTCAGTGTATGGACGAGCTTCTTCAAAAGGGCTATGGTCTTGGCTCAGCGATCTCCCTTTTCATAGCGACTAGCCTCTGCGAGAGCGTTATATGGAAAGCCTTTAGCCCCGTCACATTCAACAACATCGGACGGTCTGGACTGGAATTTGAAGGCGCCTTGATCTCGCTCTTCCATAACCTGATAACCAAGTCAAGCATCCGACAAGCTTTCTTCAGACAGAGCCTTCCAAACGTTACAAATTTGCTTGCAACAGTCTTGGTCTTCCTCATCGTTGTCTACTTCCAAGGCTTCCGCGTTGTGTTACCTGTTTGGTCAAAGAACTCCCGACAAGGCGGCTACCCGATCAAGCTCTTGTACACCTCAAACATGCCCATCATTCTCCAATCCGCTCTAGTCTCAAATCTCTACTTCATCTCTCAGCTTCTCTACAACAACTTCGGCGGAAATTTCCTGGTAAACTTGCTGGGACAGTGGAGAGGACCCACACCAGTCGGTGGTCTCGCTTACTTGATCACAGCTCCATCAAGCCTGGCCGATATGGCTGCTCATCCTTTCCACGCACTCTTCTACATTGTCTTCATACTCTCTACTTGTGCGTTTCTATCGAAGACATGGATTGAAGTCTCTGGATCTTCCGCTAGAGACGTGGCCAAGCAGCTCAAGAATCAAGGGATGGGGATGGCTGGGCACAGAGACTCCAATATGCACAAGGAGCTTAACCGCTACATCCCAACAGCAGCCGCCTTTGGAGGAATGTGCATTGGTGCACTCACTGTTCTTGCCGACCTCACCGGAGCTATTGGCTCAGGGACTGGAATCTTGCTTGCCGTCACAACCATTTATCAGTTTCTCGACACTTTTGACAAGGAACTAGCCACCGAGTCATGAAGTCTTCGCCACTACACACTAAACTGAAAATATATTAAACACCTAGTTTAATATTTAACTTGTTTTCATGCATGTTTTTTTTTTCCTTTCTCCAATGAGCATTCGTAAGATCTTTGATCTTATATGACTTAAAAAATGGTTTATAAAGATACAAAAGAAACATCTACGCAAATTTTAGTGATATTACGTAAATTCCGCCTTGTTGAGGTCATGATATATTCAGATATTCTACCTTACCATTATATTCTTATTCCTCTCTTCATTCTCTATTTTTTCTTCTTTATGTATTTAAAACCCCCATGAGCATCTGACAACATCGCAATGTTAAGTCACGAATTACACCCAAAAACCATACGATAGCTAGTGCTTTTTTGAAGCATGAAGATAAGTATGAAAGAAGATAATAGCAAGAAAGTAAAGTACCGCAATGTGACGTGATACTATCTTATCGTTTTATCTAATCAAATAAATAGGACTTTGATTTATGATCAAAATTTGTAATCATCATTCGACTTATATGCGACTAGTCACACAAGTTATGATATGTTTTTTTTTTCACACTGGAAGTTTCATTGATCATAGGAAGAATACATGGGAGGGATACGTTTTTGAAATACTAATCTGACGAGTATCAAGTACTCTCAGAACCTAAAGCTAGCAAGAACAACAGTTCTTCTAGAGACAAAAAGCCAGCAAAATTGATTCACTGGAGCTAAATACAGAACTCTAAACAGTGACTAGTAAGAGTACGAATAGCAATACAAGATCAAAAGATAAGGCAACTTAGCAAAGGACCCAACAAGAGAGGAGGATTGGAGATATGATATGTTTTATGCGCATATTTTCTGTTTTTTTTTTTCTCTCTTGGAAATGCATAAGAAAAAAAAAATCTCCCAAGGGAGAATAAATAAATCAACACTATAGTAAAGCTAGACTATCTCTAGCAGTTAGACACATCAACTTTTTAGAGTCATGGAAGTGACTTGTCATTAAATGAAAAATTCTGAAAATCAAATAAAACATTCTAATTTTACACATTGGATTTGCCAAATTAGCTAATATTCTCAATAGGTACTCATTAATGGGTAAATGTTATTTGCCAAATTAGCTAAAAACAAATGATGATATAGATTGAAAGATGTCCATTATCATTGTGCTGCTGAACGAACGATGTTTTCCGTCGTAAAGAAGTGAGGAGTGATGCGAACCGAGAGAAAACCGTGTATACATGCTTATGGATTTATACAAGAGTTTAGTAGGAAACAAGCTAGGATGGTGGTGGTAAAATAGTTGGGGAAGAATATTAATGGAAATAAAGGAGACTAGGTGAAGAAAAATGAGATGATGACTGATTCAAGTTTTGCAAGGATTTAAAATGATGAAAAGGCAATCAATCCATTACGTAAAAAATGTATACCCTACGGGAAAAAAAGAAGAAACAGAGAAAGTGACTCGGAGAAAAGAAAAGCCTAAAACTAACTATCTTCATCATCAAAATACTAAGTTGAATCTAATCCCCTTTTTTTGTTATAAAACGTGGTGGACTGGTTTATAGTTGAGTAAGCTGATATGATCTATACGACGTTGTTTTGAATCAGGAAAAAAAAAGGAAAAAAGAGCTCTCATGTAGTCGAAACTGGGTCCAACATTTATGTAAACAACAAAGATGACTTGTGCTAGGGAAGAATCATTGTTCACATTATCTCATTTATATTATTATCGAGGATCTGATTTGAAACTGCAATATCCCCGATAAGTTGTTTGATAGCAGAGTGTGTATCAATAGTTTCGTCAATTATACCATCATAGTTTCGATTACAAATAAAATAATCAATTTAAACATTAATTTGATAGTAAGTATATATTAATATAATTTTAAATCTTAGTCATTCATGATCTTTTTATCATTCATTGTCTTCTAGCAATATTTTGCATTACACATCCGTTTTCTACATAATTATTAGATTAAAAATGTGTAACGGTGGGCTTTAGTAAAAATTGGCCCAGGCCCATTTTATGATTGATTTTCAAACCTGAGAAAACGTAAGCGACGTTTTGACTCCCAAACATCTCGATCGATCTAGAAAGAAAAAAAAAACTTCGTCTCTCTCTCTCTCTCTCTCTCTCAAAAAAAATAAAATAAAATAAAATAAAATGCGAAGGAGCATGTAGAATCAGTAGCGATCAAGCTCAGGTAATCTCCATCGATCGGTTAAAAAATAGAACGTATATTTCACTCTTCACGTATTTAAAAATAGAACGTAGATTTCACTCTTCACGTATTTTCTGAAGTTGTTTTACTTATTTTGTAACGAATTTCTGAAAAAAAAATAGAGAACGGCGGAAGGAGGAAATTAGGCCTGGGTTTGTGGGTCGACCTGCCCCGTCCCGCTGCGGATTGAATCATTTTTTGATTCAAAAATTTAACCCACTTGACCCGCGAATAGAAATAAATTTACCTGCACCCGCCCCGCTTACATTAGCGGGTAACCCGCGGGTTATATTAAAAATTACAAAAAAATTATTTTATATATTTTTATTAATTTTATTTTTAAAAAATAATATATTTTAATTAAAATAATATTTATATTCGTAATTTTTAATTATTTTTAAAAATAAAATCATATTTTTTAATAATTTTTTTTTAAAAAAAAATTTGCGGATTGGCAGGTACCGCGATTTAAATTTGACTGATCCACACCCGCTCCGCAGAAAATATATCCAACCCGCACACAATCCGCCCCGTATTTTTTTCAAATTTTTTGACCCGTATCTGCCCCGTAACGGGTCAAATAAGGCGGGACCCGCGAGTAAAGAGTCAAATCCCAGGCCTAGAGGAAATGAATAGGCCGCCGGAGAACGATTGATGCTCGATATGTCATTCTCCCTTCACGGCTCCTTTCCAAGCCAATTGCTCTCATTGGTTCTGCGGTAACCCTTGTCTCCCTCTCTAGTCTTATATTCGATTCTGTTCCATGAGATCGGATTCGACTTTTTCCATTCATTTCCCAAAGTGGAAAAAATTTTAAGCTTTCTTTCCTATCTTTTTGCGGCTAATGATGACTTTATGTTAATAGACTAGAGAATATTCCTTAAATGATTTTTGTTAAGATTCTAAAGATATCTAACTTAACGATATCTTCTTCCGCAAATCTCTTGTTATTATTATAATAATATTTTTGACTATTTATTTATACTCTGATCTATCTATACAGCTCTCATTGTGCGATTCGTGTTGCATTTAGATTATCAACTGCAGAGTTCTGAATAAACGATGTTAGGCTCCAACTTCTTGTTTGACTTGATTTCATGACCGATTACTATTTATGGGATAGGTTGTGTTAGTAGCTTCAGTGAGTTTCTTTGACAAATAAAATAAAATAGACCCTTTTATTTTTGCTTCATGCTAATGTCGTCATGACCATTGTACTACTCTATTATCCTTGTTGCATTTTATATCATCTTGTTCAGTATGCTTAGCACTTGTGTTTAACCAAGAGAAAGCTCTCTAGTAAGATTCATCTTCGTTTTTGTAATGTGGACCGATCTTTTGTTTTGCCCCGTGTTTGGTTTATGAGTCAAACGTTACTGACTTTGGTATGAGTTTTTTCTTGATTTCCATTGCAAACACGTTAAGAATTGCTCTCTGTCTCTCTTTTAACTCTCCTTTGATCCTTGTAAAGGAAGCTGCATTATGCTCGTGTGGAGGCATAGATCCACATCGCAGCCTTGCAGTTGCCCCTTGTGTCGCCGTACTATTACTCTCCTTGTTCCTACGGAGGAGGACACAACCCCAGACCTTCTGCGTGATCTCGAGTCGTATAACAGACGTTTTCGTGGAAGAACAGCTAGTTTACTTCAGGTAATCTATTCATGCACTCTCAAGTCTTAATTTTGAGATACTGAAACTTCTTCTTCTTCTCTTGCCAGATGTTGCAGGACCTTCCGTTCCTACTAAGGAGACTGTTGCGTGAACTAATGAATTCCCAAAGAACACTTCCTCGTGTCACGAGAGCCCGGCTCTATATCGCAGTTATGCTCCGACCTAACTTTGATCTCTCTATTATTACACAAGTCATGTTCTACGTTAAGTTAACACAACTTCTTTTCATTGGTTGCAGATGCTACTAACTGCGATTTACATTATCAGCCCTGTAGATTTCATTTCAGAAAGTGATATGTCTTTTTCTTTCTTAGAATCATGATGTCTTTATCTTACTGTCTTCTCACAAATTATGCCTTAATTGTTTCTCTTAGGAGTTGTGGGCGTGGTTGGACTTATTGATGATGTCTTCATTGCTTTCATCTGCTTACTCCACCTGGCTGCCCTTTACCGGTCGGTTCTCATCTTCCGTCACACCGGCCCGTGAACCGGTCTGTGAACCTTTGTAGACACGATCCTCTTCTTTTTTTTTTTTTTTTTTTCTTTTTGACTATGGAATGTTGCTTTTCATTATTATTGTTGGTGAAACGTAAAGGAATCATGATGACTGAGCAAGTGAACAATCTTTGGTCTAGAAAAAATGGGTATTGAAGTCTGTTTTTTAGACTTCGCATGTGAAAAAGAAAGATAAAAAGATGTTAAAATATGCTTGCTGTTTCTGTGGTCATATTAGGATGATGCGAGAGGTGTCTTAGAGAATGTCTCTTGACAAGGTTTAGAGTATGGTTGCCTATCCTGCCACATTTTTTTTCTAAAATTACTGTATTTTGTTGTTAACCAAGAAATGTAAACATCACTAACCAAAGAATGAAGGTTCGATTACAAGAAAACTTGAAATCTATTCTGCTACATAACTAAACTGATCCTTAGAGCCGCAAAAAAAAAAAAAGATAAAGACCCCATAGGATCAAAGATAAATCAAAGCTTGTCAACAAGACTGAATCAATGAAGTAAAAGTCATTAACAAGCATCAGCCATTTGACCCTACACAAGCACTTCCTACACAAGCAATATAATTTAATGTTAACTAAATTTTATGTCCTATTAGAATTGGTCAACACATCCATCTATATATACGTGTTATGAGTATTATTTTCTACATTTATTCTTCGAATAAACTAAGCTAAAGTCTTAAACGTGAGTCTAATATTATATTTTTTAATATTTTGA
Source organism: Brassica juncea (assembly GCA_018703725.1). NCBI lineage: Eukaryota > Viridiplantae > Streptophyta > Magnoliopsida > Brassicales > Brassicaceae > Brassica > Brassica juncea. The sequence goes on from CM031940.1 coordinate 9,337,750, forward strand.
TGAACCATCATGGAAGATGTATTCATGCTTCTATGAAAAAAATTTCTTTAGTCGAATATTTATGTATGTTTTAGAGATTATATTTGCAACACTATGTTAGTCGTCATCGTCTTAAAGTTTCTGCTTCATGATTTTACAACACATAATATGACCTTATATTAAAAATAGTTTTGACTGCGTACGGCTTTCCGCCATCACCACCGTATTTAAGAGCTCTCCCTATCCAGATTGTGTAATGTGGCAGAACATGGCAGTTACATCTTATTGTTAATGAGTCGGATCAAGGTCAAAAATCAGTCTGTTTCAAAAACGATTTTTATCGGTGTGACTGTAACTATTTGGTTTACATGATTAGTGGCATATAATTTTAATATTTATCATATTATTAATAGTTTATTATATATTTTTAAACACAACAATTTTATAGATTGCATTCATGTATTTATTTTTTTTGTTTCAAATTGTTAGTGATATCTCTCTTATTAATACATGAACACTAATTAAAACCTTACATTATGTGATATTTACGACAAATTCCATTCAACTTACTATTAACTTAGATATTAATTCCTTTATACTTTTATTTTAGGTTTTGATCATACATATATGTTAATCGAATTATATGTATGATTTAAATCTTTGACTGAATAACCTATATTAAGTGTAATTAATATCAACCTACATTAAAATATTATATTAAATTAATATCACAAATTTAATACAAAATTGTACTTGAGTTTAATATGATTAAAATTTAATAAGATACTTAAAATGTTTATTTTAGTAAAAGTGAAATATACATGTATATTATAAATAATTATGAAATTAATTAAATATTTAAAAGGTATATTTTAAATAAATACAAATGTATATTTATATTGTAAATAAAAATATTTGAAAAGATTTTATTGGGATGTAACTAAGAGAAAATCTGAGAATATCTATTTGATTTGTTTGTTTAGAATAATTCAAATATGTATACAAAAGATTTATTTAAGCATTTTCTAAGGGATGTCTAAATAAAAAAATCACACATGAAATAAGTCATAATTTCTGTTTTAATATATAAGATTTGTAAGTGATACCAATATATATCTCTATAATATTATTTGAGAAGTCAATTTCCTAGGTGTCGCACTCACGTTTATTCTCACGGTGGTTGATTACTATGATACCCTTAATGAATTAAAAATTACATTAAAACAATATTATTTCCTTTTTAAAATTTTTCAAATAACAATATAAAATAAAAAATGAAACATTTATAAATTTTAAAAACTAATTTAAAAACGAAAATATATGTATATATAATATGATCTCATAAAAAAAGAAAATTCACAAAATAGTAATATTTCATTAACTACAGTGTCTGGAGGTTGGTTAATCCTCACATTAAGAACAAGGCATGGGAAGTAATTCAGGTAACACATAACATATTTTAAATTGTTATAATTTGAGCTATTTTTAAGATATTATTTTTGTCCGATGAATCATTGTATGTTTTATTTATTCAGTCCAAGTTCAGGTTTGATGATCCACAAATGAGAAAAACATTTGTGATGGGTGCATTAGGCAGTAGATGCAAGGATGTCAAACTCCGTCTTTGGAAAGAATGCAAGTGAAATACTCTAACCAAGACATTGGAGAATTGACCTGAGAAGATTCCAGAAAATCAGTGGGGTCATTTCGTCCATATGAGATTCACTGAAAGGTGGAAGGTATGGTTGATTTGTTAAATAATTATAATAGTTGTATATAAAATATTAAGTAACTATTTATGTATGTGAAATTTCAGAAAATGCAAGAGCGGAATACAAAAAACCAGAAAAAGCATACCATGCCTGTCTGTGGAAGAAAGAGTTTTTCAAGAAGAAGAAATGAGATTGTAAGTAAATTTAGTTTCAGTATAAAGCTAGTTTAATTAATATACTAATATGGTATATTTTTATGCATGTATCTTTACAAAGAAAATCAAGACTGGAAAAACACCACGCCGAACTGTGTTTTTCATCGAGACTCGCACAAAACCCAATGGAAGCTTTGTATGTGAAGAAGCAAAAGAACGTGCAGTTAGTTTTATTTAAAAATTCCATTGATTGATGAGTTAATTATACTAGACATTTATCTTTTATTTGTTTATTAGGAAGCACTTACTGCATTGTTATCCAAAACCCGCACAACACAAACAATGTTACAGCTAGTTTGGATGATGAATATGCTCAAGTTTTTTGTCCAGAGCGTCCAGGACGAGTAAGATGTGTTGGTCGTGGACCTACACTTTCAAAATTAGTGTGCCGCTCAACTGCAACAAGACAAGATATAGAAAATTCTGAAATGGTTGTTGAGCTGAAGACACAAGTGAATGAATTATCAGATCAAGTCGAAGGAATGACGACATTCATCCAGCAAATAATTGGTACTTCAACTGGTGAACAGGTAATTATATAATTTCTTAGTTAAATTACATTACTATACTTTGGTATATAGAATTAATATGTTAACTAAATACTTAGGCAAGAGCATGGGCTGCAAGTTTTGCTGTTGCTTTTGCTAATATACCAAATCCAACCTTTTCCAACATACCGAATCCACCTAATCCAGATTAGGTAAATGTATTTATATTTTACTTGTAGTACATAAATATTCAAATGATTAACATATTTGTTGTATAATTGTATCTTAGGAAAACCAGTGACTGTGTCGATGGAAGTATTCAAGTGGAGGATAACGTTCAAAAAAAGTATTCAAGTGGAGGATGTGGTAGTGCTTAACAATATTTGCAGTAACTTTTAACTTTTATGTTGTTTGAATTTGCATGATGGAACAACTATGGAACAACTCCTATGCCCCTGTCTCATTTATTTAATTCGAATTAACGAAAATGCACTCATGTTATTAAATCCGAAAAAATGAAATTGTAGTTCATCTGATTGGTATTTGGGTTGGTTGGATGATTGCAGTTTGCTTGAAACTCGATTTGGTCTTTATGAATAAAATATTTAAATTTCCTAAATGAAATCCGGTATGGTTTCACCATATCCAACACACGAAACCCTCCTCTTCTCATACTTTCGCTATCTGCCTAGGTTAGGTTGCTATTGGTAAAACAAACAAAAAAAAGGAATCGCAAATATACGTTAAAATCCCAGATACGTATGGTGTGCTGCATAAGTCCCTCCTGGTTAGAAAAGATTCTTCCCTAAATCTTCTTGAGCATTCGTCGGCTAGTGACTTCAAGTTGCGGCTGCTGCAATTGAGTTGCACCACACTGCTTAAAAGCTTCACAGTGCCATGCACTGAATTGACATTTCCGGGAAAGTCATGACCAAGTTGATCCTATGTCGAAGAATATGAAACACATAAGTTCATGGGATTTGTAATTTTATGGATGATATCATACAAGAATTAAACCAGAGATAAACTAGATATTATATAAGATTGCTGTAAATTTTTAAAAGCTCGAAACAAAGAAAATGTATTTAGAAGCTATTGAACCACTTGGTGAGAACATAAATAGTGCACAATTTTGCTTCGTTAACTCTAACCCCTTTTTCTTCATCTGATCTGTCGATTGAAAATCTGAAACAATGGTGAGGTTTTTTAGTTCAGCCCCGTTTTTCTTAAAATGGCCCTATAACAATTTCTCATCATTTTAAAGGGTCGAGTACATAGCAAAATGTGATTTGGTTCTAAAATTGTTACATACCAAAAATCAATATGATGAAATACCACTTTTGGTTTAAAACCTGTTACTATCAAATTCCAAAAAATAGAGATAAGAGAATATGCATTGTTTATAATAAGCAAACACAATTTTTTAACCCTCTACGCAGGGACGCAGATTATCAACAAACAAAGATATAGGTTTGTCTTGTTCTTTCTTCTCTTCGTGTGCATGCTTTTTATAATAATTTTGTAGAGAATAATCTTGAAGACAACTTGATTCTTAAATTAACCTAAAATTATTTGATATAGGAGATACATCTTATCTAGCTAGGAGTTATATCTAGATAAGCTATGTTTATTGTGATTAGGAATATCATATCTCTATATAAGAAGATACATACTTGTTGCATAACTTATGAGTTTAGAGATTGATTTGTGAGAGTTTAAGTTTTGAGTAATTTTCTTAAGCTAATAAGGAGTTTTCTTATAATCTTTGAATTCATTATTTTGTAACTGAAACAATAAATTTTGGATCAAAATTTGAATGTAAAATAAAATTTTTATCTATGATTATACTGATTTATACATCAAATAATTCAATATATTAATAATAATGTTGTGTTTTATATTATGTATTTTATTTTATAACACTTTATTGTGTCTTGACATAGTTAATATATCAAAATAAAATAAAACCAACTTGTAATAATGGTTTGGCATTGATATAATTTATTGTTTAGCTAGATTTTAGGAAGTATTTTAAAATATATGGTACATAATTTCTTGAACTTCAATTTAGAAAAATGCATTAATCTTTTTTATACTATAAAACAGAAGTCAATTGACACTTCTATGAGTGACAAGTGGCAAAAAATTTAAACTGTTTTTACTCTTGAATAATTTTAGAAAAAGATCGTTGGATCAAAATGTCTTCATTTATTTTCCATATATTATAGTTTTAAACTTTTTCAGCAAAATTGTTTTCCACTATTATTCTTCCACGATCTCCACTTTTTTTTTCCATCTGAATGAACTGATAACTCCCACTTCAAAAGAACAAAGAAAAACTGCAAATTATTTCAAATAAAGCTCAGAGAACCCCAAACATATTTATTCAAAAATAGAAATCTCAAGTAGAAGAGAAGACACTAACTCCTAAAAGTCTAACAGTCATGGCGTTCAAATTTTTAAAGCTCCGTCAAATATTTTCGTCTCTCAAATACGTTCAAGTACATCCAGTAAAACAGTTGTCCGTTATTAAAGGTTTGTATCTCTATATTCATCCAAATTAATTGTAATCAGTGGTCCTCATAAAAATTTCAGTTTGACGAATTAAGATTCCTGGAATAAAAATTCAATAAAATTTACAAGTTATCTGTCAACCGTAAAGACATAATTAACAATACAAGGTATTCGTTTTTTCTAACATGTTTGAAAGAACATTTTCAGTTTTATTCATTTGGGGATCTATTAATCTTTTGTTTGTTGTGTGAGAAAAATGAGACAATTTTACTCATTGCCTAATACATTAACACTCATGACCACCACAAGAAACATGTTATGTTTTCATACGATGAGAAAATATAACTATTTTCTTTTTCACATACACTTCATCCGTGAGTATTTGAAAATCTTTGTTAGTGGATACATTATCTCTGTTATGCTGAGAATGCAAGAATATGACTTTAACAAACTAACATTTTCTTTTAAATGAAATTCATATATTCATGTTTTTCTATTTTCTACAAACATTTCAGCATGACTTTTTTAATATTTATGTATTGACTTTTTTAATATTTATGTATTCTTTCATTTCAGGGTACGAGAAATGATGCAGAAAGCTCACTGAAGATCAAACCAGAGCCCTATCTAAAAGTAATGAACCTATTGATCTTAGGTCACACAAAGGCACATCGCATTATGATCAAACCAGACCCCTATCTTAAAGTAGAAATCATAGGTCTCCAAGTAAATTTTCCAATATATGTACTCTTTGATATAGAATTATAATTAATGTTACATTTTCGTCTTTAATTTGGTCATAATTTTGTCTCTGCATAGAAGGGGCATAATACTAGTAAAATATGAAAAGACAAAAATACTAAAAGTTAGGTTAATTAATTACTTCACTAGTATTCTATTGTAAATAAGTAGTAAAATTAAGAAGTATTTCTTGTTTATTTATATTTCTATTTTAATAATATAGATTTGACTTAATCTAAAAGCGGATAATATGCAAAAGAATACTTTTTTTGAAAAAAAAAAGCTACGAAAAAAAAAAGAATCTTGTTAACATCATGCATGTTATTCCGTCGGAATATTCACCTAGTTCAAACCTTTGAGACGGTACATAATCTCTGTCTAGTGTCGACCACATAAACAAAGAGATTATATTAAAGACTTCGTTGAATTAAATCATGAAGATAACGTCTTTTCATATCCATATTAGCTGACAAAAAAGAACAAACAAGGTTTCATAGTCAGGCAGATCGGAGAGCATATATACTCTGGAACCAAAGCATCAGTAAGCGTCACACTGAACATTTTCACATAATTTAGATTCATGATTATTAGAGATGAGAATGTGGTTTACACATTAGTTGTTGGTTTAGTGATAACCGGTGGTTTGTACCGGATAGATTATTAGTCTTTAGAGCATCCACAATGGTGATACCCATTGTAGAGTCCTTAGGATTAGATTAGTATTATTATTATTTTTTTTTGAATAGTTAAGGACTCTTGTGAAAAATATGTGTACAATGGTGATCCCGAAGATGGAATCCTTAGGAATAAAAAATGTTTTTATTTTTTGTTTAGTGAAATATAATTTTTATATATTAGATGATTAAATACAATAACTTAACATAAAATACAATAAATAAACATAAAATACATTAATTAAACATAAAATACATTAATTAAACATAAAAATACAATAATTAAAGATAAAAACAATAATTTTACATAAAGATAGAATAATTCCTAATCTTCATCACCAAATTTATTCCAAAGATTTTGAACTAAATCATTTTTCAATCGTTCATGCGTTTGCCTATCACGAAGATCATTCCGAGTAGGAAAGATATTATTCAGAATTGTTGGCCTCTCGGTTTCCACCTCTGAACATCTGGGGACGTCTCCTTCTTCAAATTCATCTATATCAATACGAGAGTATTCATTCCGTTCATCTTCGACAATCATATTGTGGAGTATGATACATGCTCTCATAATCTTCCCTATCTTTTCTTTGTTCAATGTTTTAACCGGATTTCTCACAATTGCAAATCGAGATTACAACCAAAAGCCCGCTCCACATCTTTTCGGGCTGCTTCTTGAAATTTAGCAAATAAATGTTGTTGAGGAGTTTGAGGGAGGGTGATAGATTGGATAAATGTTGACCATTTTGGATATATACCGTCTGTGAGGTAGTATGCCAACTTATACATGTGTCTGTTGACCACATACTTTACCCTGGGAGCTCGACCTTGTAAAATGTCATCAAAAACAGGAGACCGATCGAGGACATTGATATCATTTAAGGTACCTGGAAGACCAAAAAAAGCGTGCCATATCCAAAGATCTTGTGAAGCTACAGCCTCTAAGACAATTGTCGGTTTTCCTGATCCACGTGCGTACTGTCCCCTCCAAGCGGTTGGACAACTTTTCCACTCCCAATGCATACAGTCAATGCTCCCGACCATCCCTGGAAACCCTCGTTTCTCTCCAATATCGAGTAGTCGTTGAAGATCCTCCGGTGTGGGGCATCGTAGAAACTCATCTCCGAATAACTGTATTATTCCGTCAGTGAAATTATGTAAACACGAAAGTGCAGTGGTCTCAGCAAGTCGGAGATATTCGTCAACGGTGTCAGCCGCAGTACCATAAGCAAGTAGACGAATAGCTGCAGTACATTTTTGTAGTGCAGTAAGACCCCACCTCCCGGTTGCATCTCTTCTTTGCTGAAAGAATGGAAAGCACTCTTCTAGGCTACGAACAAGACGCAAGAATAATTCCTTACTCATGCGGAAACGGCGTCTGAATGCTTGAGCCGAGAATGTCGAATCTTCGCTGAAGTAGTCATTCCATAATTGGTCTTGTCCTCCTTCGCGGTGTCGTTCTACATACTGACGTGTCCTTTGCGGTATGGTTTGGGCCTCCACTATGTCGTCGTATATTTCTTCCATGTATTCCTCGCAAATTTCGTCCAATCTTTCATCGACTTCATCGGATGAAGATGATGACATATCTAGAAAAGATGATTATAGAATAATATGCCAAATGAAAGTTAAGAGGAGTGATAAGAAGGCTGGAAGTATTAGTGGGGTTAACTTTCTCTACATGTTTCACAAGTTCTACAAGTTTTTCACAAGTTCTCTATATGTTTCACAATTTCTATACATCAATGCGTGCACAAGTTCTCTATATGTTGTAAGGACTCAAATTTTGTTTTACCTTATTTTAATCAAATTTTTTTTTATTTTTGAATAACTTTAAATATAAATCCAATTTCTAAGTTCCAAATATTGTTTTACCATCTTTTAATCAAATTTTTAAGTTGATTGTAATATATCCGTTGCATATTAATATAATATTTACTTGTTATTTCTAATAAGATAGTATCATAATCAATTGTCATTTGCAAAACAAACAATAAAATGTTGACCTGATTAAATTAAAAAGTTATGGTTTATATATATTTTCAGTTTTTCCGTTAATGATTACTGGATAAAGTAAATGGTAAAGAATCAATCTTATAATTCATGTGAACCTTTCTTCAATCTTATTATTCATGGATATAGCCTTACTTTGTATTTTTGCTCGTCTCCTGTTTCTTCACGCACGCACATACGCCTGAGTTGCTACAACGGATATATTACAAGAGTAGAAGGAGTTCTTGGTTCGAAATTAATACAAGGGTTTTTGATGATGAGTAGAATGAGAAACATATGAAAAGAGCTTGACATGGCCGAGTACTTATACTACATAAAGTGGAAAAATAACAACCCCGTGACTTGTGAGCAACAGCTAAGTTCCAAAATGCTCTGACTGCTCCAAATGCACCTGTGACTACTTTAGCTAAAGACCAGAAGACTTCCAGTAACCTGCAACAACACATTTAAAATATGTTAGCTTAGCTGTAATGCACAACCTGCAAACTACACATGACACAACAACTAATACCTCAATCAACACACAATACACATCATAACAATTCAGACATTAGCTTCAGCTTTACTTCTGTTTCCATATCAGACAAAGGCTCTTTCTTCGCCAGCAAGCGATCAAGGAGTTTGTTTTTAGAGAGTTTTTCCTTAATTTCTAAAACTCTTTGAAGCTGTGACAACTCAGCATCTTTACCACTCTTCTTCTTCTTATTGCTACCTTTCGCAGCCTTTACACCGATGGGTCTCTCCTCTGGTTCTCCGACGTCCTCTTCCTCTCTATCATCCACCAACACTGGCCTCCGCTTTTCCTTTCCACCTTCTTTAGCCACATACGTAGCAGCCCATTTCTGGTCATGCCTCAGCTCCCTCCAGCAGTGATCAAGTGTGAACTTGACACCATACTTTGTGACGAATATGTGTAATGCAGCTTTCATAACATCATCATCATTTTCACCACTTTTCTGCTCCCTCAGCGCGGCATCATAGCATCCAGTAAACCTGCATACTTCCGCGTTGATCCTAGACCATCTCTGCCTGCAAGAAGTGACCTCTCGCGGTATTTGCCCAACGAGCTAAGGGCTTGCGTTGTAGTATTCCACAATACGCTTCCAGAACGCAAGAGCCTTCTGCTCGTTGCCGACGATAGGGTCCTTACTGGTGTTAAGCCAAGCACCAATAAGGATCCTATCTTCTTCGGGAGAATATTTCCTCCTCTCGCCAGGGACTTGGCTACTAGACTCGACAGGAACTTGGCTAGGAGACTGGACAGGGACTTGAGTAGGAGACTGGACAGGGACTTGACTAGGAGACTCAGCATGAACTTGAGACCCGAACCAAAAAGGTTCGGGTGATTCAAGGTCTACAGGGATTTGACTATGCAGAAGGTTTGTATATATTCCAGACATCTCTCTAAGATTGCTCTGTGTTACTCTAGTAGTTACACAGAGCCTTAAACTACATATTTAAAGCCAAGTTTAGGACGCTACGAACCAAACAAGATATTTATTATACAACTAAAGCCTATCAAATTAGAGCAGTTAGGAAGATAGGAAGCATTTAACAATAAACTAATCCTAAGTACTATAGTTGTAAACAAACCGAGTTCGAAACTTATTTCTAAACGTTGAACATTTAAAACCAATCAAATCAGACAGCTTAAGTGATATATAAAGTAATAAACTAGCATTTATTAATACAGTCCTAGCTTTTATTCTACCAGCAAACACCATTCAAACCTCAAACAATACTCAATGCTTTTTTTAAGAGAAAATCCAAACTGAACTGGTTAAAAAGTTCTTACCTGACTTATTGGGCCACTGGTGAGGTGATAAGATGGTCTCGTTAGAAGCCTTTGAAGCTACTCCTGCAAACACAAAACATAAAGCAGTCAAATGTTTTAAACTTAAGTCCATAATCTTATATACTAACGCCAAATAACTCGATAACTTACCAAGTAGAACCAAGAATAGCAAACCTATCACCACTAGTAGGCACACCATTAGCTTAACTCGTGCTAAATCCTTTCCTAACTCATGCACATATGTCTGTAGCATCAGCAGCTTCTGCTCTCTCTCAGTACCGTCTTTCTTAAGCCGCCTTAGCTGCGTCTGAAAGTCCCTCACCTCCTCCATGACCACGACATCACACCACTTCCAGATGTGCACGTCTCCATCATCGTTGTTCTCGCAGGTGAAGTACCTTCGGCCAGGATCTTTCTCAGTGTAGGCTGTTTCAACCACCGGCTCACTCCCACAGTAGCAAATCGTCGGGATTCCATCATCACCCTCAGGTTGAGGTTCGTACTGAACCGGCTCTGCGATATCGAAGCCACTCTCAGCTTGATCCGCGTACAACTGAGCTTCTGCTTCGAGAAGTGAAGTTATGTCCACAGACGCTGATGATGAGGACGGCTGGCTGTAGCTATATTGTCCCATTTTTGTAAACCTGCAACATAAGAGAGAAACATGACATTTAGAAATCTAGAAGAAACGAAAGGAACAAAGTTGAAATTTTGAATCCCTAAACCGAGTGGAAACAATTGAAGCTTCGAAACCTTAAGAACACACAAGAACAACACTAATCGTATATCGAATGGGACTTTAAACGAGAGGAAGAAACTTGGCTTTTCAAAACCCTAAATCGATCGGAAGCAATTTCTTTTTCAAACCCTAATTTTGAGACGAAAATTCCCCAGATCGATTTAAAAAACAAGACCGAAACCCTAGATTGAGAAGAAAACAAGATGCAAACACTCTAGATCGATTAATATAGAAGAGAATCCTTGTATTTACCTTGAGGATCCGAGGGAGACAAATCGCGATGGTAGAGGAAAGAATCGCCGTCGCGAGAGGAGATTTTTTTTTTCTTTGCTTTGGTCGAAATGAAATATTTTTTCTCACCCTACGAAACCAAATCTCGGCTCGGTCCACTCAAATTTCGCCACGTCGCTCAAGGACCGAGTCCGTCAACATGCTATCTACGGACCAATCCTTCTGTTTTCCTCGGGTTATATTACTATTATATTCACAAATGTGTGACGGACTCGTGCTACGGATTCGTCGTGATACGCCGTTGCACGTGCTCTTATATAGTGATTGTACAACAACTTTACTCTTTGACAGAAACATTATTCATTTTCACATCTTGAGTTCATCTTCTTCTCCCTCACGAGAGTGTGAGCCCTGATCGTTTCTGTTCAATCTCATTTCATCTAATATGGTATCAGAGCCAATCTGATCCTCTTCCGCTTGATTTCGTTTCACTGTTCATCATCTTCATCGTTCACCCTTCACTCGTTCATCACCTTGTGTTTCTTCATCATGTTTTCTTGAATCAAGCTTCGATCTCATCATTTCGAGCTTCGATTTCTTCACTGCCTGGTTTAATTTCTCAATCTTGAGCTGCAATTTGCTCGGATTGATTCTCTTTATTTAACCGATCACGTTCTCACACAGATCGTGTTTTCTCTTCTCCGATCGATTTGATCGTGTTTGTTTGCGGCTTTGTTCCGCTTGATTTCGTCATTGTCAGAGTTGACAATTTGTTCTGGATCAGAGTTTATCTCAGATTCATCTTCTTCTGATCAGTTTTCTCCACCGGCAGAGTTCGTTGTGCGGCGGAGTTCGTTTTTTGTGTTGGAGCTTTGCGGCTTTGTTCCGCTTGTTTACTCTTTTGTGCGATTCCGATCAGAGTTGATCGAGTCTTCTTTCGATCAGTGTTGATCGTATTTGCGGCTTCGTTCTGCTTGATTCGCCTTTGTGCGACTTATTCCGATCAGAGCTGATAGCGTTTTCTTTTGGATCTGAGTTGATCCATGGTTTTTCAGGTTTCTTGTAGAATCAGAGTTGATTCGTTCTTGAGCTGGATTATCTCGTAGTTACAGTCGGTTTGTTTCTTCTGGATCAGAGTTGATCCTTCTCTCTTTGTTGATCAACGGATCTGTTTCTTCAAGGCGATTCATCATCATCTCCTATCGTCTATGACGTCATCATCTCCATTTGATTCAATGGATTATGCTTATTCACTTAAACTGGTTCTAGCTTGTTCTTTGGCAAAATCATCAAGATCCGCTGTACTTAGCGAAGAAAACTCCAAGATCAAGTGTGAATTCAGTTACGGTTCTCTTTCAAGGCCACCGGAGAGTTATTTCGTCTCCTGCTCATGGTGCATAGATAGTGATCTGGTATGCAACTTTCTACTCAACTTACTCGCCATAGATACAAATTGTGGAATGATCTTTGTTGCTTCTGGAAGTAATCGTCATGGTGATGATATTGCTGCGTTCTGGCCTAGTATAGAACGTAAATATGCTCATAGACAGGGGGAGCTTTGTATAACAAGCAAGCCATATGCAGCACTATTCGTGTGATGTTTGCAGACTGTTCTTAGATTCATGTGCAGTTGCTCGTTATGCATTTTTGCATTTAGTCTTCTTGAGTTGTGAAGCTGGTGAGATGATGTGGGTGCATTCTGAAGAGTTTAGCATGTTCGCTGGTGCTGATAAAGGCAGTCACGTACTCTGCTGTTGTTTTCTGCTTACGTTCTACATGGTCATGCTTGTACCTTCAACGAGTTGCATCTGAAGCGTATTCAACACAGTGGAGGTCTTTTGCCGGATACTTCTCATTATCAACAGCTCATTGAGAGCCTCATTTCTTTGCAAGTACAGAGATCTTTCATTGGATTTGCAGTTAGTCAGCTGAAGCATTCTATGTTTGCTTCTCCTGTTTCACATATGCTTGATCTTCACATTTGGAGTGGTGTGGTGTGTGAAGATTTGTCTTTCTTTCTGGATACAAGACATGGACTTGACGAGCTTGATAGATCACGTTCTAATGATGATGGTAAAGCAGCTGCTACAGCTGGTTTAGTGATGGATGGCTTCAGTTCAGTTTATAAGTCTTGGCTTGGTGATTTTGTCCAGAATATCATATCAGAACAATGATTGATGCAGGTTATTGTTCCAACTGCCAGAATTGATATAATTTATAGTCTTGCGTTACTGCTGATACAGAGCTTGCCTCGAGTTTTTCTGCACTTACTCAACCAAGACCGTGGCTTCTTCAGATTCATATATGTGATTATTTCTGGTCTCTTGACTGAAATTCCTTACGGTTCTTTGCCACAACCGCCAGATGATCTTCTTACTATCAATTTCAATCTCCTCTACTTCATTTGGGTTTCTTAATGTCCAAGATGTAATGAATTACATCTTGAAAGAGAGTATTAGAGATGAGAATGTGGTTTACACATTAGTTGTTGGTTTAGTGATGACCGGTGGTTTGTACTGGATAGATTATTAGTCTTTATATAGTGATTGTACGGCAACTTTACTCTTTAACAGAAACATTATTCATTTTCATATCTTGAGTTCATCTTCTTCTCCCTCGCGAGAGTGTGAGCTCTGATCGTTTCTGTTTAATCTCATTTCATCTAATATGGTATCAGAGCAATTGCTCGTCTTTTCCGCATTCCTTCGTTGAATAAGAGTGTTGATTCGAGCTCATCGTCCTCGATATCCACCGAATCGATCTCTCGTTTTCTCAAATCCGATTCGATTCATTACTCTTCCGATCTCATTCTTTCCTTGTCGTCGTGATGCCGATCTCATACACAAATGCAGTTACATCAACTCCATCTTCAGCTTCGACGCCGATCTCGCAAGAACGAACAGATGCGACGGCATCTCTCCAAGATCCGAACTCTAATCCACTATATGTTCACAATGCAGATTACGCTGGTATTCTCCTCGTCTCTGACAAACTTACTGACTTAGGAAACTTCAATACTTGGCGTAGATCTATGATGATGGCTTTAGGATCGGAACAAAGTCGTTTTTGTTGATGGAACCTTCCCTGAATTAGAGAAATCTCATCCGGATTATCAATCTTGGTTTTGTTGCAATAGCATTGTTTGCACTTGGATTGTCAATGCTGTGAATAAGTCTATTGGCAAAAGCATCATGTACCTTGATACAGCAAGACATATGTGGCTCGATATTCATGACCAATTTATTACTAATGCAATCTATCTTTTTGGTTATGTTTTCTTCGATTTTATTTAATAAAATTGTAAGAGGAACATATCAATACTATTAAATTATGATCATGGCCAATTGATAAATGATTAGTCCAACTATTTATATAACTGTTAAAATAACTGCATCAAAATATGCACATGACCAACTTAAAAACTAACTAACTATGCGTTAATCGAGACGGTAAAAATGCTCTCTAAAGCCTTTCTTTAGAACACTCCGGTAACGTATGTTCCGGCATCATTTGTTCAAAATCCTGGCCGTAACGGTCAGCCAATTTCAAAATCAAAGCCGTAACAGATGTTCTCGCTTTCATTCTGCTACAAGATCGAACAAAATTGTTCGCCAATTCTCAGCAAATATCATCGTATCCCACATTAACGCTTGGAGATTGGGAGATAATTATGCTGTCCGATCAACTTTTAAAAAGGAATCAAAATCCTCTGACCCAATCTGCATCGAAGGAAGTTTCCTTAATGATTCTCCTGTGATTTATGCAAACAGAGTGCTCTCTGTTCTGGTTTGGGAAGGAAAGAGTGAAATTAGCACCTTCTTATGGAAACCTCGATTCTCAGATCCAATAAAGAAGATTGGAGCTTTCATTCTACAATCTTTTCTGGAAAGTAGCCGCAATCCCACAACACAATCCACGCCCTATAATCTCTGTGTGATTTCTGCGATGGAGTGCTTCAATCAATCTCAAAGATCTGCTGTAATAATGGGGATTACAACTCAATCCACTATAAAAAGAGGAGCTTTAGAGATTATATCTCATTACCTTCTTCGCAGCAAATATCTTTCCTCATACCAGATCTCTGAAACAAAAATGCCTCGTCACTTCGAACGCGCGGCTCCAAAGAGGAACTCTGCTCTGAACCTCGACCCCATTGTCATTGATGCTTTCGACAACTCTGACCTCCTTGCTGCCTACGACCTAACCCTGGTTGGAAGAGTTCTGAACTCAAACCTGCAAGTGCACAGAGTCAAGGTGCTCCTAGCTCTCATGCCTCAAGCTTGGCAACTCGAGGGCCGTGTCCAAGGAGTTGAAGTTGGGAGAGGCAAGTTCCACTTCCGATTCGATAACGAGGGGGATCTCCACAGTGTGTTGGAGAAGAGACCTTTCTTCTTCGATCAATGGATGTTTCCATTGGAGCGATGGGTCCCAAGCGTCCGTACGGACTTCCCATCAACGATGATCTTCACGGTCTTCATCGAAGGGATCCCAGAGCATTACCTGAAGGAACCCACGGTAAAGGGTATTGGAGAGAAGCTCGGAGAGCTCATATCCTGGGACGTGAAGAAAGCCAAGGTGAGAGTTTCGGTGGAATGTGAGAAACCCCTGCAATTTGAAAGGCGGTTGCAGTTCTCATCGATGGGTGATGAAGTTGTTATCTCGTTCCAGTACGAGAAGTTGTAGAAATGGTGTTTCATTTGCAATAGGATGACTCATGATGGGAAGCGTTGCCCGGAATTGGAGAAAGAGAGAGCTCATGTATCCAAATATGGATATAAAGATAGGAACTTGAGGCAACAGGACATCCTCCGAGGAGAGTTAAGTCCCTACAATGGACATGAGAAAGCTCCCAAACAACAGAATGTCGCCAAACTTCCAATCAACCGGAAGCTCTTTGACGAAAAGGAGGCCTCTCCGAAACCAAAACAAGGAAGGTCTTCCGACAAGACAGGAAAAGAAACGACGAAAGCATGGGTGGTAAAGGCGTTTGGGGACAAAGCCAAGAAGAATACAGAGGAACCAGTGAGAAAAAAACTCAAAAGAAACTAAGGAAGGTCACGAGGATGATGCAAAGAAGAGTAACTTCAAACAAGCTTCTTGGTACCGTGATCCTGATATGGAGATTACGAAAGCAGTCTCTGACCCAGGGAGAGTTACAAACAGAGGATTGCTCACTAAGCAATCTCAGAAACCTTTGGTGCAAGGTAATGAAAACTCATCCGTTTGCAGTGAGGCTCTGATGGAACCCAATGACGTGGATGAAGTTATATCCCCTCTCAAAGAGATTCTGAAAGGCAAGAACCAAAGAGAGGCTGGTGATGATCGTGGAGGAAGAAGAGGCGCACCGATAAAGAGCCGTCTTGGACCACGTACTGATGCTACTCTCCAAGCAAGGAAAAAAATTGCTAGGAGCCCTTACCGCACTTACAACTCAAGGAAGAGACAAGCTGTCTCTTACGAAGAATCTCCTAAGAAGAAAGTGCAGGACAACAGAACCAAACGTGCTCATGGAGCACTCCCACTGCCCCCTACGGTGGATCCGGATACCGGAAAGAAGAAGGAGGAACCAAAAAAGCTGGTGGTTGACGAGATCCCACCGGCCAATCCGATATGATTCTAAGCTGGAATTGCCAAGGAGTGGGCAGCTTTTTGGCAATTCGTCACCTGAGGGAGATCCGTCAAAAGTTCTCTCCAGGGATCATGTTCTTGATGGAAACTAAAAATAAGAGAGATTTTCTACAAAATCTCCAAGCTGAGTTTGGTTATGATTTTCTTTTTACAGTTGAGCCTTCTGGCCTTAGTGGCGGTTTAGCACTTCTTGCTTTATCCGAATTTAATATTCAAGTGTTATCTTCCAATAATAGAGTCATTGATGTATCTGCAACAATTGATGGCAATAAAATTTTTATCTCTTTCGTTTATGGAGATCCTGTCATTAATCAAAGGCAAAATGTATGGGAGCAGCTGGCTAGAATAAGCATCTCACGCTCTGATGCGTGGTTCATGGTCGGAGATTTTAATGAGATAAATGGTAACCACGAAAAAATGGGTGGCTGCATAAGGAGCGAAAATTCTTTTCTAGATTTTCGACTAATGCAACAAAACTGTGGAATGATCGAGCTTCCTTATACAGGAGACTGTCTATCTTGGGTTGGACGAAGACATAATTATCTTATAAGATGCAGACTCGACAGAGCTATGGGGAATGCGGAATGGTTTAGTTTATTCTCCAGCGCCTCGTCTCAATATCTCCGTTTTATGGGATCTGATCATCGGCCCATAGTCACTCATCTATCCAATCGCAGGAGAAGAGGGTGGAAGAAGTTTCGTTTTGATAAACGCTGGACGTCTAAAAATGGATTTGAAAATATCGTGCGCGAAGGATGGCTCGATAATGAGGACAATAACGAAATGCCTCTATATGACAGAATTAAGAAGTGTCGATCGACCATTTCCCGCTGGCGCAGAGAGGAGAATTACAATACACAAAAGACTCTAGAAGAGCTTAAAGATAAGCTGGATAGAAGTCAAGTTGATCAATCCTTATCGGCAGCGGAAGTAACTTTGATACAAGACCAGTTGAAAAAAGCTTATGAAGAAGAAGAAGAAGAGTTCTGGCACCAAAAGAGTCGTAATCTCTGGTTCAAAAAAGGCGAACGTAACACCAAATTCTACCATGCTACAACCAAGCATAGACGGGCAAGAAATCATATTAGTGGCTTAAATGATAGCAATGGGGTCTGGTGTGAAAATGAAGGAAAGATCAAAACCATTGCTACAGAGTTCTTTTGTGAACTCTTTGCAACTTCCTCTCCTGCTGACATCGAAGTATCACTAAACAATTTAGAGACATCTATCTCTCCAGAAATGAATGAGAGCCTGTGTAAAGATATATCACCTGCTGAAATTAAAAAGGCGATTTTCTCCATCCACCCAGAGAAAGCTCCTGGACCAGATGGAATGACAGCACTTTTCTACCAAAAATACTGGAGTACTATTGGTTCTCAGGTCATCGAAATGGTTCTAGAATTCTTCAACTCAGACAATTTCGACCCTCAACTCAATGAGACGAATATCTGTCTCATTCCAAAGACTGAGCGACCAAGAGATATGACTAATTTTCGACCTATCAGTCTTTGCAATGTGTGCTACAAAATTATTTCTAAAATTCTATGCCAAAGGCTAAGACGTTTCTTGCCGAAGATAATTTCGGAAACTCAATCTGCCTTTGTGGCAGGACGCGCTATAGCGGATAATATCCTCATTGCACAGGAAGCCTTCCATGCTCTAAGAACCAACAATAAATGTAAGAATGAGTTCATGGCAATTAAAACAGACGTGAGCAAAGCTTACGATAGAGTGGAATGGGATTTCCTAGAAGCCATGATGGAAAAAATGGGTTTCAGGGACAAGTGGATCCAGTGGATAATGAGATGTGTACGATCAGTATCCTATAGTGTTTTGATAAATGGAAACCCCACTGGCCATATAATCCCTACAAGAGGATTAAGACAGGGGGATCCACTATCGCCATACCTATTCATACTGTGTACAGAAGTTCTTATAGCGAACATTAAGAAGGCTGAAGATTCAGGAAATATCACTGGTCTCAAAGTGGCACGGGCGAGCCCTCCGATCTCTCATCTCCTCTTTGCAGATGATAGCCTTTTCTTCTGCAAAGCAGTCCCAGAGCAATGTAATAGCTTGCTCAACGCGATAGAATTATATGGGAATGCTTCCGGACAGAGAATTAACTTCGGAAAATCAGCCATCACCTTCGGAAAAAAAGTCCAACCGGACATTATGGAGAACTTAAAGAATATCTTAGGAATAGCTTCTGAAGGGGGCAATGGTAAGTATCTAGGCATTCCAGAGCAACTACAAGGTTCCAAAACTCAGGCTTTTGCTTATGTACAAGACAACCTCCATCGAATGGTTAATAACTGGACGGCTAAACACCTCTCTAAAGCCGGTAAAGAAGTTATGATCAAATCTGTATCATCAGCTATTCCGACATACCCAATGTCGTGCTACCTCTTCCCGAAAAGTCTATGTAAAAAAATATCTAGTGCTACAGAAAATTTTTGGTGGAGCTCTGGCTCCAATTCAAAAGGAATGCATTGGATATCATGGGACAAACTATGTCTCTCCAAAGATGAAGGAGGAATGGGTTTCCGATCACTCGAAGAATTTAATATAGCCTTACTGGCCAAACAACTTTGGCGATTGGAACAAAACCCAAACTCTTTATTAACAAGAGTTCTAAAAGGAAGATATTTCAGGAATACACATCCTTTTAAAGCACCAAAAGCATCAAGACCATCATATGGATGGAGAAGTATTATGGCTGCAAAAGATCTTGTCAACCAAGGACTTAGACGCACAATTGGAACAGGGTAAAATACTCTGGTTTGGGAAGACCCGTGGTTACCGGATGAGATAGCCAGACCACCTACGATGCCCCACAATGCTGACCCTAATCTTCGAGTGGTTGATCTTATTGACCCGGTGGAAAAGGATTGGGACACAACCAAACTCAGGAATTTGCTTCACCCTCAGGACATTCCACTGGTTCGTTGTATAAACCTCAGCAGGATCCCCAAACCAGATGGGTATTGTTGGAACCAAACAGTGTCTGGAAAATACTCTGTTAAATCAGGCTATATGCTTGCAAGATCCAAACCAAATAGTGATACCGAGTATCGGAACCAGCTGCCGTCTCTCAATCCTCTGAAGGAAAAGATTTGGAGAATTAAGACCGGGAAAAAATTTAGCAATTTTTATGGCAAATTTTATCGGAGGCAATATCGGTTAACGAAAGGCTCTTTAAAAGGCACATCGGGAACGACCCTTCCTGCCCAAGATGTGGCCATGCTGAGGAAACAATTAATCATACGATCTTTACATGCCCTCCAGCTTTACAATGCTGGGCCCTCTCGACAATTCATTCGGAACCTGGAATTTTTCCTTCGCAAAATCTCTATACCAATATAAACTACCTCCTTTCAAAGACAGGTATGGGTGGAGATATGGAGGAACTAACCAGAGTTTTCCCTTGGCTAATATGGTATATTTGGAAAGTTAGAAATGAAAAACTTTTCAATGGCCGTGATTTCTCACCAGTGGACACAACTAATCTAGCATTACGCGAATGTAATGCCTGGTTCCTAGCTAATGAAGAAACCGTACCAGATGATGCCACCCCAGGAACTCTACCGGAGATTCCTCAAGAGTTGCCTACTTTTACGTGTCGCATAGACGGATCGTGGAAGAACGATGGCTCCACAAGTGGAATAGGATGGATCTTACAGCTTCAGGATGGATCAATAGACCTTCTCGGACTTCAGGGCTGTCACAAGCAAATTTCACCACTACATACGGAACTAAAAAGTTTAGTTTGGGCAGTGAAATGTTTATCTCGCCATCAACGGTTCTGTGATTGTTTCGTTACTGACTCCCAAGAATTAGTAAAAATGATCTCGAAACCTGAGGAATGGCCAGTCTTTGCAGCTGAACTTACTGAGTTCAAATCTCTTTGGGAGGCCTACCAAGACGCAAAGGTGGTGTATCAACCCAGAGCAAACAATACTAAAGCGGACTTCCTTGCAAGACAAGCTCGAACAAGGAATCGTGTTTTCTCGTATGTTAACACGTCGGTACCTTATTGGATCGACACTCGCAACTCGTCCTTCGCGGATTTATACTAAGATTCGTCTTTGTATTTTATTGTGAAAAAAAAAAAAAAACTAACTATGCACGATTCAGTATATATTTTGTAGCCATTCTTTAATTCCAAAATAATCAGGCCCACTTCTTCCTATAACTTTTTTCTAACGACCTATACAGATAAATAATGCATGTATCCTTTATTTTTGCATTGGTCCATTTTCTTTTTATTAAATCTATGTATCTATTCTTTCTTTTTTGAAACACACTATGTATCTATTTATCAAATTAAATTAATATTAAACACAAATATAATCATGAAAAAGACATAAATATAAAATTTAAATTTCTCAAAAAAATTTAAAACAAAAAATATACCCGCCCTTTTAAAGGGTGGGTCATAATTTAATTCATATTATTAAAGCGACAGCATATATATATATATATATACGTAAAATTAATAAGAATTTTTTTTCTTGATGATAAAAGTTACTTTGAGATTGTTTGTAATTTTGTGGCTATTGTGTCGACTCGTGTCAAGTGAATGCATAAACAACGATTTGTCTATCTTTATAGATCCAAATAAACAATACATGTTTACAAGTCTATTAATGCTCTAGTCAATAACCATAGATTGATATACACGATATAATTAAAATAAATAAGTGTCTAGTATACATATATTGCAGTTCCGAAAATCACAAGAGCACAATGACTCAGCACTGTATTAATCATGCAACCAAGTCTCGCCCTTGTATATAACATTTTCTATTCCTTGGATATGACATCATAGAATCGGTATTTTTATATTGCAGACAAGTCCAGTGCTGGCACGACTAATTAGTAGGTCAGCGATTAACAATCATCTTGCACGAAGGTCTTGATGCACGATTATCCTAGATGTTAATGTAACCAACATTTTGATTATGCTCTCTTTAAATATGTGTCCAACAACTGCTATTTTCTTTATAAAAGCAGATATATAGAATCCACATTTGTTACATACCGAACTCAAAGCGCATCACTGGGCTACAGTCCTGAAATTTGGTAATTGCAAACATCCATTTAGGTCTATTAATGTGAATGTTTTCATTTAAATAGTGTATACAACTATAGAAAGAAGAGAAGAGAGTCGAATACTATTTTTTACAAACAAAAAGAATTGGTCGACATGGTATATCAATATTCCTTATAATAAAGTTAGTTATTCGTCCCCACAAATCAATTTGAAAATTGGAGACATGTGCGCTAGGAATAGCTTTTAAAACGGAAAGGTGCATGCATCGTCATTATAATGTGTTATGAAATATATCAAATAAATCACTTTCTTTCAAGTGATATCTAGTTCTTGCCATGCACAACGCACGCGAGTGTTAATCGGTGGTCCCCCAGTCTTTGAGTCGACGTCAGTTTGAGTACGTGTCACAGTGTCAAAACTCCATCCTACCTAATACCACAATCGTTGTATATAAATTCAATTTAATTTCCAGTAGTTTTGTTACTTGAGTTCATAAGGGGGAACATTCTGATTTAGGCTCAGCAATGACTTGAATGGTGTACAATGTATATGCATTTGCTCAGCACATAAATCACATGCGTGCACGACAGTTTGTACAATGGAAACAACATATACAAAAGGGTATGGAATAGTGAATAACAAGATTTACAAATCAATACAAACAATTAAGGCTAATATTCTGTTAATAATGAACAAATTATTTACAAAATTACAATGATAAAATAAATCTCGATCAAATGGCTTCATTGAACCGTTGGATTAGTATTTCCTTTAATTACAACTCTGTAACCAACCATTTTAAGAGATTACAAAGGAACGAAGAGAATCGTTTTGGCGGGAGAGCTTCGCTTAGCGATTGCTTTACCTCTGTACCGTCTGGTATATACATTAACCGAGTAGCCCGGTTACATGTGGAACGGATCGCCGCGGGGGTAGTCAAAACCCGCCTAATGTCTTCAGATAAGCCAGTAATACAATTTTGAATGTTCCCCCGCTTAACGGTTCGGTTCCTCCGATTACCGGGTCGGATTCTTCAGTAATAAAACATTTTTGAGGAAGGAAGTAATCGAAATACTCCACAGCCTCTTCATCGAAACCCGATTATTAGATCCGTTGTCCCCAGGTAAACCCGAGTTAGTAGTCAAATTCCCTGGGAATCTCAACAAGTATACCGACTAAATCAATCGGCTCCCTCTCGCAAGCTTCCGTCGGAAACCTCAACGGCGAACCAGGGGACGAAGACGGCGTCGATGAATCGGATTCGTCCGATGAAGACGAGCTTCCGGCTTCGGTATCCTCAATTGGCTTAACCGATTGAAATACGGGAGCAACCGGTTCTGAATTCTCCAAACCGGATTCGATAACCGACTGCTCCGGTTGAACCGGAGCTCTACAAAGCGGACAGCTAGATCTCGACCGGAACCACGTGTCTATACAGTCAACGTGGAACACGTGGCCGCATTTGGGAAGGACACGTCCTTCGTCTTCTTCTTCAAACTCCGACAAGCAAACGGAGCACTCCTCCGGCGGAGATTTGTGGGTTTCAACGGAGTAGACGAAGATCAGGATCTTCTCGAGCACCGTCGGATCGAGAGGAGAGAGGGAGGATGATTGAGTGGGATCTCTAGCGGCGGATAGCGATCGGAGATGAGCACTGATACGGCGGCGAATACGGCGGTTTTGACGCCGGAATAGCCATCTGGCGTAGCTGTGGAAACAGAGGATGAGGATGACGGCGACGAAGAGGATGATCACGGAAGCGAGCATGATTTTGCTGTTAAGAGCGTAACGTGAAGAACCAAGGGTCATGCTTCCCCATAGTGTCTTGCTACTGTCATCGAAGATGCCCATTGTTCTAGAGAAGAAGAGAAACAAGTAAATGAACACAGAAGATTTGAGAGAGAGATTGATGATGAAGAGAGTGGGAAGCTTCCAATGTGCTTAATTCTGTGGGTTTGAATGTCTTTATTTATAGACAAGCTACTATGAATTATTGACTTCACTTTAATTTATTACTACTATTGTTATTTTCTCTCTTTTCTATATATTTTTTGGGGGATTTTATTCTGGATTTCAGTTTATAAGTAACGTTATACTACAGTTTTTATGCCTTTCTAATTGTAAAGAAATAAGAATTATTTAAAGAGTTCTATGAGTGCTTCTGCGACTTTTTGTTGGTTTTTATAGAGTTGAACATAAGTATTTTTTTTGGCTACTAGCTCTTTGAGCTTTGAACCCACTTGCTAGATGTGAGTCCTAATAAGTATCGTGGAGACATACTTTGGGTAAGTCTTTGACCGTAATTTACTTTATGAATTGCTTGCCAATACTTTTGAGATTTATGAATATTTTGTTTTCACGAAGAACCTTAGTATGGTCGGCATATACATCATAGATCAAAGGGCTTTTTTGGATAAAGATCAAATGTTTAGAAATTTATTGACAAATTTACTCTGTAACACATACTTCTAATTATGTTGAAAGTGTTATTGCTCACATTCATCTAACTTCATTTAAAACACTAGAAACGGAGGTAAATGGTTAAAGTTTGTGGAATCATATTATTTACATTCAGAAATATTATATGCTGAAAATCTTTAAGAAAAAAAAAAAGGTATATAACACACTAATAGGGAAAATAAAATGCATGGTCCAGTCCAAGTGAAATGAAACTGAAAAATTCATAAGAAATAAACCGAAACAAACCATAAAACCTACTAAGGCAGCTTTTGGATTTTCCATGAATCATGGGAGTCAAGGCTTGGTGGTCTATTAAGCTTTTTTTTTTTGCTTACATGCCAAGAGGAAGATTGTCCCAATCTGGCGGCTCTTTTTTATTTCCTTTCTATTGCTTATTTCAACAATATTTATTTTGTTTTTCTTCAAATAATAAAAAAATCGGGAAAATTGACAAAATAATCCTCAACTTTCGAAAATAAGCCAAAATGATCTCCAACTCACAGACACTCCATTTTAACCCTCAATTTCTAGTCAAACACGAATAAATTTCATACTTTCGTTGACCAAGTCATTTTAATCTCTTCAAAATTCAACCGTTTAGTACCGTTAGTAATATTTAACAGTTAACTTTTAATGAGATCAAAATGGCTTGGTCAACAAAAATATAAGATTTTTTTGATTCAAAATTTAAAAGTTAATGATTAAAATTACTTGCTTAATATTTTAATTAAAAATTTTTGTTTTCTTTTCCTTTTAACAAGAAAAAATGTAGTTTATCATATCAATTAGAATGACTAGCTTAATGAAATATGTTCAAATAAGCTTAATATTCTAAAACTGAATTCAAAACTAAAATTTTTAAAAAAATTATTTAAAATACAATTATAATGTAAATTCAACTATAACATAAAGCAATTAAGTGCTTAAGTTCAACACAATTTGAAAAATAAACACAAAAGTTAAAGGTAAAACCGTAAACACCTTTTTGTTAGAAGTATGATCACAAAAGTTAAAAGTAAAACCCTTTACGTATTTGCTTTGTTCCTTTTTAACTTGTTTCATACATCTTCTATCGAGTATATGTGATCATACTTTTAAAAAAATGTGTTTATGGTTTTACCTTTACCTTTTATATTTATTTTTAAAATTGTGTTGAACTTAAGTACTTAATTATTTTATGTTCTATCTGAATTTACATTGTAAATTTATTTTAAATTAAGTAATTTATCAAAAAAAATTGTTTTTAATTCATTTTAAAATATTATATCTAAGTTTATTTGAACATGATTTTAAGTTAGTCACTCTAATCGATATGTAAATCTACAATTTTGTTTTCAAGAAAAAGAAAATACAATAAATTTTAATTAAGATAGTTTTAGGTAAGTAATTTTAATCCTTAACTTTTAAATTTTGGACCAAAAAAATCTCATAATTTGGTTGACCAAGCCATTTTGGTCACATTAAAAGTCAACCGTTAAATATAACTAACGGTACTAAACGGTTGAATTTCGAAGAGATTAAAATGGCTTGGTCAACGAAAGTATGAGATTTATTCGTGTTTGACTAGAAGTTGAGGGTTAAAATGGCGTATTTGTGAGTTGGAGATTATTTTGACTTATTTTTCGAAAGTTGAGGGTCATTTTGTCAATTTTCCTTAAAAAAATCCCGTCAAATATAGCTTTAGTTTTTGGGGGAGTCTTTTTCAGAAAATGTCTTTACGACCGTTTTACACATCAGAAACCTACTAACATTTTTGTCGTAAAGGGATAATGGCCCTGCCTTGCTAGCGACCTTAGATGCCTTCACCTTTTCTTGTGTTTTGTTTCTACTTTAAATAACATTGCAATCTTCTCTCTTTTGCCCGCTCTTATTTCCACTTTCCTCCATTTTCAACACTATTACAATTATTATGTACTATATAAGAATAAATTGTTATTCTCCAATATTGAATTAAATATCTAAGATCTTTCTAAGAACTTCCAAGCCATTAACGGTTCAAAATGATTAGAAGATTCCTTAAGCTCATTACAGGATATTCCAGTTTAACCTTATTTACGGTGGTTCATTTTGTAGACAAAGATAAGCATATAGAGATCATATATAGACGGTTGAAATCCATACGTCTTGGATCAATTGGACTACACATGTCAGGACTCCCAAATTGTACATAGAGATCTATGTAACATGAATACATGATTACAAGTAAAGGTTGAAATACAATATGCAACTGTTAAGTGAACAAAAACAGAAAGTACGATATTATGAACAGGATAAGATCCGACCATCAGTCAAAACATTCTACAACTTGAGAGAAACTCAAAAGGCTATGCAAATCCATGTGCCGCGCGAGCTAGCATGAAAATATCATATACTTTATACGATTGATGAAAGTTACTCATCTTTTACTTTCTTTTTGTAGGACTTTGCAACTTTCTCATTTCCACACAGACTATAGTATATATCCTTCTAATTATCCAAAAGTAGCTCAAAATTAAATCAAATATCAACATACAATACAGATTATCCGTTTTTTTTTTAAATGCCATTGACAATTTATCCACTAAAATTATATTAAAGTTGTCAGATTTCTTAATAGTCAAGAAAAAATAAATTAATAAATAAAATGAAACATTTGAAAAAGAGTTTTTAGCAAAGAAAAATATTTGAAATAGTGGGTTTGAAAATGGATAATTCTGAAAAGTAATAATGTATTCATAAGTAAAAAAGAGACGATCAAGAGTTGGTACTATTTCCCAATGTTTAAAATATCTACGCGCACTGCACACTAGGCAAGGTGTTGGACCAGTATTTAGCGTGTAGGCTGATAAATGGTCGTCTAAATGGTATTTTTATTTCGGTTGATGTAAGAGCATGTTTATCCAAATCTCTTAAGAGGATGTTTTAGAGTAATTAGGAATTAAAAAAAGAAAAAATAGCTTTTAACAGAAGGAACGTAGCTTATATAAGGTATATAAAGGCATCTCTAATGGGGGTTCTATCCATTGGAGTTCTAAAATTACTTATATGTGTATGTATGTGTTATACATGTGTATGTAGGTGTGGAGTCTACAAAATAGTGTAGAATTTCTATCCAAAAATTCTAAAATTTTTATTTTTATAACTTTTGGATAGGGGTTATACACTATTTTGTGGACCCCACACATACATACACATATATAATATATACATACACACATACAATTTTAGAATCCTAATGGGTAGAACTTCCATTGGAGGTGCTCTAACATACGTCTCCTAGTGAACACGTGTTAAAATTTTATTCGCCTCCCTCTAGCTCTCTCTCCTTCCCTCTCTTCTTCGGACCAGCCATGCAAGCTCTTCAATCCTCCTTCCTCTGCACATCTCTGCTGAACCCACTCCGAATACCTTCTAATCGACAATCCCATCAGATCACCAATGCAAGACTCACCAGAAGACGCTCCTTCATCTCCGCATCAGCCTCCGTCTCCGCTCCCAAACGTGAGACGGATCCGAAGAAACGGGTCGTGATCACCGGAATGGATCTTGTCTCTGTATTTGGAAACGACGTCAATGCTTACTACGAGAAGCTGCTGTCCGGTGAGAGTGGAATCAGCATGTTTGTCGGTTCGCTACTTCCAAGTTCCCGACCCGGTTCGGTAGGAAGGTATGTGGGTTTAGCTCATAGGGTTAAATTGATGGGAATAATAAGCATAGGCTTGATGATTATTTGAAGTATTGCATTGTTTCTGGGAAGAAGGCTCTTGAAAGTTCTGATGTTGGTGGTGATAAGTTTAGCACGGTACTACTCTCCTAGATTAATCAAAGTTCAGAGCTTTAAGACTCATTCAGTTTAAGACTGATTCAGTATAAAGTTCTTGTCTTTACTTATGAGGGTTGGTTTATCTTTGATGGATTTTAACCAAAGTTTTCAACTTGTGTTCTTGTAGATTGATCAAAGTTACGATTGATTCAGTTTAAGGTTCATATCTTTTTGGCCGTGAGACTGTAATGTAGTTTTGTGATGGAGTTTGATATTCACACATTGCTTGATTCGGCTACATTGGTGACTATCCTTTGGGTTATCTACATGGTCTGTGTCAAGCTCAAAGCTAGTTAAATGGAAGACAAAGATTTGTGGTCGTGTATTCTTATGAAAGAGTGGAGCATTGGGAGCATCTGTGTGTAATCACGAACTAGTATATTGTTTTGGTTTTGTATTCTTCTGGTCTTGTATTCTTGTGGTCAGATGCGTCTTGTATTCTTGTGGTCTAATCCGTATATAATCATGGACTTGTTGTCTGTTTTGTTGTGTTGTATCAAGGGCTATTCTTGTTAGTGAAAGTGTATCAAGAAACTACCTATAAACCACTAAAATTAAATGTCTCTTGACATTGTATCTTATCTCATTTTTAAGAGTTAAAAATTCACTAAGAATCCTTAAGTGAGTTTTACCAATAAACATGCTCTAAATTTCTTAGAGCTAAAACGTTTAACTTTATGAAGCTTTGATGTTTTACAATAAACCAAATCCTCTCAAAGTCGTAAATAAATGATGTAACAGCCAGTGAAGTTAAACTTTGCGAAAAGTAGTGGCCAGCTCATTCATCTCCTTTTTCAGATTACTTTATTTATTTTTCAACTTGAAGCTTTTTTCTCCTTTATTTATACATTCTCGTTATAATTCTTTTTATAAATATGACAACAGTCTTTTAAAAATGAAAAAAAAAATCAATAATAAACGCGTATCAGCTTTGAACCAAAAAGAGAGACAAGGCAAGACCAAGAGGGAATATGAAGAACATGTTCTCTCTTCACAGTCCCAACCCGTATTTTATTTTCTTGTCACATCTGTTATTCGATACAGGTATAAAACGGCAATGATCAAGTTTAAACCCGTAACCTAACGAACATGCCGTGGGGAAAAAAGGAAAGAGTACTTTTATATGTGGATCAATCACACTACAAGAAAACGCGGGCAATACAACGAAAAGTTACGAGGAAATTATTTCCTCGTAAAATTACGAGTCCATTACGACAACTTTACGACGAAATGTTGTTTCGTCGTAAAGTGGAGGTAATAATACATCGAACATGTTTCGTCGTAAAGTAGTTGTAAAGTTACAACGGCTTTACGAGGAATATTATCTACCACGTAAAAGCGTTGTAACTGTACAACTACTTTACGACGAAACCTGCTAATTACCATTCCTCGTAAAGCAGTTGTAATTTTACAACTACTTTACGACGAAACTTGTAACAGTTATACTTGGTCCAAACGTGTATTTAGTGTGCTTTATACCTAACTGAATTCGTTGTAAAGTTGATGTACACTCGATATAAAAGAATTGTAAATCCGTAGTAAAACATTTCGTTGTAAAATACTTGTTATACCTTTACCTACCAAACTCGAAAATCTTCTATATATATGTCATTTCTCAATGCTAAAAACACACCAACAAATCTAAGAAAAAAAAAACTGAAAACACACAACTTCAAAAAAAAAATGGCTGATGGATACAATATCTACGAGATACGGAGTTGGATGTATTCACATAAAGATTCCGCCGGTAGAGTGACGGAGACCTTTCTGAGGGGGCTAGAGACATTCATGCAGCAGGCAGGCTCTACACCGCTCACACAGGAAAGCGGTAAGATGTTCTGCCCTTGTCGGAAATGCAAAAATTCAAAATTTGCACTTAGTGAAACTGTATGGAAGCACTTAGTAAATAGAGGATTCACACCGCATTACTATATTTGGTATCAACATGGAGAGGGTTATGGTGGAAATGAAGCTAGCAGTAGTAATAATCATTTTGAGGATCCTGGTAATAATGAAGAACCGAATCAGAATGAGCAGATGGTAGATCATGATAGGATTCAAGACATGATTACTGATGCATTTTTAGAAACAACTACAACAATAGCTCATGAAACTGAAAATGTAGAAGAACCTAATTTGGATGCAAAAAGGTTTTATGAAATGCTAGATGCTGCAAATCAACCAATCTACACTGGTTGTAGAGAAGGTCTCTCTAAATTGTCTCTAGCAGCTAGGATGATGAATATTAAAACGGATCATAATTTATCTGAGAATTGCATGGATTCTTGGGCGGAGTTGTTGAAGAGTACTTGCCAGAAGACAATTTGTCGGCTGAATCTTATTATGAGATTCAGAAATTGGTTTATAGTCTGGGGTTGCCTTCGGAGATGATAGATGTTTGCATCGACAACTGCATGATCTACTGGAAGGACGATGAGAACCTGGAAGAGTGTCGATTCTGCAAGAAACCACGATTCAAACCGCAAGGACGTGGAAGGAATAGGGTACCGTACCAAAGGATGTGGTACCTACCAATTAAAGATAGGTTAAAAAGATTATATCAATCTGAGAGGACTGCTGCATCGATGAGGTGGCATGCTGAACATGGACAGAAGGATGGCGAGATTGCTCATCCATCAGATGCAAGAGCGTGGAAACATTTCAACAAAGTATACCCAGATTTCGCTAACAATATTCGGAATGTTTATCTTGGGTTAAGCACTGATGGATTTAGTCCATTCGGAATGTCTGGGAGGCAATATTCTTTGTGGCCAGTCATTCTTACTCCGTATAACCTGCCGCCCGACATGTGTATGGAACAAGAATTTTTATTCTTAACCATATTAATTCCTGGGCCGAAGCATCCAAAACGGTCGCTTGATGTTTTTCTCCAACCATTGATACAAGAGCTACAATCGTTGTGGTCAGAAGGGGTGAGAACGTATGATTGTTCCATGAAAAACAATTTTACGATGCGAGCAGTTCTACTGTGGACGATTAGTGACTTTCCTGCTTATGGGATGCTGTCTGGGTGGACAACTCATGGAAGATTATCTTGTCCAATTTGTCGTGGATCGACAGATGCTTTTCAACTGAAGAATGGCAGAAAGAGTTGTTGGTTTGATTGTCATCGTCGATTTCTTCCCATTTCCCATCCGTACCGAAGAAATAAGACATTGTTTAGATACAAAAAAGTTGTCAGAGATAGTCCTCCTCCATATCTCACCGGGCAACAGACCCTAGCAGAAATTGATTATTATGGCGCTCTGGAAACTGTGCCGCGTGGAGGAAACTGGCACGTTCCGGGAAATATGCCTGAAGGATATGGAGTCTCTCACAATTGGCATAAGAAGAGTATATTTTGGGAGCTGCCTTACTGGAAGGATCTTCTTTTACGCCACAACTTGGATGTGATGCACATAGAGGATTTGCTTGCCCAGCCTGGACGAGAGGGTTTAGACGTTCTGGACCCCGATAGACCCCCGGGTACTTATTGGTAAGTACATTAAATTATTAAATTTTAAATTTTAAATTTTTCTATTTTTTAACAAATTTGTTATATTTGCAGGTTTGGGGCTAACAACCGTGTTGGCCGGAGCGTTTCGGAGACGATGAAGGGATATTACGACGGCCCTTATCCCAACTGGATCTCGACTCCCGAACACGTCAAGACGACGTGGTTTAAGCAATTTGCGGTAATATTTACATATAATTATTTATATTTATATTTTTTAAATAATTAATTATTTTTCTAATCTTTTTAAAATTTGTTTTTTTCAGCAAAAGTGGAACTGGTCCGTAGGAATCACCGAGAGGGTGAAGAGGGAGTTCATTGCAAAGGCAAAGCCTCGTCTTTGCAACACCGTATCGGACTGGAAGGACAAGTGGGAGATTTACGGCTATGAGGGGAAGCCGAACGGGGTCACAAAGGAAGCATGGGATGGTCTCATTGCCTTTTGGCAACTACCCAGCTCCATCCGTAAAGCCAACTCCTGCTCCGCTTCCCGAAGAACGAAGGATAAGGATGGCAATTTGCCCATGGTTCATAGAACCGGCCAAAAACCACATGCCGGGATTCGTCTTGAAGTTGTAAGTTTTAATTAAAATTTAAATTTAAATTCTTTTAAATTTATATTTATTAATTAAATTTATTTATTATTTTTGTTTATTAGCTGGAGAAGACAGGAGTTCTGCCATCTCTCTCCGACCTATTCAAGATGACTCACGCCTCACCAGAGGGGGTTTTTGTTGATCCTGCATCCGAGAAACTCTTCAACGCGGTGGCTACTCGGATTGTAGAGCGAGAGACGCAACTTACCCAACAGTCTGCAGATGGGTTACCCGTCAAGTTGTCAACCGAAGAGATCGACCGGATCTTCGAGGAGGTAAAATTTTATAATTTTTAAAAATTTAATTTTTATTGTTTGAGTATATATATTATTAACTCTAAATACGTTCTTTATATATAGGTGGCTCCTAGAAAGAAGGGACGGACGGTCGGAATAGGTTCCGTTAATGAAGTTGCAAGGGCGACTTTGTCATACCATTCGAGACGGGACCAGGACAACGAGCGGATGCAGGCTCGCTTGGATACCCAGCAGGAGCGTTTGGACTCTCTCGAGAGTTTGCTGGATATTATGGCGGTGGGAAACCCGACCATGCAGGCCGCTTTGGCGGACAGACGAGCAGCTCTGAGGATGCAACAGCCGGATCCCGAAGCAGGAACTTCTTCACACCCGAACGCCTCGGCCAACTACTTCGACGATGTTGGCCTTTAGTACTTTTTTTTTTTAGACATTGTTTTGTATTATAAATTTAAATATTATTTTATGAATTTATAATTTTTAAAAAATTTGATTTTTGTTTTATATTTAATTTTATTTCAAATATTATAAATTAATATAATTATAATTAATTAATATTATATCTTTCGAATTGTAAATTCGTTGTAAGATTCCACGTAAAGTCGATGTAAACTTTACGAGGAATTTACATGGCGTCGATGTAAACTCCTCGTAAACTTTACATCGACTTTACGTGGAAGTATTACATGTCTTTTACAACGAAATACTACGAGGTATTTACGTCGAGATTTACGACTGCATTACGACGAAAACTTTCCTTCCGCTTTACGAGGAAATTCTTTCCTCGTAAACGTTACGTGGACTTTACGACGAATCCTCCGTTACGACGAGCGTTTAACAACGAAACGCGTTTCCACGTTAATTCGTCGTAAAGCCCCTATTACGACGAATTAACAAGGAATACCGCCCTCGTAAAAAATATGTTTTCTTGTAGTGTCAAATGTACTATAAAAGTGGATAATATGCAAAAGAGAAGTAAGTGTTTCAAAAAAAAAATGCAAAAGAGAAGTAAAAAAAAACTCTGAAAAGACAAAGAATCTTTTTAACATCATGCATGTTATTCCGTCGGAATATTCGCCTAGTTCAAACCTTTGAGTCGGTACATAATCTCTGTCTTATGTCGCCCACATAAACAAATAGATTATAATAATACTTCGATGAATAAACTTTGTTACATTATGAGCACTCATACGCAAAGTAGCGAAGAATGCCCAACCCTCATCTAAAGTTTTCTCTAGATACTATATCTATTTTCTCAATATAAGCAGGATTTCAGTTTCATAAGTTATCTAGTTAAATTATTTAGGGTTTTGAAGTTCATTGAAATTATTAAATATGTATTTCAGTGAGCATGAGGATAGACAAACATTGACATAATCACATTCTTGGATGATTCCCTAGAACAGTGGCGGAGCCAGAACAAAGTTTCACCGGGGGCAATACAAGATTTAAGCATAATTTATAAGGGGCAATAGTAGAAATTTTACCATCTAAACCATATAAATTTTGAATTATCAATGAAAATGCACAAAAAAAAAATTCATAAGGGGCAGCTGCCCCCTTCTTCTCTACCTCCCTCCGCCAGCCCTAGAATGGCTTTCAGTTTCAGGACCAGCGTTGTCAAAAGAAAATTGTGACTCTTGGAAATTTATTAGTTAATCAACATACACTGACAGATTATGAATCAAATCATGAAGAAAATGTCTTTTCACATTCATATTAGCTGACAAAAAACCGGGTTTCATAGTCAGGCATATCGGAGAGCATATATACTCTGGAACCAAAGCATCAAAAAGCGTCACACTGAACATTTTCACATAATTTACATACATGATATGGTTTGGTCTGGTTTGGTTCTTGATTTAAGTTTTGATTCCATATCCGAAGGGGAAGAGAGGGTCGTAGTTCTTGTCGCCAACGTTCATGGGAAGCTGAGTCACACTCTTCATCCACGTGCGAGGCAATGTGCCCGTGAAGGGATGATCACCAAACAAGACATCAGTGATTCCTTGTCCTTCCGTTCCAGGAAGCCAGGCGACTACAAGAGCGTCGATGGTGTCAAGGTACGGCTCGATCACGAGAGGGCGTCCTGTGACTAGGACCACTAGACACTTCATACCATTACCACACGTGTTTCTGATCGTGTCTGGACCTGGTGCGGCTATGCTTAGCGTGGTGCTGTCCCCTTGTGTCTCTGCGTAAGGAGTTTCACCTACGACTACAATTGTGTATGCTGCGTCGGCGTGAAGCTTCGACGTCTCTTGGTTTGGTTCCTCCACGAACACCACTTCTGTGGTGGAATCCACAGTCTTCACGATGGCTTCCAAGATTGTAGTTCCTATATATGTTTTGAACAACATTTTTTTAGAATAACTATCCATGCATATATTATAATGCATGCGTGAACATATAAATATTATACGTATTTGAACATTTTAATTTGTATTACCTCTGGTTTTACCGGTAGGAATTTTCATGGCTTTGTTACGGGCAATGTTTTCTCCAGTTCCATTGAATCCTTGCCAAGTGAGAGTAAAGCCACCACATTGCCAACCCATGTTGTTAGCGTGTGCGCCCGCAACAACGATCTTTTTCACATTTCTCTGGAGAGGAATAACTTTATCTTCCTTTGTCTTCCCGTTCTTTAGAAGCACCATTGATTTCCTCACCGCCTCTCTCGCTACTTCTCTATGCGCCTACAACGTTGTGTTAAGAATCTCACATCACCTCTGTATAAGAAGACTAACTAGCTAGTGCTTTGTATAATTGTATGGCATAATAGTTTTTGTGGTAATTTATATCCACATGGTATATGAAATTTGACTATAATACTAGTTTTTATTTATCATAGACATATATTTGTTTCTTTCACTCTTTGAAATGTATATATGTATATCTGATACAAAATCTTGACATGATCAGAAAGTATATTTGAATTTACCTCAGATCCAAACTCGGCGATAAGAGTTTCCTCTGCCAATGGGTTCTCAAAGAGACCAATAGAGAATTTGACTCTCAAGACTCTTCGAACAGCATCATCTATACGGCTCATGGGGATGTATCCACCGTTCACGAGTTTTGTCAATTCGTCTAAGAACTCTTTATATTGAAATGGAACCATAACCTACATTTTAAATTCCCTCAAGTCAGAGTCCATGAAAATATGTAGTGTATCAAGAATAGAAAAGAAAGATTAAGAGAGCCAACCATGTCAATGCCGGCATTAATGGAAGCTTCGATAGAGTAAGTGTAATTTGCTCTGGGTGGAGTCGTGATCTTATCTATTCCAAGCCAGTCAGAGATAACAAAGCCTTGGAATTTGAGTGTGTTCTTGAGGTAATCAGTGAGCATTTCCCGGTTTGCGTGCATCTTAACACCGTTAAGACTAGAATAAGAAGCCATGATTGATGCAATCCCTTTCTTTACAGCTATCTCAAAAGGAGGCATATGGATACCAAAGAGAGTAGCGTTATCGGCCACAGTATTGTTCTCATTGATTCCATCTACCGTTCCTCCATCCCCAACAAAATGTTTGGCGCAACCAGCCAGTTTAGTCCTGATTGTGTAGACACACATTTTCACATTGGTTAACTAGTGATTAATATACATTATACATAGGTTCAAAACTAATTATTAGAATTAGTTCTTGGTTAATTTACTTGAAATCAGCGACGTAAGAAGCATTTCCCTGTAATCCATCCATGATACTTTCGGTCATCATATTCACAACGTTAGGATCTTCACTATAGCTCTCATAACACCTTCCCCATCTAGGATCTCTGCATACCTGTTCCATCCAATTTATAGTTAGAAAAATTCTATATATCTAATTTGGAATATGTCTAACCAAAACTTTCAGTTTAAATTAGTTACCGCAACACAAGGTGCGAAAGCTTGCGCGATTCCTGTAGCTCTTACTTCAAGCGCAGTGATAGCTCCTATCTTCTTAACAAGATCAGGATCCCTACAACAAAATACATTCACATCAAATCAAATCATAGAACTCCACTTTTCATCGTATACAAGATCCTATATGTGTTTATTACGTTTTATCTGAGAATACAAATGTACCTAGTGGCACCAAGACCGACGTTGTGGGGGAAGATGGTGGCATTGATAAAAGTGTTGTGGCCATGAACCGCATCGATGGCGTAAAGCAAAGGGATTCCAAGCCTCGTCGAAAGACTCCATTTCTGCATGGTGTTCGATACGTTGACCCGGTTTGATGGACTAGCCCCAGTATCATACGGATTGCTCAAAACGCTTCCTATACTCGTGCACCAATTCAATTATAAATTATTTTTATCAAAACATTTTATTTTGATTTATAACAAATAGTTTTGTTTGTAACGGCATACCGATCATGTACTTTGTGAAGATTTCGTGGCGCGTGTCCGGTGGGAAAAATGAGAAGTTGAAACGATCAACTTGACACATTTGACCAAGTTTCTCAGGTAATGTCATTCGTGTTAGCAAGTCCTCTACTCTCTCCTCAATCGCCGCTTTTGGATCTTTGTACTTTATGTACCCTCTAGTGGCTGCGGTGGCGCCTCCATAACGACCGGCGAACAATATCACAATGGCCAACAACAAGAAAAGGCTCCTGAAGCTGTATATTGTCGCCGCCATTGATGGATACCCTCTCTTGATCATAGTGAATTCAGAATATTAATTTTTTTTCTGAAAAATATAGTGGTTATTCTAAATCCTGAAAAGGAAGTAAACATGGACATATCAATTTATAGTGATTTATATTTTTCTATAAAAACAGGCCGTTAATTAATCCCTAACAGGAAATTAGTTAGCATCTCTTATTTGTTGGCGTTCTAGTTTCGATTCGGACAGTTATGTAAGCTTTTTTTTTGGGCACCGGTTACGTGAGCTTAATGCTTAAAATGCTTCCAAATTAACAACTTACCGTTTTCTGTTAACGAAAACAAAGTAACGGTAAGATATTTGTATATCATGAGCGCAACAAGGGGGAATTTGCGTATATGTTTCCTTTGTACCATTTTTGATGTCAGATAAGATCAAGATCTTACAAATATGCATTGACAAAAAAAAACATGAACACATGTTAAATCTTAGACTACGAGTTTAATGTATTTTCAATATGTAGCGGCGAAGGCTTCATGACTCGGTGGCTAGTTCCTTGTCAAAAGTGTCGAGAAACTGATATATGGTTGTGACAGCAAGCAAGATTCCAGTCCCTGAGCCAATAGCTCCGGTGAGGTCGGCAAGAACAGTGAGTGCACCAATGCACACCCCTCCAA
Source organism: Brassica juncea (assembly GCA_018703725.1). NCBI lineage: Eukaryota > Viridiplantae > Streptophyta > Magnoliopsida > Brassicales > Brassicaceae > Brassica > Brassica juncea. Next base: position 9,375,434 of record CM031940.1, read on the forward strand.
CGGCAGCTGCTGTTGGGATGTAGCGGTTAAGCTCCTTGTGCAGATTGGAATATCTATGCCCAGCCATCCCCATCCCTTGATTCTTGAGCTGCTTGGCCACGTCTCTAGCGGAAGATCCAGAGACTTCAATCCATGTCTTCGATAGAAACGCACAAGTAGAGAGTATGAAGACAATGTAGAAGAGTGCGTGGAAAGGATGAGCAGCCATATCGGCCAGGCTTGATGGAGCTGTGATCAAGTAAGCGAGACCACCGACTGGTGTGGGTCCTCTCCACTGTCCCAGCAAGTTTACCAGGAAATTTCCGCCGAAGTTGTTGTAGAGAAGCTGAGAGATGAAGTAGAGATTTGAGACTAGAGCGGATTGGAGAATGATGGGCATGTTTGAGGTGTACAAGAGCTTGATCGGGTAGCCGCCTTGTCGGGAGTTCTTTGACCAAACAGGTAACACAACGCGGAAGCCTTGGAAGTAGACAACGATGAGGAAGACCAAGACTGTTGCAAGCAAATTTGTAACGTTTGGAAGGCTCTGTCTGAAGAAAGCTTGTCGGATGCTTGACTTGGTTATCAGGTTATGGAAGAGCGAGATCAAGGCGCCTTCAAACTCCAGTCCAGACCGTCCGATGTTGTTGAATGTGACGGGGCTAAAGGCTTTCCATATAACGCTCTCGCAGAGGCTAGTGGCTATGAAAAGGGAGATCGCGGAGCCAAGACCATAGCCCTTTTGAAGAAGCTCGTCAAGACACTGAAGGATGACTCCGGCAAAGACAAGCTGGAGAACGATGAGAAGTGCGTTTCCCACACCGAGCTGTGCAACTGGACCGTACATACCAGAGAGGACGTATGTCACGGCTTGACCTAAGGCGATCAAAACGCCGAGAAGCTTCTGAGCAGCGTTCAAGAGAGCATGATCCTCCTCCTCGGTGACCTGAATAATCTTTGAGCCAGTCAAGAGCTGTATCACGAGCCCTGATGTGATGATGGGACCTACCCCGAGCTCCATGAGGGTGCCACGGCTTGATGCGAGAATGGCACGCATCCAGTAGAACGGATCCGCACCGGTGGTGGAGTGGATACCGTAGAGAGGAAGTTGACTACAAACGAGAAACACGAAGAGAGTGGTCAGGGTATAGATGACCTTCTCTCTCAATGGAACCTTCTTCTTCTTCTCAAAAGCACTCTGCACTTCTGGCAGATACGGCAAAAACGGTTTCACCATATCCAACACACGAAAACCTCCTCTTCTCATTCTTTCGCTTTCTGCCAAAAAAAGAATCGCAAGTTTTATAAAATATGAATAAGGTAAGGTTGTTTATAACAAAACAGCATCCTATTTATACTAAACGAAAGAGAACGGGTAGTATCTCTTTTCCTAATTTACACAGTCTTATGTTTATCTATAAGAATCAAATCTAAACAATTATTTACTTGAAAAACAAGTAAAGTCCAATATACGTTAAAAAATTCCAAATATGTATTATGTTCTGTAATCTAAACAATTATTCCTTTCCTAGAAAAAAGACATCAAACTCACAGTCAACTCATCTTCTGATAACTTCATAGACTCTAGATAGAGTACAAAGGCATTTCCTTCCACACAACTTTTGTCTATGGAGAATATTGGAGATAATATTAGTCATTATCTCGTTATTATTGATGATAAGTCTTGTTGTTATTGATAACTACTATCGTTGTTGATAAGGGTTAGAAGTCCATTGTTGATAAGGACTATAAGGTTTATCTCGTCGATTATGAGTTGTATATAAACCAAAGTATGTAAAGCATAATAAACAAGTTGAGTTCGATATCTTATTCTACATGGTATCAGAGCCAGGTTCACCAGTTCATAATGGTTTGGACGACTCCCGTTTTGGTGGTTTGTGTACAACACTAATCGGGATGGATACTTTGCCATCTATTGGAGAAGTCTACTCTAAGGTTATCAGAGAAGAGCAGAGACTTAATGCGTCCCGAGAACGTGAGCAGCAACAGGATGCAGTTGGGTTTGTTACTCGACAGGCTGAACAAACCTCTCTCAACGACAATCAAGGCGGTTCAAAGTCAGAATCAATACTCAAAAGCAGGGATCGCACCACACTATGTTCTAACTGTGGTCGGAGTGGTCATGAAAAGAAAGACTTCTGGCAGATTGTCGGTTTTCCTGAATGGTGGACTGAGCGTAATGAAGGAGAACGTGGAAGAGGACGCAATTCTCGTGGAGGACGCGGCGGTCGTGGCGGTAGGGCTACTGCTGCACACGCAACAAGCTCTAATGCGTCTGCTTTTCCAGAGTTTACCAATGATCAATGGAAGGCTCTGTCTCAGATGATTCAAGAAAGGTCTAATGCCGATAAGTTATCTGGTAAGACAAAGTTTGAAGATGTCATTCTAGACACAGGAGTCTCACACCACATGACTGGAAACTTGTCATTGTTGACTGATGTGGTTTCTATTCCACGATGCTCAGTGGGGTTTGCGGATGGTAGCAAAACTTTCGCCTTGAGCATGGGAAAGTTTCACTTTCGCGAAAAATTTCATTACACAACGTGATATACGATCCTTCTTTAAAATGCACTCTGATTTCTGTTTCAAAATTTTTGAAGCAAACTGGTGGTTTCGCGACTTTCACTGCTGCAGTTTGTGTTTTACATGACCATTTCGCGAGGACTCTGATTGGATCCGGTGAAGAGCGTGATGGAGTTTACTTCTTGTCGGATGTTGCTACAGCAAAGATACACATGGCCGATGCATCTCCTGATCAGACTTTGTGGCATCAGCGTTTAGGACATCCTAGTTTTTCTGTGCTTTCATCTTTACCTGTGTTTTCCTCTACTTCTGTTAGCTCTCATCCGTGTGATGTGTGTTTCCGAGCTAAGCAGACTAGACAAGTGTTTCCCGACAGTTTTAATAAATCAAAAGATTGCTTTTCCTTGATTCATGTTGATGTTTGGGGTCCCTATCGTCAACCTTCCTCATGCGGTGCAATTTATTTTTTTGACAATTGTTGATGACTTTTCTCGGACTGTTTGGACCTTTTTAATGCTTGAGAAGTCTGAAGTTCGCAGTGTTCTTACAAATTTCATCACTTATGTAACCAAGCAGTTCGACAAAACAGTAAAGATGGTTCGAAGTGATAATGGAACAAAATTCATGTGCTTGTCTTCTTATTTTCGACAGCAAGGAATTGTCCACCAAACGTCATGCGTGGGAACCCCACAACAGAATGGGAGAGTGGAGCGCAAACATAGGCACATTCTGAATGTCTCTCACGCCCTGTTGTTTCAGGCGAGCTTACCAACCAAGTTCTGGGGTGAGGCGACCTTAACAGCTGCTTTTCTCATCAACAGAACTCCCACTTCTCTTCACAATGGTCGATCTCCTTATGAAATTTTACATGGATGTAAGCCAGACTATTCTCTTCTTCGGGTGTTTGGTTCTGCATGTTACACTCATCGGGTACTAAGAGACAAAGACAAGTTCAGTGAGCGTAGTCGTAAGTGCGTTTTTGTTGGCTACCCGTTTGGAAAAAAAGGTTACAGAGTTTATGATATGGAACGTGAAGAGTTCTTGGTGTCCCGTGATGTCGTATTCCAAGAAGAAGTGTTTCCCTTTAAAAATATCAGCAAGAGCTCTCATACGCAATCTTCTTCACCTTTGTTGGACTGCACTGACGAGGACTGGCAGATTAATACGGGACCTTTGTTTGAAAACCATGGTTCCCCTGTATTCCCTGAAACTACTAGCGCTCCGGTTTCAACTGATAGTGTGACAGACAAAGTAGTAGAAGATCAATCACATGATGATCAGGTTGCAGTTCAAACGAGCTCTGACGAAGTTCCAGCTACAACTTGCGGCTACAGAGCAAGCTCTAGAAGATAGTAAAAATGTAACAGAGGATCCACCAACTGAGAAATTAGGAAAGGGAGAACGACAACGGGTTCCTTCGGTTCGTTTGAAAGATTATGTCACCTACAATGCATTGGTTGTGCCTCATGTTTCAGAAACCCCTCACGCTCTCACCTCTTCCACATCTCAGTCTTCTACAACGGTTCAAGGTAACTCACTTTATCCTCTGACCAACTATATCTCTGACTCTAACTCACTTTATCCTCTGACCAACTATATCTCTGACTCTGCGTTTACTCCGCAGCATCACTCCTTTTTGGCTGCAATCACATCCGAAACAGAGCCCAAACATTTTAAAGAAGCTGTTGGTAGTAAAGTCTGGGATGATTCGATGGAAACAGAGGTTGTGGCTCTCGAAGGTCAGCACACTTGGGACATTGTTGATCTCCCACCAGGAAAGAAAGCTATTGGAAGTCAATGGGTATACAAAATCAAATACAATACTGATGGCACCGTTCGGAGACATAAATCCCGTGTAGTTGCTATGGGAAATAAGCAAGTTGCAGGAGAAGATTATAGAGAAACATTTGCCCCTGTGATCAAGATGACTACAATCCATACTTTACTTCGTCTTGTAGCTGCAAACAACTGGGAAGTGTATCAAATGGATGTTAATAACGCATTACTCCATGGTGATTTAAAAGAAGAAGTCTACATGCAGCTTCCACCTGGCTTTCGTCACAGTCACCCCAATAAAGTGTGCCGACTTCGCAAATCCTTGTACGGACTTAAACAAGCCCCTCGATGCTGGTTTAAGAAGTTGTTGGATGCTTTGTTGAAATTTGGATTTGTACAATCCTATGATGACTACTCTCTCTTCTCCTACTCTCGAAAAGAAATTGAAATTTGCGTACTAATTTATGTGGATGATATTTTAATCTGCGGCAGTGATGGTTATATGCTTCAAAAGCTTAAAGACTACTTATGCAAGTGCTTCTCAATGAAGGATTTAGGGAAGTTAAAATACTTTCTTGGCATAGATGTCAGTCGGGGTCCTGAAGGAATTTTTTTAACTCAGCGCAAGTATGCGTTGGATATTGTTTCAGACACTGGTAATCTTGGTGCTAAACCAGCGGCTACTCCACTTGAGCAGAACCATAAACTCGCCACAGTGGTTAGCCCGCGTTTGTCTGATCCTACGAAATACAGAAGACTCATGGGGTGTTTGATATATCTTGTGCATACGCGTCCGGAACTTAGTTACTCAGTTCATGTGCTGTCTCAATTTATGAAGTCTCCGACTGAGTCACAGTGGGAAGCTGCTCTTCGGGTTGTCAGGTTTCTCAAAGGTACACTTGGCCAAGGAATCATGCTTAGTTCGTCTCCTGACTTGTCGCTCACTATTTACTGTGATTCGGACTGGTCCGCGTGTCCGTTGACTAGGCGCTCTCTCAGTGCTTTTGTGGTGATGCTTGGTGATTCTCCCATCTCCTGGAAGACAAAGAAGCAAAAGACTGTGTCACATTCTTCCGCTGAGGCTGAGTATCGGTCTATGGCTGCAGCTCTTCGTGAAGTCAAATGGCTACGCAAGTTACCGAAAGGAATGAGTATCGAACATAAGCCCACTCGGTTTTACTGTGATAGTAAGGCTGCAATCCACATTGCTACAAATCCGGTCTTCCATGAACGTACGAAACACATAGAAAATGACTGTCACGCAGTTCGTGATGCTGTACAAGAAGGTTTAATTATTCTGCGTCACATTCGTACACATGAGCAGGTCGCGGACATTCTTACGAAGGCTTTGGGTCGTCATCAGTTTCGAATATTGTTGTCCAAGTTGGGCGTTCGAGAAATACACGCTCCAATGTGAGGGGGCGTATTGAAGATAATATTAGTCATTATCTCGTTATTATTAATGATAAGTTTTGTTGTTATTGATAACTACTATCGTTGTTGATAAGGGTTAGAAGTCCATTGTTGATAAGGACTATAAGGTTTATCTCGTCGATTATGAGTTGTATATAAACCAAAGTATGTAAAGCGTAATAAACAAGTTGAATTCGATATCTTATTCTACAGAGAACCAGATAGTTCAAAGATACAACAAGTCTGGAACACCATATCAGCCCTCCACCCAGCAAACGGAGGCCCATGGTCTCTAACTTACGACTTCAATGAAATTATTGATAATGGTGAGAAGTGTGGTGGCCCGGATAGAGCTGAGCGCACGATCTATGCTTTTAGATCTTTCCTCTCACAAAACGATCTATGTGATTTTAAAGTACTCAGGGAAGAAGAGTTATCTAGATAAGCTATGTTTATTGTGATTATAAATATCAACTCTATATAAGGAAATACATATATACTTGTTGTATACTTATGAATTTAGAGATTGATTTGTGAGAACTAAAGTTTTGAATAATTTTCTTAAGCTAATAAGGAGTTTTCTTATAATCCGTCAGAATATTCACCTAGCTCAAACCTTTGAGTCGGTACAGAATCTCTGTCTAGTTTACACCACATAAACAAAGAGTTTGTAATAAAGACTTAGATGAATAAACTTTGCGTAAGAGTGCTCTTTTTTTGAACAAAAAGAATATGAGCACTCCTATGCAAAGTAGCAAAGAATGCGCATCCTTCATTTACAGTTTTCTCTAGAATGCTAAATCGATTTTCTCAATATAAGCAGGATTTCAGTTTCATAATTACACCAGCATCGAGTTAAATTATTTAGGGCTCTAAAGTTCATTGAAACGAATATGTATTTCGATATCGACAGGGAGATGAGAAACATCATTTCATCAAGGAACCATAGAAAAGTACTCAATTCTCTTATGTGTTTGTGGCTGCGTTGAGAATCCTCACGTTGTGTGTTTGGCATTGATCCGTCTTATTTTTCATTTTTAATTTTTACCGGGTGGCTCAGACTTAAGATTTTTCTTTGTTAAATCTTTCAATCATCTATATGATATTGACATGATATGTACAGTTTAGCAAAAAAAAAAAAATGCATCTCGGGGAGCATGAGAATAGACAATCATTGACCTAATCACACTTTTGGATGATTAATTCCCTAGCTTTCAATTTCATGAACAGCTTTGCCAAAAGAAACTTGTGATAGACTACGGAAATTTTATTAGTTACTCAAGAAAAAACTGATAGATTATGAATTAAATCATAAAGATAACGTCTTTATATATCCATATTAGCTGACCAAAAAACAAACGAGGTTTCATAGTCAGTCAGGCAGATCGGAGAGCATATATACTCTGGAACCAAAGCATCAAAAAGCGTACGTCACATTGAACATTTTCACATAATTTTACATTCATGATAGATGGTTTGGTTTGGTTCTTGATTTAAGTTTTGATTCCGTATCCAAAGGGGAAGAGAGGGTCGTAATTCTTGTCGCCAACGTTCATGGGAAGCTGAGTCACACTCTTCATCCACGTGCGAGGCAACGTGCCAGTGAATGGATGATCACCAAACAAGACATCAGTGATTCCTTGTCCTTCCGTTCCTGGAAGCCAAGCGACTACAAGAGCGTCGATGGTATCAAGGTACGGCTCGATCACCAGAGGACGTCCTGTGACTAGGACCACTAGACACTTCATGCCACTACCACACGTGTGTCTGATCGTGTCTGGACCTGGTGCGGCTATGCTTAGAGTGGTGCTGTCCCCTTGTGTCTCTGCGTAAGGAGTTTCACCTACGACTACAATTGTGTATGCTGCGTCGGCGTGAAGCTTCGACGTCTCTTGGTTTGGTTCCTCCACGAACACCACTTCTGTGGTGGAATTCACAGTCTTCATGATGGCTTCCAAGATTGTAGTTCCTATATATGTTTTGATGCATATATTATAATGCATGTGTGAACATATAAATATTATACGTATTTAAACATTTTAATTTGTATTACCTCTGGTTTTACCGGTAGGAATTTTCATGGCTTTGTTACGGGCAATGTTTTCTCCAGTTCCATTGAATCCTTGCCAAGTTAGAGTAAAGCCACCACATTGCCAACCCATGTTGTTAGCGTGTGCGCCCGCAACAACGATCTTTTTCACATTTCTCTGGAGAGGAATAACTTTATCTTCCTTTGTCTTCCCGTTCTTTAGAAGCACCATTGATTTCTTCACCGCCTCTCTCGCTACTTCTCTATGCGCCTACAACGTTGTGTTAAGAATCTTACATCACTTATGTGTAATAAGACTAACCACATGGTATACGAAATTGTGACTATACTAGTTTTTCTTTCACATGGTCTTTATCATAGACATATATTTGTTTCTTTGACTCTTTGAAATGTATAAATGTATATCTAATATAAAACCTTGACATGATCCGTAAGTATATTTGAATTTACCTCAGATCCAAACTCGGCGATAAGAGTTTCCTCTGCATATGGGTTCTCAAAGAGACCAATAGAGAATTTGACTCTCAAGACTCTTCGAACAGCATCATCTATACGGCTCATGGGGATGTATCCACCGTTCACGAGTTTTGTCAATTCGTCTAAGAACTCTTTATATTGAAATGGAACCATAACCTACATTTTAAAAACCCTCAGTTCATTGTCTACGCATATGTATAGCATATCAAGAACCCGTTTATATATGATTCTTGAAAGTGAAAGAAGAAGAAGAAATAAGAGAGCCAACCATGTCAATGCCGGCATTAATGGAAGCTTCGATAGAGTAAGTGTAATTTGCTCTGGGTGGAGTCGTGATCTTATCTATTCCAAGCCAGTCAGAGATAACAAAGCCTTGGAATTTGAGTGTGTTCTTGAGGTAATCAGTGAGCATTTCCCGGTTTGCGTGCATCTTAACACCGTTAAGACTAGAATAAGAAGCCATGATTGATGCAATCCCTTTCTTTACAGCTATCTCAAAAGGAGGCATATGGATACCAAAGAGAGTAGCGTTATCGGCCACAGTATTGTTCTCATTGATTCCATCTACCGTTCCTCCATCCCCAACAAAATGTTTGGCGCAACCAGCCAGTTTAGTCCTGATTGTGTAGACACACATTTTCACATTGGTTAACTAGTGATTAATATACATTATACATAGGTTCAAAACTAATTATTAGAATTAGTTCTTGGTTAATTTACTTGAAATCAGCGACGTAAGAAGCATTTCCCTGTAATCCATCCATGATACTTTCGGTCATCATATTCACAACGTTAGGATCTTCACTATAGCTCTCATAACACCTTCCCCATCTAGGATCTCTGCATACCTGTTCCATCCAATTTATAGTTAGAAAAATTCTATATATCTAATTTGGAATATGTCTAACCAAAACTTTCAGTTTAAATTAGTTACCGCAACACAAGGTGCGAAAGCTTGCGCGATTCCTGTAGCTCTTACTTCAAGCGCAGTGATAGCTCCTATCTTCTTAACAAGATCAGGATCCCTACAACAAAATACATTCACATCAAATCAAATCATAGAACTCCACTTTTCATCGTATACAAGATCCTATATGTGTTTATTACGTTTTATCTGAGAATACAAATGTACCTAGTGGCACCAAGACCGACGTTGTGGGGGAAGATGGTGGCATTGATAAAAGTGTTGTGGCCATGAACCGCATCGATGGCGTAAAGCAAAGGGATTCCAAGCCTCGTCGAAAGACTCCATTTCTGCATGGTGTTCGATACGTTGACCCGGTTTGATGGACTAGCCCCAGTATCATACGGATTGCTCAAAACGCTTCCTATACTCGTGCACCAATTCAATTATAAATTATTTTTATCAAAACATTTTATTTTGATTTATAACAAATAGTTTTGTTTGTAACGGCATACCGATCATGTACTTTGTGAAGATTTCGTGGCGCGTGTCCGGTGGGAAAAATGAGAAGTTGAAACGATCAACTTGACACATTTGACCAAGTTTCTCAGGTAATGTCATTCGTGTTAGCAAGTCCTCTACTCTCTCCTCAATCGCCGCTTTTGGATCTTTGTACTTTATGTACCCTCTAGTGGCTGCGGTGGCGCCTCCATAACGACCGGCGAACAATATCACAATGGCCAACAACAAGAAAAGGCTCCTGAAGCTGTATATTGTCTCCGCCATTGATGGATACCCTCTCTTGATCATAGTGAATTAGGAATATTAATTTTTCTGGAAAATATAGTGGTTATTCTAAATCCTGAAAAGGAAGTAAACATGGACATATCAATTTATAGTGATTTTTTTTTCTATAAAAACAGGCCGTTAATTAATCCCTAACAGGAAATTAGTTAGCATCTCTTATTTGTTGGCGTTCTAGTTTCGATTCGGACAGTTATGTAAGCTTTTTTTTTGGGCACCGGTTACGTGAGCTTAATGCTTCCAAACTGTCGATTTGTGTTTGATCTCCCCCATTAACAACTTACCGTTTTCTGTTAACGAAAAACAAAATAACGGTAATTTTAACGGCCCAACTAGTATCAAACAAGGAAAACGAAAATAAGAAGAAGATTGTAACGTAGGATATTTGTATATCATGAGCGCAACAAGGGGGAATTTGCGTATATGTTTCCTTTGTACCATTTTTGATGTCAGATAAGATCAAGATCTTACAAATATGCATTGACAAAAAAAAACATGTAAACAAGTTAAATCTTAGACTACGAGTTTAATGTAATTTCAATATGTAGCGGCGAAGGCTTCATGACTCGGTGGCTAGTTCCTTGTCAAAAGTGTCGAGAAACTGATATATGGTTGTGACAGCAAGCAAGATTCCAGTCCCTGAGCCAATAGCTCCGGTGAGGTCGGCAAGAACAGTGAGTGCACCAATGCACACCCCTCCAACGGCAGCTGCTGTTGGGATGTAGCGGTTAAGCTCCTTGTGCAGATTGGAATATCTATGCCCAGCCATCCCCATCCCTTGTTTATTGAGCTGCTTGGCCACGTCTCTAGCGGAAGATCCAGAGACTTCAATCCATGTCTTCGATAGAAACGCACAAGTAGAGAGTTTGAAGACAATGTAGAAGAGTGCGTGGAAAGGATGAGCAGCCATATCGGCCAGGCTTGATGGAGCTGTGATCAAGTAAGCGAGACCACCGACTGGTGTGGGTCCTCTCCACTGTCCCAGCAAGTTTACCAGGAAATTTCCACTGAAGTTGTTGTGGAGAAGCTGAGAGATGAAGTAGATATTTGAGACAAGAGCGGATTGAAGAATGATGGGCATGTTGGAGGTGTACAAGAGGTTGATTGGGTAGCCGCCTTGTCGGGAGTTCTTTGAACTTACAGGTAATACAACGCGGAAGCCTTGAAAGTAGACAACAATGAGGAAGACCAAGACTGTTGCAAGCAAATTTGTAATGTTTGGAAGGCTCTGTCTGAAGAAAGCTTGTCGGATGCTTGACTTGGTTATCAGGTTATGGAAGAGCGAGATCAAGGCGCCTTCAAATTCCAGTCCAGACTGTCCGATGTTGTTGAATGTGACGGGGCTAAAGGCTTTCCATATAACGCTCTCGCAGAGGCTAGTGGCTATGAAAAGGGAGATCGCTGAGCCAAGACCATAGCCCTTTTGAAGAAGCTCGTCAAGACACTGAAGGATGACTCCGGCAAAGACAAGCTGGAGAACGATGAGAAGTGCGTTTCCCACACCGAGCTGTGCAACTGGACCGTACATACCAGAGAGGACGTATGTCACGGCTTGACCTAAGGCGATCAAAACGCCGAGAAGCTTCTGAGCAGCGTTCAAGAGAGCATGATCCTCCTCCTCGGTGACCTGAATAATCTTTGAGCCAGTCAATAGCTGCATCACGAGCCCTGATGTGATGATGGGACCGATACCAAGCTCCATGAGGGTGCCACGGCTTGATGCGAGAATGGCACGCATCCAGTAGAACGGATCCGCACCGGTGGTGGAGTGGATACCGTAGAGAGGAAGTTGACTACAAACGAGAAACACGAAGAGAATGGTCAGGCTATAGATGACCTTCTCTCTCAATGAAACCTTCTTCTTCTTCTCAAAAGCACTCTGCACTTCTGGCAGATACGGCAAAAACGGTTTCACCATATCCAACACACGAAAACCTCCTCTTCTCATACTTTCGCTATCTGCCAAGGTTTAGGTGGTGCTACTGGTAAACCAAACAAACAAAAAAAATCGCAAGTTTTATAAAATATGAATAAGGTAAGGTTGTTTATACAAAAACCTAGAGCATCCTATTTATACTAAACGAAAGAGAACGGGAATTATCTCTTTTTCCAAGTTTACACAGACTTACTCAAATTTAAACAATTATTTACTTGAAAAACAATTAAAGTCTAATATACCTTAAGATCCCAAATATGTATGATGTGCTGTAATCTAAACAATTATTTCTTTTCCTGGAAAAAGACATCAAACTCACAGTCAACTCATCTTCTGATAACTTCGAAGGCATTTCCTTCCACACAACTTTTGTCTATGGAGAATCAGATAGTTCAAAGAGACAACAAGTCTGGAACACCATATCAGCCCTCCACCCAGCAAACGGAGGCCCGTGGTTTCTAACTTGCGACTTTAGTGAAATTATTTATAATAGTGAGAAGTGTGGTGCCCCAGATAGAGGTGAGGGCACGTTCTGTGCTTTTAGGTATCTGTATCGCGGTTTCTGAGGAGGGTTTTTACCCAAAAAGCAGCATGTGGACCCCCACTGAAAGGAAGAAACGAACAGCAAAAGGCGCAGGAGAAAAAACGTTTTGGCATGGTTTCTGGTACTGTTTGCGGGTTCCAGTGACACGTGGTAACCCGCGATTGGTTTGATTCTTTTTTTTAATCAGAGAAAAAAGCAAAAAAAAAAAGAAAAAAAAAAAGAGAAACCCAAATGGGTTTGTGCGATGCAGATGGCCTTAGATCTTTCCTCTCACAAAACGATCTATTTGATTTAAAGTATTAAGGGAAGTTACTTATCTTGGGAGGGGAAAGAGACACACACACTTGGTCTTGTGTAGACTGGACAGATCATTAAGCAACAGTGATTGGACTGCCTAGGTTTAGGTTGCTATTGGTAAACCAAACAAAAAAAAGGTTTATCTTGTTCTTTCTTTTCTTCATGTGCAAGCTTTTTATAATAATTTTGTTGAGAATAATCTTAAAATAGCTTGATCCTCGAACTAACCTAAAGATATTTGAAATAGTAAATACATCTTATCTAAGAGTTATCTAGATAAGCTATGTTTATTGTGATTATAAATATCATATCCCTATGTAAAGAAATACATATTTGTTGTTAACTTATGAGTTTAGAGATTGATTAGTGAGAACTTAAGTTTTGAGTAATTTTCTAAAGTTAATAAGAAGGAGTTTCCTTATAATCTGTCGGAATATTCACCTAGCTCAAACCTTTGAGTCGGTACATAGTCTCTGTCTAGTTTAGACCACATAAAACAAAGAGTTTATAATAAAGATTTTGATGAATAAACTTTTACGTAGGAGTGCTCTTTTTTTTAACAAAAAAAATATGAGCACCCCTATACAAAGTAGCGAAGAATGCTCATCCTTCATTTACAGTTTTCTCTAGAATGCTAAATCGATTTTCTCAATATAAGCAGGATTTCAGTTTCATAATTACACCAGCATCGAGTTAAATTATTTAGGGCTTTAAAGTTCATTGAAACTAATATGTATTTCGATTATCTATATCGACAGGGAGATGAGAGACATCATTTCATCAAGGAACCATAGAAAAGTCCTCAGTTCACTTATGTGTTTGTGGCTGCGTTGAGAATGCTCACGTTGTGTGTTTGGCATTGATCCGTCTTGTTTCTCATTTTTACTTTTTACCGGGTACAGACTTAAGATTTTTCTTTGTTAAATCTTTCAGTCATCTATATGATATTGACATGATATGTACAGTTTAGCAAAAAAAAAAATGCATCTCGGTGAGCATGAGAATAGACAATCATTGACCTAATCACACTTTGGATGATTAATTCCCAAGCTTTCAATTTCATGAACAGCTTTGCCAAAAGAAACTAGTGATAAACTACGGAAATTTTATTAGTTAATCAACAAAAACTGACAGATTATGAATTAAATCATGAAGATAACATCTTTTCATATCCATATTAGCTGACCAAAAAACAAACGGGGTTTCATAGTCATATAGTCAGGCATATCGGAGAGCATATATACTCTGGAACCAAAGCATCAAAAAGCGTACGTCACAGTGACCATTTTCACATAATTTACATACATGATATGGTTTGGTCTGGTTTGGTTCTTGATTTAAGTTTTGATTCCGTATCCGAAGCGGAAGAGAGGGTCGTAGTTCTTGTCGCCAACGTTCATGGGAAGCTGAGTCACACTCTTCATCCACGTGCGAGGCAATGTGCCCGTGAAGGGATGATCACCAAACAAGACATCAGTGATTCCTTGTCCTTCCGTTCCAGGAAGCCAGGCGACTACAAGAGCGTCGATGGTGTCAAGGTACGGCTCGATCACGAGAGGGCGTCCTGTGACTAGGACCACTAGACACTTCATGCCATTACCACACGTGTTTCTGATCGTGTCTGGACCTGGTGCGGCTATGCTTAGCGTGGTGCTGTCCCCTTGTGTCTCTGCGTAAGGAGTTTCACCTACGACTACAATTGTGTATGCTGCGTCGGCGTGAAGCTTCGACGTCTCTTGGTTTGGTTCCTCCACGAACACCACTTCTGTGGTGGAATCCACAGTCTTCACGATGGCTTCCAAGATTGTAGTTCCTATATATGTTTTGAACAACATTTTTTAGAATAACTATCCAGGCATATATTATAATGCATGCGTGAACATATAAATATTATACGTATTTAAACATTTTAATTTGTATTACCTCTGGTTTTACCGGTAGGAATTTTCATGGCTTTGTTACGGGCAATGTTTTCTCCAGTTCCATTGAATCCTTGCCAAGTGAGAGTAAAGCCACCACATTGCCAACCCATGTTGTTAGCGTGTGCGCCCGCAACAACGATCTTTTTCACATTTCTCTGGAGAGGAATAACTTTATCTTCCTTTGTCTTCCCGTTCTTTAGTAGCACCATTGATTTCCTCACCGCCTCTCTCGCTACTTCTCTATGCGCCTACAACGTTGTGTTAAGAATCTCACATCACTTCTGTATAAGAAGACTAACTAGCTAGTGCTTTGTATAATTGTATGGCATAATAGTTTTTGTGGTAATTTATATCCACATGGTATATGAAATTTGACTATAATACTAGTTTTTATTTATCATAGACATATATTTGTTTCTTTCACTCTTTGAAATGTATATATGTATATCTGATACAAAATCTTGACATGATCAGAAAGTATATTTGAATTTACCTCAGATCCAAACTCGGCGATAAGAGTTTCCTCTGCCAATGGGTTCTCAAAGAGACCAATAGAGAATTTGACTCTCAAGACTCTTCGAACAGCATCATCTATACGGCTCATGGGGATGTATCCACCGTTCACTAGTTTTGTCAATTCGTCTAAGAACTCTTTATATTGAAATGGAACCATAACCTACATTTTAAATTCCCTCAAGTCAGAGTCCATGAAAATATGTAGTGTATCAAGAATAGAAAAGAAAGATTAAGAGAGCCAACCATGTCAATGCCGGCATTAATGGAAGCTTCGATAGAGTAAGTGTAATTTGCTCTGGGTGGAGTTGTGATCCTATCTATTCCAAGCCAGTCAGAGATAAGAAAGCCTTGGAATTTGAGTGTGTTCTTGAGGTAATCAGTGAGCATTGCCCGGTTTGCGTGCATCTTAACACCGTTAAGACTAGAATAAGAAGCCATGATTGATGCAATCCCTTTCTTTACAGCTATCTCAAAAGGAGGCATATGGATACCAAAGAGAGTAGCGTTATCAGCCACAGTATTGTTCTCATTGATTCCACCTACCGTTCCTCCATCCCCAACAAAATGTTTGGCGCAACCTGCCAGTTTAGTCCTGATCGTGTAGACAAACATTTTTCGCATTAGTTAAGTAATGATTAGTATACATTATATCTGGTTTATAACTCATTAGTATTAGTTCTTGGTTTACTTGAAATCAGCAACGTAAGGAGCATTTCCCTGTAATCCCTCCATGATACTTTCGGTCATCATATTCACAACTTTAGTATCTTCGCTATAGCTCTCATAACACCTTCCCCATCTAGGATCTCTGCATACCTGTTCCATCCAATTTATAGTTAGAAAATTCTATATATCTAATTTGGAATATGTCTAACCAAAACTTTCAGTTTAAATTAGTTACCGCAACACAAGGTGCGAAAGCTTGCGCGATTCCTGTAGCTCTTACTTCAAGCGCAGTGATAGCTCCTATCTTCTTAACAAGATCAGGATCCCTGCAACAAAATACATTCACATCAAATCAAATCATAGAACTCCACTTTTCATCGTATACAAGATCCTATATGTGTTTATTACGTTTTATCTGAGAATACAAATGTACCTAGTGGCACCAAGACCGACGTTGTGGGGGAAGATGGTGGCATTGATA
Source organism: Brassica juncea (assembly GCA_018703725.1). Taxonomy (NCBI): domain Eukaryota; kingdom Viridiplantae; phylum Streptophyta; class Magnoliopsida; order Brassicales; family Brassicaceae; genus Brassica; species Brassica juncea. Next base: position 9,391,743 of record CM031940.1, read on the forward strand.
AAAGTGTTGTGGCCATGAACCGCATCGATGGCGTAAAGCAAAGGGATTCCAAGCCTCGTCGAAAGACTCCATTTCTGCATGGTGTTCGATACGTTGACCCGGTTTGATGGACTAGCCCCAGTATCATACGGATTGCTCAAAACGCTTCCTATACTCGTGCACCAATTCAATTATAAATTATTTTTATCAAAACATTTTATTTTGATTTATAACAAATAGTTTTGTTTGTAACGGCATACCGATCATGTACTTTGTGAAGATTTCGTGGCGCGTGTCCGGTGGGAAAAATGAGAAGTTGAAACGATCAACTTGACACATTTGACCAAGTTTCTCAGGTAATGTCATTCGTGTTAGCAAGTCCTCTACTCTCTCCTCAATCGCCGCTTTTGGATCTTTGTACTTTATGTACCCTCTAGTGGCTGCGGTGGCGCCTCCATAACGACCGGCGAACAATATCACAATGGCCAACAACAAGAAAAGGCTCCTGAAGCTGTATATTGTCGTCGCCATTGATGGATACCCTCTCTTGATCATAGTGAATTCAGAATATTAATTTTTCTGGAAAATATAGTGGTTATTCTAAATCCTGAAAAGGAAGTAAACATGGACATATCAATTTATAGTGATTTTTTTTCTATAAAAATAGGCCGTTAATTAATCCCTAACAGGAAATTAGTTAGCATCTTATTTGTTGGCGTTCTAGTTTCGATTCGGACAGTTAGGTAAGCTTTTGTTTTTGGGCACCAGTTACGTGAGCTTAGTGCTTAAAATGCTTCCAAACCGTCGATTTGTGTTTGATCTCCCCCATTAACAACTTACCGTTTTCTGTTAACGAAAAACAAAATAACGGTAATTTTAACGGCCCAACTAGTATCAGACAAGGAAAGCGAATACCTCAGTTTTGGTGCAAGAAAGAAAAACTGTCAGAGGTGAATCTTCGTGTAGAATTTTTTTTTTTTAAAACAATATATTATTTATTAGATTAAAAGAAGGTTACAAGCAAAGCTATGAACTAGTCATACAGCTTCAACAAGTGATTACAAAAGATAATGGAACTCTAATAAACCAGAAACAATCAGATCATTCACTTTGAGTTTGAAGGTAGTGAATAGCAATTCTATCTGTATGCCCCTTGGTTCCCCGTCCTCGGTTCCCACGCCCACGATTCCCACGTCTTCGGTTTCCTCGTCCTCGTCCGCGAGTCGTGGATTGCAAGTGCGTCTCTCTAACTTTTGCTGACGGTTTGACCGGTCTTTCTCCAAGGATTCTTTTCCTGTAAGGTGTCATAAAATCCATAGAATCCATCTCTAAATCTACTGGATCTTCTTCTTCTTCTTCTTCTCTTTCCAAAGAGATCAAAGAGGCAAACTTGTTAGAACCTAAACCATTCTCACCTATGTTACCACTTTCCTCTTAAACTATAGGTGATGCTTGAGCAATGGAAGTTTCGGTGTGTGGCAGTGTTGAGGCGGACTCCATCAGCGGAGACTCAAAAGCTTCATTGATACATATAAATGAGGGAGGCATATACATATTCTCTAGTACCAAAATAGTAACTATGTCGACCACAATTGATTCATTACATGGAGGAGATACTGTGATAGCTGAAGTTTGAACTAAAGAAGTGTCAGGTTGGACAGATTTTGGTAGTGTGTTGGTCTCGACGACCACAGTGCTACCGTTGGAGGGATTTTCAGAAAGGTTAGCAGCAGCTATATGAGACTTAGTAACAGATTCCAAGCAGTGTTTAATCTTGTGTCCGAGCTGACCACATCTTTCACATTTAGAAGGAAACTAAGCATATTCAACATCAACCATAGAAATAAATCCATTTTCATCATTAGCAGCAATTCTTGAAGGGAAGCCTTTACTCAACTCAACTTCAACCAAAATCTTAGCTTCGTCCATAAGAATAGGATCTAACCTGTGTTTATAAGTTGCCATAGGAGCACCTAGACCCAAAGCTATGTGACTTATTCCAGGAATATAATATAAGATGATGGGAATCTTCTTAAGAGTTACCCATACAGGAATGGTTTTAATCTCAGGAATCACTAAGGAAGCGCTTGGTGTCCAAGGTGCTACAAACATCAGATAATCGTCAACATGCCATAATCCCCTTTGAAGAACCCAAGTTCTAGTAGATGCGTCTGGAATATGGAATAGGTAGTTTGATTCTCCAAGTTTCTTGATTGTTATCCTGCAGTTCCTTCCCCACAACTTGTTGAAGACAGCAAAAATCAGACCACCAGGAGGAGGAGTGCATCTATTAAACTGACCAAGAACATACTCTTTCTGGTTCTCCAATCCCTGCAACAAAACATGTGGATTGTTACCTTTGGAGTGCCATCTTCGAGATATTCTGGTTCTGTAGCTCTGTAGAGATTCCTTGATGAAGGATTCATTTTCGCTGCCCAAGGAAATCGAGCATCATCCTCCATTCTTGATGGAATATGATTACTCAGTGGCACTCCTACTTGTGACTGACTGTGAGAGGAAGAGACAGCCACTGAAAGCCACGATACTGGGTCAACTCCAGAAGTACCAGAGAACTGGTGAGAAGAAGACGCGACATTAGAATTGTTGGTTGTAAAGTTATGAATGTAATCTTTATCATAATGAATCCGTGCTTTTAAAAAAACTTCTAAGTTTGTCTGTTTTCTAATTACATAGTACAGTAGAACCTCTATAAATTAATAATCGATAAATTAATATACACTAAAAATCTCTATAAATTAATATAATTTTATAATCCCAAATTGATTTTTTGGTTCAATTAGTATCTCGATAAATTAATATCTCTATAAATTAATAAAAATATATAATTTTGGTGTAGTCCCAACATTATTAATTTATAGAGGTTTCACTGTAGTAATAAAAAGAGGACTAGTTAATCAACACACGGTTCACAGAACACCTGTATAACTGGACCGAATTCCTGATAATGTAATAAAATATACGAAAACGACATAGAGTTTAAACCAATTTTAAATTTTTTTTTGAAACTCATATTTTAATTTTTCCTTTTGTTTCTTTGATAATTATTGTGTTAAAAGCATGTACGAAAGAACTTGGCTTTATAAATGCTTGTGATTTAATTTTCTTATTATAGTACTTATATTTTCTTAAATTAATATGTTGTTACAATTATATTTTTGAGGAGCTTACGTGAAAAATTTTTTTTGACTGTAGAATTGTATTTTTGAGGACCTTGCGTGAAAACTGTAAGTTACTTTTTTATTTTTTTAAACACAATTTTCATTAAAATTTAACTTCAAGGACTACAAAGGCAAGAGGGAATTAGGCATCCTCTTGAAGACAAATCATAAACTAAAATGGAAAATGAGATCAAACAGGATAAGCCTTCATATGAAGTTGACAGCGAATTCAAAACAAAGTTTGAATGCGTCGAAGAAGCTACAACAAAGTCGGACAGCTGAGAAATAGTCACAAATGACGTTGAGGGACAACCCTCACCAACGAGAAAAACCGAAGTAGTCTCGATTGCACCTTCTGGCCTCGTACATACCGCTACACAAGGTAACAAACCGGTGAGTAAGTTGAAACAAGGACTCAGCAGAGAATCCGAGAGAGCATCTCCGTTCATAGAAGGGAGGCATAATTGTGAAATACTCTCCTCGTTTGAGGAGGATGATGAAACCCATACCAAAGTTGGTGAACCCACAGAGAAATTCGTCAGAAGAACTGATGTTGCAATAATCTCAGCTTATACATCTCGACGAACCCGTCAAACATGTTTTAAATAACCAAAGAAGCCATACCTGTAGCTATATATCGCACTTTTTGATTTGAAAATCTGGCTTTAGATTCTTGGCAATTGACTTAGTAGCTTCAACAAAGGAATTGGGCCAGACCCACTTAGATACAGATCTTTTCGATTCCGAAGGAAACGCCGGCAAAGTGCGAGACGTGGTGGATCTAAATTGAAGGTCGGAGATGGTGCAGCAGACGTCGACTGAGCAATAGCTGGTACTCACCGACGGAGAGACGAGCTCACCGGAACAGGCTGAGTGACCATCGAATCCGGATGTAGAGAGAGACGTTCGGTGAAGATATGCAGATCCGCCGGTACGGAAGGGGCACGCAAGGGGAGATGGCAGCTCACTAGGAGGCGAGGAAAGTGAAGATCTTCCGATGAAATTCAGATCTGGGATTGAGTTGCCTTGCACTCTGGCGGCGTATGAGTGGAAAGGAGCCACACGAGGTAGTTTTGCTGTCTCACTTTCCGTAGAGGGAAAGCAAAAGCTTGAGCGTTGAGATCTTAGTTCCATGAGAAGTTGAAGAGCGCGGCTAAGGTCGATGGTATAGCTTTCCCGTCGACGACCAGAATGAAGTTCGCCGGGAAACATTCCCGTGAACCTGAGAACAACGGTGGCGAGAGAACCCTCTCGATTCATCGTTGGAGAGCAGACAGAAAAAGTAGGAAGAGCCGTCGGGAGGACTACAGTGAAGACGAGGAACCGAAGCTCATGTCTCCAACAAAGGCTCCGTCGGGTATCCCTTTCTTCGGTTTGCAGAGAGCTACGACTTCGTAGCATCTGAAATTTGAAGAGAACAACGAGCTGTGAAATGAACATAGAAGTCAGCGTTGATGAGAGATCCCAGCACCGGCGGGAAAATGCGTCGCCGGCGCCGAAAGACAATGAAACTCGGTGTACCTCAAGCCCCGTGCCTGGGAGCGTTAGGGTGAACTCTTTTTGTGTTAAACTGTAAGTTACTTATTTTAGTATAAACGGAATACTAACCCGTTTTTATACCGCTTGCTACTTTAAAATTCATCATTACGTGGGGTAGTTTAACTGACATGATTTATTTGGCTCTGTGATAATTATATTATTAATTTGATTATGACCACACTTTCTTTCGTGGGGTTTAGTGAATTGAGATTTTTTAATTACTCTGAGAAATAAGTTATGATGTGACAAAAGTTGTCCTAATTAAAACAGAAGACGTGGTAGATTGATAAATTGTGATAAAATGAGATATTGATAAGTTAATGGTGAAATCTTTGCAGTAGATGAGGCTTTCGGCAAAGGAAATTATAACCCCATGTCTCAAGACCAGGATACATTCTCAAGCTAACCTTGATGCTATGTTGAACGCCATGAAGTATGATTATATCCTTCTTCATCTTGTAGTATTAATCGTATCGGTTTTGTTTTCAATTTACTGTGCTCTCTTCTGATGAATCTTTTAACTGATTAGGAATGGATCGGATACCAGAGTTGCTTTTAGAACTGGTTACTTTTATGGTTGATGATTGACTGGTACAAGCTATTGGCTGGATACACTACCAGCTTTGGATTGTACTATGTGAATTTCAGCGTTCCTGATCTCATGAGGTCTCCAAACTATCTGCTTTTGTTTTTTTTCAATGGTATATTTGATTTTGATTATCAAGATGTTACTCAGTTACAGAGCCCTTCTCTAGTAGGACTAGGCATTACTACTTGCTATTAAGTTTATTCTCGTTATTTACTTTTATTTAGCTTAAAACTTAGCATTGTTAACTCAAAAAAAAAAAACAAATCTACAAATCTTATAACTTGCAAATATGGATCAAGTATCAAACTAATTAATAATGTTAATCTACCTATAACTAAATGAAGAGTAATAAATATATGTATTATTTTAATATTTAGTTTGATTTTTCGCTAGTGTCAAGTACAATAAGCTTTACGTATTGTTAAAATTAGCAAAAGCGCATCTGGTGTAGTGGTATCATAGTACCCTCCCACGGTACTGACCAGGGTTCGATTCCCTGGATGCGCAATGTTTTTGTATTCCCTATCTTTACCTTTCACAGCTTCGTTCTGGAACTTTTTTGTATTCCCTATTTTTACCTTTCACAGCTCTTCTGGAACATCTGATTACTATTCTAAAGAAAGTATCGAACACTAGACGCTACTCGGTTTGATCGATAATTGAGCTGTGTATGAGTTAATATTAACTGGATTGATGCAGAGATTTGGTTTAGGTTAATATACGAACCATTTTTGGTTAGAGATCGAAGGTTACAAAATATACAAATCGTTCGTGTTATTATTATACACACAAACTATATACATTAACACCATACGGTTGCACCAAATCTCACCACTTGAAGTAGCAGAGATAAGACAAGGAAGGAACGAAAGAGAATAGATTGCATCTAGAAAACAGAAGGCGGTTTTAGACAGTTGTGATACTCAAGCTGCGACATTTCTCCACCGTTCACGGGATCAAACTGGCATCTGTAGAAGCTGTTCAAAACAACAAAGAACATGATCCAACTCAGGTAAAGAAATCAGATATACAATGGGAGTTTAAGTTCTTATACAACTCAAGTTATTTAATGAAGTGGCGAGTTGTTTTTCAGCTTACCTCCCATCCATGCCAAGAATAACAACAGTGTTCTTCTGATGACCAAAGGCGACTATGTACTGAGTTCCTTCAACCAACCGAAACTGAGCCACCGACCACTCTGAGCTGAAATACTTCGGCAATACTCCTAATAGAGTTAAAAAAAAATGTTATGCTTTCTGAACCAAAAGGCTGGTAAGGGGTGAAAGTAACTGACTTTTGGGTTTAGGCCATATATACCTTTGAATAATGAGAGAGACGAGGATGGGGATGAGGAAGAGCGGGTAAGTTCAGCTGCGATTCGGGGTGTGTCTTTCACTTGAGAACCGGCGTTGACTTTGAGACCAAAGACATGGACAGTTCCTTTGTCACTTGAGACAGCTAGCCATTCAGCATTCGAAGAGAAAGCCAGACTATATATCTCCGCTCTATCTGCACCCCTCCTAACCTGTACAATCCCGTCATGTTGGCATTATTGAGTCGATACTCATAAGGCATTATTATTATAAACACATCTGAGTTTCCCTAAGAAACTAAGAATCGCAAGACTTCACAGGCTTGTATATGAAGAGTACATCCAGATAAGATGATAAATTCTGAGAGTTTCTCCTGTGGAGTAACCAATGCAAATGAGCTTAAAAAGAAACTCCATTGCTCTGACAATGGATTCATCAAAAGCAAGATGTAACAACAATTGCTCTGACAATGGATTCATCAATGAATCTAACAGTTTAATGTGGTCATATCAGACTATTACCATGTTCACCTCACTAAACAAAAGATGCATCCTTTGAATCAGAAACTACCAGTACCAGAAAGTAACTAAACAACAAGATTTGCAATAGAACTATATTTCACCAAGATGACAGCTTTCGATTAATCAAAAAGCGTAAATGGCATTATACTAGTACCTCTTGACGCAAGGTGCCATCAACAGTATTAAACACCCGAACCAGAGTCCCCTTGGAGCTAGCCGTAGCCAACAAACGCCCATCCTGCGTGAGAGCGAAGCAAGCAATCCTCGAATCATGAGCCATGACGAACTTCGTCCGCTTAGAGGCATAATGCTCGATCCTCACCTGCCCTTTCTGCAAACCAGGGCACACCAACACCATCGAGCCAGCACCACCCTGAGAGACAGCACACAGTCCCTTAGGATTCGCAATCGTCTCGATCTGATGCATCAGCTTGAGGTCCACGAAGTTGTAGACGAAGATCTTCTGCTCGAGGACGACGACGATCCGATCCCTCCTGAGGCGAACCGATCGAACATCGGACCTGAAGGAGAGCTCGCCGATGCACCGGCTCTGGTGATCGTCCCAGATCATGACCTTGTTCGGCGGGTACTGTGGATCGGGTCCCCCGCCGACGAGGGCGAGGATGTTGCATCGGAAGAGCATCTCCACGACGGCGACCCCGCCGCCGCGGTCGAAGTCGCGGCGGAATATCTCGCGGAAGGGGTCGCAGTTGAGGATGCGGAAGCCGTGGGAGGTGCCGACGGCGAAGCAGGCGTGGTCTTGGTTGAAGGAGAGGTGGAGGAGAGACGGAGGAGGAGGCGCGGGGGTTTGTGTGTTAGCGTCGTCGTCCCGGTTGGGATCGGGAATCGGATCGGAATCCTGATTGACATCTCCGGAGTTGAGAGTCATGGAGGAGAAGGAATCGAGAGGCTCGGTGTCGTCTCCGCGATCGCGGTGGTGAGAGGGGAAAGGAGAGTCGGAATCTGAGGGAGAGGTGGGGTCGGGAGTAGGAGGGTTGGGGTTTGGCCAGGGAGAAGAGGGGGAGGAGGAAGAGACGGTGGCCATGAGAGAAGGAATCTGAAGAAGAAGAGGAAGCGTGAAGAGGGAGGAATGAAGAAAGTGACTTCGTTGGTTTGCTTGTTGCCGTCGTTTTATCTAATCTTTCAGGCGCCTTCTTATTTAAGATTTTTTTTTTTTTTTTGTCAAGCCTTCTTATTTAAGATAACAAACAAAAGTTAAGTTTTGGATAAACTCAAATATTATATTACCAGCAAATTATATCTTTTTGTTTCTTTCAGCTTTTTACAGTTAATAATTTTATCTGAGAATAATACAGAGTTTCTTATTTCAAATTCACATCAACTCCATATATAAATCAGATCTTAATATACCTGTAAGAGTAATTTATTACCGTGAAAGAAGTCTGTGTTTGATGAACAGCCAAAGGGTTACAGCTCAGTCAAAATGTAGAAATAGAGAAGGAAAAAAAAGAAGAGAATATTCATTTGCGGAAGCAAACTGAAAACAATCAAAAGGAGTTTGACACACAACACACAGAGAATCTTCACGAAACTTTCATTGTTTCTTTCTGCGAAAGGCTTCACGACTAGTGATGATTAGTATGAGTGGCATCACCGCCGGTATCTTGGCCTTTCCGTGAAGCAGCTCTTAGCTTACGTTGTTCCTCTTTGTATATCCTGTTTCTTCGTTGGAACTACAATTAAACACACACACAAATCCCTTGTCAGTTCTATCTCCCATAAGCTTATTTACCAAGCAAAGAACAGATAACCTACAGTGAAGATAATAACAAAGCTTTACACTCTCTCGAAGTTTCTCCCATGAACCTATAAATACATTTCGATTTTTCATTCCATCTTTGTATGTTTCCAATACAGAGAGAACATGTACTTAAGATTTTCATCTTTACATTTAATTCCAGTTGAAGAAACAAAACAGGAGAGCCAAATCACAGACAATGAAATGGCTACATATAAATGTAAGCGCTAAGACTGGCTTTGCGAATGGTATAAATATGAAAACATCCACCATTATACTTTTCATTTCATCAAAGTATCAAACCATGAAACTTCCCAAGCAAAAATCTTATCATGTCATACACCTAATAAAGAGAGCAGAAGCATTTTCAGAATTGATCTGGATTCGAGTAATCTAGTGTTTCCAATAATCAAATCAGCGAAAACGGATCTAAGCAATCAATGGGCGAATTGGTGATTTACGAGTCAGGTACGAGCGAGAGCACGGTAAGGGCGAGTAGGGGGTGACGTACCTCTTTGGAATGGTGAAGACACTCGAGGTAGTCTTCACGAAGAAGAGAGCAATCCTTGGGCTCTCTGCAATGAGACATACACTCGCTAAAATCCATCCAGAAATCGTAGCATCTCCCTTTGTTCCCCGTTATTCCCCACCCCGACGCCATTGATGAAACTGGAATAGTAGATGCGTCTTCTCTTCAACAAGAAGACTTGGTCTGTTGTTCTCCCCTGATTTACATCAACACCGAAAGGCCCATTGAACCCAATTTATTGGGCCTAATCAATCATCTTACAAACCCATATATGTAGGTCTAATGTCATATATTGGATTACTATTCCATTATTGTCTTCTTTTTCTTTTTCTTTTTCTTTTTCCGGTCGTCCTGTTCAGAATGGACTAGTCTAAAAGCGTACCATACTGCCTAACTCAAGTTTGGAATACTTTCCAACTAATGTCAGGGGATGAACCGATCATTTTTACTTGACCTAAGCTCAAGACATAAGCCACCTAACGATAAATTAACCTCTCATAGAGTATTAGCCTGAAAAGAAGTCGGTGTCAACTTTCTGAAGATTATTTCAAAATGCAATGGCTTGTTTTGTCGAGTACTTATCCACCACCTAACTTGATTTAGTTTTTAACTAATACCATTTAATTCAAACATCTGATGATATCATCTATTCATGCTTTTATAAAATTAATAGTCTAATCTGCACTCGGTTTGCAGAATCTTTTATGTTAGCTAGTCGTATTCCAATGATCATAAAATTTCAATTTTTATTTATAAGAAAACAAAGAAATGTTAGCCACGTTAAATGTCAAGTCAACCTAACTGCCAATGCTCTTCTTCCCTTTCTTTTTAATTTTGTATTCACCTCCGGATCCAAAATTGTATGTAAGTTTTTAAGTTCAGTGATTGATCATGTTCTTTACCAACCAAATGCTCCGGTCTAACAAATATTATATATTGTTATATATGGATCGATTCAATATATTGCAAAACAGCCAAGGAAATATCTCATGGTAGACAGCTTTCGTTGACCTTGTTAATCAAATAAATGTTCTAATTCAAGCAAATGTTTCAATAACTATATATTTTTGTTTGAATATTCATAGTTTATGAATCGTTGGTTTCATACAAACCGTTTTCTCTTATACCATCATGTTATGTTGATTTTAAAAGATTGTAAATTTAAAAAAGGTAAAAAGAAAACGAACTTCATAATCACACAAAGATCCTCTACCAGTTTTGAATGACAAGTTAGAGTTTGGCATTGACTTTGTTCTGTGTTCTTGCTTGTTGCTGCAAATAATGGACTAAGTAACAATATTATTAAGAATTTATCCAAGTAAAAATAAATAAACTGCTCGATAATCAATTAATCACCAACCAAAAGAGGGCATTCTCGTAATAAGAGTGAAGACTCAGTAACGCCTTGGCTACTTAAATACACGAAAAAACACCCGATTCGCTTTTCACGCGGCTGTTTGATCGAGAGAAACGAAGAAGAAGGAAAAGCGAGATGGCGAGCGAGCTGATCAACCGGCGACACGAGGCCGACCAACCCTCCGCCGACGCTTACTACCCGAGACCTATCAAACCGTGGTTCTCCGTAACCCGTCCCATGCGTTACATCCTCCGTGAACAGAGACTCCTCTTCGTCCTCGTCGGCATTGCAATCGCGACGTTACTATTCACACTTTTCCCTCGCTCCACCCATTCCGGTTACGGAATCAGGCCCGACGACGAGTCGTACGTTCCGGCCTTCCAGGCCCAGAGGAGGCCCAGTCTCGAGTACTTGAACAGGATGGGAGGAGGAGCAGCAGGCGGGAAAATCCCGCTCGGTTTGAAACGCAAAGGTCTGAGAGTGGTGGTGACAGGTGGCGCGGGGTTCGTGGGATCGCATCTCGTGGATCGGTTGATGGCGAGGGGAGACAAGGTGATCGTGGTGGACAACTTCTTCACGGGGAGTAAAGAGAACGTGATGCATCATTTCGGTAACCCTAACTTCGAGCTCATACGTCACGATGTCGTTGAGCCGATACTTCTTGAGGTGGATCAGATCTATCATCTGGCGTGCCCTGCCTCCCCTGTTCACTACAAGTTCAACCCCGTCAAGACTATCATATCCTTTTTAAAGTTGTTTTGATGGTATTTTTTGGTTGTTGTTGTTGTTGTGTTTCTTTGACTATGGATGTGTGTACAAGACGAATGTGGTTGGGACGTTGAACATGCTTGGTCTGGCGAAGAGAGTCGGTGCCAGGTTTCTCCTGACGAGCACAAGTGAGGTTTACGGTGATCCTCTTCAGCATCCTCAGGTCGAGACTTACTGGGGCAACGTTAATCCCATCGGTAATCTCTTCCCTTCTTTATTAGGTTTTAGATTTTTTTTTTTTTGTAGCGTGTTCTGTTTTGTTTCTTGTTCTTGTAATCGGAATCTGAAAAGGAATCATTTTTTGCTCCCACGACGACGTTTTGAGCTTCCTCTGTCCTTTTTGCCTTTTAAATTTTCTTTCTTTCACTGTGTCGGAAAATGCGCACGTTAGGGGAAGGAGACAGTTGAAAAAAACTAGTGTTTTTATGTGCTTTCCTTTCAGATATGGTCCCCATTTCTGTGTGGTCAAACCATTGAACCGTGAAAAAACGGGTCTTTCTCATCATGCGTCTATGTTACGTGTCTCTCTACCTTGGCTTCAGCCTCCATGTTAGCCTAACATTTCAAATGTACCTACTTTCATATTCTAGGGCTTTTATTTGTTTTTGCTTTTACACTGTCATGTTACTGACAGTAATTTTTTCATTACAGTGTTCTTTGAAAAGTTCTTGACTTTTCTGAAACGTGGTGAATCATGTTTCTTGTGCTTTGACCGATTGTGGTTGTAATGGTCGGAACAGGTGTTCGTAGTTGCTATGACGAAGGGAAGCGTACCGCTGAGACACTAACCATGGACTATCACCGTGGAGCCAATGTTGAGGTTAGTGTCTCTTTTTTTTTTTTACTGCCTTTCAAGCGAAGTTATGTTTCTTGTCTAGTAATTGATAAGAAGAAGAGATGAGAGTGTGTTTCAGTGACTAACTTTGTGTCTGCCTTGTTGTTGATTGTGGTCACAGGTCAGGATTGCTAGGATCTTCAACACCTACGGTCCAAGAATGTGTATAGATGATGGGCGTGTTGTCAGCAACTTCGTTGCGCAGGTTGGCTAATAATTTAGTTGCACAAACTAGTAAATGAATTAAGAATGGTTTAGTGGATCGTTAGAGTAATGGTGGTTTGCATTAACAATAATTGAACAGGCACTAAGGAAGGAACCATTGACTGTTTATGGTGATGGGAAGCAGACAAGAAGTTTCCAGTTTGTTTCTGATCTGGTAAAACCCCCCCCCCCCTCTGTTTTTTCTTCCTCAAAGTTCAAAATCTTTTATTCTGTTCTCTTTCGTGTGGGAGAAGGAAAAAAACAATTGGTAGGTGATTTTAATGTCAAAAAACATATTTTTTAGCGTCGAATAGCTATTTAGAAAGAGAGGAGAAAGAAAAACAGGGGAGTTTAATTTATGTGGGAGTGAGGTCACATGTTCTTGTAAGAGACTAGTGAATGTGGTGTGGGATCTAGCAAGTAGCAACAAAGGCTTTTAAAACGTGACCCAAGTCTCTGTAAAACATGGGAACTGTCTCCCACTTTAACAGTCTTATGAATGAGGGATATCAATATCATGTGAACAAAGGACTAAATGGGGTCTGATCTTTATGTTGCCCATTTGTCCTGTTTATTTTCTTTTTTGCTGTTAAATTTTGTACTAATTTGAGTGTCTATGTGATGCGTAAAGGTCGAAGGTTTGATGAGACTGATGGAAGGAGAACATGTAGGGCCATTTAACCTCGGTAACCCTGGTGAATTCACCATGCTGGAGCTCGCTAAGGTCTCTTTCCCTCTATATATAATATATCTTTTTGATTTCTTTACATTGAACCCTGGTGGATTCTTGCGTCTTTGATTTGGTTGTAGGTGGTGCAAGAGACGATTGATCCAAACGCAAACATAGCGTTCAGACCAAACACGGAGGATGATCCTCACAAGAGGAAGCCTGACATCACAAAGGCCAAGGAGCTTCTTGGTTGGGAGCCAAAGGTCTCTCTTCGTCAAGGACTCCCTCTCATGGTCAAAGATTTCCGTCAACGTGTTTTTGGTGACCAGAAAGAAGGCTCCTTCGTGACAACCAAAACAACCTCAGCTACATTCAAGGAATCGCTTGCATAGCTACAGTGTGGAGAGAAGAGAGCTTTGTTTATTCAATTTTTTTTATATATATATTTTGATACTATAGTCGTGTAAGTTTGGGTGTACTTACTACTACTACTACTACTATTCATTGACCTCACAACAGCTTAAGAAAAAACTTATCTGTTACTTGCAATTACAAAGTTAAGGGGCATTACTCATAGATGAGCAGATATCTCAATCATAATCCAATTCTGCGAGCTATACTCCAGTTATGTAACTTTGTCTATAGTTTTAACCCAAAAAAAAAAAACTGTCTTTTGCTCTTACAAACTACTTAGCGCTGCTTCTTAGTCACGAGAGATAAAGACAGAACACATGTAAAAAATACAAAGCAACGCTAGATTTTAAGGCTCATGAGATCAAAGATGTATCTTGGTTGATGCAACAATTAAGAAGCGAGAGGTTATCATATGAAGAAACAAGTAGGAGCAGATACATCTCTCTTACTTGGGATTCCTGAGGACGATAATGACAGAGTCACCACGGAGAAACATCTTGCTGATGAAGCGATCTCTGTTGACCGGAAGAGCTTTCTTCTTTCCTTTTCCAGTTTTTGGCACCTCAGTCCACATTTCTCTGACGTTTTCGAGAACCATGTTGCAGTGCCTGTCGAAAGCCCTAACACGGCCAAGGAGTTTCCTGTTGTTGCGGCAATTGATCAGCACCTGAGTGTTGTTCTTAACACTCATCATCAGAACCGAAAGCGGCCCCGTGTTGAATTCCTCCTCTTCTGTCTTTCCCTGCTAAATCAAGTGTCACATAAAAGTATATAAGGAAGATGACATCAACATTCGAGTAGAGAGTAACAAGAGTATCAATGCATTCAACACAAAGGTTGCCTTCTTAATAACAAAAGGGATCAAAACACAGAGCTTAGATAATCATAACTAAACATTCACACAGCCATAACACTCTATTAGATGGATGAGACCATCTCTGAGAGCTAAAACCATTCTCAGAACAGTGTAGCAGAAGCTCAAGAAGATACAGAAACCATAAGAGTAGCGAATTAAAAGCTAATCGAGTAGTTCGAGCCCTAAAAAGCAATACTAGAGCAATGAATGATGGTTGAGATGTCAGATAGAAGATGTTCGAGAAGTTACTTACGTTGGTATCCTCTTCCATTGGCCTGCTACTGCAAAAAGACGAGACAAAAAAAAAAAAGCGAGTGTTAGAAAAAAAAAAATCTTTGATTGAGTAAGAAATACTAAAAATTAGCAGACGAAGCGAAGAATCCGACCTCATGTTGACTTGGGAGTGGGGGAAAACGAGAAATCGATAAAACGATGAGCAGATCGATGATATTAGGTTTTAGCAGCTACTAAAATCACGATCTGGGGTTTTCCAAATATTTCACAGGGAAGAAGAATGAGAACGAGTGTCGAAAGCCGTGGCGGTTTAAACAGGGCTGCACCAAAAGGCCCATTACACAATTGGGACTAAAGCCCAAACCTGAGTGCTAACCTATTAAACTATTCAATTAGTTCCAAGTTATTTACAAGATAGAGAAGCTTGTTTCAAAACGAGATCAGGCTTGCACGCAACGAGTGTTTGTCCTCTCAAGACACGCCCAACTCTCTGTTACTTTTGATTAAACAAGCTCAAAGTAGAAGAGTAAATAACGATCATGATCCATTTCTTATACACTACAATAACCATTAATTTCATCTGACTTTTAATTTCGAAAAACATGTCTTTAATTTTGCAAACATGGATCAAAAATATATTAATAAACTCGAAAGCAAAATGTCTAACAAAACTGCTTAAAATTCTCAAGTGTGCAACAACGATAATAAGAAACATAAATTTAAAAATGTTCCACGAAATCGCTAAACAAAACCATGATATCATTATGTTTCCAGAACAGAGACGCTCTGCTTAGTTCATTCTCTGGGCAGCCTCCTTGGCAAGAACCCTCTCCTTAGCTTTGGTCTTGGCTTGAGACTTGGAACCCATTATCCCTCCTCCCCACTTCTTCCTGTACTCCTCGTACTTGTCGTTGAAGTTTGCCTATTCACACCAAAACCAAAAGAATAAACACATTATAAATAAGTCAAGTCACTAAGAGGACTTTAAGTCTTGAGTCAATCTCTCTTTATTTTATTACCTTGATGGCTTCAAGGATTTTGCTGAACTCGAGCTTGTCCTCGTTCTTGACAGTGGTCAAGCACAAGCAAGTAGCAGTCTTCTGGTGAACGACCTGCAAGTATATGCAAAGAAATGAAAATCAACCAAGGTTACAGAGCGAAAAAATAGGAGACAACACGAGAGGCCAATTCTATTACCGTTCCAAGACGAGATTTTCCTTTGACAATGCAGTAAGGAACTTCCATCTTTCTGCACAGTGCAGGTAACCAGACGACCAGCTCGATGGGGTCAACATCGTGCGCAATGACAACAAGCTGCGCCTTGTTCTGCTCGATGAGGTAAGTCACGTGGTTGAGCCCGTACTTGACGACAATGGGCTTCTTTGATTCAGAAGGCTTTCCCTCAGCCTCGGCTTGGGCCTTTTTCAAAAGACGATCCTTCTTCGCAGCCTTGTCCTCAGGCCTGTACTTCATAAGAACCTTGAATAGCTGGGTTGCAAGGTTCTTGTCAAGAGTCTTGGTGAACTGGTTCAAAGCAGGAGGGACCTTGAGCCTCTGCTTGAGGATACGCTTCTGCCTTTGGAGACGGATCGACTTGGGCCATTTGATGTAGCGAGTCAAGTCCTTCTTAGGAGGCAAAGCACCACCGATACCGAATTGCTTCGGCCTTTTCTCAAACAATGGATTCGTAACCTTCTCCTGATAAAGAAAGAAAACGCCAAAAAATCGAATAAGACAGAGTAAAGAGGGGATCCCACAATGCTAGTAGGCAAAAAAAAAAAAAAAACACATAGAGCATACCGTCTTCTTCTTGGTAACCGCTTTCACTCCTCTTTTCGGTGCCTACGAATCAGAAATGTCAAACAAACACACAGATAAGCATCTGAAACACGATAGGTACATCAGACCTAGAAGAAGCAGAGTACGAAATCAAACAAATCCACAAGCCTCGCATACTAACTTAAGCAAAGAGATTCAGAGAGAAATGATTCAGTGACAACTGATTAGCTCCTCTCTATTGTAGATTGGTTAATAACAAACAAAAACGAGTAGGACCAAATAGATCAAAAATAAACGAAGCTGTATTAGATTTCGATGAGAGTTAGCAAAAACATACCATTGGTGTTGTTGATTTCTGGAAGCAGACGGCGGAGAGAGCGGCAACGACTGACTAACAATTAGGGCTATGTGTTTTCACTTGTTTATATAAAGGACAACTAATTATCTGATATTACACTTTAGACCCATAAATTGTGTTTTTTACAAAACCGAACATTACGGGTTCAGTGTGTGAACCAGTGAGTCCGGTATGATCTCCCAAGACACGATATCTTGATTGGGTTTGGGCGTTCGTGTATTTCAATTTTTGTGGTTTTTTTTATTCTAGAATCGTTTGGTTATTTATTTATAAAATTTGATTTGATTTCGGTTTACTTATTTTAGTTTTGGTTTGGTTTGAATAAGAAAATTTGAAACAGGCTACTATCCATAAAAAATTGGGTTCAAGCCGGTTCTAATTTTTGGATAATTTCATATGATATTATAAAAGTATTAGATAATTCAGAGTTTTAAGATTAAATATAGAATAATTCAGATTGTTTGCATACAAAATTAAGTAATTCAGATAATTAAAATATTTATGGTAGAAAATTTTATGGTAATTTGGGTTTTTAGATAGTTTGATTTATAAAAATATTTTCAAAGATATTTCGTTATTTAAAAACTAAACATAATTGATAATTTTATATATAATATGTATTTTAAAAGTTTGATTATCTATTCGGTTCTGAGTTTGGTTTCATTTTCTTCGATATTTATAGAAGGGAAAATTTGGAGAAATGCACTCAAATAAAAATAAAATTTGAAAATTACACCTTATTTAACTTTTTGGAAAAATACACTTATATATATATAAATTTACCTAATTTCTCATTCTTAATATTTCTCTATTTCTAATATATTGTTTAAAAATGATTTTTTTAAAAAAAATCGTTAGAGAATCTACCAGTTATCCCTTTTAATATATCTACACAATATCTAATTTTCCATATCTTTTTAACAATATCTTAAATTATTTTATTATTTTGAAAAAAATAAAGAATCCAAGACGCATCGTCTTCTTGTCTCCTTCCTTCTCGTATCTTCACCATTTCTGAATTTTTTTCTCCTTTCACAGATTCTTCCTCTCATCTGTGACAGTATAAAATCACAAGGATATTTCATCGTTATCTCAATTTAGTTTTCCTATTCTTATGGTTTTATATTTCTTTTTCCTAATTAGGTTTAAGTTTTCTTCTTTTATATAATGTAGGCAAAGTCTTATTCACAATATCTATAAACGCTTTCTTAAAACCTTTACTTCATTCTCAAGCAACTAAGTTATCTCAAGAGCTTTGCATTCGAATTCAGTCTTTCGAGTTGATCCTTCTAACCTTTGTGATCATCTCCTACGTCTGTGTTTACCCGTTCTTCGAATCCATAGTAGGATTTCTAGTTTGGGATCTATCTATCCAGTGTTTCCCGTCTCATCATCTCATTAAAAGAGATTTGTTGATTCATGAATCAAATATCAGTTTCTAATTCTGATTCTATTTTATTCTGACAAAAGTTTTGTTTTTTTTTCTTTTAGGAAAATCATGTTGCATTTGGCTGGAGTTTTAGGAGAGTGGAAGCTGAATAATGAATCATGAAAATTCAAGGTGAATACAAGAGCAGGAGGTAAATTATTTACCATTAAGGAAGGCTTGAAGTTTGACGAGATGGTTCATGAAGATTTTGGTATCAATAGGTTGGGTAATGAGTTAGAACTTAGCTATGCACTACCGAAATCAATGCTTCAAGATATGCTTAAGGATACGACTACTGTTTTTGTGAACAATGATAGACAATGGGATTCTACGTGTGAAATGTGTAAGTCCACGCCTCTGCGTCTTTGCGTCTCGGTGAATAATGGAATCCTTGAGAACCATGATCAAGGTTTCAATCGTGAAGATACTGCAACGGTCAGTCGTGAAGATACTGCAGCGGTCAAGAATAAGAATAAGAATGTTAACAAAGAGGATAGTAATCAAGAACCAGAAGTGGAAGTTTCAATTTTACATGATGCAAAGGTCATTGAAAAGGGTCAATGGTTCGAGAATAAAGCAGAGCTGTCTTGGAGTATACGGATGCTTTCGATTGAAAGCAAATTCCGAATTGTTGTCAGCAAGTCAGACAAGAAGTTGTTAGTTGTCACAACTTTCCTACGTCTTCTCATTCCTTCACTAGTATCCAGTAACATACCATACTTCTTTATTTTTTTATCTATCGTCTTTATTTCATTTGTCTTTAATGGTGTTACGCTCAATATTTCGATCGAGGAATCTGTAGACTCGGTTGTATTCAAAGTGATCTTCGGATCTTTTTTCATTGTCTGCAAAAAATATTACAATCACCATAAATTCACAATAATAATCTTTCAAAGATAATAACTTTACTTACCTTTTTAAAACTTTCGAAATTTTTGTCGAGATGATTTAACTTAGCTTTTAGGCCAGAAATTTCAGAACTAAGCTTTGTGAATCCACTATTCAGAATCTCTTCCAACTCTTTCATATAGACATGAAAGTAATCTTTGGATAAGACTTCAATGCAAGCAACACCATTTGCTGTGACTTTAACTTGTTGGTATGTGTTTGTTCTTCCTTTGTCTTTCTTTTTTAGTTACTTCCTTTTTGAATCTTGTACTCCATCTCTATATAAACAACATAAATAAAAAAAAAGTTGTAAGATATATGAATCAAATCATTGGCTTAAACAAATTTATAGGATTTTCATGACACATAAAAAAAACAAACCAATGAATAATAATCACTGTAATTTTTTTTCAAATTCAAAGTCAAACAAAATATACACATATGTGAACACATAATATTAGAACTTACTTGGTTCAGATAGATAACGACTTCAAGGAAGATAAAAATTTTGTAGAAACAAAGTGACAAACGTGATTTGTTTTTCTTTTAACAACGTGACTTGTTTATGGTGTTTATATAAGTTGAAGAAAATAAAATAAATAAATAAATCTGTATAAATTTCATGTCGTCCAAAGAAATCATAATTCACATATTTATCTTTGTTATTGTAACATTTAAATGTTAAAATAACATGTTTATCTCAACATACAATATTTATCTTAAACATAAATAACTAATTTTATTGATATTAGTTTATTAATTTCGAAGATTAGTTTATTAATTTCGAATTTATATATTAATTATTGAAATATCTAATTTGGGTAAAAAAGTCAATTCTCAATTAAGGAAGTGTATTTTTCAAAAAGCAAAATAGAAAATGCAATTATCAAAAATCAAACTATTTTTGGAGTAATTTACAAATTATCTGTCTGGATATTTATGAAATTCGGTTCGCTGCGAGTCTATTTTTTTATTCCGGACAGTGCTTTGGCCTAGTCTGATATGGACTTGTACCGAGACTTTTTTTTTGTACCGAGACTTGCAAGCAACAGTATAGTGACACAGAGACATAAGATTGTTCCCGAAGTTGTCTTGTCCGGTGAGGTGTGGATGCATCAGAGAATGACAATCTGATAAATGGTAATAACGAGAGTATGTCAATATCTCATACTATAAATCCGATATTTCATATTCCACATCTAAAGCTCGAGTCTTTCCTATGGAACCTCATCGTACGCGCCACTCTTCACAAATCACAACCTCTCCCCACATTCTCCAATCTCCGTCTACCTCCGCATGCGCCGCCACCGCGTCGCACCCGACTTTCACACGTTCCCCTTTCTCCTCCCTTCTTTCCACAACCCCACTCACCTTCCTCTCGGCCAACGAACCCACGCTCAGATTATTCTCTTGGGTCTTCACACTGACCCCTTCGTCCGCACTTTTCTCCTCAACATGTACTCTTCCTGCGGCGACTTGGCCTCCGCTCACCGAGTCTTCGATCACTCCCTCTCGAAAGATTTATCCTCGTGGAACTCCGTGGTGAACGCTTATGCCAAAGCCGGGTCGATCGATGTTGCGCGGAAACTGTTCGACGAAATGCCTGAGAGAAACGTGATCTCGTGGAGCTGTTTGATAAACGGGTACGTCACGTGCGGGAGGAACAGAGAAGCGCTTGGCTTGTTTCGAGAGATGCAGTTACCTAGAAAAAACCGAGCTTTCGTCAGACCGAACGAGTTCACGTTGTCGGCTGTGCTCTCCGCCTGTGGGAGATTGGGGGCGCTCGAGCAAGGGAAGTGGGTTCACGCTTACGTGGATAAGCACAATGTGGAGATTGACATCGTCTTAGGTACATCTCTCATCGACATGTACGCCAAATGTGGAAGTCTGTCGAGAGCGAAACGTGTTTTCGATGCCTTGGGAAGCAAGAAAGACGTCAAAGCTTACAGCGCAATGATATGCTGCTTGGCAATGCACGGTTTGGCAGAAGAGTGCTTCCAGCTGTTCTCTGAGATGACTGCTAGTAACGACATAAACCCAAACGCGGTGACTTTCGTGGGGGTTCTCGGTGCTTGCGTTCATGGTGGTCTTATAGACGAAGGAAGATCTTACTTTGCGATGATGGTTGAGAGATTCGGTATCGCTCCATCGATCCAGCATTATGGATGTATGGTTGATCTCTACGGAAGAGCTGGTTTGATCGAAGAAGCGGAGAGGTTTATAGCGTCTATGCCTATGGAGCCTGATGAACTCATTTGGGGATCTCTTTTAAGCGGGTCGAGTATGCTTGGGGATGTCAAGACTTGCGAAGCTGCACTGAAGCGACTCATCGAGCTAGATCCCATGAATAGTGGAGCCTATGTGCTTCTGTCAAATGTATATGCTAAAACAGGGAGGTGGATTGAAGTCAAGCGTATCAGACAAGAACTGGAGGCAACATAAACCTAAACTATTTGCTGAAACTGTTTAAATGGTGTCTGAACTAACTGCAGATGCTTTCTACAGGTGAAAGGTATCAAGAAAGTTCCGGGATGCAGCTCAGTTGAAGTAGATGGAGTGATTCACGAGTTTGTTGTAGGAGACGAGTCTCAAGAAGAAAGCGAAGGTATTTACGCTATGCTGGATGAGATAATGCAGAAGCTGAGAGAAGAAAGCTGGATATGTTTCGGATACTAAAGAGGTTTTACTTGATCTTGATGAGGAAGGTAAAGTGAAGGCTTTGTCTTACCACAGTGAGAAATTAGCAATCGCCTTCTGTTTGATGAAGACTAGGCCTGGAACTCCGGTGAGGATCATCAAGAACCTCAGAATCTGTGGGGATTGCCATCTTGTGATGAAGATGATCTCGAAGTTATACGGTAGAGAGATTGTTGTAAGAGACTGTAATAGATTTCACCATTTTAAAGACGGATCTTGCTCTTGCAGAGATTATTGGTGATATCAAGTGCTGCACTAATGATGTTTATATACGCACATTGCAAAGAATCTCACCCTTGTTTTTTTGGGTCTTATTCTCATTTCTCAGACTTATCTATCAACTTTGGAGTTTTCGAAACCAAGAAAAGAAAAACAAAATAGCTTAGCGGTAACTAGTAAGATAGGATCAGAGGGCAGTAAGATTCTCACTTATATATCTTTGATAAACAATGTACAGTTTATACATTAAGGCCATTCAAAACCAGTGAAGGCATACATACACTCATGAGTTGAGGGTTTTCAGTAAAAATAAAAAACAAATCAGTTAACCTGCTACAAAGATAAAGAGGAACCAAAGCCTGTCTCAAAACTTTGCCGGAAAACTGCACGTGAAAATTATTGGTAACCCCGAGAAAGCTCCTCCGGCAGAACAAGACGGCAAACCTCTTTTTGTAAAATTTGTTATCTACAAAAAACAAAAAGGACAACACTGCACCAAGAGAAAGAGCAACAAAGGAACAATCAGATTTGGTGTTTTGGGGTAAATATAATATTCTAACTTGAAAGAAATCTAAATGAATAAAATCTTCAATACCTCCTAAAACTGAAAAAGCCTATCACCATCACCAAACTCTTGTAATCTTATTATTTCCTTTCTCTGTAATACACTAAATGGTTTATTTAGAATGAGAACAGTTTGCAATCTGCAAAAAATAAAAAGATTATTCAACTTAAGTTTCAGACCAGAGCTTTTACAGAATAAAAAAAAAAAAGAATGGTAATCTATGGACCAAGAGCTTTTACAGGATTTACTGACTGACCTGATACTGGGAGAACGGCTTTCTCTGTCTTGAGATAGAGAAATAGAGAATCCAGTACCAGAAGTTACACCTTGGTTGTTCTGTATACATACTCCATACATGGTTCTTGGATAATTAGCTGGAGAAGAAGCTTCATTTGTTATGTTACCTTTGTGAATTGTTCCTCAGGTAGAGAATAAGAGAAGCATCTGATGGAGTCAAATGTCAAGTTGCTTCCTTGGTTTACCAGAAAGCTCTTTCATAGCAGACTCTGTAAGCGGAACTCTTCATGGATTTGTACAAAACGATTATGGGATCCAAAACAAATGCTCACAACGCAGGCAAAGCCGCAAGATAACAGAGGATTCTTTTGCCTCTTCTTCTCACTTTTCACAAATAAGCTGCTTCATTTCAGCTGTTGTCTTTCACCGGTTATTGGCCTTCATTGCAAGCTTCACTAAACGTAGCAACCCTTCCAAGTCTTGAAAGTTATAATCAAGAGTGCTTTTGATGGATAGAATTCCCTCTCCTTCTTGTTGGGCCTCCTCCAGGTTTTCAATAGAAGCTGCCAATGCCGCACGTGATTTCCTCGATGCATCCATTGCCAGATTTACGTTCTGAGCCTACAAACAGTAGAGAGTAACTGAGATTAATCACACAAGGTTGCAAAGCAAACGAAGCACATCACTTCATCTTCCATTTTAACGAACTTGAAATCTAATTATAGCTGTTGGG
This sequence comes from Brassica juncea, assembly GCA_018703725.1. Classification (NCBI taxonomy): domain Eukaryota; kingdom Viridiplantae; phylum Streptophyta; class Magnoliopsida; order Brassicales; family Brassicaceae; genus Brassica; species Brassica juncea. The sequence continues at coordinate 9,415,394 of CM031940.1, forward strand.
AAAAGTGAACTTGCAAAAGCCATTAGTACACTTACAAATTGAATTATACGTAAGATATTAGAGCGGTTTTGCGCAGAAATGACGTGGTTCCCAGCAACTAAAGGAGAACTCGTGCACCTTGAGTTGGCAACTCTGTCTACTGCTGCTGGATGGTTCACGTTATCAACATCTGAGGCAGAAGAGGAAGGAGACTCACCTAAAAGGCAGCGACAAGAAGGTTACAGTGTGTAGAATATTTCAAAAACATCGCCATATCAGACTAGCTTACCTGGAGGAACTATTTGCAACGAAGTCTGCAATTCATTTCGATATCTGTTAGTACTGGTGTAAGAGTAATTGATCACTCTCATATACCCAGCCTCCATGCATTTGTAAGCCAGAGCAGCAGCTCCCATCTCTTTAGACTTTTCATACTCACGGGCACAAAATCTATCATGAAAAAGAGGTTTTACAATAATTACAAACGGTAAAGAAAGAATGAAGGACGTTTTCCCATTTTTTACTCTCAGTTGTAAATTACCCGCAGAGATTCGCTGTGCTGGTATAAATACTCGTAGAATGGGCCATTGTCTCTCCTTGTCTAGCACTCTCGTTACTGCTCATCTCCAAGAGAAAAGCACCATGAAGAAACTTGAGGCAAGCTTGGAAGTAAAGCTCAATGAACTCAAGGTTTGACAGAGAATTCTGCAGCAGCAACAAAAAGCAAGACCAATGAGAAGAGAATACAAGATCAGAGAACGAGAGATCACACTGCAAACTGAATTATGAGAAAAAATACCTTGAGGCGATCAGCCGTGTGTTTTAGGTCTTTAGCTTCTTTCAAAATATTATGGGCGGTTTGCACAGATGTTACTTCCTTTCGCAAGGGGCTTGGACAAGGCTCGTTTTTCCTTCTTATCTGGGCTGTTGCCTTTGCAACATCATCAGCTTGGATACTATCATTGCCAGCTGATGTGCCGCATTTATCGACTTTCTTACGGGAGGGATCCCCTTGGACACCTCTAGATGGTGGCCGTGATGGAGAAGTTAGATCTGCTCTATTACTCCTTTCAACGTCATAAGGTTTTGGAATGTTTGGTTTCACGACCATGTCTACTCTGCTGTCTGGACTACCATCGTATATCTTCTTTTCAATATGTCTTGGACCATCCCGTGAATCAGACCTAATGCTTTGGTTCTTGTCTTTGGACCGAGAAGATAAACCTTTTCCGGACTTTTTCGCCAAAGAATCATTGCTACGTCGATGATGATGATCGCTAGATTGTTTTCCTTCACCATGTTCCAGTTTTAGTGGTGAATCCTTGTGGCCACCATTTTCTAAATTGGCATCCAGTGAAGGTTCAACGCGCTCTTTAGCTTTCAAACATCCTTTATTATCAAGCACAGAAGACTCGTGGGATCCATGTTTGTCCTTTGTCCTCCGCGTTTGCGATCTATCACTCCCACCTTCACCTTCACCATCACAAGATTCTTCTTTCTTCTTTCTCATAGGTGAGGACGTCACCGACTCAACAGGCGAACATTTAACTTCGTGGGAGCTGTGTCTGGGCTTATGAGAAGAACTAGAGGTGGCGGCAACATGTCCGTACTCTCTTTTCGGATGACTTTTGTTTTTCTTTTCCGACTTTCCACTGCCATGTGAAAAACTTGGCTCCTTTTCTTCTTTAACAACTCGAGGTTTCTTTCGTTCATGGTTTTCGTTCTCACCGTACACCCGCGGAGAACCATGGCTTTCTTTTAGTTTCCTCTTTTTACTGCCCCCTGTGCTATTGCTGTTTCCCGTGTCTGAAGCTCCTCCTTCCTCTTTTGGCATTTTAGAGGAGGCTCGAGGCTTGTGCTTTTTATCTGCTGACGCGACAGGGACACCACTACTCGAGGCAGGGCGTTCAGGTTCATCAGGAAACAGAAAACTTTCAATCTTCATTTTCTTGGCCAGCATAGAACTCTCTTGATCTGCATTCCTTTTGTTATTCATCTTCAAGCTCCTTGACTCATCAGAGTGGTGATCCACTGCTTTGCCTTTCTCTTTCTGTTTATGTTTCTCTCTCTCTTCTTCAGCCAAGTCGCTAAGTCCATTTCTCGCTGATGTTAGGATACTCTTCTTGCTCGTTTCTGCAGTTCGAGAAGCTTCTTTAACCATTCCATTGTCCAACTTTTTAAAACCCTTCCTCTTCTTTTTTGCGTTGTCATCTCCCTCATTAAACTGAGGTTTGAGCCCACTGGGATTACTCTGCATTGGATCCTTGCTGTCAGGTGCAGGAATCTGATACATCGCATACAGAGCTTTCGTTGTTTCATCTTCAGGAACATTGCAATCGTTCATACCAGGGCTGAAACACACATTTTGACAAAGGAAATCAAATGCACATTATGACAACCAGCCAATGCATCAACGGGAAAAATAATATGACAAATATAGAGAATTAAGAAGAAAAAACTCACAGCCAATCAAGCATCGTGCATATCCATTTCTCAGGAAGGACTGGGACAACGCCAAAAGGAAGAAGCCGCCACTTTTCACACTTGTCACAAGCAACCCAATGTTCTTCTATGACCAGGGGATTCGCTTTAGAAAGAGAAGGATCACTACCAAGTTTGCCCACTAAGGGTCCAGGACCAACATTCTGAGATTCCGTCAGTGGGACTCTCGACTTTTCCGGCATATCTTCTAAGGCTGGATGTTCATCTTCCTCCTCAGAGTCATCCATGTCCCCAAAAAAGTCCTTGTAAGTGTCCTCAGCCTTTTTGCCACCATTATGTGGTTTCAAGGCTGCCACTTCCTTCTTCTCAGCTTGACCATTCATCTTTGTTTCGTAAACAACAGAGCTTTTGTGTTTACTAAACTTCGATGAAGACTGTGGCTCCCGTTCTACCTGATCAGACTTCTGTTTTCTTGACGAATGTTCTGGTTCCACCTTATGACCACTTTTCAGCTTTAACGCTTTTGTTTCCTTTTTGACTAAATCGGGAGCTTTGCTTCCTTTGTATTCTCCTACTTTCCTCGAGGATCCTGAAGCATCATCATCACCAAATCTGGTCTTCTTATCTTCCCGAACACTTCCAGCTGAACTAGTCTTTGGATTCTCATGATGCGGCTCAAGATCTTTATGACGAGTTAGACCCACATCACCCACCATTTCTCCCCTAACAATGCCATTGTAGTTTTCTTTGCATGCATCGAATAGTTTACTACTGGCTGTTTCTTTATCCGAACAAGAAGGATGTGCTGTGTTTGTTTCCGTTCGCTTCTTGATGGAGCCATCATTTCCATCTAACACGCCCTTCTTACTGCGGACATTTGTCTCTGCGGACAAGTTGTTCCTCTCCAGCACCTTTCTTTTCTTCTCTACTGATGGTTTCTCTCCAGCCTTTTGAGGTTCTGGACGGTTCGCCATAGCAGAAGAACTCTCAATGAAAAGCCTGGATGGAGATGTATGCTTATTATATCCCTTCTCAGGTTTTTCCCTCTCGATGAATCCAATCAGGTCATCAGAGAGAGGAGATAGCAACTGACAATGATCCACAGGAAGGGAAGTCATAACCTGCAATATAAGGATAGATCAATACGATAAGCCTTTCAAAAACAAAGGAGACTGTATCGAAACAAAAAACAAGGAAACTCTCACATTAAGAATACTGGTGGGAGACTCCAACGGAGAATAACCTTGAGGTTCCCCATTCATCCCTTCACTGCCAGAAAGACTTGGTGATACATCGAGTCCGAGGCCACTGTATATCGCAGCAGCATTCTTTTCAGTAGGTAAATTATCTGATCCCATCTTTATCCGAAGCTTCAGAGAGTTTTGTTTACTGAAGACCCCAGGTTTCTTGGTTGCAGATTCATGTCTGGAACAGGAGTTGGGTTTCTTGGATTTCATTGATTTTTTGGGGATTCTAGAAGAAGCGAGCTCAGATTTTTCCTTTTTAGGAACACTAGAAGAAGCTGCATTACCACTCTGGGACTGAGAGAAGATAAAAAGGTCAAGAGGCTAGTATTGTTATAGCATTTACAAAAAGAAAAAGAAACATATACCTCCCCTTGTAAGATGTTAGGAGATCTAGTCGTCCCTGCAGAGATCTGAGGTTTCACAGGTGTCTTTGGATAAGACCAAAGAGGGGAACGTTGATAAGTTGGCAAGAAAGAGCCATAGCCACCAAATTTTGCCCCTGTAATGAAATTGAAACGACTAGTTTCAAACTTTGTGAGCCAAACGAATAACAAGAGTTGCTGCACACATGGACATACCAAGATTCTCAGCAGAAAAATCTCCCTCGAAATCTTTCTGGAAATGTCCAAGTATGTTTTGAAGCTTGTCGTCCTTCAAATAAACAAACAGAAATCCAAAACATAGATTAGTTACAAAAATAACATGACCAATCTGGGAAAGGAGCAAATGACTTGGGGAGTATCATTGCAGTTGAATCATAATGAAACTACCATACCCTAAAATTTAAACAAACATATCAAACTAACCTTGAACACATCCATGGAATAAAACCTAAACACAGCAGCAGGCAATCGCAAACTAAAGACTTCTTCCAAAAAGGAGCCAAGTCTTTAAATAGTTTTAACAATCTGGGAAACTGATCTAATCGCAATTAAGGTGGTGCTTCATTGCAGTTGAATCATAATGAAATTACCAAACCATAACACTTAAAAGGATTGACCACATACACATCCTTAATAAAAGCACTACAAGTACATAATATCCCTACCAAAGTGATACAACATAAATTCAAAGAGATTTAAGGTAATAAAATCAGTTTTAGTCTAGGCGGCAGATCAGACCTAAACAATACGATTATATTTTAAAAAAAATCGATCTAAATGTTCAAAAAATCGGTCTAGGCATCCTTGGAATCAATAATTCTCTATAAAAAAAAAACACAGTAACACTAGTACTTGACACAGTTCAGATGTCAATAAGACACTAATATTAAGGGAAAAAAAAGGGATTAATCTTACAATGTAAGAGAGATCGTTGTCAGGGTCGAAGGTTGAACCAAAATCGTTAGTAAGATTGTAAGAGCAAGCCTCTCCTTCTTCAAGCTCAGACTCCTCCATATTCTCTATCCACACCACCAAACCCTAATAACCCTAGCCCCTTTCTAACATTGCAATCCTCCACACACACACACACACACACACACAACAAAAAAGACAAAACTATTGGCTACCGATCCACGAAACAGTAAAAGCCCCCAAACTTATAAGATTTGCCCTAGCTAAGATCAAATTCGAAATCCGATCAGGCCCGCTTAAATCGAACACAAGAGGTAGAGAAGCAGAAGCCCCAGAAAAGTGAATTTGATTTTTTTTTTGTTCAATTACGAAGAAGAATTGAATCGAAGAGAAACAACAATCTGATCGAAAGAGAGCAGAATTATTTGGGATTTTTTTAGGGAGGATCAAATGAGTTTTGGATCTCTGTGTTCGCTGGACAAAATCAATTCAGCAAACCAACCCGAAGAATCTCCCGGGTTTTGGTATAGGGGCAGCCGCGGGTTTTTGTTTCCTTTTTTATTTATTTGTTTCCTTTTTTTTCTTCCATACGTGGAACATACATAGAAGAGTAAATTCTGTCCCAAGTTTTTTTTTTTTTTTAATGGAGCAAAATAAATATGATTTTCACTTTTATTTTCACTGGATTCTATTGGTTTATAACCATATATGGAGTAATGCCTTTTCTGTTTGTTTATAACTGCATTTCTCACTCTATTTTACAGTACGATTAGAGATACTATGATTGTTAGAATTTTAAAATTTTATAGTTATTGACTAATAGATTCTAACATTCTTGTAAAAATTAAGTGATATTGGTTTGATGATTTTTAATGATATATACAATCCATTGTTATTCAAACAATGGATTTTAATGATTCTATAATTCTATCAATATCTAGTATTAAAAAATTGATTTTTTTTAACATTTTAACTCATAAAAAAAAACTTTCAAAATATTGCATTTGTTCTCAAGATTCTAAAAATCATTGTAAAGTTTCATAAACTTTTGAAATATGAAAACTCATTAGAACTCTTTATAATTTAGCAAATCTCTTAATTTTTAAAATCAATCAATCAACAATACCTAAATTCATCTTTTACTAATCACCGTAATAAATAACTTCCATGCATAGAATCACTTGCTATTAGCATGTAAAGGTTGATTTATGCGAAAGATTCAACTGATATATATAAATGTATCACCAGGAAACATAGACTCTAACTAGTGACTTTTTCGGGAACAAGAGAAAATGATTGAAAAAATAAACAAGAAGGAGTGAAAAAGAATAATTTAACAGGAACAAATGTCGAGGATAAATAGTTCTTCTAAATTTTTTTTTTAAAAAATTGTTCTTGTAAACGGGTAATTGGGGATTTTCAGTTAAAGTAATTAAGAAACTATTGTCTAAAAACACTTACAATGAGTTTTTGTCATCTCTTTGCATTTACTTAGAACATGTTTACTTATAACTTGTTTCTTGTACATCAATTTGTCAAATTTGAGTACAACAATTTACTTGCAACTTGTTTTTTTTTTTGTAAAAAGAAGCATTGGAATATTGCAAAATTCTCAAGATGATAGAGTTTATCGGGAACAAATGACAGATGGATGGAGAAAGATTAGAGATTTACCATGCTCTGTTGGAGAGAAGCATCAATGCAGAATTGAAAAAACATCTACAACAGAGATCTCTAATTCATTCTTTATACCTTTACAAATAATACAAAAAGGTAAATTATAGGTGGTGTTGTACCACATAGGAGAAAAAGGTAATTGCTTGAAAGAAAATTTATATTGATCTTTCTCGAATTGTTGATGTTCCACTTTATCGTCATAAAACTTTACGATCGTCGGCTTCTTTAGAAAGCTGCACATCATTTTTTCGAAGTTTAAAAGAAGGGCTCATTAAATGTCATACCAATGCTATAAAGCCGTCTTTAAGAGAAGACAATATGACAGTTTTGTATCTTCATGCTCGACAGTAGTACTATGCATGATCATTCAAAGTTTGTTGTTATGTACAATGTTGTACATATCAACAAGAAGTGGTTTTATATGACAGAAAAGACATAAGCTTATTATCTTCATCCTGTTGAAGAAGATCCATTGTATCATATTTGTAAAAGTAAAAACTATATGGGGAAGGTGATGTTCTTAGCAGCCATGGGACTTCCACGTCTTGACATGGAAAGTAATGAGAATTTATCACGGAAAATAGAAAAAAATTCATTTGTTAAAATGCAGTTAGGTCAAAGAAAAAGTTGAAATAGAGCAGCCAAAGTTATGGAATTGAAGTCAATGATCTCCATCGAAACAGAAGATATAAAATGAGTTTTTAATTGGAAAAGTTTTGGGATGAATTCTTGAAAAATGGTTACAAAAGGATTTTAGAAAAAACTATTTATATCCAACAAGATAATGCACACACACAAGTTGATCCAAGAGATAACAATTTTCGAGCTGCTTCTCAACATGGTTTAATATTCTTTTAATCTGCCAGCGACCAAATTCACTGGATTTGAATATTTTAAACTTAGATTTTAAATCACTTGGAAAATTACCAAAAACATTTGTCTTTACCGACAAAGCATTTAAGTAAGTATTCATGAATACAAATCTAAATTAACTCAGTTAATTTATAACAGAAAAAAACATTAATGATATTATTCAATATCTTTGTTTGTAAAACAAAGAAAAAAGAACTAAAAAAAATCTTATTTTCTGGATGGAGTGAGTGTTCAGAGCACCTTAAATGTAATTTTTTCATTTTTTCAAAATTAAATAACTCTACAATAAAATTGAATTTTATTTCAACTTTATTCAGCTTTAGAATGAAAAATGGAGTAATGAACAAAAAAAATATAGTACTCCATTTATAGAGTGAAATCTACATTTTATTTTATTATAAAGTATAAATAGAATGAGATTAAAGTATTTCTTATTCCTAATTTCATTTTAAGAATAAAAAATAGAGAAATTGCACTCTACACATTAGCTCTTTAGTGTATTTAGCTCTATGCACATTTACGTACTTCTAGGCAAAGTGTTAGACTTGCTTGGACGAAACTACCCCTACCGTATTCTTAACTTTTATATTCTCTCCACAATATTTTATTACTTTTGTGTTTAACCAAAACAACACGAAACCACTTTTTGTCAGACAAGTTGAAACCTATCACTATCCTTACATTCTCAACTTTCGATAACTTCTTTCTAACCTTTCTCATCATCTTTCATCTATATATATTGAGACTTATGCTTCTAAATATATATATCTCCATCTCTTTCTACTTTCTTTGTAGTATAAGAGAAATTGATTTTACCCCATGTCGTCAGGCGCCGATGAAACCGATGAAACCCCACATCTTCAATTCCCACCTCGCATGTTCGCCGTTGGTGATGAACCACTAGGAATTAGGGTTACTCCATATCATAAACCTTCTGCCATCACCAAAATTCTAAACGCTCTAACTGAAGATGAAATCGAAGCTATCCGGAAGACCCCTTTTGGGAAACTGGTGGAAATTGCCGATAAACCGTCATTCTCTGGACGATTTGGGAGATTTCTTATATCAAGACAGTTGAAGATCGTGAAGAAAAACGAAGCCTGGTTTCTTTTCGCCGGTAAACCAGTTAGGTTCTCCCTCAGAGAATTTGCGATGGTGACCGGCCTCAACTGCCAGCAGTATCCCACTCATTCGAAGAAAAGGAGCACGAAGAGTATAACAGAGAAGCCATATTGGGGTGAGCTTTTTGGGTTAATGACTGAAGTTCCGGTAAGCTATGTTGTTAGCATGCTAAGGAAGAAAACAGTTACGGATCCGGAAATTAGGTTTAAGTACGCCCTGCTTGCTTTGCTCTCAGCCGTTATAGTGCCAACGTCTCACAATCCGCGAATTGCTCACCAGCATGCCGAGATGATCAAAGATGTTGATCAGTTCCTTGCGTTCCCGTGGGGGCGGGCTTCCTTCGACATGCTTATGAGCAGCATAAAAGAGAGAGATGAAGTATCACTATCACAGAACACCATTGCTCTCAAAGGGTTTGTGCTATCATTACAGCTTCTAATGATTGAAGCTGTTCCGTCGCTTACTGGAGTTGTTGAAGATGGTGGATCTTCTGCCTCAGACGGCGATGAATCTGTTGATGAAGATGGAAAGGGAAAGAAAAGTATCAATACTGTGCATGTCACTGATATTGATACTGCCGCGAAGGTATACATTTCAAGTCTATATTGGTATCAATGGTCACAATTTGCCAGTAAGTTGATGATGTTATTGCCCTGCAGGCTCACGTTGTTTCTATTATCACTGCGGGAGTTGAAGAATTTCTTCTCAACCCCGAACTCGGATTTTCCGATGACGGTGAAGATGTGCTTGTAACCAATATGGTCAAGTGTGTTGAAGATGGATTTGCGTTTGCTAACTCCCATTTTACCGGTGGGGCTACCAAAGCTGACGTGAACCGAATGCGTGAAGACGGTAAAACAGGAAAAAAAAGGTCACGGAAGAACACCAAAGTGAACCTGAAAGAGCCTGTCACGGAGGCTCTCGACGCTGATTATGTTGCAGACATTGTAAGAAAGAGTGTCTCAACAGAATTGAGCAAGATGGGGGTACAAATCCAGAATCTCGTTGACAATGTAACGACCTCGCATCAGCTTTTGCGCTCCGACATCGAAGACATGTTCCAGATTTTTCGGAGGGATATTACGAAGTTGGTCACTCCTCTTTGCACTGCCCCACATAACCCCCCACCACCTCCTACCCCACACTCATCTCATTTTGGAATGAGAAACCAGTCGGGTAGCACCACTCCTGCAAACACAAATAACATCATCAATGAGGCTGTCCGTTTTGCAAATCAGCACTCACTCCAAACAAAGAAGGTGACCTCACCATGCCTTTTCTTAAAACACAATCTAATTGCCACCATATTTGGTGATGCAATACTCTTTGATGTCATAGGGTATAACGGCCGAGAAAGGTGTAGTCGAAGAAACTAATGATGATGATGCGGACTTTAATCTCGAATCCGAACCGAATGTAAGGGGGATCCATCTGAAATTCATATTACTCTATAGCTTATCCATTTTTTTTTCTTTGAATCGTTAGCTATCCACGACTCGAATTAGATTGCACCTTTTTAATTTGAATTGGTAGGATGAACGTTAGTATGATAAACAGATTATTACATTGTACTATTTACTTTAGCATGTCATTTTACATTAGTGTTTGCTAACGTTTGTGGTCATGTGCAGGCCGATGTCCTTTCAGACAAAGACGCTCCTGCTGTGGAAACCAATCCTCATGTACAAGACAGTGTAAGTAATCTGTAACAACTTAGGATTTACTTCTCTCAAACAACAAATATGACTTACTAGTTCGAAATATATTTCTTTTTCCATTGTTAGCTCACTTCGACGGGGAATAGAACGCATCTACCTGATTTGATTTGTTAGGAAGTATATTAGTTTGATAATAATATTAGCACTGTACTCTTTACTATTCGCATGCTCTGCAACAAATTGTGAGGTAACGTTTGGACTCATGTGCAGGCCGATGCCCGTTCAGACACAGACGATCCTGCTATGGAGACCAATCTTCATCTACAAGACAGTGTAAGTAATCTGAAACAACATAGGATTGACTTCTCTGAAACAAAGAATGAGTTGGTACCAACCAAATTTTTTTTTTTTGATTGATAAGATTTTTGTTTATTTTGCTAAAGTTATAAGTAGACTGCTTTTTTCATACGTTTAGCATGTCTTTCAACATCAATGTATGTTAACGTTTTCGACTCATCTGCAGGTCGATGTCCTTCTGGACACAAACGCTCCGGCTGTGGAGACCAATCCTCATCTACAAGACAGTGTAAGTAATTTGTGTCAATTTTTAATGTCTGGTAACCCTAATCTCCACTTGCTATAAATTTTGGATGGCGAATTTTTTAGACAAATGCTAACCATATCTAATACCAACGTTATTATAATCTCAATATTCCTCTTCAGGAAAATCTCCCAAGATCAAAAGAACCTACTGTAGTTGGTGATAGTCGAGACCCACTCGTGGCTGAAAACGATCCCATATCGAAGGACAGTGGAGACACTAGTCTTGCATTTCCCCAGCCAACATTCTCCCTTGGCCTGACGCAGGAAGATCCTCAACTATCCAAAACAAGCGCCCCTGACAGCGAGGACTATGGTGATGAACATATGACAGTCGATCCACCACCAACTTCCAATGAGAACGATGCTCCAGCGCCGCTTTACAGGAAAAGCAAGCGTCCACGAGTTGTTCCTAGGTCACTAGTTGGTGATTACCAGTGTGATAAACGTATACTGGTGCGTGCGTGGGAGGCGCATGTGAATGCCACTAGAAGGGTCCCCAACGTTGACTACGCTGTGAAATTCGCTGAACTTTCATCGAAGCTGGAGTCCCCATTGTAAGCACATTCTACTAGATATGCTAATGAAAATATTATACTACATCCGTTATTTTAGCATGCTAAAACTATTTCTTATAATGTATGTGCCTTTTACCGCAGCACAATAAAACTTGATGGCTTATCTCTCACTAGTAAAGAGCTCTCTGCAATTGTTGACAGGTCTACGCACTTACCACCAAAGGTAATGTTTTAATTTTAGATATATATTAATTTTCAATCTGGGTGAGGGCTCAACTGATGTTGTCAATGTTGTAGGCTCTTGACGTCCTCATTCATCATACCCGTTTAGTTTTCCAATCCTATCCAGTCTCCCTCCAATCAAAGAACTCTGTTTTTTTGGACACAAAGTTTGTCTCACTCCTTGCTAAGACGTTTTTCAAATTCTCCAAAGCACCTAAGAAAGAAAGTTTTCGATTTCCAGCCGCATTAGCTGACTATTTAGTTCGAGATTTCCCAATTGATGAAGCTAATCGTTTCTACTTCCCGTTCAATTTTGACAAGAAGCATTGGGTTGGTGTTTGCGTTGACTCATCCCTAGGCCAGGTTTCTGTTTTAGACTCAAACACCTCTCTCAGGACGGACGGGATGATCACGTCAGAAATGCGTTCTATTTCGCAGATGTTTCCTTACATACTGAAACAAGCTGGGAAACAATGCAGTTCCAAAGACATGAAGACATTCACCATCGACAGACCTCGTTCCATCCCTCAGAACACCACCTCCTTTGACTCCGGCGTTACTTCTATTTTTCTAATCCAAGCTCACGCGGTTGGGGGTCTCGAAGTCTGCAAATGCATCACACCTGATGTGCTAGACGTTGAGGTCGAGCGCCTCACAGTTATGATCTATGAAGAATACATGGGACTCATCTGAGTGTGAACTTGTAGCCTATGTCTCATTTCCCGCGTCATGGAGATCGTCTGCTCAATCTCATATTTTGTTGTTTGTTAGTTTGTTTAATGTTGTTGTTTCTAAGATCGAAAACTCATTTGTAAGATGTTTCGGAAAGTTACCCTTTTCGGCTTTAAATGTTTTGTCTGTATCCTGCTAACAAGACCGCCTCAATATAATTACATTTCAATTATGCTCCTTATGCAAACGGGGCCCAACTAACCTGACTTAGCTCATATACTACACATACAAGTTAACAATTTAGCATGCTAACAAGACAACATGCGAGACTGAATACGGACAAACCAGGCGGTCCGGAACTTGGTTTACATATAATTACGGTTTAATTTCTAGAATTTAAGTCCGATACTCCGCTTTTTTGTAACAAAACGTCGTCGTTAGACATTATTTCCTTAGATAAACTTTGGTGATTGTGCTCATGTATTGATGATCTAAACGACGTCGTTGTCTTTCCTGCTCCCCTTATTTAACTCTACCCCCGAGACTCCGCTTCTTCATAACCCTAGCTCGCCGGAAAAAAAAGGAGAGATTGAGCCGTTGATATGTCGACCCAAACCAAGGGAAGCTCCTCCTCAGCACCCGGTACGTGGCTACGCTCTTTTTAGCAAGGAATATCATCTATTTAAAATGTTCTATGTTTTACAGGGGGAACACGTTCTAGGCGGCGAAGAGTTGAGAAACCGAGGGGGATCCCGCAATTCTGTCGTTGTGGTGAAGAAGCAGTGATTAGGACATCAGGGACTGCAAAAAACCCCGGTCGGCTCTTCTACTGCTGTCCGAACGGATCAGAGGAGGTAACTGATTTTCCACCTATAGCAAGTATTTAGTGAAGTATGTTAATGCTCCCACACATGATAGAGCTTATTGGTAAGTAGTTCCAGAACAATCCTTTAATTGAGAGGGTGATATTGCTTCATATTTCCATGTTCAGGACAAATTCCATCTTTTCACATGGACTGACGAACGTGTGGTGGAAGAGGTAGAGGACCTAAAGTGTGAAGTTTCAGAGCTGAAAGCAGACATCTCCAATGTTAGAGCAGAACTAAGTTCAATAACGAAAGATAGCGAGCGTACCAAGCTAATGGTAGAGTTAGCAAGAGACAGGAAATGTTGTTGTGCTATATTATAAGTGTAGGAATGCCGATCCCAATGCTATGTTATCCATTGTCTTAATCCACTAAAAAAACCCATGCAACCTTGTCCTTAATTGTGTTGTTGTATGTTTGATTGCGTAAGGAGAAATTTCACATTACTCTAGCACAAATAAAACAATTTGCTTGACGGTGTCTGGTTGAAAGGATTGAGGTTTTAACTAGGGGCTCGACAGTATCAATCCAATGGGTCTGTTGGCAATAGACGAGAATTGCTGTCGTGCTATAATGCAAGTATAGAAATGATAAATTGTAGTGGGATTTATTCCTGTTTAAGGCCCTTCTTAGCAAACTAATTTTATCAGTTTCACAACAAATAAACTTTACCGTGCTATAATACTGTCGTAGAATTATTTTGGTGTTAAAACTTTTGCTGCATTAAATTTTAGGTTTCAACATTTCAGTTTTCCCTCAGATGTTAACGTATGTGTTCACATGATTAAATGAAGTATACGACCAAAACAAACCTTTGTATCACACTTAAATAATGGAAGGAATTTTTATTTATAATAATAAAGCGTTACATCTTAACTCCAACAGACCTATATGATCGGATAACTACTATTACAATATCACACAAGATAAATAGCAGTTGTCCATCATGATCCCACCCCTTTCCATACAACTCTTCCTACGCCACAAATTCCTTCCTACAAGCTTCCCCAACATTTTATATAGATTCCTTGCAAGTGGCTTTGTTGTGTCCCAGCCCCTTGCAACGGCTACACAAGGCCCTCCTCTTAGTGCGTTTCATCTGCAAACATTTTTATCGATCAGGTCAAATAGTAAATCATATTGTATCTCTATTCCATTAAATCTAGTTAGTATACTTACTATTTTTTCCCCCCTGGAGAAGAACCTCTGCTTCTTCGGCCTCCCAGGTGGGCGTCTTGTCACTGGAGGACACAGTTTCATACCACCAAAGTCAGAAACCAAATCAGACACACCTGTGTAGTCAGGCACTGGCAATACACTCCCTGCATATGCCGACCTCAGCCCCTCAATAGTGTATGCAGGCAAAACTAACGATTCCACGCTAATCTTTGCCTTGATTGCAGCAGCTATAGCATGTGAACATGGAATGGCAAGCACCTGAAACTCGTAACAGCTACATGTTTTTTTATCGAGGTCAACGTGAAAGCTCCCTCCGTTCTTGTTGCGCACCTCGTACTCGTCCTCTCCAATTTGAGTTACGCCGTATCCACCTGTCTGCTCAAAACTTTTGGTTAGCATTCCGGAGACCTTTGGCGACATTGAACCCATATTCTTCTGGGCTGCTTCCCTTCGCGTTGCAAACCAACCTGTGAGCTTAGTACGAATGAAATCGATCAAAGGTATTACCGGAAATTCTCTAGCTTCCCGCAAAACAGAATTCCATGATTCCGCAAGGTTGCTTGTCATGATATTATATCTCTTTCCCGGGAAATGTGATCTGGCCCAATGCTCTAACCCAATATCAAGTAAGTACTCAGCACATGCCGGATCCATTGTCTTAATCTCGTTAAAAGTTGTATAGAATTCCTGCAATCTGAAGGTCCTAGCTGCTTTAGCAACGAGATATTCCAGGTGCCGAGCTCTGAAATTTGACCTTATGTTTCTCTTCAAATGAACCACACAGATACAATGCCCCACTCCCGGATAGACCTGCATGCACACATCATTTAATTAGCATGATTCACGGTTAATGCATGTGCATATACGCATTTTTAACATAATCTGATGATCAAAGACACGGCAATCAATTAATTACCTTGCTAAGACCTTTGTATATAGACATGTGCCTATCAGATACAAACACCAACTCATCATCCCGCTCAACAAATGCCGACAACTGCTCAAAAAACCACTCCCATGAAGAGTCGTTTTCGCTGTCAACTACTGCAAAAGCTAGAGGAAATATCTGGTAGTTGCCATCTTGGGCAGACGCAGTCAGCAAACACCCTGCATATTTCCCTTTCAAGTGAGTACCATCAACCACCACCACTTTTCTCATGAACTCATAACCCTTGATTGAAGCGCCAAAAGCGACAAACATATATTTGAAACGTTCGCCACCACCCTCAACTGTTTCAGTGTAGAGTTTTGTTATCGTCCCCGGATTTGCAGTCACCAGCCTTTGTAGGTAGTCTGGTAAGAGGTGGTAAGATGACTGTGTGGTACCTTTAGCTTTATCAATGGCCACATCCCTAGAACGCCATGCCTTCCAGTATGAAATATTGACGTCATGGTCGCCACGCATCATCTGCCTTATTTCACGCGGTTTAGGTCCTCCGCCGGCGCTTCCAAACTTGTTTCGCATTAGCTCTCCAATAACCGATGAAGTAGCTTGAGTCTGATAACCGCCACGCTCATCTATCGAGCATGTATGCTCTGATACCACTTTCCGAACTTCGAACACATCAGCATCCTTAAGTTTGACTGCATACACTCTCCATGGGCAATTCAGACCACAGCATTCAAGTACCATCAGCCCTGGTTCTGACTTCCTACTTCTGTACTGAAACTTCATGCTTATGGCATAAATAGCCATATGTTGCTTGAAAGCCTCTCTGTTTCTGAACATCATGCCCTCAGTAACATTGTTTCCGTATTCTCCTAACTCGCCTATAAACATATACATCACGGAAATGGTTAGGACAGATACAATGCCAAAAAGTTTAACTAGCAAACCAAAACTATATAGATTCCGTGCCAAACTAGAAGAAGTTATATTTCTCATTATATTTCCAAACGATGTACTTGTGTAATAATTTTATTGTCTTCATATAATGCACGTTGTTGTATTACAAATTCCCTTTATATGTTCCATTTTACAGTAATATGACAAATATTTTTTTAAGGTAGCACTGCCAGAGGTTTTCATTTAGCGCGTCAACATGAATACAATAAAGGTTATGTAAGACTTAGCTGTCTAACAGAAACAACATACAATCCAAATCAAACATTAAACCCTATTTAAATAAAGATTGTTTTCTTTGACCAATGCTAGAGGGTTTTCCATTTAGCGCGACAAAAGTAATACAACCACGGCTACACATAAGTCATAGCAGTCTAACAAACACAACACACAATCCAAAACAAACGTTAAACCGTAATAAAACATAGATTCTTTTCTCTAACAAATGCTAGCGGTTTTTTCCATTTAGCGCGACAACAGAAATACAACTATGGCTACATATAACACTTAGCAGTATAACAGAAACCACAGCGAAGGCAAAACTAACATTAAACCATATTAAAAGCAAAGATTATTTTCATTAAGCATTGCTAGAGGGTTTTTCATTTAGCGCGATAACATAAATACAACAACGTCTACTTATGACTTAGCAGTCTAAAAGAAACAACATACAAACCAAATTAAACATTATCCACCCAAAACATAAACACCACCATCAACCACAGACAATACACGCGACAACAAGGTAATCCAACTTGCAAACCCCTTTTCCTTTCCCCAACAAAACATTTTAAAGACACCCACCCTCGGTGCTACTCCCTTCCGATGAAGTTTGCTCTGCCCTCTGACCACCCTTCTTTGCACGTCCACCATGTATGGTAGCCTTGCTCCCTTCAGCGAATTCTGTTGGCGTCTTTTCCAATGCTTTACCAGCCCTCTTCTCTGTTTTCACATTAATGTATTAAAAATTGTTTACAATTTGTCCGCCATATCATAAAAACTGTTTTTTCAACGTAAAGCATCCCGTACCTGTGTTCGTTGGGAGGATGCATGCAGACTCCCCTAGTTGAATCGCACTCGGTTCCTCTACCATTTCATTTGTACGCACTTGTTCACCTATATATGTCGGCACAAGCGGGGCATGTGTCGATCCTGTTGATGAGCCACCGCCATTATCATCCGTTGCTGCGTTTGGCTCACCCACACCCATGTTTTGATTTCCCGGTGGGTCATTGACATGTAAACCTTCTGGACAAGCAAACCCCTCATTTGCAACATCTTGCCAAAAACGCATAGTATTCTCAACCCCTTCACCAGTGATTCCTTCGGTGGGACCATGTGTAGGGTAGTTCAACAAGTCCATTCCCACATCCCAAAACACAGACGGTGCTTGGGCTTGCGTGATTTGTTCTGGCATTACGGATGTCCTCCCTGTTATCCCTGCATCACAGTGATATTTAGCGATTAGTAGTTTTGCTATAAAACTTCTTATTTATCAGGCTAACAGTTTTACGTTTTCTTGTTAGCCAAGTTTAACACTTCCAGTCTCATCAGATATGCTAAGCATTAAACGTGTTTGTACTAATTTCTTTTCCACATACTCAATCAAAGTTGATAAAACCAACCTTGCACAACATCCTCGAGAGTTCCTTCCATCATTACTTCATCATCGTCGTTGTCAAGTTCAATGATTTCTCTCACCGGAGCTGTGTTGTGGTTACGATTTGCACGGTAACAGTCAGCGTGCGCCATCTCCAAAGACACTCGATGAAAAAGAAGCATCGCTTCCTCAGGGAATATCGCGTTCATCACCCGTTCAGTTTGGGCTGCACGATCACCAAACACAAGACCTGCATTACAAAAATCATTGGTTTAGACATCATTATAATGAAACAATAGACAACAAATTAAATGTAGAGTTTTCCTATCCGAGGTCGTATACTTACTTTCATACGCAGCCCTTGAGTTTTCAGTGGCAGTCATGTCAAAAACATACGAGGTTGCACCAATGTTGAAACTTGTTCGACACAGGAAATGGTACTCAGCCACTCCTTTAGGCCCCACTGTTACAAGGATTGCTAGATCCTCCAACCAGGTTCTCACGTTAAGGATCAAGGAGAGATCAGACGTGTTAGCGATCGTTGTTGGTGGTGTCTTGTTACCCAGTGGCACGAGCATCCAGCTAGGCAGACGGTACGTCACAACCACCGGAGTCCGTTGACTTAGGCTGTAACGGCGCCTTACGATCTGGTCGAGCATATCAAAGGTGGCTGTCTTGCTAATCAACAACCCATATCCATAATCTTCAGGGTCGACTATGAAATCCCATTCTTGGTTTCCGTTTTTCTTCCATTCACCTAGCCAAATACGGATAGAGCGAACCATCCTGAAAAAACAAGAATACTACAAGAGTTAATGCATGTCGCTGATATGGCAACCGCAATTTATGTTGCAGCAAAATAAAAAATAACGAACTAATCATTCTCATATTTAATGACAGGTGATGATATCTTCAGATTTCATGTGACAAATAACAAAACACTAAATAGCAGTCGAACAACAGTTAATGCATGACGAACAACAGCTAAAACATTCTCTATTTATGACTCTCAGAAATTAACTACGATGAAACTAATTAATACCTTCGATTTTCTTTAGTGTTTATGGTGCATAAGCTCACCGGTTGGATCCCCTTTTATAGCGAAACCCGACATGAACTTTCTCACTCTAGCCCCCATACAAACTTTTTGCATGCCTTAGAAGATCTTTTTACTCTGATCCTCCTTTCCATGCACAGGCTGTTATCACAGGTAGAAACCGCTCATTCGTCAATTCTATTTGTAAACTGCGTAAAGTTATTTTAGCGGGTATATATTCTAGGTTAATGATTACTAACCCCCCCAATCGAAAACAATAACCCTTTTAGCTTCCAACCTACACTAAGCCTACGGCAAAACCTCTTCCTTATCTTATAGAAGGACCTTATCGTCATTTTGCTTTGCTTTCTGACAATCGAAAGCCCACATCTTTTCTCTTATGGGTATCCGCCTAATTTCCACATTCTTCTTGTATTTTGGCCCAATTCACCCTAAAAAATAAGGTAGAATTGGAAATGATTTTATCTCTATGCTACAAAATGAACTATAACACAACTGATAAAATGTAAGTGACTTCATGGCCCAATGCATAAGGCGCTGGTCTACTAGGTTAAAAAATATCTCTACCACGACTGTTACAACGTAAGTGACTTCATGGCCCAATGGATAAGGCGCTGGTCTACGAAACCAGAGATTCTGGGTTCGATCCCCAGTGAAGTCGCGCATTTTTTATCCCTTTACAAAGTTTTAAAACCTTCTGAAGCATCCGGAAGCTTTTCTATTTTGGCTACAAGCAATGTTTTGAAAACCGGACCGGACACCGACTCGGTGTAGCTACTGGTTGACTGGTTGGACCGGTTCAACCGGTCAAACCGGGTTTTCTATTTATGAAAAATTATATATATATATATATATATATAAAATTATATATTTATGTTACATGAACTTTACTTCTATATATAATATATATTCTCTTTCTTTTCTATAATTAACTAAATATAAATAATAAATATAAATCTAATTATATATAGTAAAAAATTGAATAGTGAATACTATGTAAACTGAAAATGATAAAATCATATGATTTACAATTAAAATTATCATATTTATTTATTTTTACAAATAACATCTCAAATTTTATGAATATGGTAAAATAAAGCTAGTATATGAAAGTCAAAAAAATAGAATTTTCACATTGTTTCTTAAAAAAATAAAAAATAAATTTAATAGTAATAGTTGAATACTAATTATAAAATATTAAATTTTAGCTACTAATAATTAAAAATATTTAATTATATATTAATTTTTAAGAACCGGGTTTTAAAATTGATCCGGGTCACCGGTTTGACCGGTTTTTAGCCGGTTTTACCGGTTTTTCATAAATCCGGGTTTTAAACTGAACCGGACTCGGCTTCTTCAGCGAGTCACGGTCGGACCGGTTCGACCGGCCGGTCCGGTCCGGTTTTCAAAACACTGGCTACAAGGATCAATTAAACGATTTCATCCATAAGTAAAGAAGTGAGTAACATCTCTACTTTTGTTTCCTTGGTTTTTATGGCTGATGCATAAAGGCATTTCATTTTGTTAAAGAATGAAAAAGCAGAACTTCTCTCTATTAATTATGAATAAGCATTACTAATGCGATTTTTCAGCTTACATAACAAGTATGGTAATTGAAATAGCACCAGGGTTGTATACTACATACTTGCACTCGTTCAAAACATAACAGTGCATGCATGCATGGTAGAAACTCAAAAAAAGGCAAAACAAGTATGTATATATATATTCTTCTCATCGCTTATTAGATCCTAGCTTGTTGCATTTGGACTTAAACCCATATGGCTCCGGCTCTTTTTAGCAATGCGGCTAGTTGGTTCTTGACTTGGAGAGTCATTACCTGGTTAGCCCCACCGATTAACTGTTCCCCTATGAACACAGCTGGTACACTCGGCTTACAACCCATCTGTTTCAATGCTTTTTCCATCTCCTGACCATTAGATAACTGGTCTAGCTCGTAGACTGTCATCTTTGCCCCAAATCCTGAGATCAGCGTTTGAATTGAATGGCTCATGCAGCAAGTGCTTTTGCTGAAAATCACCACTGGTTTGTCAGCAACTAAACTTCTAATGCTTTCCATTGGATGTATATAGTATGAGGAATGTAACACAGATGTAGGACTTGAGTGTAAGAGGGAGCTCAAGGATCTCTATGGTTGTTTTTGCTTTGATGTTCTACCAAGTAAGTAAAGCCTATTTATGGAGTTAGATGTTTGGAGAAGGATAAGATTGCATAAATCAGGTCTTTACGTCTTTTTGTTCCTTCCCCATGTGTTGTGCCCTTTGGCGTTTGCTAAAAACTGCATGAGGTTAGATTCTTTCCTTTTCAATATCAGAACCAAGTGGCATATACAGTCATGAGAATATTTTTTTTAACTAAATACGGAAATATGCTTGCCCTATGGTTTAGTAGTGATCCACGGATCCAAGAAGGTATGCAACAGTGTGATTATGTATGGCTCTATGTTGCTTTTTTTTTGTGTTGCAATATCTTTTTGCTTTTGATGCATCCATTGAGGTGGAGATTAGATTATAGTGTATCCAGTTAGATTCCCCCAGGCTCGAAAGAAACGGAAAGCAAGAAAGGAAAAAAAGAGGATTGTCTTTGAGATACTTTTTATGCTTGTGTGACCTGGAGTCTAGAGAGCAATAGAGACGCAAGATCTTGCTTTTAGCTTTTACAAATATCTTCAAAACCATTTTTTCAAGTTGGGCATTCACAAACCTCTGAATGTGACCGATTGTATTAACTCTTAAGAGTCTTCTTTGTTAAGTCACGAGAATAAGAATACATGTTCATTGCTGTAGAATTGAACAGGAACGCATGATTCTCAGATTTGGAAATCCACACAAATGAGGAATCTATGGCAGATTCGTGATATCGTTTTTTATTCACCATGATAGATTTAACACACTTGTGGGTGATGAGAAGATATCTCGAGATTCGGATGGAACAACTTGTATACGATTATATTATCTTCCAGATCTCTAGAACAGTCTTACCAAATTGGCCAAAGGTAATCATAACATGTTTCCTTGCTGAATTGCTACAATCATGTTCTGTAATGAAAACCTGGAAATGTATTAGAATTGAATAATAGTATGATTCGGGTTGGAAAATTGAAGTTGTTCCTTGAAAGTCAAGAAACGTTAACAAAGAATAGAATTTTCAGTAAATCATGAGACTTTGATAAAAAGTCAATCTACATCATCCGGTGATACGATAACATGAGGCTCGAGTCATTGTCGGATTAATACTCCTCGGTACATATCAACATCCATAAAGTAATGTGTTAACTCCCCTAACTCCAAGCCTCCAACTGACCGACCCAAGCCGCGGTTGACTCGGCAGATCCACCATTGGACTCAGACTCCATTTCTGATTTTAAAAAATGGGATGAAAATCTGTTTTGTGCTCTCTCTCATGTATCATGTATGCAGCAGCCATTTTTTGGTACGTGTAAGGAGATGCACCGCCCGAGTGATTAGCAAGCTGGTTTTTATTGCTCGGTAAAGACAATGCCCATTTGGTTTGATCTCACTGATGGTTAACCCCATTGGTCTAAAGCTTCTTCTTGAGCTTTTCGATCACTTGTGAGTTTTCACATTGCTTTGCTGAGTTTGATCCTCTGCTCTCTATCGACTTCTTCCTTGGCTTCTCGATCACTTGTCAAGTAGCAAAATCAATGCATATTGAAGGCAAGTTTTAAAGGCTCATTGGGGGCAACTAATGAAAATCTCTATAGATGAGTAACTCATAACTCAACTTAGATTTTGTCAAATAAAGCTATATTTAATTTATCTTGCTTGGGTTAATATAAAAAGCGGAAGATAATTTAGTCGATAAAATGGAATTTAAAAATGATCCACTATTATTATAACATTTCAAACATCATCTCATGTTTTTAACACAACAAACTATGTTTAATCTTATTATTCCAAGTTACTAATAGAAATATATATATATATATATATATATGCATTCAATTATCATTTTCAGTGTGTTTTAGCATGAAAATTCAATAAATCATAGAGAAAATTGGTGTCCATACACCTAAACTGAACACTAATCTACTCTCTACCCCTCCATTTTACTTTGTCATTTTTCTTCCCATTATACCCCTAGTACACTACACAAACCTACGATATAGCTTCTGCATGCGTAAGTGAAATGTTTCTTTTATCCTCTGGTTTAAACAATACTACTAAACAGATGTGGGTATAGGCGTGGGATGTAAATTCCAGAAAATCAAAAGTCTCATTTTCGAGAAATATCTATTAACCACCTTCTTTTATATCATCAATTCGTCCCCACCACCTTTGTTTTCAAATACGAGATCAACAGATTGACTAATCATCTATCTTCTCTTGTCCTCTTTGTTTTCTTAGTTTTTTTATCATGTTTTCCAGTTCCGAAAAATCTTTATAATCAAAAAAATGGTTGAAGACATCATCTAACGTTCCTTTGAAATGTTTCTTTTCTCTTATTATTTTCTTTCTTACACTGCAGTTGACAACGCCACCGTTCTAAAGTAAGAGCAGTTGATGAAACCTCTTATCAAGCTGTTAAAATCGAAGCTGAAGCTGAAGAGGAGACGACCAAGTTCATCATTTTACTCTCGCTATGGTTAACATTTATTTTAGTAGACATTTTACCTTTTACATGATATTATTCATATTTTAGTGGATCTTAAATGTTTTGTTAAATGTTACTTCAATTTTTTAAATTGTACCAGTTTTATGTTGCCATTTGAGATAATATGAGTTTCCAAATATATGTTGTCAGTAGATATATAGTTGGTTAAGTGATACATACTTTGTTAGATATATGGTTGGCTAAGTGATACATACTTTGTTAGCTGTTACATTATGCTTGATACATAATTTATTAGATGATACACCATTTTGTTAGATGGTATTAATTTGTTATTTTTTTGTAGGTTGATACATTTTTTAATAAAAAAGAACAAATGGTTTGATAAATGTTTTGTTATCTGATAAATGACTTTTTAACTGGTATATTTTTTGTTAGCCGACACGAAGAATTGATAAATGGTTGTAAAATGTTACAAGAGACTTGCCCTTAACTAATATATGGTCTGTGTAGCTGATAAATAGTTTGTGAGCTTGTATGTTATTTGATACATAGTTTTTAACAAAACGTAAAATTTCATCTTTAGCATTTACGTGTAAAATAATTTGTAGAGCTTGGACTTGTCTTCATGTCATAGCATTGACCGCTTTGATGATACGATGCAAAGTAATTCATTATGCACCAAGAAAAAACAAAAATGAAAAAATGTAGAAAGAAGAGAGAGAGGGACACCAGTTGAGACATGACCAATACCTCAGAATCACACATTATGGATTATTGTTAACTATACATTTTTTTCTCTAACTATAATTGTAGTGTTTAACAATATTAATTATTTTAAACTATAAAATATGCATCCAAAACTTTCTTTATCATTTTAACATTGAAAAGATATATGATTATAATACAGCTTACATACTAATATTATAATTTAATAGTAAATTTAGACGCTAATATCATTCTTAGCATCTAATATTCAAGGTTAACATTCTATTTTCAACTACATAAGACTTGTATGTTCATACGATATGATAATGATACTTTCTATGTTATCGGCTATTAAGAAGTTTATACGCTAATATTTTATATAACAACTAACATTGTAAACTAACTTTCCGTATATCAACAACCATACAAATATGTTTAGACACTATGTTTTAGTGGTTACTCATTACACTGAAACTTTTATGTGTTGTTCATAGATCTTAGACAGATCGCAAAGATCTTCCTTCCCAAATATATTCCTTTTCATATGTTTGTAGTTATTCTCGTTTGAGACTAACAAAGAGAGAGAGATTTGTGGGACGCATGACTTCCTTTGATATCACTACTCACTGGTATACATGGAGAATCCAGCTTCAACATGGTATGTCGATGACAAGAACGAGATAAGGAAGAAGAAGTCATCGAAGGATTAAAGGCGATAACATAGCTCAAGTGCAGTGTTGGTTAATCACATTTGTTATTTGATAACTCTATTCGTACACATTAACATTTTATTTAACAGGTACATCTTAATTTAACAATATTTTATTTTGCTATTACTAATAATGCTTATGCCTTTATACCTAAATTAAATAAATTATTTTCTAAACTTGGCCTCAATATGCTTGTATCCATTCACGAGTAAAACGACTCGGTTAAACTCCAAGCAATTTTTTATATGCTAGTTTTTGTCAATATTAAACTTCATAATGTTTGCCCACATGCAATTTGTCTTAAAACATATTTCAAATTTTGTTATGGTTTATCACATTTCCATTCATAAGTATCACAATTTGGGTAACACTCAAGCAGTCTTTTAGTTGAGATTTCTATGCGTAAATGTTAACAGTTTATTTAACAGGTTAACATTTTATTTAACATGTACATATTAACTTAACTATATTATTTTACTATTACTAACAAAACTTATGTCTTTATACTAAATCATACAAAATATTCCCTAAACCTTATATTAAATCATACTAAATCTACAAATAAATACTTTATGTTAAAATTTCGTATTTATCTCTAACGTTCTATTAGTTGATAATTGTATACGTAAATGTTAACATTTTATTTAACAGATACACATTAACTTAACTATATTATTTTATTATTAATAATAAAGTTTATCTTTATATTAAATCATACAAAATATTCCCTAAACCTTATACTAAATCATATAAAAAATACTTTTCTACTAAAGTTTCGGGGACTAGTTCTGAATATTATTTTCAGCTTTTGTAAAAGCTTAACAATTACTTGCCGTGGTTTGGTGGAATTTATAAGCGATTACAGACTTTATGTCCTGTGTTCGAACACTAGGCTGTTCATTCTGGTATCCTTTTTAATACTTTTTTAATGAATGGCAAATCGGTAATTAAACTATCTTCTTCTATTTTGTCGCCTAGGTTTTCTGTAACTTCAACCATGGCCGTCATCGTAGATCTATCATCACTGACTTAAATACTACATGTTTATTACTTTCTTTTCATCAAAACTATAGATTTCACAAGATTCGATTTTGAGCATTTAAACTCCAAAAACTGAAATTTTTTGATGAACCCATTTTTTAACTGATTATGGTGAACTCGACTCGCCGCGGTTAGCCACCACCAAGCACTCCGTCGCCACGTAATCGCCCTCGACGTCGGGTTTTTTGAATAGGGTGTTTATTTTACCGATGCAATCTCAAACATATTGTTCAAACAATCGACTCAATATCTGACCAAACGTGTGGACGAGAACAGAACTACAAAACCTGCACGAAAAGATTTCGAACTGCTGTGTCAGTCTTCCCTGCGATTCATGTGTCAGACACACAGAAGGGTGTTTTTGGCAATCCAACACCGAAAGGGTATTGCGTGGCTCACTTATTTCACGTCATAGGCAATCCTCTAATTTGAGCTCTTTTTGGGGATATTTACCTCATTGTCTCTAAATCATATGTACTAAAGGAGAACTGATATACTCTATAAGATTTTGAAATCTCCAGTAGCGGGATTTTTTATCTTACCTAAATATATATATATATATATATATATATATATATATATATATATATATGTGTGTGTGTGTGTGTGGAGATATTTAAAAGAATATAAAATCAGTAAAGTCAAAATATGTAAATTCATAAATAATACAAAAACTGTTCAGAAATGTTTCACTTATATGCCTAAAAATCGATTCTAATATGGCTAAGTGGAGAATGTTATAAACTGTAGTTTTGGTTCTTAAGCATCTTAACCACAAAATCCATGGAATAAGCAAGTCCCACCATTATATTTAAGAAAAGATTATTAAATAAGTGAATAAGTAAATTAACAGTTATAAACTTTGAATATAAGTAAATAAGATATGATTAAAAGATCAAATAAGTATTGGGACAATGAAACTATATAATAGCAAAAGAATATAAACATTTAAAATTAATTATAGAGCGTGAAAATTATAATGCTTTAAATAGTAAGAATATCTAATCAGAGCCGGTCATAGGAAAACCAGGACCATAAGCAGATTAAAAAATTGGCCGCTTTTGAGGGGAATCGAACCCGGGTTTAGCTAAGAAAGTCGATTGCTAACAAATTTTACCACTAGACTAAATAAAAGTTTTGAAAAATTGTGGCTGAAATTGTCTTTATAATCAAGCGGCTGGAAGCCACTGCTTTTTTGGTTTGGCCCAAAAGCCGGCTCTGTATCTAATACACAACTAAATCTAAGAATTGGTCGCGGCTTCTAATGTGGTGTATTTACTGACAAGTTGTATAAGATGTTTGAATAGTAAGTAGATCAAATGCATAAAAAAATATTGTATTCACTCGACTCACAAGCAGCTCACAACAAAGACACATTTACTTCCAAACATTGTTGTATATCTTACCAACACTTGGCCAACTATATACAAAATGAAATCGTTCTCATTAAGAAATCTAAACATACCAATCATATATTTCATTAGAGATCAAAAAAATTCATAAAAATTAAAAGTGTCTGTTAATAATTTATTTCAATTCTCAATCAATGCATTTAAATTCAATAAACTATGTTTGTGTTGAAAGTTACATCAAAACAAGGAAGAACAACTAAAATACACTCTGAGTTAAACAGAATGTAGAAGCACAAACAATTTTACTTTTTCAAAATTGGAGACGGTTCCTCTGGAAATTGTTCTAGAGGACCTGCAAAAACTCCATAAAGTTGAGATAGTAAGTTGACATCAGAATAAGAGTTTATATACATGTATTTGTTATGATGGTTAAAAATATTTATAGTACTACAAATAGTTGTGACAAATACACATAACATCTTCAGTTCCTCAAATATCTTGTTTTGAGAAGATTTTCTATAAGAGTATTCTCTACCTTTGATGCTTATGAGCACAATAAATAAATATGATTTCAACTTTTCATTAAATTTTGACATTTAATAGTTTATGTCAAAGTTTGATGAGATTATTAAGTCACTTGTCAAGAGACAATTATGAATGGTGAATCATTCTAGAAGTGATAATTTGGATGTAGTATATAAGAGCATCTCTATTGGAGATTTTGTTTTTGTCAGTTGCTTATCTAAGTTAGATCAAGTGGAGACAGAGCCGATCCTCCGAGGAGCACCTCTATCTGTCCGGATCTGATTTATATGGAGAAAAATATAGTCTCTATCCTCACTTCTTTTGATAAAGCGTCTGCCCGACCATTCATACTTTGAACAATATGAGACAGACTCACATCTTCGAAGTCCTCCTGTAATCTCTGGAACACCTTAATCTCTATCGCGAATGTTGGCCAATCCATCGGGTTTATATAGTCATGTCCACTAGGTCCAAATAATCTAATCTCAAATCAAACAGAGGTTATCCTCCTGACTCTCATACATGAGACTGTCCAAAGTAAACTTTCCGAAAGAAATGGCTCTATCGAAGATTTTGAGATGAGGATTTCACACATTAAATATCTTAAACAAAAAATAGGAAAGAAAAACAGAAGTGTTTTTTTTTTATAAAAAAATAAAGAGCGAAACAGAAGTGTTTTCAAACAAAAACAAATAAGAACCTTATGAAAAGCTGCAAACTCACGTGTTTATCAATCAGTGGCTTATTATTTTCTAAGTTTAAATTTAAATACATAACTAAACTGATTACAAATACTAATATTTTATTATTAAGAAACTAAGATTAGTATCTTCACGGCTAGAGGTTCTCTGAAAAACCAGACATCCCTCCCAGAGGCGGACGTAGAGGGTTGACTACGGGGACACGTGCCCCCTACTACTTAAAAAATAAATAAATATATATATATATATAGTTAATTAAGTATAATTATGTATAACAAATCTATTCAAGGCCAGTATAAAAGTGAAGATAATTTTAATTTTATAAGTCCAGTCCAATACTAAAAGAAATTAATAATGAAAACTGAAATTTACCAAATTAACACCCACGTATTTTTTTTGTATCTTCTTTCTTTTAGGTTTTACTAATTATTTTTTCTCCTAAACAAAAAAAATAAACTAAACGCAAACAAAAAGATTACGCTTAACAAGTTCAACAGAGAAGCTAAAAGATAAAACTACATGAAAATTTGAATTTATGTGATTTAAGAAATCTTGAGAACTTATAAACTATAGTATTGTGTTATTTTTCTTTTTACAGAAAATACTTTAATAGGAAAATATTTCAAGCCTAAAAAAAATTTGCATCTACTTCTGAAAACTCTAAAATGTTTTGCTTTCTCCCAAAAAAGACTCTAAAATGATTTAGAGAATTTGGGAAATAGAAAAAGAATAACTGAGTATCCTTCAAATCAAAAGAACGAGATAAGAGACAAATATTTCGTAGGATAAATTTGTAAAACATTTTTAGTTATGAAATTTTTTATGTAAATGAATTAGTTATTGAGAATTTTGTGCCCCCGTCTAATGAGAATTTTGTGCCCCCGCCACTGACCCCTCCATCAATTATCATCTTTTATTTAAACCGGTATCGAGAGGATTTGAATGTCTAGTGTTCTACATTCACATATATATATATATTTTTTTTCTTTTTTTTCTTATAATTGCTATATATATTTGTGGAGTGTGGTCAGATATTGATAAACTTCTTATCGCATATCGATTTTTTCCATGTCAAAGATGACGCAACAGTCACCACCAAATCTCTGTTTTTTTCTCTTTACATACACTTCTGAAATTGAAAACTATTATGTTGTAATCTCTAATTAAGCCACTTTGAAACATAATGCATCGGACCTTATTAATTGTTTTTTAGTTATAAAGCGCAATGCATATACATTTAGTTAGCCCTATTACAAAATTCATGCAACTATCTTACCAATTATTACTGTAAGATTTTGTTTCCAGTTATAGAGCCAATGCGAAATTATTCGTATACAATTGGCTTTGTCATTAATTTCTTCTCAGGTTCTTTGAGTTTATAATATATGATCATCAGTGGTGAACTTACGTTGATTAAGGAGGAGGCAGTTGCCCCCACAATAATGTAAAAATATTTTTTTTGCTTAAGAAACAGCAAATCTTTTCTAGCATAGTTGGTTTCAATTATGTGTTTGTCCCCCCTAGACCAAGGTTCAAATCCCCTTAAGCACCTTTACTTACCTTTTATTTATTTTATGCCCCCACTAAACTTTTTTTCTACATTCGCCACTGATGATCATCACAGTTGCATCAAGTAATCTCTCAATATAATAGTGTAATATAGCCCACACTATAATGGGTGTGACGGGTAATTTTAGCTCAACCTAGAGAAATTAAAAGTAGAAACAATGAGAACAAAAGTTGTAGATTAAAAGCAATGGAAGTAAAAATAAAAAGTTGAAACCAGTGCAACACTTTTCCTCCACCAAAACTATAAATGTTTACCTTTGAATATAAAGTAACTAGAGTAAATAAGTAAAATATTTTTTCACCTGACTAATATAGTTTTAACTGGAATGAGAATAATTATGTTTTTACTGAAAAGTTCTTGCTAAAAGTGTCAAACAATCACACTCAATATATAACAACTAATCCCACATCTACTATAACTCTATTTCAAAGATAAATTAAAAAATAAAGCAGAGTCTCTATCAGATAAAATCATAAGGGTAAGCATTTTGTTTTCCTTATCCAAAATTATATCACAAAGAACTTAGCCTCTTTCTAGAAATTTTTGTTTTGTGGGACATTTCAGTTAAAATATGTTTTGAGTGGAACACATCAATTATATATCTATATAGTATATTTTATACAAAAAAAAAATCCCAAAATAAAATAATCCAAAATCTATAAACCATTATAAATAACAGTTGATCCAAGCATATGAAGAACACAACCTAAGCCTTCTTCATTCCAAAACAAACTCTAATGCAAGTACGACTTCATTACTAACTTTTCTTGATCAATATCGCAAATGGAAAGAATAAGAGATTTGTCGTCGAAGAAAGCAGCAGTGATATTCACATGTTGTATTTCAAGACACTATTCTACGAACTAGGAGCTAGTCCGACGGCTCATGAGCTCGATAAGGACCCCGAAGGCCGTGAAATGGAGCGGGCCCTGCGTGCGCTCGGCTCATCAAACCCGGCGGTTCCAGCTGTTTTTGTCGGAGGAAGTTACATCGGATCAGCCAAAGACATCATCTCGTTCCACGTCAACGGTTCGCTCAAACAGATGCTTAAAGACGCTAATGCCATATGGTTATAGCCTTCCAACCACCGTACTATACATCTTTATTTTTGATGTCAATAATCAATGTGTTAAAAACACATCTAATACGTATAAGGATTAATCGGTGAAATGAAGAAGGAATATGTTTTAAAAAAAAGATTAATCGGGAGGAAGCATAGATGTATTACAATGATGTGCTTCCTTCGCATGGAGGTTAAGTTATATACGTTTATAGGTGTATATATGTATCTTGACTTGCATTGTACGGAAGAAGAGACAAGTGTACCTCTAAGGCAACTGTGTAACACTAATGTTATTTTTCCACTTAATGAAGATAAACTAAAGCGCGTATTAAATCATATGTATGTATATATGATTAATGCGTCATTTAAGTTTGTTAAAATGCTACTGAATTGATATTGTTATTATTATTGTACAAACGAATAAAATAAAACAGATGATAGAGATATATATAGTGATATATGATAGATCGATGAATTGACAAGACGAGAGATGATTATCAGGAAGGAATTATACACGTAGACGAGTACTTCTATAGGATCCCTTATCTTCGGTGAATGAACAAAAAAGAGAGAATCTTTTACACTTGAAAAGCTTCACCCACAAGGCACCGGAACACAGAACAACACTATCTCTTACTATAATTTTTGTATAATTTTTGTTTTAACTTTTATCTATTTTGTTGTTCAATATCGAGTAATCTCAATTTCATAAATACACAGATATATATTTTTTTGAAAGCTTTTTTTAAATACACAGATATTAATCAGACAACCTTTTTCCTATATCTCTTATTCTATAACCACTAACATTAGGTCGATGACTCGAATCTGTAATACATACTATTTCAAGTATCACTATTTTGGAAAACTGATCGCATTTTGTAAGATTTTTTTCCCAGCCGTTGCAACATGTTTATTTAGCTGCGACTGGAATATATATAGTGGCGGGCGGCCAATGGCATACGCAAGCTAAGCAATGGCTTAGGGCACCAAAGTGTGCATGTCTAAAAAAATTTTGTTTTAAAATCACCATTAAGTTATAGCCTATTATGTTTCTATCTGCAGCAAAATTAAAAACCTATAACCTATATAGTTTTTTTCTGGCAAAACTGAAGGACCATTTTATACTAACACGAATTTCAACTTTTTCCCTACTAGAAATTCGATTTTACTTCTTCTAAAGAGAATCATGTTTTAAAGGGGCCTTTCACTTTTTCATACTATATATGTTTAGAAAAAAATCATGTTGTTAAATGGTTTAATTAAGTAGTATTTATGAGTGTAACTAAATAGCACAACTTATAATCTCTATTAGGGCATGCGATAATGTTGGACGGGTCCTGGTCTGGAAGAGAGACGGCAAATGCAGAATCAAAAATGAGTGCGTAAGAGTGAGATAGACAAGGAATATTTAGAAGAAATAATCAGTACCTATATATTTTTTTAATCACTACCTATATACATGTAATAAAGTCGATATATATGCATTATCACCGAAAGCTCGAATCCTGTTTTTGTTCTTCTTTTTAGCCTATGATCCGTTCTATGAGCTATAAACGAGATCTAGCTCGGGAGAAGATCCAGCTATGAGACAAAAAAAAAAGTGACAACCCCATTTTGCTTCAACATTACTTTGTCATCAGGACCGTGTCTAAATGTGCCTCTGGCACATGAGCTAAGCTGGCACTGACCGTCCGCTTCGAAAAATATTCAACTATAATATTTTACCAAAATAAAAATACTTTAATAAAAATATTTTTAAAATTGAGAGAACTCATGCTTAAAATTTTCATTTGAAAAGTTTTAGCATGAACTTTCCATTCAGTTGAGATGTTCTTATATTCTTTTTTTTTTTGAAACACAAGATGTTCTTATATTCAAATATTGTTTTATATATGAGAAATTCTATTTGAAAGATTTTTTGAACATGTATTTGAAAGATTTCCAATGTGATTTTTTTAAAAAATATGGAAGTCTCTAATTGATTAATACAAAAAAAAATGAATATAGAAATTATAGGGACAAATGTGGTAATGTAAAATAAAACTTAAGTGGTGAATGTTAGAGTGTGTTTAATGGTTCTTAGGGTGAGGTTCTTATCGGAATATAAGAAACCGTCTCTTGACTTTTAACTAAAAAAAATTAAAATCGGCTCTTAACTAAGAGTTTTAAGAGCCGGTTCTTAGTTTTTTTAGTTAAAAGTTAAGAGACGGTTTTTTATATTCCGCTAAGAATCTCACCCTAAGAACTCCCATTGAACATTCTCTTTAGGCATCAACCATCAAGCTATCCCTTTAGTCTATGGGACAAAAATACATTACTTATTTTCTTGTATGGTCGACATATGCTTTTCCTTAGTCTCTCTAGTCGACAAGTTATAAACAAACTTACCTAATTAAACTGCTGCTTCCTTTTACGTGAATAATATAACTAGTAATCTTTTTGATAAATACTTGAGTTTTCAGATTTTCACGCTTTCAATATAACTACTAATCTTAATCTTTCATTATCAAAGAGATTCCATAAAAAGCGTCAGACACATATATGTGACAAAGCATGCATGCAAGCAAACAAGGCGTGTATAGTTCAATTCACTCGTTTGCATTGAGATCCACTAATGCGATACTGTTCACTTATCTCAGACATAAATATTCCACGTCATTACAGTGTACGCAAATAACCTCTCGAATCGTATGCTTAGTTAATTACGATCGTTGCATTCTTCAGTAATATAGATGCCAAATGAATCATTTTACATAATTATTTTCCTCCAACTTGTACGTCCAAACAGAACATATTAAAAAGGTATTTTCTCGCAAAGCTGCTTTAATAATTTGAAAGGAATCTGTTTGTTTTTTTTTCCTTTTTCATGTTTTTTAAAGAACAAAATTTTTTATAAAGGAATAAAAAAAAGAAGACTAAAAGATCTTGCACTAACTTGCCTTCCTATAAAAAGCCCTAGAAGGTCATCAAGTTTTCAAACGAGCAAAGAAACATAATTCAAAGCAAAAGATACATAATATATCTACCGTTAGGAGCCGCAAGATCAGAATCTGATCATGGACAAGGTGATGAGAATGTCATCAGGGAAAGGAGTTGTGATCTTCACCAAAAACTCATGTTGTCTTTGCTACGCCGTGCAGATACTTTTCCGTGACCTTAGGGTTCAACCAACAATCCACGAGATTGACAACGATCCTGACTGCCTCGAGATCGAGAAGGCCTTAGTCCGTCTTGGCTGCCCCAACGCAGTCCCTGCTGTTTTTGTAAGTGGTAAGCTGGTGGGTTCTACCAATGAAGTCATGTCGCTTCACCTAAGTGGCTCTCTCGTTCCCTTGATCAAGCCCTATCAGTTATTTCATAACTAGTAATAAAATGAATCCTTGAGAAAAAGAAAGATAATTGTTGTATGTTGAGACTGAATAGTAAATAATGATGGAAAGATTACACTTGAATGTGTATCATGTTCTTATATATATATATATATATATATATAGCGAATTTTATATTTTGTTTCGCTCATGTCCAAGAAATTAATTAGCAAGCTTTGTATTTCCCAGCTTAACTAATCAGTGGATGTACTGCTGTGTTTTCTATAGTAATGGAGAAAATTATACTTATCATATGTTATATTTGTCTCATTTATATATAAGTAATTTGAAATAGAAACATATTTAGTTTTGTGATACAATGTAAGTGATTTAATTCACCTCATTTTAAAAGAACAATTATCATATTCTCTAAATGGTTTTAATGAGAACACTAAGATTCATTAAAAATGATATCATATAGTAAGTTTATATATCACATGAAAAAATTCAGGAAAATATATAAAAGAAATTACCAAAACAAAATAAATATATATATTTATTATATCAAAAGCGTGTACAATGTATTAGTGTGAAGATAGTTTTTTTGTAGAAGTTTGTGAGCATAATGCAAGTATCGAAATAACCAAGAGATCAACGTCTAAAAATAAACAAAAAAACTCGGCAGTCTCTTCGATTTATATCAGTATTTTTACTTTATATATTTGAGCTGAGGAAACAAGCGTGTCTAGGGAATTATGATATATATATAGGTCGTATAACCAGATATAGACCATTGTGTTTTTCTTCCTTACAATGCCGCAAGGTCCATGCTATATCATTGTATCAACATCTTAAATTGATGTGAGAAATAAATAATTGAAACTAGAAATATTTGTTAGTTTTAGGAACTCTTCAGTCTCCATGTTCACTTCATATCACGATAGCATAGCATATATACAAATCCAATTTCATTCGCATCCCCAAAACTACTAGAAGATGAATCTGATAATGTTGAATTCCTCTTCTATACCCAAAAAGAAAATAGTTTGTTAGAGTCGGACAAAAATACAGAATAGACAAAATTAATTGTATTTTGTAAAGAAACTGTAGACAAAATTAATTGTATTTTGTAAAGAAACTGCATAAGTGTAGGACTGTTAAAATCCAGATTGAAAATCACAAAACAAAATCGAGCTAAAACGATAATATAAGGTATTAAAATGTTTAAGAAATTATAAGGAAATAGACGAATTCATGTAGTCGAGATTTAATCTCTTTCATTAACTTAATAAATTGTCCGTAATGTATATATTTTATGCGATTTTTGAATCGCATGATACATCCATGATGAGTCTGTTTCGCAACATCCAGAAAACAAAATCTGCAAACTGTAACTACTACAACTAATCTCGAGACTCACATAATAAGACGACTAGGTTTTTGCTGGAACTTTCTAATTGCGTTAAGCATGTGAAATAGTGAAGAGGTTAGGCTTATTTATATGAAAAGAAAACTTGATCGAAAAATTAAGGATAATAATAAAGAAAAGAATTATGTTTATCGTACAAGAGAGCAAACATAAATATTTCGATAATTATCTGGAAGATTTTCCAAAATTATCTTGACACAATCTGTTAGAATTTATCTAGAAAATTATGCAAAATAACTTGGTATGAATTTGCTCCAAAAAGAACATCTTATTGTGGACTAAATCCCATATTCACCAAGACCCACGATCCAAGCTCGGCCCCGCGGTGACATGTGTGTGGTTTGCATAATAGCTCATCTCACTCATTTTCCGTAGTGTCCCCACAAGCTAGTGGACCTTGATAAAGAAGTGTCATATATTTATCACAAGATTTCTCTTATCATAATCAATGTTAGACTTCTTAACTCTTGCATTTCAACTAAGTGAAAGGCTTTTCATTTAGAACCTAAAATACATTTGATCCACATTTCTCTTCACATTATTCCAAAATTTACACAACTCAAAAGATTACAAAATTTGGGTTTCAACAATAAGTTGTATTTATCTTTGAATGATGATTGTGGGGAGATACTGTATGTGCTTTACTTTACTTACTTACCGAGTTCATTGGGGATCTTTTGAGGGAGAATCTAAACGGTACTAAAGGGACGTGTAAAAACTATCTTCACTTGCTGTCTTTATCAGTAGGATCCAAAGATTCTTAACTTTGAGAAATGCTTTCCCAATGATCTAATCATATCATCATCACACTTGAGGAATTCAACTTTGTTCTAAGCTAAGCATCCCAACTTTTTTAAAGAAAAATCGACACTAGTTAACAGGGACGCATTGAAAAGGATGACTATATATATATATATATATATATATATATATATATATATCCAACAAATCATATTCTATTTGGTTTATCTTCTAATATGTTTTCTAGAAAAGGAAGGAGCTGATGGTAACGGAACACAAAGCTGACTTGTGGTTGGTGCTACGTACTGCTAGTATCCTCCACTCAATGAAACACAGATTCTGCATTTCCCAAAGACAGAGACTTTCGAAGATTCCTATTCGGTTTGATCTTTGCTCTCTTTTTTTTTTTATTTCCTCAAATGCTACATATATATAACTCTCCTCTTGTTGGACACCATATTTAGACCTCAAAATAACAATTTCATTGTCATGACTTGTGGAATCTGTAGGTGAGAGGTGTTGAGAAACTTGTGCTACATAGAAACCCATCTTGTTTAGTTTGATAAACTGTTGACTTAATCTTCTAATTGGTGTACTTGTTTTCAATTTCTTTCATTGCCAAGAGCTGTGGTATGTGCCCCTTTAACAAGTTGCTTTTGTTGGGATTCTATTCCGAAAGATACATTGGTGGTGTGGTGTGTTGTAAGATTTTGACTTGTCTCCATCAACTGTTCTCTAGGAACATAAGATCAACCACATCGGTGGTCCTTGCTTGAATCCTTAGAGGGGGGAACCACGAACTTTTGCAAAACCGATGACGGACGTTCGTTAAATAAGGAACGTCCTTGCTGCGTTCTTTGTACTGTTTGCGGGCTCCACGACACGTGGTGACCCGCGATTGGTTCACTTTTCTTTTTTAAAAAAAAAAAAAAACAGAAAAAAAAAGATTTTAAGGACGTTTTTGGGTCCCTATAGATACTCTTGCTCTAAGAAGCTATTCCACTAGTGACACTTGTAGTGTGGATCTATGAATTTGTTGATCCAAATCTTGTGCCCCAAGTCTCTTGAATGTCTAGTAAGTAATCTTTTATTGGCTAGTAACATACACTCAACATTTCTAGCGTTGACGCAATGTTTTGAAAACCGGACCGGATACCGACTCGGTGTAGTTACTGGTTGACTGGTTGGACCGGTTCAACCGATCGAACCAGGTTTTCTATCTATGAAACTTATATATATGTATATAATTATATATTTATATTAGATGAACTTTACTTCTACATA
This sequence comes from Brassica juncea, assembly GCA_018703725.1. NCBI lineage: Eukaryota > Viridiplantae > Streptophyta > Magnoliopsida > Brassicales > Brassicaceae > Brassica > Brassica juncea. The sequence goes on from CM031940.1 coordinate 9,453,269, forward strand.
TAATACATTCTCTATTCTTTTCTATAACTAACTAAATATAAACAATAAGCATAAATCTAATTGTAGATACAGTAAAATAAAACTGAATACTGAAAACTATGTAAACTAAAATTGATAAAATCATACTATGATTTACAATTAAAATTATCATATTTATTTATTTTTGCAACTAAATCTCAAATTTTATGAATATGGTAAAATAAAGATAGTATATGAAAGTCAAAAATATATTTTTCACATTGTTTTGTTAGAAAATAAAAAAAAATCAACTAAATAGTGATAGTTGAACACTAATTATAAAATATTAAATTTTAGTTAGTAATAATTGAAAACACTTAATTACATGTTAATTTTTATGAACTGGGTTTTAAAATTGACCCGGGTCACCGGTTTTACCGATTTTCAGCTGGTTTTACCGGTTTTTTACAAATCCGGGTTTTAAACTGAACCGGACTCGGCTTCTTCAGCGAGTCACGGTCGAACCGGTTCGACCGGCCGGTCCGGTCCGGTTTTCAAAACACTGCGTTGACGACATTTCTATTGATTTTAGAAACCAGTTGACGATGATGTGTAACTACAAGCTTTAACCCAACTTCAGATGCTACAGTTAGTTGTTAAAACACGATGTTCGAACTTAAAGCAAGATTGTTTCTATTTTTGGATTCGCTTTATCCTCTAGTGACAAAACCTGCAACTATTCTTTCTGGTAACAAATGTCTAGGGCCCTGAGAATAAAAAAGTAAAGAACTGTGTGCTGTTCCTTGAACCAAAAAAAAAACTTCAAACAGCTATTTCTCTAACCGGACAAATAAAATTGGAAAAGACAGATTAAAACATTTGAAAAGGATAAAAACATGAGTCCAGAACAAGTAAAGCAGTTACATTTTTGACATTATTGTCTTTTACAAAAATCTCTGAATATTCTCTAAATGGTTTTAATGTGAACACTAAGATCGATTAAAAATGTTTCATATAGTAAGTGTATATATCACATGAAAAAAGCAAGAAAATTTCCTAAAAAAATACCAAAACAAAATAAATAAATATGTATATATATCAGAAGCATGTACAATGTATTAATCTCTGTAGAAGTTTGTGAACATAATGCAAGTATATATCGCGAAATATTAAAATAAAAACCTGTAGTCTCTTGATTTTTATTAGTATTGTTATATTTGAGCTGATGGGAAACAAACGTGTCTAGTGATTTATGACATAAGACCATAAAGTTTTTCATTCCTCACAATGCCTCGCTATAAGAATGTCGATTTCATTCCTCAACATCTTAATCTGATGTGAAATGTTTAAGTTTCTTTCACCTTTTCTCAAATACAAAAATTTCAAAAATGATTGAATCTACAACTAATTGTTAGTTTTAGGAACAATTCAGTCTCCATGCTCACTTCATATCACGATAACATAGCATACAATCCTCTTTCATTTTTTTCAATTTGTTTGAAACTGCAAAACTACGAGAAGATGAATCTGATAATGTTGATTTTATCTTGTACACCCCAAAAACAATAGTTTGCTAGAGACGGACACACATACATGAATAAACCGGATTTGCTAGTTGTATTTTGTAAAGAAACTGCATAAGTTGTATTTATCTTTCAATGATGATTGGTGGGTAAACAAACAAATAAAAAAGGTATGTGGGAAAATAAGAGAAAGGGCTTCGCGAGATACTGTATGTGCTTTACTTACTTTCCGGGCTCTTTGGGGATCTTGTTGGGAGATAGAAGCTAAAGGGGAAAGAACGTGTACAAACCACCTTCAATTGCTGTCTTTGTCAGAAGGATCCAAAGATTCTTAACTTTGAGAAATGCATTCCTGATGATCTAATCATAGGCACACATGAAGGATCCAATAATTCAACTTTCTTCTAGGCTGAGCATCCCAACTTTTTAAAAAATGATCGACACTAGTTAATTATTAGGATGCATTAAAAAGGATGCCTAAGTACATATATATTTAACCAACAATCATATTCTATTTGGTCTAAGCCTCTAATAATTTTTTCTATTAAAAAAACATGAATAAGATTAGGAAGGAGCTGATGGTAACAGAACACAAAGCTGACTTATGGGTGATGCTACGTAATGCTAGTCTCCTCCACCAAGCGGAAACATATATATTCTGCATTTTCCAAAGACAGAGAGACTTTGGAAGATTCCTATTCGGTTGGATTTTTGCTTTTTTTCGCAAATGATATATATAACTCTCCTCCTTGTTGGACAACATTATTATTATTATTATTATGCAGACCTTAATTTAACAGCCTCATTGTCATGACTTGTGGAATCTGTAGGTGAGAGGTGTTGAGAAACTTGTGCTACATAGTAACCGATCTTGTTTAGTTTAATAAACTGTTGACTTGATCTTCTTGTTGGTGTACTAATTTTTCAATTTCTTTCATTGCCAAGAGCTGTGTTATGATGTACGTACCCTTTTAACAACTTGTATTTGTTGAGATTCTATTCCAAAAGATACATTGGTGGTGGTGGTGGTGGTGTGTGTAAGCTTGTGACTTGTCTCCATCAACTGTGCTCTAGGACCATAAGAATACATTCCACTAGTGACACTTGTAGTATAGGGATCTATGAATTTATTGATCCAGATCTTGTATCCCAAATCTCTTGAATTTCTAGTATCCTACTAGGTTTGGCTAGTGATATATTTTGATTTTCAAATGTTGAGTGAAAATTATGGTGAAATTTTCGGCTAATAAATAGAAAACCAGTGGAAAATGATGTGTAATTACAAAGATTCAACCCAGTTTCAAAGTTGGTTGCTAAAACAAGATGTTCGAACTCAAATCAAGATTTTCTTATTTCTATATTTAGGATTCTCTCTATCCTCTAGTCACAAAGATGCAGATATTCTTCCTGGTAACAAGCCTTATAGCATGAGCATTGGAGGTTCATACCCCAAGCTCACACAATTTTCAAGAAAAACAAATAATATAATAATGCACATTTGATGAACTCGGGTCTTGAGAAGTCTTCGGTAAGGGGCGAAGTCATAACTGTTTCGCGGGCCCCCACGCCACGTGGCGGCCCGCAATTGGTACCTTTATTAATTTTTTTTATAGAAAAAAACAAACGAAAAAAATGAAATAATCAAAATTAGACATTGGAACTCGAACCTCCCCGGTTCATTGATGCTCCTGCTCTTAGGACCCTGAAATTAAAGAACTGTGTGCTGAACTAAAGAAGTGTGTGATGTTCCTTAGGGGTGGGCACAGAGCGGATATACAGAATTTTAAGGATATCCGTGATCCGATCTGTCCCGTACGAATATTCGATTTTTCGATTCGATCCGATCCATGATCCTCCGGATATTCGGTGCTACGGATATCCGAAAAAATCAGTATATTTTACCAGATATCCGATCCGATCCGTCGATCCGGTAAAAAATAATAAAAATTCATTTTTTGAAAAATAATTTTTTAAAGAAATTTTTAGTATAAAAGAATAATATTTTTATTACAAAATATTTAAAACTACATATTTTCAAAATTTAATAACCAAATTATTAATTTAGTTGATAAAATAACTAAAAATATATATAGAGATATAAAATTATATATAATTTTATATATACATATATATGCATAATGTATATGCATATGTACATTACGGATCGGATATTTGTTTTCTAAAAAATGAGTATTTGTGATTTTAGTATTTGCTTCGATTTGTAAAGTTACGGATATTCGGATTTTTCGGATCGAATCGAAACGAATAACTTATTGAATCAAATTTTACGGATATTTTGTCCACCTCTTCCTTGAACCAACAAATCTGCAAACAGCCATTTCTCTACCCCAACAAATGAAAAGGACAAAAACATGAGTCCAAAACAGGTAGAGCAGTTACATTTTTGACATTATTGTCTTTTACAAAAATCGCTTATCATCATTCTCTTAAGGAAAATAATATCCTACCAGGATCTCTCAGTAAATAGACAAACAAACAGGCCACAAATACATATGAAAGGTCTCGCGGATCTTTTTTTTTTTTTTTTTTTTTTGCAACCGGTCTCTCGGATCTCTGCCCTATCTTACTCGTTGCTCATGAGCTTGGTGTTTATATGAAGCAGCCCAGCAGTAAATCAGTGGAGAACGAGCTCTCTCTCTCTCACCCGTGTTCCTAAACTGGAAAGGTTTATATGGGAGATGATGAGCAAGGATTTAATGAAAAGAATGTACCTCGTTTAGTTTTCTTTTGTTTTTCATAACCCGTTAGTAGTGATGATCTGCCTGGAAAACCTCATTGATGACTGTTGCTGGTCCATGTTCCAGACGAAGCCAGGCATGTCAAACCGAGGACCTGCTACTGTTCGGTATATGAACACTCTCTCAACAGGGCAGCTCTCTGGTCTCGAGTCAGGTGGACCCCGCTCATCGATGACTTCCACATTGAGCTTTGGCATCTTCTGTCCTAATAACTTACAGGCTCCAAAACTCACGGAACAAGAAGACATCCAAAGAGATCGCATTGTCTCCAGCTTAGAAGCATTTGCCAATAACGCCTTGTCTCCAAACGGGCAGTCCCTTATCTCTAGCTTCCTCAGGCTATCGCACCCTGACAAAATATGATGCATCCCTAAGTCACTGTCTCCTGCAAACGCCACTGACAGCATTTCCATCTTCTTTGCATACTTCCCAATGTATTCGAAAACCTTGTCCGTCAAGAGCCCTGATAAGGAGAGCCGCCGGAGATCTTTGCAGTGCTTTACTATGGCTCCAAATCCAACATCCAGTGGCTCTAGTGTTAGATGGTCAGGGGCTTTCGGCTCAATGATGCACAAACGGAAGCGAGTCATGTTGGGACGGTTCCTAGCAATGGTTACCAACGCATCATTGGTCATTTGACGGCAGAAGTAGAGAACCGACTCGAGCTTTGGACAACCCAAAGAGACGGAGACAAGCCCTTGCTCCGTCAGTGCAACGTTTGGCTCCATGACAAAAGGCTCAGACGGAAACACTCTCAACTCTCTAAGGTCCTTGCAAGTTGAAGCAAGCACCTCAAGACCAGCATCTTCGATGTAGTCCAGCACCTGTGTATCAACAAGTCATATCACCACAGTTAAAGATAATGTTGGGAAGCATATTGTCGAGACACATTACAGTAAACTCTATTTATACATGCTTTCTCATATACTCTCTGGTAAACTAGACTCACCCAGAGGCGCTGCAATTTAGGACATTGGCTAATAAGGTTGACAAGATTATAGCTCTGGACAATTGCATAACTCAGGTTCAAAGTTGTTAGCCGACTGCAAACCGGATAAACAGTTGGAAGATAGGCAGGAGCAGCATCCCAAAGCCCAGACAAGCACTTCAACTTCTTGCACCCAGAGAGAGCTACATATAAAGCATTAAACACATCTTTACGCACATCAGCAGTGTACCCACCGGTGCCCAATTCCTCCAGCTGAGGTGCTCCTTTCAGTAAAGTAGCCAATTTTTCGAGAGGAACGGCTCGGTTAAGCTTGAGAGACTTGAGATTGGGACACCTACGCACCAGCCTCTCCAGAGCAGAGAAGCATACATCAGAGGCTAAGCAAGAGATGTTGAGTGATACCAAGGATGTGTATGTATCAGGGAAGTGGCTAAGCCAGTGTCCGCCAACATCGTCAACATCACTCTCACGCAAATCAAGCTCTTTCAGATTCCTGCATAACAATCGTAATAAATAGTTAGGCGGCCGTTAGGTGGCGTTTTAAACGTCTTGTATCTGATTATTGATTAGTCGGGTGCTTGGTCTCAAAAAATCATTTCGTTTAATGTTCGATTTGGACTCCCGCCTAGACCGATTTTTAAAACACTAATAACCAAGGTTCAAGAAATCTTTAGGCGCCATTAGGTGGCAATTAAGCATTTTATATGAAATTATCGACTAGTCGGTCTAGAAAAATCATTTCGTTTATGTTCAATTTGCGGAGTCCGCCTAGACCGATTTTTAAATTACTGCGTATAACTTATTTATGCACCTCAGATGTTTTAGGAATTAGAATTGAAGTAAACCAGTGTTCTAAAATACGGTCTAGGCGCCCGCCTAGGTGGCGTCTAGGCGCTATACGGTAGTCGTCCGTACTGTTTTCACGGTATACAGTATTTTATGCGGATTTATATAATTCGGGCGCATAATAGCATTTAGGCGGACATTATGCGGTCTACGCGGACACCTAGGCGGATTTTGAACAATAATACTCAAAAAAAATTATTAATATTATTATTATATTAAATTAATGTTATTATTTATATTAAATTTACTTATTTTATGTGTTTATATGATTGTAGATATTTAATTATTGCAAAATCATTTGAAATTTGTCATCTTTATATATTTAAAATGATTTTAATTTTTATAATTTAAGACTATTTATATATGTTAAACTATAAAATTATACAAAAAATTGTATTTTAAATATATTTATGTTCATTTTTTAAAACTAATGTATGTATATTAATTTTATATTTATATTTTGTATAAAATTATATATCCGTATATACCCTGTTTAGGCGTCCGCCTATACGACTAGGCGCTATACAGTCATCTTCCGCGTAATGAGCGCCTGGCGCATTTTAGAACACTGAAGTAAACTGTTTCAAAAACAGAATATCGATGCAATGTGGCCGTTACGATACCTGCAAGTGGAGGCGATAGCAGCGAGGCCATCGGTGGAGAAGCCATCGCAGGAAGAAAGCACTAAAACCTTGAAATTCTTAAACGACTTGGCTATAAGCTCCAAGCACTCGTCGCTCACCACCATCCTCTTCAGCCTTATCTCCTCCAGCCACGTGTACTCCGTCGACATCGCCTCGATCCACGGGTACACGTACCCTCCCCATCCCTCCGGCACCAAATTGAAGTCAGCGAAGTGCGGTTTCCCCTTCAGCTCCACGGATCTCACTTTCGGGAACCTCCGTATCACCGTGGCGGGGCTGACGGCGTAGCAGTTCCCGATGAAGACTTTCCTCCTGCACCACCGCTCGATCTCGTACCACGACTTGCAGACGAGAGACACGGAGTTCCTATCCTTGTCGAGGTGGATGAAGGAGAACACGTGCTCCAGAACTTCTTCTGGAAACGACAACACCACTCGCTTCTGCATTGCCTCGAGATCTCGATGATCTAACGGGAGATTATGAATCAGTAGTAAGCGAAGAAAATGCAGAAACAAAACGTTGAATTGCGAGGATGATGGAGAGAGAGTGTGAGGAGGAGGAAAGGGTGGTCTCGAGTTAAAAGGCGACTCTGGTTCGGTTAAATGTTAACCATGGTCAAACATCTCCATGTGATGCCTTTTCGGTGATTGTGATTCTTGATTCCGATATTGACACGTGTCTTTTAAAGTTAGAATACCAGCCGTTAGATTGATTGGAAGCGGGAGTTTAGCTTTTATCGACTGTGCTGACAAGGACGATAAATTGGAGAAAGTAATGATAGCCTGCGGCAAGGTGCAGAGGAAGAGGGAATCTAATAATACTACAACGTGGAAGAAAAAACTTTTAGTAATAATAATGGAAATGAATGATCTGACGGTATATAAGAAAGCTAGGGTTAACTATGATGTCATCAGAACCGTCCAATCATGTTTTGATGTGGACCCCATCTTCTAGTTACTGACTGTATTTCAGAAATTTCATCTTTATTTATTTTACACCCCACTTTAATTTGATAACTTTCAAATTGAATATTTCATATTCAAATATATAACAAAGTCGACTAAATTTTCATTTTAACACGTGACCGAATCACATTTAAAAATAACATCCGAATCTATGACTGAAAATTTAAAAAGACCAGAACATAAATTAATTTATTTTATCTAATTCACATTGGATGAAATATAATTCCCTTGTTTTGCAGATAGCAGATTAGCGTTAATTAAGAAAAACATATGCTTACTGACTTACATTTGAGAAACAAAATGAGAGCAAGAGTTTATTGTATCTGAGGGAAGTATCCAATAATTTAAAGTTTTAAATTGTATAACTTTATGTTGAGTAAGGAGTAGAAATATAAAGGTAAATAAAATAGTATTTTGGACAACAGAATAAAAGAGTTCTACCACCAAGAAAAAGGAAGAGGAGAGAGCATGGCAACTGAAAATTTGAACAAAGTAGCTAGGAATAAAGTGCAGCGTCGCATCTTAATCACTACCGTCACAACAGGCCCTATTTTTACAGTGTACGGACACACAACGGTGACTAAATAATTATTACTAATTACTATATTATTTATTTTTGGAAAAGTTTGATTTACCTCGTGGGAGTGTAAAATAGAATAAAACTAATTATGTATCTGGCTTTGTCGCACGTACATTGGGTTAAACATTAGAAGAGGAAAAGAAATAGGTAAGCGATGAATTACGAGAATGCCCTAGTTTCTCTGAAGTAAATGTATAGAGCAGAAAGAGGGGGTGAAACGTAACTGTGAATTTGGAAAGAAACAGTGTACGTATGGTGGCCTTTGCACTTCTCAGCATGGACTCTCGACATATGTCACACACCAAACAGTGTGTATCTGCTCCTGATTGAATCTCACGTGTTTGATACGATCGTTACCGTTAATCCACTTTTGACCTACTACTATTTTTGTTTTTTTGCCACCTGTGTGTTTTTGTATAATTTTTTTTATCAACAGTGGCTAATCAAATGGCATTATATCAACTACTAGATCATATATTGGTACCATTCTTTCTGGTACAGATATTTTGGGTTCAAATCGATCTAGTCTATACTATTAAAAGAGAAAAAGTCCTAAAAAATCTACTTATTCAATGTTATTGCACTCTTTCATTTAACTAATTATAATATGGTCTAATTTAATGTTGTCTATCTATATGTTACCATAAATTTCTCTAACAATAATTTAGTCAATATTTTGATTTCTTCGACTGTGTCTTTTTAAACGGTACATAAAATCTTTTCAAAGCGTCGGAACTTATATTTTACCATTGTTCATTTGCTAAAAGGTTACGGTTAGTAAAGTATTAAGATTGCTACAAATATTCAATTTATGAGAATAAGATATCATACACTAGTCAGACAAAAAAAAGATATCATACACTATCTTATAAAATAATAAACAAACCCATACTCATATATAAGTATGCTGATATTCAAAATTTCAAAAAGTCGATATTTTGGTTTACGTAAACACTATGCATAACTTATGAAGTTTAATAACTTACCAATTAAATATAATTTAAAAGTACACTATGTTATTAATTGGTGAAGATAAATTATGATAGGTATAGCTTTATTTCGAAAATAACCTTATCACTAATACTGCAATTGAAAATTTATACAAGAATATATGAATAAATAGTATCAAATATTTTATCATTCCAAATTAGTGTGTACATAAAATGTGTTACCCACAAATTATACCAAATTTGGTCACTTATAGATTTGCTAACTAACTTAATATTTCACAAAATAATTAAAAATTTTGAGCATTCAAAAATATCTTAAAATTATCATAAATTTATTTTTAAATTTAAAATGAATAATAATATAAATTATAATAGGTGATTAATAAAAACTAATATTGTCATATCAATGCATTTTTTTCCTATTACTACATTTTCAAATGACATAATTAAAAATTCATCAAAGTAGGAATTAGTTAAATAATTATATGTTATATTTAAAAGTATATGAGTAATTTAATCAAATATTTTAAAAACTGTTATCAGATTTTTAGGTTTTATCGATTCAACTGGTATCTCTCGCAGGTTAATATCGGGGTTTAAGATCTTTTATCGTATTTTATCATATTTTGTTTTATTAAATCCCAACGATATATAGTATACGGGTCAATGTATATATCGGTTTAACCACAAATCTGGATCGGATATTAAAACAATGTTTAAAACTCAAATATCATAATATAATAATTTTTAAATTATTTATTTAAATAAAAATTAAAAACATTCAAATTTTATCAAACGGTCAAAAATACCCGTACTTTCATAGCGCGAGTCAAAATCTAGTTTGTTGTTAAAATTAAACATTTAATTATAGAAAAGCTGGAAGTATGTAATAAAAATAAAGAGGTAATTAGGAAAACAAATTAAAGAAGGTAGAGAATTTAACATTTTCTCAAAAAAAACAAAGAAGATAGAGTCAATGGAGAAGTGGTGTGAGCTGAGTTGTCGAGCACGTATTAATACGCAACGATTATCATTTGTTTAGTGTGTCGTCAGAAGAAGAAACTAATTTATAAATTTAATTAGTTGGATACTATAGAGGTCACTGATTCTCTAATAATCATTTGATTATTAATTTTAAGGTTATGATTGAACAGTAATCCCACGCATGGCTCCCCCCGCGAATCTCTCTTATTTCTCCTCGGGTTTCGTACTGAAACTGGCATGCACTTTGCTGTTTAATTTATCTTCACATTTTTTTATTAGATTTTCTTTAGCAAATATAGCTGCTTTGTCCATTAAAGCTGACAGCCTGCAAATGTTGCCACGCGTCCATATTGAATGCATAAACAGATCACAAGAACGATTTATCACTATGTATAAATATGTGTTAAACCTGCGCAACTAAGTAAAAGGGTACATATAACATATTTGTATATATGTAGACACTACACCGTACCTAATAATGTTTTTTGGTGCAATACCTAATAATGTTTATGTAACTATGTAAGGTATGTGATAATGCGTTATATGAAGAGGTGGTGCACAAGTAAAGTGGCACGTGATGGAAAGCTAAGCTGGATTATGTTGATTGTAATGACCTCACCATCAGTGGAAGCCATTCTTGTCTCTCTTGCTTTTTAGTTTATTGTCCACTTCTCGATATCCTTATATAATTTGTCGAAATCTGACCAGTTAACGACCTACTCCCTCCGTTCCATAATATAAGATGTTTTGCTTCAATGCACAAAAATTAAGAAACTTACATTTTAGAAGATAATATCATTAAATAATGTAAATTAAGTATAAATTAACCAATCACAAAATAATATAGTAAATTGCTATTGGTTAATCAATTTCCAATAAAGATAAAATACTTAAACTTATCAAAACTTCTTATATTTTGAAACATCAAAACTTCTCAAAAACATCTTATATTGTGGAACGGAGGGAGTGATATCTTTGCTTTCTAATCTCCCAAACTCTTGTTCCTACGAATCACGATTTTATCATAAGCTTTTCGCGCATTTTTTGCCGTTTCTCTATATTATTTTACTATTTTCCACATTGCCAAATTACGTCACGCAGCTATACCTTTTCATTTGGGTGGTTCATGGTAATTGATCATGAACATCATATCGAGGAGAAGATGATAATTTAGTCAACGCATTCTGGTTATTACTATATGCTTCATATGTTTCAAACTTTCAATAAATACATTATGGAATTTAACCCCAAAAGGTATTATATTTTGTTCTAAGAAACATATATGATTATACCCCAAAATCAACACCTTATATTCTGAGGCATCCAAAGCATATAATTGTGTGTATGGAACTTTAGATACATTTGTTTGTTACAAACTAAGGGATGTTTTTATTACTTTAGATAAAAATTAAAATATTAGTATCGTTTCATTTAATTTATAACCAATTACATAATATTATTTTTAGTTGCCTGAATTAATTTTATTTAATACTATTTTTATAATCAAGATAAATTTTTAAAAATTGGAATTTCATTAGTTTTTAATATTAAATTTAAACATTAAATACAATGAAACAGAAGGAGAAATATATTATAACATATTTTTTTATCTGTCACTGCAAAAATGGTGGCAACGTAGTGAGCAATATAGCATTTGCCAGTTGCCATTATTGTAAAGTTTTATGGGACCGCTTATTTATGTTATTGTATCGTTTTGCTGCTGCTGAACTATCGATTTCATTTGTCAAATATATGAGCTTTAAGCATTTAATTTTTGAAATAAATTTGTATGGAAATAAATGAACTAATTATGTAGATTTGATGTCAATAAATGGCGTGATCTAAGAATGTGGTCCTCAAGGAGATATATAATTTCAACAGCCTTTCCTTTTTGGACCATTTGATATAATGAAAACTGGACCACTCCCATCTATTCTAAAAAGATCATATCACTTCACTTCTTGTTACTCCAATCGATTCATGGACATCTCGTTATACAATAAATCTATGATGGCTACCGACGATAAACAAACAAAATATCTAACGTTTCCTATGGTATCACACGGGTCTTGTGAAAGACTTAATAGGTTATTCGCTAGAAGTATGCTACTTGTGAAGCCCATTTAAAGTAAAATATGTAGCTAAAAAGAGAAACTCTGGGCACAGTTTAAGGCCCATTTCTTTCCTTTTTCTAGGACATATTTGAATCTTGATTTCTCTGTTCCTGGAATCCTAGAGATTCTCTAGCATTTTGACATCAATTGGAGAAAAAAACCGTTGCTTCAGATATACCTTCAAATCAATCTCAGTTCAAGTATTTGAACGAAACAAAGAAGACGATGATGATCAGAATCCGAAACAGCGATGGATTGGAACGATTAAATGTAGAAGAATCTCATATCAGTATCTTTCAGCTCAAAATCCCAATTCCTCCAGATCCTTATATATAACCGGAACTTATCCACCGATCAAAATTTTCTCCTCGCAAAGACTCCCAATGATTTCCACGGCTTCACCGATATGACCAATCCCAACCTCCCTATCTCCTCTCTCTATTTCTCCCACAGAACTATGCTCTACATAGTATACGAAGGTGAGCGCACGATTCGGTGCGTAACACCTGCAGGTTCCTTCGGAAGGAAGATGACCGTCGATGATCTAATCGCACGTCAGATATGCGTGTCTCGCCAGAAAAAAATCTCACTGAGATTCCATCTCCTTTGATCGCAATTGCGCCAATGCCTCTCAGCACTACTACGTCAACAAGTTGATGGCCTTCACTGTCAAACGCGGCGGGTTGATGTACGGGAACGTCTCGGAGGAAGGTCATGTTGAGGTGAATTTCATTTACGAGCCGCCGCAGCAAGGTATGGAGGATAATCTGATCCTGATGAGAGACATCGAGAAAGAGAAACGTGTTGAGGCGATCACTCTAGGGTTTGGAATGAGAAAGGTTGGGTTTATATTCAACCATATTTTCACGCAGGACAAGAAGGAGTACACGTTGTCTAACGTCGAGGTGTTACTTGCCGCGTAGCTTCACGCAGAGAGTGAGCTGAAGGAGTGGGTTACGACAGTTGTGAAGCTTGAGATCAATGAGGACGGTGGTGGTGGTGCGGATGTTCATCTTGAGGCGTTTCAGATGAGTGATATGTGCGTTAGGTTGTTCAGGGAAGGGTGGTTTGTGACGGAAATTGACCCTGAGGATGATCCGAAGCTCCCTAAGATGAAGAAAAAAGTGGTTGTTTGGAGTCCAAGATCTTAAAAGAAGTCAACAATGATTTTTTTCTTGTTGTCGTCGAGATCTTGGATCATCATGTTCGTTTTTAATAATACAAGTTGTTTATTAATATACTGACAAAGTTTAATTGCTAGCTTCTTAAAATATTCAAGTTCAATATACATCATATAGTTGAACTACTCTTTCATTGCTAGATAAATTTTATTTAAATTTTGAATTTGGAGATGCGGTGGATCTAACCTCTCGCATGCAAAGCGTCCCATTTGAGATGCCTCCCCATTTGTTTAACTGCTGTTGCCCAACCGACTATTACCTTATGTTATTCCACTACAAATTGGACTGGCCTGAAGTTTGTATCAACGAAATGAGGCCCAAAATTAACTGTTGGATGGTTGCTTTCCTTTTTTTTTTGTCAAACAGGATGGTTGCTCTCCAATACCAAAAAACGACAAATTAAGGGGGGACAGAAAAACAACATACTTTTGTCGTCTTCTTCAACTTTTGGAAACTTTATTCCCAAAAATATAAAAAGTAATAGTAGGGAAGACTTTCTTTAACGCTCGTTTAAAACACATTAGTTGGTCCATATGCTTACAAAATAAGTCACTCATTGGTAGTACTAGAAAAATTAATTATGTAAAATTATATAATTATGTAAAAGTAATTTCATTAATAAATGTCTATGATGAAATACGCAGACAAAATCTACATGACGAAGATTTGTGTTTTTTTTGTTCCATGGGTTAGTTAATTGCATTCTATTTTTCCATCAAAACGATAGCTGGAAATTATAAGTAGTGAACTCAAAAAATAAAAATAAAAATATTAATTAGTGAATTCTTCTTTTATTTATGTTTAAATAATCACATATGAAAAAAAAAAATTCAAAAGTAAGAAGTGGAAAACGGGAAGCACAGGTATCGAAAAGACAAAACAGATTACGACAAAACTTAAGAAAGCCCTCAAATAGACACGCCAATCATATATAGCGTGTTCTGCTAGTATTCTCCTCTTTTATTTTTTTCCCCTCTTCTTTTATTACTCCCTCCGTCCCACTTTAAGTGGGTTTTAAGGTTTTTGCACATAGATTAAGAAAATACATATTTTTAAACAATTTATCTTGGTAACATAAAAATACATTAAATAAAATTAGTTTAACCAATAAGAAAATAGTACAGTATTTTATAATTGGTCATAAAATTCAAATCATATTAAATTCTATCTAGATTCGTGAGAACATCACTTAAAATGGGACAAAATAAAAACCCTAAAACACCACTTAAAGTGGGACGGAGGGAGTATTGTTTAGCTGCCTCCATTAACATTTTGGTTCTTTATACATAAATTCACAGCTGTGATTTGAATATGTACCATAAAATTATAAGGTCATAGACTTACTGTTAATATATAAAACGTACGATGTTAAAGTTATGAACTGAACACTGCATAACAGGTTTTGAACTCATCTTATTACTAACTAAACAAAAACAACACAACTCTTTTGACGCCACATGCCATGGCGTTGGTCGCACGCTGGTTAGTTTCTTTTGTCACCTTCCCTTAGCTAACTTTGTTAAAAAAAAAAAAACTTTGTTTTATTAAGAATATGCATTCACATTTTTATAAGAATCTCTCTCTCTCTGTCCTTCACCTAATCAATAAGTCACAACGACCATCAAAAGATCCTATAAACTGCATTACCATACGTTTATATATCTACTTTTGACATCCTATACTTAATTCTATATAATATATTATTAGATGATACGTGATCTTTTGATGAGAACTTTTATTTTCTCGTCTTGAATAGCTTACAAATTGTCCTTGTTTTAGTGAAAAAAAAGTCGTCTCCATCACCTAAATGGTACAGAACGAAAAAGTATACACTAATTATTTTCTCCACTGAGTGTATAGTTATGATGGATAATAATATAGTAAAATGTAAGAAATAGTGGAATGTAGTAGAAAGATTACTAGGTGAAAAGCAAAACGACAGTTTAGGTATCCTTGAAATTATAGTATAGCTATATGCAAAATCATTGTAGATCAATTACAATCACAAAACGACATAAACGGTTTATTAATCTTAAAATAGACACATAATCTCTCTGCCAACTAATGTGAGGGAGGGATTATAGTATAATGAAGTATAGTATTTTCTATTTACAAAAAAAAAAAGTATAGTATTTTCAAAACTAAACATGAAATAATAAAAAAATGAAATGTCGGAAAGTATTTAAACATATCCGTAGATTATAATACTAGTAAGGAAAAAAAAGGGAGTCAAAAGGAGCAATTATGAGAGAGCGTGTCGTGCCAATAAGCCAATCCTCTCTCTAATCTCTCTTCAAATCCCATAGAAAATCTCATTCTTCTTGTTTTACAATTGATTTTTTTTTAAAATATATATATATATATATATATATATATATATATATATATATATATAATTGAGAATTTTCATTTTGCTAATTTTTCGACATTTTCATTTTACTAATCAGTAGCAGTAAATTACCTTATCGCTGTCCAGACAATGAAAAAAAAACGAAGAAGAATAAGTAAAATACGAAAATAGAAAAAAATTGAGAGAAAAGTGGATACTGGATAGTCATGTGGGACCCATAGATGGAAAGAGTATAACTCGGTCGTCCGGTCCATTCGTCACCGTCCGATGTGTTTATTTCATCATCTTCAACATCTCTCACCTTTGACCATATCTCTCTTTCTCTCTTGGTAGAAAGAAGGGCTCTCTGTACTTTGTTGTTATCTCTGCCTCCTTTTTTTCTGCAGGTCCTTCAAAGTCTCTTCCTCTGTTGCTAGCTAGTTTTTTTTTGTGAAGACGAACGACTATGGCTGCTGGAAACGAAGTCAACCTTAACGAATGCAAGGTACTCTCCTTTTCTGATTCTTCTGAAACGAACCTTTCACTTTTGCATTCTTCTTCTTTTTTTTTTGTGTTCAACATTTCAGTTTCTTGGACTTTGGAATTTAATTCTTAGCCGATGAAGATTATCATAATCATCATAGATTCATAGTACGGACGATTTGTAAAGAAAAATCTAAGACGTCCCATCTAACTTAAAAACTCTTCTTCTTATCTTCTGTAGAGGATAGTCCCACTCAACACATGGGTCCTCATCTCCAACTTCAAGCTCGCTTACACCCTCCTCCGCCGTCCCGACGGTACCTTCAACCGTCACCTCGCCGAGTTTCTCGACCGCAAAGTTCCCCCCAACTCTTTCCCCCTCGACGGCGTCTTCTCCTTCGACCACCTCGACTCCTCCTCCTCCACCAACCTCCTCACCAGAATCTACCTCCCAGCTCCCCTCGACCCCTCCCGTTACGGCACCGTCGACCTCACGGAGCCTCTCAGCACAACCGAGATCGTCCCCGTTCTTGTTTTCTTCCATGGTGGTAGCTTCACTCATTCCTCCGCCAACAGCGCCATCTACGACACTTTCTGCCGACGTCTAGTGACTATTTGCGGCGTTGTTGTTGTCTCTGTTGATTACCGGAGATCGCCGGAGCATCGTTACCCTTGTGCTTACGACGACGGATGGAATGCTCTCAGATGGGTCAAATCCAGAATCTGGCTTCGGAGTGGTAAAAACTCCGATGTTTATGTTTACTTGGCTGGTGATAGCTCTGGTGGCAACATAGCCCATAATGTTGCTGTCAGGGCGACCAGTGAAGGAGTTAAAGTGTTGGGGAACATTCTTCTTCACCCTATGTTTGGTGGGCTAGAGAGAACTCTGTCTGAGAAGAGACTTGACGGTAAATACTTTGTCACTGTTCAAGATCGAGATTGGTATTGGAGGGCTTTTCTACCTCAAGGTGAAGATAGAGATCACCCAGCTTGTAATCCCTTTGGCCCTCGTGGTCAGAGTCTTGAAGGTGTTAACTTCCCCAAGAGTCTTGTCGTTGTGGCTGGTTTAGATCTTGTTCAGGATTGGCAATTGGCTTATGTCGATGGTCTCAAGAAGACTGGTCAAGATGTTAACCTTTTGTATTTGGAGCAGGCTACCATTGGATTTTACTTCTTGCCTAACAATGACCACTTCCGTTGTCTTATGGACGAGTTGAAAAAGTTTGTGCACTCGATGGAGGATGATAGTCTAAGCAAAGCAAGTCCTATTCTTCTGACTCCTTAGCAACATGAAGGTCTGTCTGCTTAGGAAGAGGGCTGAAGGCTCGGTTTGTTTTGTGTACTAACTATGATGTATAGTTTGCACAAGTATTGCGTACTGCTCACTGCTCAGTCACGTTTTTTGTGTCTTCATTAGTCTCCTAGAGCATCATAAGTCCAGCTTATTGTGAGATGTTGGTAGCGCCGGAAGCGAAAGACCAATTCTGTTATCGACATGTATCGGTTTAGGGCTAAACCGAGAGATCATACTTTGCTTGGTAGTATAGGAGGTAGTCTTTAATTGGCTCTTTAGTACATAGAGTAAAATACAAGACAACTAATTTGTCTTTGATCCTTGGCATGTTTTTGTATGTTTATATTAACCTTTTTGTGTTCAATGCTTTTAATAGAAAGTGCCTGTCTTTGTGGTTGTAGTTTATTCACCTTATTCTCGTTTGTGGTTGATAGAAAGAGCATGCATTGAATGTTTTCGCCTTACAAATGACAATTTTTTTTTTTTTTGAGAACTACAAATGAAAAATCTTGTAAAAACTTTTTCCACTTTAAAGGTTTTCCAACTACGTACCCTTCAAGAATTTACTCTGCCTTTGCTATAATTGTAACAAAAACATACAAAAAGAAAGAAAAAAAGATCCAAAGGTCGAAGAGAAAACCCTAGGGAGGCATGTCGCAAAGGCGTTTGAGTGAGTAATAAAGAAAGAAGGAAGAGGAAATGAATGTGAGAGAAGAAAAAAAGACAAGTGTTGTGTGTGCATTTGAGGCAAAAGCTTCACAGTGCCAAGACCAAGCCCCATCCACCCATATGAGAGAAAAAAAGCTTACACAACCGAATTTAATATATATATTAAATAATGTTGGACAAAATGTCAAAATCAGCAATAGATTTTTCTTGTATATTCCTAATTCCTTACCATTACTTTGGCATCTTTTGCTTATTGACTCTTCTATTTGCATGTATATGATTTAGAACTTTTGTCGTTTCCTTGTAGTGGTTTCGAACTTTGGGAAGAAACATGGACCCCCCTCTTAGAGAAAACAATCTCTTTTGGCTACATATGTTTGTTTCTATACATTTCTTTATAATAAACCATTTATGACCATGGCTTATGTGTGATTGTTTTTGTTATATACGTTTCTTTTGGATGCCAAGTGGTAGGAACATGGAGGCTTGGAGACAAACAAAGGAAAGCGATTCTTTCTCCTTTGTCTAGTTGGTAGTTTTTGACTTTTTTCTATATAAATGATAAAAGAAGAGGATAACATTTTACAGGTAACTTATAGTTATTACTTTGAACATAATTTCATTTTCCTGATCAGCATTGACTTTTTAGTCCCAAAATCTTTCAAAATTCATTTCTAATGCTACTATTTTGTTTTGTTTTTCATATTGTCAAAGTATTACTTATGACCGAACTTTTGGCTTATTGGTGCGTCATTGTGACAAAGATTCTCGTTTGTCTTGTAATGAAACTGTCTTGGCAATTACTTGGAAGGGGGGGGAGAGAATGTCTATATTTTTCAGTTTATTTTAGTGTGAATATTTACTAATCAATTACTTATTTTATATCTAGTTCAATCAACTAGTTCCTTGTTTGGAAAATATTGATTTTGCATTTTTGTAATGGTCGCTTACATTTGGTTTTGTAGTCTTTAATTCTGACAAAATAACTTTAAATTTGTTTAGTGATTTATCAACATCTTCTGGCTTCTCCATAATTCTTTAATTTGTCGTTTGCACTAAGATTCCTTCCTTTGTCAATGGATTAGCTTTGTCGTTTGGTGGACTATATTCAATGCTTTAGATCCAAAGATATAAATTTATTATATAGACGAGAGCATCATCTAAGTAACTTTGAGCTTAAAGGTTTGGTTTGAGGAATTTTTAGTTTCCTTCAAAAGAGATATCAATGACTTTTGGGTATTACCTCTCTGTAGTTCACATTTAAGAGTTTTAGATGATCGGTATTGACTAACAGATCTGATGGTGACTGAGGTGTGTCGTGTAGGTCGTGTTTTTGGAAATGACATAAAAGAAGAGTTACAAAATAGTTAAACTACACATACATAATATTTATATTTTAGATAATTAAATTTAAATTTTAATATATTATATATATTTATGTATTAATATATATATATTTAAATATTTGGTCGAAATATATTTATAAAGACTATAGTAGTAAAAATTAATATTAGTATAATTATATGTAAGTTACAAAACTAGAAAGACCAAAAAATGAAAAATAGTGATTTGAAGGTCTAAGTAATGAAATCTCAAATTTGAAGTTTGACAATTCAGACCCTCAAGATTTGAGAGTCTGAGAACCTGTTTAAAAACCAAAAACTTAAAATTTAAGGTTTAAAAACATGTCGGACATTTTCTATCAACTCCACTTGTTCTGCATCATGCCTTACCTATGCACATGTCCTCCAAATTCAACCTCCTCCCAAAAAAGAGAGGAAAGAAAATATGAATACCATTATTATCTACGATTCTCATATCAAATCTTGCGGAAATTTATAGAAATTGTGTATGTCCAAACCTAACCTTGTTTGTTTGTTTTCTTAGACCGTCTAATTAAGCTGGTTCAGTTTAGTTAATGAAAATATAGTTTCAGTGCTGTGTCTTCCTCTTAATAATATAGATTCCCCAATATGCTTCTCTGTTGTGAGTTGAGCATGGACCAGGTACGATGGTTTTTTAGGCAAGCGAACCTAGCTAATAATACTTCACAACTATTATTTTTTTTTTTTAAATTCCACTGGAGTCTTTATCGAAAGATGAAGCATCCGCTTATCATTATGGTCGAATGGAGGAAAACTTGACAAGACTACTTGTTATTCACTCGAACTTGTTGATCTCTATTAGTACTTGTCACGATGTTTCCACTTTTGTTATTGTCACGTTTCATTTCGCGATGAATCACGTGTACTGGAAACAAAAAGCTGCTGTCATTGGAAGCGTGGGCTCTGTTATGCTACGTCATGTTAAAAGACCAATTGGAATAAACGTGGTCATGGCTAGGCGAGGAGCTAGTACTTGCCAATTAGTTACTTGATACCTTAATTATTTATCCAAGTAATTTTATTACATTCCAAATTTAACATCTAGAAATCACATGAAATCTCAAATAATTAGACAAAAATAAAAATAAATGTTTGAAATATTGAAAGACCATATGAAATTTATCGTCCTTCTATTTTATTTCGGCGCTTTATATGTTGACAAGGTTAATGATAAACAAAGTTAACTGCATACGTAGATCTTGATTTTTTTTTATTTTTAAATATGTTTTATTATTTTATTTAAAACAATATATCTGACTTGTTTCTGCAAATAGTAAAATTTGTTAATTTATTGCTTGCCTTGCCGGTGTCAAGTATTTGGTTTTTAAAGACGAGTACAGATCAAATCACAAGTATAAACCAAATATGATGCCTAGCCCCTACTGGCCATGATATCATTTGGGAGGAGAGACTTGACCACACAAGCGTATCAGGGACTCTCCACCGCAAGAGTCTTTCGTTATTAGGGTCGCATCTCTGCTGATTGTGGCCAGGAGTCCTCCATGGGCCGGAATTTTGACAAGCCCATTTGCTCCATTCATAAAATGACATTGATATAGCCTTTACATAATCTCAGACATATATATAGAGCTAACTATGTGAAATATTTGCGACTGGCATATCAAGAGCAAGTAAAATTCCATTTTTCTTCCAGAATGGAGTAAAAATGATTATGAATTAAAAATGTTCTAATACTACTATATTTTTTTGTTCCATAATGGAGTAATGAACAAATTAAAAATAGATTACTATATTTATGTAGTAAATTTTATTATGGAGTGGAAAATGAAGTAGGGTTGGAGTATTCTTTACTCTATAATTATTTTTACTTCGTTTTGGAATAAAAAATGGAGTGAGGCTGGAGATGACCTATACCGAAGAAGATTCGAAATGTAATCCACTCAAATCGTTTTAGTTAAGGAACTGTTTGATGGGTTGAGCCCAATCCTTGCAATAATAGTGCAACGCATAGGGGAATTCATGAAAGCCCAAGTAGCAAGCTACTTTAATTGGTTTTCTCTCCGCTGCTCTCAGGCGGTTGTGTGACAAAAACAAAATGTAAGCAGATGAGAGTGCGTAGGATAAAAACATAAAAGCTAAAATACGCATGTGCGGCGCACGCTATACATGTAGTTTGAAACATTGCAAACCCTACACCGACCGAACCCCGTTCTACAATCTTTTATCAAACAGCTTCCTCTCTCGGTTTCGTGTGCGAATCTTCTTCTTCTACAAAGGGCGAATCAATCCAACAACAATCTTCTTTTTCGATTAGGGTTTACGAGAGAGACCACGCATCTTGCTCACCTGCTGGGTTGGGATTATTCAATGCCTGCAATTTCTTCATTGGAATCTGTCACCGAAAACCCTAGCCCCTCCCAATCTGCTAATTTTCGAGTAAGAATCGTCGATTTGCCCTGATGGCTCCGAGCCGCAAGAAAGGCGGTGGTAAGGCTGCAGCATCCGCCAGGAGAGAGTGGAAGGTTGGCGATCTCGTTCTCGCCAAAGTCAAAGGCTTTCCTGCTTGGCCTGCCGCGGTTTGTGCATCTCTTCCCTTCCCTTTTTGGGTTTTGTTCGTTTGTTTGTTATGCACATAATTTTCATAGGTGCGGTAAGACAGGTTTAATTAGAATTAGGTGTTTGATGTTTGCTTAGATGAAGTTTAGTAAATAGTTTCTTTTCGCTTTGATGATGTTTATGCCCTCTATCGACTACCTTGTTAGTAGGTTTACAGGAATCTTGGTGAGCAATCATTTTTAGTTTCTAGTAGATATCACTTTCTTCAGCTGATACATCTTCCGAACTTGATATAACATGACCACTGATCCATATTCATATGATCATCATCTACTGTTAGTTTGCCAATTTCTTGTCTACTTATTGCAGGTTAGCGAACCAGAAAAGTGGGGCTTTTCTGCCGATAAGAAGAAAGTATTCGTTCTCTTTTTCGGCACTCAACAGATGTGAGTTTTCTTACCTTTTTTACTAGTGCCATCCTCTACATTTTCTTTTTACTTTCTGCTCACACGTATTTCTCATCCTATACCTATCTAATTTCATTAAATTTGCGTCGTCACCGTTTCAGCATGTTTATTCTCATTGTTCAGGATTCGATAGTCTCTAGATTAGGACGTACAAGCTAGTAGCTTCTTTCTGGCCATACAATTTTTTTTTTTAACTTTTCTTGCTAGGCAGGGTATACTTGATTTGATGGGATGTACTTTCTCAAACATACACCTCTAGTTTCTAATTTTATTTAGTTTACAATCAGGTTCATCTCTTGTGCGCTTCTTTCCAGATAGTTGACAACAATGCTTCTTGTTGAACATATCTTTTCTACTTATGGTTTTGAGTTTCCACATCTATTGTATGGTGACGTTTCGTATCATTTATCTCACTTTAAGCCTTTTGTATGTTGAATTCTCTGAAAACTGTTTATAATCTCCTTTGCAGATTAGCGTCAACATTTAGTGAATGTTCTTTTTGCTGCATCATTCATACCCACGGTTATGTGAATTCTGATGTATAATTACTGTGAAGGAAGCATCTTAGCACAGCTGCTCTCCTATCAAATTAAATAAATTTAAGCGAATCAATTGTTGCAAGCTGTGATCACTTTCTGCTCTTCGCTCTATATCTGTTTTAAATGTTTTGTATCCCCTCGTCTGTACCTAGTAATTGTTTTTGGTGTTTATGCAGAGCTTTCTGCAATCCTGCTGATGTTGAATCATTTACGGAGGAGAAGAAGCAATCGCTTTTGACAAAACGGCATGCCAAAGGTTCAGATTTTGTCCGTGCGGTTAAGGAGATCGCTGAGAGTTACGAAAAGCTGAAGCAGCAGGTCGAAACTAATGATCCTAAATCTGCTGAAGAAACAACTGTTGGAAGTTCTGGGAATACTATTGAGCTGCCTCAGGCCTGTGAGAATCTTATTGGTACAAGACTTGACACTCAAATAGAGTCAAATTCTAGTCATGGTAGAGATGAATCAACACTTCTCAGCGAGGATGCTTCAGCTGCTGAACAAATGCTAGCTCTGCGTCACAACAGTCTGTCTCTTAATGTAGCAGCTGAAGATCTGTGTGACACAGCTATATATTCTTCAAAGAGAAGAAATGAAAGGGCACGGTCTCAAAAGTGTGTTCCACAGACAATAATATTACCGGTTCAGCACTCCAAACTAACATCAGGGTTGGAACTGGATAGGCTTCAAAGGCCCCTGCGTCAATGCAGTGATGGTGGCCACATTGTCGATGATATAGATGATGGAGCTATAAGAAGGAGAAAGAGGATCCGAAGGTCAGGTCATTCTGAATCAGATGATGTCGTTTCTTCAGCTCTAAATTTGCACGGATCTGATGAAGAGAACGCATCTGAAATTGCTACTGTTGAGTCTGACAATAATAGTAGGAATGAAGGCAATGGTGTGGATTCTCGTTCCAAAGTTGAGCATTCTGATGATGTTGGTGAGGGTTATGAAGGAGGTCATGAGCTCAGCAAAGGGCTTGATTTCCAAATTAGTACCATGGTTAAGAGAAAGAAAAGGAAGCCTACCAGAAAACGTGAGGCCAGTGACCTTATTGACCCTCCTGCTAAAGTTGAAGCAGAAGAAGCTTTTGGTACCAAGGCGTGTGATAGCTGCCAGGGATCTGAAAATTCTCATGAAACGCTGAATGAGAGGCCCTGTGCAGGAAATGGTGATGAACACTTGCCTCTGGTAAAGCGAGCCAGAGTCCGGATGAGTAGAGTATTTTGTGCTGATGAAAAGGGCAATGCCTCTTCACAGTTCGAAGAAAAAATTTCCAAAGACTCTCCAACAAGTGCAGCCATGCAGCCAAGCCCTTCTGTTGATCATGAAAATGATATTGTATCTGGTCAAGATACTTCTGCGGCCAAAGAATTTAACAGCTTTGAGTTACCTGGTAAGCTCCCAGGTGATATGATTGATGTAGGGCCTTCACATATGGAGAAACCTTCTGGCAGAATGTCTCCGTATAAGGCCTATATTCAGACTGTAGGAGATAAAAAAGCTGCTATGGAGTTCCATGAGAACGAATTTAGCCTGACTCCAGATGATGAAGTAACTCGAGCACAATCTAATCAACTGGGCAGTTCGCCAGAAGGGAACACTCGTGTTTCTGAAGTTGTTCAGGGCTGTTCGGAGGTGTCGCAAACCGTGAACTGTCTACATATTGAACCCGATCCTATTGACATGCAGTGCACAGGTCAAAATGAGAAAGATGGACTCCCTTTGAATTCTGATACCGTGGATTCATGTGCAAATAAGCCCCCGGGTTTGGATGTGGCAGCATCATGGGTACCTGCTCAATCTCCTCACCAACGCGAAAGCCAGGACAATGATTCTTGTGATCATTCATTAGTCGTTGTTGGGGATTCTTCTCTTGAAGAAAAATGTGAGAGTTTTGATAAAATCGCTCAGGGTGTTCAGTCCCAAGCTGTAGAACATTCTCAATTGTTCTGTTCAGTGGTCAATAATCAGGAGGCTGAAAACATGCAGGAAACTGAAAACAATCTACGGATAGAAAAACAAGGAAGTCTGGGTAAAGAACTTGATAGTGGCAAACAAAGTCATATAGTAGAGAATCCAGTCCCCTGTGCTACTGAAGGTTATCTTATAGTTAAAGAAGCGGAACCTCAGTGTGGAACAGTGTATAGCCATTGTGAGGATGCTCAGGAGAACAAAAAGCTGGAAAAGAGGTGAGTCTACTGATTTTGTCCCTATACCTCCTATGCTAATCTCTGATACCATGATGTCTCTCTTATTTGTATTCCTAATTAGAATAACTTATAAATTTGAATGGAGTACATATTCAGATTGATGTAGGTCGTGAATAGGAATCTATCTATTTAGACTCACATACTAACCCATTTCCCTACTATATTTACTTTTGTGTAGCTTTCATTTCCCTTCTTTGATTGAAGGTTACCAGTTACTATTTTAACTTGTTCTTACGGTGAAAGTCTAGTAGAGGATAAGCATATTGAATTTTAGGAAAATGTCAAGGATTAGATTAAGTTTCTTCAGAGTTTAGACATTGTTCATCATTTTTTCCCAGTTAACAGAACTGGTTGACTAATAACGTGGTATGTCCGTGTGCATTGACAGCTGTGAGACGGATGAGCAGAAAGAGCAGATCCAAGCCACCAGTTCTGTCTCAGTATCTGAGAACTTTTTACCTGAAAAAATGAGGTTAACTCCAGACTCTCCTGCAAGGGGTATTCCACATAGCAACTCAGTTTGCCATATCTCTACTGTAGAAAGTGCAAATGGTATGCAGAGCAACAGTAATTGCTGCACCAGTGATCAGTTTGGTGAGAAGAAACCTATGAGTGATGACACTGTCAACGAAGAAAGGAAAGATGAAGTAGGTGTAACTGAGGTGAAGAAAGTTGTTACTGATGTGCAATTCACTATTGAATCTTTTGAGACGGCACTTAGCTCCTTGGTGAGGACAAAGGAGACCATTGGCCGCGCAACACGTTTGGCTATGGATTTGGTGAAGTTTGGTGTGTCGGCAAAGGTACGAGACGTTCTTCCTGCTTGTGATATTTTTTGTTTATTGATGCCATATGTTATATGGGTGAAATCCAACTTTTCTGCTTTTTGGAGACAACTTTCTTGTTATAGATTGTTGATATAATGATAACTGGATCTGTCCTTCTATCTACATTATCCAAATATTTAATTGTTTCAGTAAAACAGAGACCATATCTGTCAAGCGAACTTTACCAATTCCTTTATGTATATTGTCTTTGTATGCTGTTTCTACGATGCTGTAGGCATCCAGCCACTCTAGGCAGGCATAGGTCTAGGGAAAGCCTTATATTCTTATCTGCTACCTTTTACATGAGGAAAGGAACTTGTTTACACTGTGATTTTGTGGGATTTATTAAATACCATATTGTGCAGAACGTTGGCCTATGTTGCTAAGAATGTTTGTCTTGAATTAGGCCATGGAAATTCTTGCTCATACTTTGGAAAGCGAGTCAAATTTACAAAGAAGGGTGGACTTATTTTTCCTTGTGGATTCTATTGCTCAGTGCTCCAAAGGTCTGAGTGGTGAGTTACATATGTAATGTAATGTTTACTTTAGTCGTATCATGAGGTTCTCTATGGCTAAATAACTTTGTGAATACTGCTTTATCTTCAGGTGATGCTGGTGGGGTTTATCTTTCATCCATTCAAGTTATGCTGCCTCGCCTATTGGCTGCTGCTGTCCCAGCTGGAGCTACCACACAAGAAAACCGGCAACAATGCTTGAAGGTGTGTGATAATTTGTAGCTCTTCTTTTTCTTATAAAATATTACTTATCACCCTTTTTTTCTCTTGTGTAGGTTTTAAAGCTTTGGCTCGAAAGAAGGATCCTTCCTGAATCTATTGTTCGTCATCATATAAGAGAACTTGATTCACATAGTAATGCTCCTGCTTGCCTCTATTCTCGACGCTCGGCTCGAACAGAAAGGGCGCTGGATGACCCCGTTAGAGATATGGAGGGTATGTTGGTTGATGAATATGGAAGGTGAGATATTCGCCTTGGAATCTCGTTTTTTTTATCTCTACGGTCATAAATTCTCTCTAATGACTCATAACTTACTCCATCTTTGTGTATCAGTAACTCAACACTCCAGCTTCATGGATTTTGCATGCCTGCAATGCTCAAGGTTGAAGACGAAGGAAGTGACTCGGATGAGGGTGAATTTGAGTCTGTCACCCCTGAACATGAGTCAAGAATCCTAGAAGAACATGTCACATCCTCCATTACTGAAAGGCATACCCGTATACTTGAAGATGTTGACGGCGAGCTTGAAATGGAAGACGTGGCTCCACCTTGGGATGTAGGAAGCAGTGCACCCACTGATCAAGCTGGTAATACAGAGTCTGCAAATTGTCAGCCTGTGTTTGGCACTTCACATCAGAGCGTGACCTCGTCATCTCCATTAGCTCCCCCTTCACAGAATGCTCAGTGTGCCATGTCTGATTCCTACCCAAATGGCTTCGACTGCAGAGGATATCCCAGCATGCCTGTGCGTCTTTTTTCGTCTTTTAAGAATCTTTTCGGTTAAAGATAGCGATGACTGACGCATGATTACTAACTTCACTGCTGGTCATTTTTTCCAGGGAGATCATCAGGCAGATATTCCAAGGATGAATCCACCTATGCATTACCGAAGTCCTGAATCATCTTATAGTTCCCGTGCATCCTTGTCAAAAAGCATGCCACATGGCGAGGATTCCAACTTCCAGCATAGGCCTTATCCCCCACCTCCGCCTTCACATCATTATTATTCATATATGGAGCCAGACCACCATAGAAAGCCGCGGAGAGAAGGTCCATCATACCCTCACAGATCTCATTACACGCCGGATTTTGAGGAACGGAATTATCAGGATGGCCATGAGAGAATGAGGCCTGCGCCATGTGAGAGTCGAGACAATTGGAGATACCATCCGCCCTATTCTCATGGTGGGCTACTTTTTCTAAATTTAAATAAATGAATGCATATGAAAGGCATATATGAATGGATGTATATATTATATATGCTCGCACAAGCACTTGGTCATGCATATGCTAATAGCATGGATGCTTTTTTGCGTATTGCAGGTCCACGATATCATGACAGACAAAAAGGCCCTTATCAATCAAGCTCATACAGTGGCCATCACCACCGTGACTATGGGAGGTTTGAGAAGGACAGGTGGAGTCATTCTCCGCGTGCATATAACAATAGACACTCTTTTCACTATAAGCCGCATTCAGAAGGTTCTGCTCCAGTAGCAATGAGAGGTAAATATGGAAATTCATGCCTCTCCCAGAAACTGAATCAGTAGTTAGCCGTACAATGCATTCTAATGCTGGAAATTGTGGCCTAGTGTTTAGGAAACCTGATCCCTCTCTGATGGCTCTATCCTGTATTATATAAAAAGTAAGCTTTGTTTTGTGTGGATTTGTAGATCCGCCAGGTACGTGGCATCAAAGGTGAGTCGCAGAGAAGGATTGATAAGTGGTACGCCTGAGGTTATGTCTGATGTAATTTGAAGAGTGACTTTTTTTTACTATGAAGAAGGAAAAGGGAGACGGTGAGTGTGTGTACATATGATGATGGATGGTAATTACTATTTGCCAACAAAACAAAAACAGAAGTCGTGAGAATATTTTGGGTAAAAGCCTCTTATTGTAGAGAGAGAGAGAGAGATGAGAAAAAGAGTGATTTATTTAGGTAGTAAGTAAAGTGCATTTAATATCTCTGTTTATTACACCCCCACCAATTTGTGTTTTGTTACTAATGGGAATATGTTCATTCGAATGATGAAAGCTTTTAGTAAAGTGCTGTGCTGCCTGCTAGCGTGATGTCATTGGGTTAAAAAGTGGAATAAGTCAAAGACATGAACTCAGTTTTATATATACGCAAAACTATACGTCGTGACAGGAACAAACAGCCAAAAAGTTATCAAATGGAGTAATAAAAGGGTTTGCCCAAAAAAAAAAAGGAGTAATAAAGGGTGTTAACGCGTGACCAGCCTGTGTGTATGAATGATGTGCTAATAATAATAATAATAAAAGAACAATTTCTATTTTCTTTTGGCTTAAAAAAATTAATAATTCAAATCTAGGAATATCCATTCGCCCTGAGATTATTTAAAAAAAAAAACAAGGAGGAGGAGGTGGATAAGAAGACAGCAGCAAACAAAAAAAAAAGACAGCAGCAAGCAACAGAGATAGAACTTGACGGCGAAGATGGGAGGTTCAATATCTTCAGTGTCCGAAAAATCCATCCATGAATTCACTGTCAAGGTTTTTCCTCTTTTCGTCTTTATCAATTATTATTAAGAGAATGAATCAGTAATTAATTTTAATCTAATCACCTTCGAGAAGATGAAGCGTTTCTGACAATCTTCTTTTAATTTTTTTTTGAATGTTGGCGTGTGGGGGAATGATAGGATAGCTCCGGCAAGGAGGTTGACCTTAGCGTTTACCAAGGGAAGGTTCTTCTCGTCGTCAACGTCGCTTCTAAATGGTCCTTCTTTCTTCTTCTTTCTTCTCTTTTTTTTTTTTTTGGATTGTTATTGGTACTATCATCATCACTTGATTTATTCTTGGGGGTGTTTGGGAAAACAGCGGTTTCACGGAATCCAATTACACCCAGCTTACTGAACTTTACCGGAAATACAAAGATCAAGGTATTTGATGATGATTCTTCTAGGGTTGTTTTTATAACCATTCGTGATAATGAAAATAGCTTTATGTATATATTCAGTGTTTTGATTGATGAATGGATTGTGGTTTGTTTGTTTGTTCAGGGTTTGTGGTATTGGCGTTTCCTTGCAACCAGTTTTTGAACCAAGAGCCTGGCACTAGCCAAGATGCTCATGAATTTGCTTGTACCAGGTTTAAGGCTGAATACCCTGTTTTCCAAAAGGTAACCCCTACCTGCCTACCATTTTTAGAAACCAAACAGAAGAACCAGCTCTGGAAATGTTATTAGTAGTTTTGCATTGCTTCAAAGTCAACACTTTTAACTGTCTTTTCTATATAAAAAACAACCCAACATAATGAATCTATCCTTTTAGGTGCGTGTAAATGGACAAAACGCAGCACCGGTCTACAGATTCCTCAAGTCTAAGAAACCCTCTTTCCTTGGAAGTAGGATCAAATGGAACTTCACCAAGTTCTTGGTCGGCAAAGATGGTCAAGTCATTGATCGTTATGGCCCAACTGTTCCACCTCTCTCCATCGAGGTAACTCTTTTTTACAAAATATCTTTTGTCATCTCTTGCAATTATATATACATGTTTTTCTGCCAAACAGAAAGACATCAAGAAAGCCCTCGGAGATGCAGAAGCGTTTCCAAGTACTTAGCCCTTGAAGAAGAAGAAGAAGAAGAACAAGACACAGAGAGGCTATTTGAAGAATTTGTCTCTTACTCTTTGATATCGCTCATTTTGTAGTTTATGTGGTGAAGATGTACAAGTTTCCATTGATCTTCCGAACTAAATATCCAACGACTATCTCGATAATTTATAAATATAACAAAAAATCAACTAAAAAGAATCTAAAGAACAATACACTTTTCTACAAAATCATTATTTTAAAATACGGACTAGGTGGTGTTTAGATGCTATAAAGTAGTGAAATGTACCGTTTTTATGTTATAAAGCGTTTTATAGTTTAGCATATAATAACTTTTAGGCGGCCGATATATAGTCTATGCGGACGCTTAGATGGATTTTAAGCATATTTTAATATTAATACTTTTAATAATTACTTATTTTTTGTATATATATATGTTTATTGTTATTAGATATATTGTTTGCAAAATATTTTTAAATTTATCATTTTTATATATTTTCATTTTTATTTTTTATATATTGAAACTATTTGTATATGTAAAAATATACCTCCATACATACGAATTATATTTGAGTATATGTTATGTTCATTTTTCTTAAACTAATTTATATATTAATTTTATATGTATATATTTTGTATATTCATCTATGTTCCGTTTAATCTATGTTCCGTTTAGGCATCCGTCGCCTAAGGGTCCGAATGGTAACAGCGGAATTGATAATATAAGCGGGAAGGATTTAAAGTACGGTATGGTCCAACTGCGGTTCATGCGGTTTGCGGGTTAAGTGCGGTTTTCATCAAAAAAGTAGTGAGATTTTGATAGTGCGGTTTTGACAAAATATAATTAAATATATTAATATATTTAAAACAAATTTTTGTCTAGTGATTATATTATAATATTGTTATAATTTTTTATAAATTCAAATATAATAATTTATTTGAAATAGAAAATTATTTTTTCCTATTTTTTCTTTATTTTAAAAATTTTAAATACTTTTTAAAACATAATATTAAATTTAAATAAATATATCTCAAATAAAATATTTAAAACAAGTACTTTAGATTTTTCATAAAATATATTTATATTAATTTTAGATTAACTTAAAAAAAATATATTACCATTAAAATACTTTGGTATAAACATATTGATATAAATTTTGGTTAATTTCATAAATAAATGTAAACTTAAATTTTATAATATGCTATATTTAAATAAAACAAAGAACAAATATTTAATGAATAAATTTAATTAATTTAATTTAAATAAATGTAATTAGTCACAAAATCCAATAACGCATACAAAACCACACTATATTGGAAGTGGGACGTAAGAAGTGCGGTTTTGTTGATAATATGGAACAAATAAAAAAGTTTTTTTTTTAGTTTTGGTCAAGTGCGTTATTGATACAAAACCGTCCCGCTAATACAATTATTTATGAATGGCAACATCCTGTCACTTCTCCACACAGTAGATCAAATCCGCACCGCACTCATGTTACCAATCACAACCTAAGTGTTAGAGTTTCATCTACCGCATAATGAGCGTTTAGCAGAACACTGGCAAAAGGAATTTCAAGTTGAACAAGCTATATTTTTTTTTTGATCAAAAGTAGAACATGTTATATATACTGTATATTTATGTGGTTCTTTCAATGGTAATAATTAGAGTTACAATCGCTAATAATTATTAAATCTTGTCTCATGTATTAGATAAGAACCTTTTTCCACCTGTAATGTATCGATTGAATTAGGCGCATCATCCACACGTGCTCTGTTATAACTTTAGTGTAAGAGAAAGATAGAGAGAGACGACTAGGATAGTGAAAAAGGAGAGCTTTGCTTGACCACTCTCTTTTGGTGGTGCATTCATCTTCCTGACTTTCTTATCACCTGTCAAACTCGTTTGCCTTTTCGTGTGTTTGTTTGCTCCAGTTCATCTGAATATTAGGATTATTGATTATACGTACTTTTGTCTACACACGACCCCCACCTATCCGGTAATCATTGATTATAGACTACACAACTAACCTTATCGCACCTTGTGATGTACTATCTATCTCCACGACCAGATATATTTTTTTAACAGTGCTTCTAACTAAATTTGTTAATTATATGTTCAGTCCAGATGTTGTTTTGGTTATTATATTTTCTTTAAATGTAGACAAACAGTTTTCTATGGGTTTGTGTTAAATCGAATACATCTTTAACTATTTGAACTTCACACCAATTTGTTTATTTATTTATTTATTTATTTTTGACTCATTTTGAATTAGGTATTAGTTTTGTTTTCATGATATACCAAAAAGTAATTTCAACCATATTAAAATACCCTTCAATTTCATATTGGATGAACTCAACACCCTTACACATTGTATGACATACTCCCTCCATTTCAAATTACTTGTCGTTCTCGAGTATAATTTTTGTTTCAAAATAAATGTCGTTTTCGGTTTTCAAAGTAAAATTTATTGACAATATTCTCTACTCTATTTTTCTATTGGTTGATATATGGTTAGATGTATTGGTAATAGTGTTTTTATTTTGAAAAAATGTGTAAAATTAAATGTTTTCTTAATTTGCGCACATAAACCTAGAACGACAACTAATATGAAACGAAGAGAGTACCTAATAATACATTTAAGAGCCTTTTGTTAACATAATGAAACCATAATTTAAACCCTTCACTTAATACCCTTTCATTCAATTGGAAAGCTTATATCAAAGGGGCATCAAACGGGTGATTTGGTGAGATGAAACGTTGATACAAAACCCCTGAACAAAAATCCATAACTAGTTAGTTCATAATCTCATGCCTTTAACTACCAAAATATATACTGTACTTAATTAATCATCGCCTTCCCACCTAACACAGCAAGACCCCACAAGCCACAGCTCCATCATTAATTCTCATGTGTGCATGAACAGAAAAATGTCTGTTCAAACAATATCATCACCGCAATATCAAATCCCAAAACTGATAATAATCTTTTCATCAGAAAAAGAAGAAAATACCCGATACTTAAAAAACAATCTGAACATTTAATCAATGATAGATACTAATCAAAAGATTTTAGTTCAAAAGCGAAGCTAATGGTTAATGCACCACATGTATTTTTTACAAACATGTAGGTCCATATTATTCAATTCAATAATGTATCTTTATCCTATTTGTATTTGCATTATACACCAAAATGATTTTCATCGAGCTCTAGTCAGCAGCATATATACTATATAAAGCAATCTAATCCCTCCACCAGCCAAAGCCCATCAAAAACAACAGTTTCTCTAGTTTTATAGTAATTACTTGGAAGCTTTCTCGGCAGGAAGATGGCAGCGACAGTTGTGGCGAGCTGCAGTAGTAATTGTACAAAGATTAGGACATGGAAAAGATGTTCGAAGCAGATGAAGGAGCAAAGAGCTCGTCTGTACATCATCTGGAAATGTGCAGTCTTCCTTCTCTCCTCCCATGATTGATCACAATCATCATTCTCGAATCTCGATCCTTGTTGCTTATATATGTACTATTAGTTTAGTTCCGAGATATAGAGTTTACCCTCTAATAGAGACTGGTTGCAAATGAGAAAGCCAACGTATGTATAATGTGAATTTTATTCCGATCATCGTTAGACAAATCCGTTATCTACTATCATTTGATTATACAAATACATAGCCGTTAATAAGCCAGTAAGCTTTTTGGTAGTTTTGCAATAAAAGAGATGTTATATTATAAGAACAAAAGTTGAGCTGTGTAAATAAGTCAAAAGATATCTTTTTTTTTTTTTTGAAACACAAACAGTCAAAGATATCTTCACAATGGTTCTTTGTTAGTTATACATGGCGCGTGGGGGATAAATTGATCTCATCGCGCGTGGTGTTTCTATGGTTCAGTTCAGGTGTTGTAGGGTTTATAAGACATTTCATCTCAAGCTCTGTAAAAAAAAAAAAAAAAAAACTGACGACGGCGACGAATTAGAAAAAAAAAAAAAACCTAGTTGATGAAGCTCTACTGAGATCATCAGTAATGGTGTTCAGAAACTTAACCATCCCTCACGAACTCATCAAAAACTCGATACCGTTACCAAACCACCACCAAACCAGATGGATCTCGAGCCTCAAAGTGGTGTGGAAGAAGGACACGAGGCTAGACGAAGCCATCGAGCAGGACAAGCGTTACAACCTCTGCGCTCGCGTGACCAAAGAAGTTCTAAACGAGCCTGGCCGAGTCATCCCCCTCAGGTACCTCGAGAAACGCCGCGAGAGGCTTCGCCTAAACTTCAAAGCCAAGAGCTTCGTCGAGATGAACCCTTCGCTTTTCGAGATCTACCACGATCGGATCAAACCGAAGTCGGATCTGGTTCCATTCGTCCGCCCGGCGCCACGTCTCAGAGCTTTCCTCGAGGAGGAAGAGAGGATCTACGAGGAGAACGAGGCGTTGATCGTCGCCAAGCTCTGCAAGTTGCTGATGATGGCGAAGGATAAAGTCATCAGCGCTGATAAATTGGTACACGTGAAGAGAGATTTTGGTTTTCCGAATGATTTTCTGGTTAGATTGGTTAAGAAATACCCAAACTATTTCCGGTTAACCGGTTTAGTTGGAGAAGATGGTAAGTCCTATCTCGAGCTTGTCGATTGGAACCCTGATTTCGCCAAATCGGCGATTGAGATGAGAGCTGAAGAAGAAACTCTTAGGACAGGTGTTCGTGTCCGTCCCAATTTCGACGTGAAACTGCCGTCTGGTTTTTTTCTAAAGAAGGAGATGAGAGAGTGGACCAGAGATTGGTTAGAGCGAGACTACATTTCTCCATACGAGGATGTTTCTCGTTTGGACCAAGCTTCTAAGGAGATGGAGAAACGAACCGTTGGTGTATTTCACGAGTTGCTGTCTCTCTCGCTGTTGAAGAGAGTCCCTGTGCCTATACTCGGCAAGTTCTGCGACGAGTTCAGGTTCTCGAACGCGTTTTCGAGTGTATTCACTAGGCATTCGGGTATATTCTACTTGTCGTTGAAGGGAGGGATCAAGACCGCGGTGTTGAGAGAAGCTTATAGAGACGAGGAGTTGATCGATAGAGATCCTTTGCTGGCTATTAAGGAGAAGTTTTTGAGGTTATTGGAGGAAGGATGGCAAGAGAGGAAAGATAGATTGAAAGTGCAGAGGGAACAGGTTGAGAAAGATAGGGAGATTTTGTTGGCAGCTAAAAAGGAGCAGGAACCAGAGGAGCGTCTCTGTGATTAACTTGTAAACAGGCTTCTCTTGTCAGAGATGTGTAGGATCATCATCCATCCTCTGGTCTTTTCTCTAGATATAATGTCACTGGCCTGGTTTGGTCATTACTGTGTCTGCTCTTTCAAAATAAATAATACTTCATCCACTTGACTACATGGGATTGAAGTCTGTCTGATTACAGCTGAACACATTTGTCTCAATCAGAAGGAGCTTGATTTAAGCTGAACCGGTCTCAGTGACAAGACGATGCATATTTCTCACCTTTGTTTGTGTAATGCGGTTGCTATCCTGTTTTAAATACCATCCTTTCAGATTTTAATCAAGAAACACGTTGGATATTAGGATCAATCAAAACTCAGATAGAGCACTTGTTTAACCATCAAATTCTTTTGTCACACTTTTGAAGTTGCAGCTACATATAGTTTTTTTTTTTTATATAATTAAAGTGGTGGTGGAATTTGGAAGAGGTTTTTCCAAAATAAGACAACCCCACTCTACAAGCAACCTAACAAAGACACGCAAATCAAATGAATAAATCAGATGAACCTATAACCAACTCTTACTCGTCCTAATTCTGCCTCCATTCAGCTCGAGTATATAATGATGACCCACCAAAGATCTCTCTTCACACACACACACACTCTCCATGGAAACTCTTTTTCTTGTAGCTGTTCTACTTTTGTCTCTCTCCTCTTCCTCTTTCACACGAGGCCAGAGAGTCATACAGATTCCACCACCACGTCCGTTATGCGCCTCTCAGTACGCCCTGGCTAACTACGCCTGCTCACGTCTCCCAATGAACACTGTCCCGCATCCTTCCCCCACTGCCCCACCTCCTCCTCCCATCGCTCCTCCTCCTCCCTACCATGACCACGACCATGATCATCACGACCATGATCATGATGATCACGACCATGATGACGATGACCACCATGATCATGATGATCACGACCATGATGACGATGACCATGACCACCATCATGATCATGATCACGACCATGATGACGATGACCACGATCACGATCATGATCACGACCATGACCACGATCATGATGACCACGATGACAATGACCACGACCATGATCACGGTGACCACGACCACGACCATGATCACGATGACCACGACCACCACAACAATAACGACAACAGCCATAACCACCGTCACCGCCGCCGTCACCACCACCATCACCATCATCATCACCGACACAGAGAAGAGACGTATGCTCAACAAGAGTGCTGCAAGTGGTTGAAGCAAATGGACAACGAGTGCGTGTGTGACCTTTTGGTTAGGCTTCCGCCATTGCTAGCGAAACCTGCTCATAACTATACAGTCTTCGTGGATGAGTCGTGCATCGTCACTTTCACCTGTGGAGGCAGACTCATGAGCTGATACTCTTTCCTTTCTAAACTACTTACGTTGTCCCATGCCTTGTTCTTCTTCAAAGACCCTTTTGTCTTTATCAGTCTTTTCTTATCAGTGTATTATTTCACGCCCTTCAGTGTAATTGTTGTACGTTTCACATTCGACCAGCCAAAAGTCAAACCAAACAAAAAAAATATTAGTAATACGGATTATAATTTGCCTGAGCTTTGCTTCTTCCGTTGGATATGAGCCTAGAGGTTCCATAGGGCATCGACATTGTTGTAAGCCAACTAGTAGATTGTATTTACATCTATGAATAATAATAAACCTAAATGATTAGTTTGATTTGATAATTGTCTGTTGACTCATTTCACATTACACTACATCTAAAAGAGGAGTCTTCATTACAGTCTAAGATCAACAATGCTCCTTGTAACAGCAAACGGACAAGACTTCCGGATGGAAAGTCTATTTAGTTTTGAACATGGATGGAAACTTCTATATATAGACCTCCTAAAACACCTATTATATCTGTTTCTAAGAAATTTTGGAAAAGAATGATCACTACCAATTATACAAAACCCTATCTTAGATTTGCCGAACTCATGAAGGTGTTCCTGATTGTAGGACTGCACTGAGATGGCAGATGAGAGATAGTGGAAAACGAGTGACTCTTTTGGGGCTAGCATGAACAGAGCCTTAGAGTCAGGGGGTGGGAAGAGTATTTATTATAGGAAACAACTATATAAAAGAGCGCCTACTCCGTCCCATTCACGACTGGAGTATGGAAGGAGTAGTCTTGAATGCGGCCCGTCAAATGGGCGGCAGGAGCAGCAGGCAAGTACTTGGTAGGCCAACAGTCCAGTGGGCACTCGACGAAAGGGGGGCACACGGAGCAAGTACGAGAAATTGGCGCCGCTCCGCTTTATAAAAAGCAAGGACCACTACGGGAAGTTGCTGTTGTTTGAGAGCAGACTGACTCTGGTGTGCTCTTCCGCCAAGTCTCTTTGTCTGACTTGGCATGCATCTTTTAAAGGCCACTTGATGTGGAACCCACCGGTGTCTGTTTCTCCTGTAGACAACTGTGTGTGTGAAACCTGTGAGGATCTACCCGAAGCTTGAAGTCATGGGTGAACAATACCTTCAGCTCCAATCTATTCAACTATCTCGTGCTCACAGTCACGCCTCCCAATCTATTCAACATATCATTTACCTCGTCCACACCTTCCAGTGAATCCTTAAACATATCATTTACCTCGTCCACAGCTCCAATCTATTCAATTATGTCGTGCTTTCAAGCTTCTGAATATTAATGGAAATCTCATATCTGAGGAAGGTGTGGACGAGGTAAATGATATGTTTAAGGACTCACTGGACAAGCTTGGTCCTCTTGATGATAATGACCCTGAAGAGGAGGATTTAAGAGGAAGGAGAAGAAGACAATGAACAACTGGAAGCAAAGCTAGGAGGTCTGAAAATCAAGCAAGATGAGACATGACGTGATGGTCTTGTTGCTATGTAGGTAGAGTTCAGTTTTATCCATATCTCTCTCTCTCTGTATGGTAAAACATATGGAAGGAGGATCTAAGACTGTTGAAACGAAATCGTTATCTTTCAAGTAAACTTGAATTTGTTGTTGTATGGTTACGAATTTAAATGTTTATTTGCTCTATTTATTATATACGAAAACGAAGATGATTTTGGAAGCGAGCCAATATTTACACAAAACAAATACACTGTGTGAGGGTTTTCTGCTACTCTCACTATTCTTGAGAAGAGACTATTTGCTTGCTACACTTTCTGTTCTCATGTTTCGGCGCTTATAGACCTACCATATGTGCATGATTTTTTATTGTCTCAAAGCAAAGTTAAACTGTGGAGAGCCAAACGTTTTAAGAAGAAGGAAAACTGAAGAAAACAAAACTAAATTGGCGTCCCTCTCATATTCAACGATTCAACCAGACATTACAAGAGAAAAGTGTGTCTAACATAGGAGGAGGAGGGTATTACAAATCATACATAGGTTCCTTAATCAGATGGGTTGGTCTTTGGGAACAATCTGATCCTTGATCCACATGTAGATTGGGACTAACACAAACCAGGCAGCCGCTAGGGTGCCCAAGAGGAAGCGTCCCAAGAAGGAGAAAGGATTGTTTACAGGCTTCTCTACGTCCTCTTCCTTTGGTCCAAGCTGCAGCATTTCAAGATGATTGATGGGTCAAAGAAAAAAGAGCAAAAGCTTCAACTCAAGTAGAGAGAGAGGAAAACAAACCTGGAGAGGAGAGTCACCGGAGGCAGGTTTGACACCGGTGACAGAGCATCCCATGATAAGGCCGTGCCTGCGAACGCCACGGTACCACTTGGGGCCAATCCTCTTAAGCTGAACGTCCTTGAAACCAGCTTTCGTGAACCACTCAATGTACTCCTCCTCCTTGGGGAAAAGCATCCAGACATCTGCAAAGAAGCGAGAAAGCCAGAAGGTTGGGTGGACAGGGCCAATGAGACATGCTTTCCCACCGATCTTGAGAACTCTGTAGGCTTCTCTAATACCCCTCTGCGGGTCAGGCCAGTACTCAATGCTGTACCGAAAAGATAAACCATAAACCAAATCACACTCCATCCACAACTGCAAAAACAAAGGGAATTGACTCTTTTTTTTTTTTTTTTAATATACCTTCCAGCAGAGACGTATCTGTCAGCATAATCAGTAGGAAAAGGGAGATCCTCCGCGTCTCCTTCCACGATCTTGCATTCCTTCAACGGCTCCTTCTGCTTCGCCTTGGCCAGCTGATGTGGCGACTGGTCCAGAATCGTCACGTTCTTAGCTTTCACCGTCTTGACGATGCCCAGTGTGGTGAAACCGGTTCCGCCTCCTACGTCGACGACGCGCATGTTAGGACTGCTCAGATCCGCCGGCTCGAGAGCGTCGTCCCTCATATCCTCCGTCCAGTGGCCGGGATTGATGATATGGTC
This sequence comes from Brassica juncea, assembly GCA_018703725.1. Taxonomy (NCBI): domain Eukaryota; kingdom Viridiplantae; phylum Streptophyta; class Magnoliopsida; order Brassicales; family Brassicaceae; genus Brassica; species Brassica juncea. Next base: position 9,493,313 of record CM031940.1, read on the forward strand.
GTACACGATGGACAAGAACCTGTAGAACCAGTAGGCCTCCTTTTTGTGCTGGATGAACCTAGGTTGCGCCGATGGCCTTGACGCCGATGCCGACGACACGCTGCTGCATCTGGTTGACACGGAGAGTCTCCGCGTGGCTGTGTTTGAGGCCACACTCAGCGGAGGAACTGATCTCGCTTGGAATTTGGAACCGGGAGAACCTAATCCCTTGGGGAAGGTGATGGCCCCGTTGAGCATGAATGAGGCCATTGATGAACCCAAATTTGAAGCCTGAAATGTTTATCAGATCGGGTAGTTGGAAACGAAGCGCTTTTATCACCAGTGACACAAGCAGATCCCAAAACCACTGGCTTATATGAGAGTGATGACTCGCAGCCACATACCTTTTTATTTATTTATTATTTGATGTAATCTAATCGTAACGTTGTCGTACGTTGCGATAACCTACTTTGATGGATGGCCTATTGAATCATTTACAGTTCCATGATAGTTTTGGGCTTATTCTGGGCTTTAATAACGTGACAATTATAAAAGCGAGAAAAGAAGATGAAAGATCCATGTATCTCAACCACAACGCGCTTCCTCTCTTTTCTAGTCTTTTTCAGTATGACGAGTTCGTCATAGATGCAGGCTACTTTTTACTTGATGTCAATTTTTTATGACAGAAGAGGTGACATAAACAAAAGAGGTGACATAAATAACAGAACAAATTAAATTCGTCCAAAGAAAAGAGACAAAACAAAACTTGTCCGGTGAGGTAAACATCAAAAACATGAGAATGTCAAGCAATCAGATCTCTATCTTATATCTAAAGCAAGTTGGGGTGTTTGATGCAAAAAAAAAAAAAAAAAAAAAAAAATTGTAGCAGCAACAGCGTTTTAAAAGAGAAGATAGATTAAGAAAGTAAAATTGAGTCTCTCCTGTGGATTTTATAATCTTGTTCAACCCAGAAAGTTCACAAATCACCGCACATTTTGCCTGGTCTTGATCATCCGCTTTAATGCGGACAGCCAGAAGTTGCACTCATCCCATTCGCTGTTCGTCAGAAGTACCTGCTCCGAGTCAACAACACCAACACTGATTCTTCTTTCTTTCTTCTGTCACTAAATGATAAGGAACAAGAGATTCACTAGCTTACCTGTAGCTGAAGGGCGGTACTGAAGTCATGGTTGTCCAGAGCTTGGCAGAGCTGTCCGAGTTTGTCTGCGGCATTCTTGGGCATTTCTCCGCTATTGAGTCTCACAAACAAAGCCCCTAATTTTTTTGAGTTGTCTTCTATCTCACGCTTCTTAGGAGGATTTGCACGTGCGCCTCCCACTGCTTCCGATGTCTCATTGAAAAGCCTTGTCAACGTTGCTACCACAGGTTTCTGGTGAGCTGGATCAGAGTTTACAACAGGCGACCGTTTAAAAGTCGGACACAAACAGACAAATGGTGCTAGTGTCACGCTGCACAATACCTGGGACGTTGGAAGTATCTGCAGTCTGAACAGTTGGTGGCGGAGCTGCAGGCGCAGGGGCTGCCTGCTGTGCTGGAGGACTTGCTGGTTGCACAGAACCTGTTCCAGATCTTGGAACAACTCCTGGAGTTGACATAGGCGTAAATCCTATGGGTCCAGCTCCTGGAGCAACGACTTGGGACATCATGGGGTTAGAATATTGCCCAACTTGTGAAGGGGCAGAAGGTACATATGAACCAGGACCGGGGGGAACAGGGTATGCATTGTTAGATGGTCCCTGATGTGACATACATGTAGCTGTTAGCCTAGTTAAAAATTGCGTGAAACATCAAACACAATGAGTCAAAATAAAAGTTCATACAGTGAATGAATGGGAACCAATGGTTGGCTGCTGATATTGGTTTGCATTCTTCAGTGCAGGGGGAGTTGAAGGAACAAAAGTAGACCTCATGGATGGCTGAGCATTGCTTGCAGGAGCCGGAGGATAAGTTGGCTGCATATACACACCATAGTCAACAAATTGACCCAAGAACCTATACATAACAAACAAGATACTTCCCCACCAAAAACCCTTTTTTCACGAGCTCTAGGATATAGATTCTACATAAATGAGCTGAAGGAAAGATATCTATAACCCATCCAAATACTAAGACAAACCACACAAAAGACGAGACCAGGCGTTTGAACAACACATGGATATCCAGATGTTGTACTACTTTTTTAAAAAACTGACCAACGCCCTATTCAAAATCATAACGAAAAATCTCCTAATCTAGACATCTGAAAACTGCCAGATAAGGATGAGAACTAATGCACAAGAACCGAGCAAAAGGAAATGCAACAAAACCAAAACTTCAGAAACCTGTGGAGCTGGCTGAACTTGGTGAGGCATAAACATGGTTGCTTGCGGCATGGGTGGATTTACAGCTGCGGGGACATATCCTCCAGCATAAGTATTAGTGTATGGTTGTTGATACTGATTATCATATGGGTTACTAAGACCGTTTGGTTGCGCCTGAGTTGGCTCCTAAACCACAGAAGAATAAAAGGATAAGTATGTTGTCCGTAAAAACTAAATGGACTCCAGAAAGATCCGAGCTCTAATCTAAAGATAGCTGCAGACTAAAAATGAAAGAGACCTGGTTATATGGTATGGTGCTTTGATGCTGAGTGTTGCCTGAAGCTACAGTGCTAGTCTCTACAGATGCAATATGAAGTGATACGCTAATTTAATCATCACAATTCAATCCTCTTAAAAAATAACCAAAACACAACTCCATACGCACCGGGTTCGGCAGAAAGAGAAATGCGATCACGTAATATAGAAAGTTCAGGTGACAAGCCACCAGAATCCAGAACTTTTAAGTACTTCATTGCCGTTGAAAGAAGCCCTTGGCTGGCCAATATCTCCGCATAACTCTCAAAGAGTTTACACAGAGATGCGCTGAACTTTTTGTTGCTAGTTGCCAAAGTAAGAACAAGAGTCTTCTCCATAAGATCCTATTAGAAGAAAAGAGCAAAAGAATATGAACAAGGAAGCCAGCTTAATGTATGCACAAAACATGGAAAGTGATACCCACTTGAAGAAGCTCGGCATAAGATCTTCCATCACGCTCGTTTGCAAGGCTCCTCGACCAAATTTCTACTGTTCTGTCGACATTGCCAGCGCAAATGTAGCACAGAACTGCAGCCAAAGTGTTTCCAGCAGCCATCAACTTTGAGGCAAGGACATCGCACAGGCTGGTCCATTGTTCTCCTTGTGCAAACTATTTGCGAATGTATATAGGAACAGGATTAAATACGAAGCAGTTTTATCTGACCAGAATAACGTCGCAGTTGCATGCATCATGTCATACTAACGAGTTGTTCATTGTTTGAAGAGCTAGAGTGATAGGAGAATATATTTTGATCAAGTAAAACATGAAAAGCAAGAGTTTGAGAAACTTACAGTGCATAGGAGAGCAAGAGTTTCTTTCCAGTACTTGTGTGACCTTGTATGAATAAGGCTGGTGAGATCGTTGTTCACCATTGCCGAAACAACCTGAAAGCAGATTAGCAAACAGTAGTTCAGAGGCTTATCGACCATGAACAGGGATGTAGATGCACCTACCTACATATAAAGTTAAAAAGCATATACATACCTTCATGAAAGGTGCACTGCTCATCTTCAAATATTTCTCACGAGTACTTTCCCACAACGCTGCACCACCAACATGAGCGATAACTAAAGCATCAGCCATCTTATTTGCAGATATACACTGATCCACTGCTTCCTTGTAATCTCCAACAACCAAAGCACGCTGGATAGCATCATCAAATTCACGGTCATAACTTTCATCTTCTTCTTCTGGCATTTCTTGAGTTTCTTCTTCTTTGGCAGCAAAATCTGTGTCAGGAGGCGTAAAATCTGTGGCAGAGGTAGATACGGGTGTATCTGGTTTAGAAAAGTTGTTAAAGAAGTCTTCTCCATTGTCCATAGAAAATGCAGCTGCCTCGTTACTTTCCTCAGGCTCCCCTGAATGCACTGCAGTATCCTCTAGTTCGATGCCATTCAGATCTGAAGATAGCCCACTTACAGCGTGATCCTTTTCTACAGAAGGCAAACTAAAGCCAAGATGGCTGATCAACTTTGTCCTTGTAGTTCCTTCCTCATCAAACATCATTTTCAGCAAGCCCCATGTCTCTTTCTCTTCCTTGGATCTGCCAAATCGGTGAATTTAAACAGAGCAAAATTCAGTTGTCGGATGAGTTTGTCAAAGGAGAATATGAACATTTTTAATCACAAAGATGGCATACTCAGTCTCTTCAGATTTCTTCTCACACAAACCCCTTAGAGAAGTCTTATCTCCATTTTCTATGGCGGCTTCAAATTCAGAAGTACGACTCACTAAACTCTGTTCTGTTACCAGGCTGTGCAAAAATACCTGAACATGACATTTAGTCAAGTAAGAATTGACGAACAAAGGGAGTATAATAGAAGACAATGTCATTCCTACAAGCTAACCTCAGACGGAATGCATGAGGCACCCTTCGGAGGGGCCTTAGCCTGAAACGATACTAGCTTTCCCCCAAATCCAAAAGATGCACCAACCGGGCGCTTATACCATTTCGGTGCTTTTAAATAATCTAAATATAAGAAGTGATGTTGGTTCTAGTGCTATCCAATCCTCCAACACGGAATGATACAAGTAATTATGGTAAACAAAATGTTCAGAATGGGTAAATGACATTACCAGTACCAAAAGTATTCTCTTCAGTACCATAGCGACTGCAACCCTGCACCAAAGGTTGAACTCATATTTTTGTAATTTATTCTAGGTGGAAATTGGGAGATCGAGAGTCCAAAAAGTCTTGCTAGTAAGATAATTCTCAAACGGTCGGTGCATAAAATTTAACCACTAACACATTTGATCACCGGTAAAGCAACAAGCTTGGAAACCGAAATCTAAATTAATATTGGGAACGAAAACAGTCAATAAGGCTGAATTCACAGTTTTCGTATTATAGTCTCTAGAACCAAACAATTTCAAATACATTAAACTAGCAAGATACCTCGATGTTGTAGATGCCAATTTTCCCATCAAATGATGATGCTGATATAACTCCAGGTATCTTTGGATACCAATGAACATCAAAATTCCAATTGTTGCCAGCAGGTAACTCAGCCACAATCTGATATAGTTGGATCAAGTTAAGTCTAAATGAAGAGTCTCTAACTAATTAGCGGATGAAAGCCAGCAAATATGTATCTTTCATCAATTCCATCTCCCTACCTCTCCTGTATTAGTGTCCCAGCAAATAGTTCGGTTGTCCTTAGCACAGGTAAGAAGATATGAGCTATCACTTGGACACCACTCCATTGCAATCACACCTGCAAGATAAGAAGTCAGACCACTACAATTCACCAAAATGGTAAATACAAGCAAGAATGAAGACAACAGGTCTATGATGATTTTACAAATGGAAAAAGCATTTGAATAAAATGATTTGAAAATACCTTTCTGGTGTCCATTAAACTCGCGCACAGGTGACATTGTATTCCTCATATCCCAGAGCTGAATGCGGATACCTTAGGTTACTAACTAAACGAACCAAATTTGAAGAAAAAGCAAGACATTAAATGAGTCATTTACCTTCAGAGTAGGTGAACTGTCGTCATCTGATGCAACCATTATCTGAGTAGCAATGTCAGGGTTCCATTGTAAAACAGAGCATCGGCGCCGAACGGAATCTGCAAAGCTGTTGATGGATAATAGCCAGATCAAGGTTTATATAGCAGGAATAGAGCGCCTCATTAATAACACTTAAAAAAGTGTGTACTTACTTAATCAAAGGCTTCTGCTTCCTCAAGTCCCATATAACTGGGGAAAAAACACAGATGAGCAGGAGCAGAATTAGAGTTGACAGAATAGAACTACAGATCAAGTAGATAGAGAAAGGGGGAAGAAAAGCGGTAAAATCTCACCAGTAGTCCCATTGTATGAGGTAGATGCCAATATCTGTTGAACTTTTCTATTCCACGATATAAAGGAGATTTCACCTTGCGTGGAAGAACCACTTCCCTGCATAAAAGACACTCGGTTTAAGATGCTCAACTCAAAAGATTGAAGATAAAGTAATGCATGTGACTGGGTTGAAACAAGTGGTGGTGGTTAACCTTGAGAAGGGGAAAATGAGAAGGCTCAGAAGGCTTAGTTAGATCCCAAATGCAAATTTCACCATCATCAGCCCCAGAGGCAAGTAGATTCGGGGTGATACCATTAAACTCAAGACCACGAACCTAATAAGACCAAGGAAAGGTAGCATCAGATAAGGAGAGTTAAAACAAAGCCAAAAACAATCGTTTAGCAAGAGAATTGTGGACAACTCACGGGGCCTTTATGCACTGAAAGATGTCCAACGAGTGCATTTACACTGGACTGGGGACTGAAAAAAAAATGACACACGAAAGCTCAATACCAATAAGCAAACTAGACAATGGTTCGTCTCGCTCGGCCACTACGCGGTGCCTTCAATTTTCAATTTACGATCGTTTTTTTTTTCTTTTTAATTTTAATTTTAAAACCGTGTTTATGAGATCGAACATCGTAAACAAATAAAAAATCCAAATCGCGATGAATTCAATTTGAAACGAGGAAGCACCTGGTTAAAGAAAGCGGATTCCACAGATCTATATTGCCATCGCCAAGGCCGCCGGCAATGAGACCGAGGGAGAACTCATCGGATCCAGATCCGTTTCTTCCCCATGCGAGTCTATGGAACCGCTCCGAGCAGGGGATTTCCCCAACCAGCGGCAAATCGCGATCGTCTGACTGAAAATCGAGCTTGAAGATCTCGAGACTGGCGGAAGAACTAAATGACAGATCCACGGCTCCGGCCATGGTCCCGGCTGCCATGTAAGGAGCGTCTGGTGCCAGCGCGACGGAGGCGGATCTGTCCACCCCCTTGATGCAAGCCATAATTGAAGGAGAAAGGGAGATCAAATGGGATCGGCGATCGGGAGGTAGAATATGTGTATGGAGGAGATTAGGGTGTGTACTTGTAATGTAAATTAGGATCTGAAGAAAAAAAGAGTTACCATTAAGAAATGAAACGAACAAAAAAATAAAGGATCTATCTGAGCTTCTCGAGAGGGGTGAAACTGTATTTTCGCCTCAGTCAGGGCAGTTTGGGAACTTCCTCTAATGTTCTCCGAGCCATTGGAAGCACGACACGTCGCCTAATCTTTTTGGGCCTAAGACCCATCTTATTTAGGCTTTTAGTTTTGTTATCCCCTATGGGTTGTCATGTGTTAAATTCTAACTGGTAGCCCAAATTTCTTAAAAATTATTTCTAGGATTATCTCCGGTGCAGATACAATGACATTCGCTGGTTTCTTATTGTATTTTTTAAATTTTATTATTTTTCTATATTCCGAAAGTTTACATGATATTGTGAAAACGTAGAACATGCAAGACAATAATGCAGATATCAATAGCTTACAGTTGTGGTTTTTTTAAATGATGAACTCTGCTTTGTTCCCAGTTGATAAATATTATATCTTTTTCCTTTTGAAGTTTCTAATTATTTATATGGATTTTTTGAAGTGACATCTTATTAAGGCCTTGATTGGTAGAGCATTAGCATTAGCATTATGCTCTACATTATTCAATCAACATTTGTTAGAAAATCATTTAGAAAATGATTTACTAAATGCTAATGCTCTCCAAATGCTCTCTGGCAAATGCTTTCATATGAAGCTTTTGGAAGAGCATTTGCATTTATAATTTATAAATTTTAAAATAATATATAGTTAGTTCATTTATTTGATTTTTAATAAAATCATAAAATTATTTTTATATCCAGAAAATGAAATTTTGATTTCTAAAATAAATTTACCATATAAATATTTTTAAAAAAATATTATTTCACATTTAAAATATAATTTAATTATATAAATAATATTATAAATTAATTATATAAATTAAATTATATAAATTGATTAAATAAATTATATAAATAATTATATAAATTAATTATATAAATTATATTTTAAATTAATTATATAAATTAAATTAAATTTTAAAATATAATATAATTAAATTATAAATTATATTATATTTTAAATGCGAAATATATTTTAAAATAGATTTTTTTAATTATAAAATTTATTTTTTAAAATAACATTTTCGATATAAACATAATTTTTGAAATTAGTAAATAAAATAAAATAATTATATATCTTTTGTATATTAATATAATATATATATATATTAATATATAAAATAAAATAAAAATATACATATAAATTAGAAAAATATTCATTATAAATAAATATATTATATATTATATACTAATTTTAATAATAATTTTAAATAGCATGTCCATACTGCTCTAGCAATCAATCTATTAAACAGTTTAGCAAAAGCATACAGCTTCTGAAGCATACTGCTTTTATAGCATACAGCTACTGCTTTCTCATCTGCTTTGCCAATTAGGACCTTAGTGTTAAAACGAGTAATTATTTTGATGTATTTTTTATGAACAAGAATTAGAGATTAAATTTTTTTACATTCATGCTTTGCTATTATTTGTAATGAGTTGTTTATTCATCGGTAGATACAATACAAATGAGTGTCGTTGGTAAGCAAAAGATTTGCTTGTTTTATTTTTTATCGTTGACACTTGAATGATTTAGCAAGTAAATACATGTTCATATAGACACACTGTAGGGAACACCCATTCCAGTAACACCGGGTTCAGAGGTGGGCTTCAAAAGCTCGTACTTGACAACACCTGCGCCAGCTCTGTTCTTTAGAGAAACATTCACGTTCCTCTCATCTATCACTCCTTCTAGATATTGGAGCCTTCCTTTGAATCGTTCATATGCAGCAAAGATGACAGGTTCATCGATCCAAGATGCTTCTGGCTCTTCTCCAATGTACTCTTCATCTGGTGAATGTGTCGAGAGTAGATCCAGAGTCACCATCACTTGCGTCGCCTGCTTCTGCGACGGGAATGTCTTGAGCAACACTTTCTCTGGCTCCTCGTAGAACTCTTTAAGCTCTTCCTCTGTCGGCTCTTCCACTGGCATTCTTATCCTCGTTGTGGTTGGTCGGTTGGGAAAGTAACCTCCGTACCCGTACTGTCCAAAGTTTACAGCTGCATGGTGACCTGAAGCCACCCAGGCAATCGTAGTCGCCACGCCAATCAAGTCATCTTGTGTTTTGAGCACAGGCCACCACGGTTCGTCTTTTTTGTCACCATGTCCTATGTTCTTCACTTCACTCCACCATCCTTGGAGTTCCTCATCCGACGCGATCAGTCCTGCATCTGGATAATAGTGATTCACATAGTCAGTGATCCATTCCTTTAGTGCATCCCACAGCATTAGACCGTCATTAGCAAATGGGTAGTCTGGTATCGTCAGCCGCAATCCATGTTCCGCCTTCTCATCTTCCACAGCCAGCCCCCTGACAAGGCAAACATTTTCAATTTTTTTTTTATAGATTAATTAGTAAATTAACCAATATAAACTTAACAGGTAGTTAGTTACCTGCTGATGAGGTCTGCAGGTAAACCTTCCTTGTCGAACCTCCATAGTTTACCATAAACGTCTGAACTTAGCTCTACTGAATACTTTCCGGGCCAAAAACTAGTCTCGATGATTCCACCTGCGTTGATGAGACTCTGGCGTGCACGAGCGTTGATCTCCATGGTGTAGCGGAAGTGGGGATGCAAAAGCCTATAGATAGGATGCATGGCACTTAGCTGTCTGTTTGCCGCTATTATGTATGGCTCCATACAGCAATGAGTCCTCAGCCTGTAGCGATAGAGAACACACATACGTGTGAGTGTTACGTATATATGCAGTTCAAAATCAAAATCTAGAGGGTCTATTGATTATAATGTTAATACCAGTGGGAAATAAGCTGATGATAACCGGCATCATGAGAAACAACGTGAGTCTTAGCAAGTTTCCATAGCCAGCAGGAGGTAGCATCATAGCCTGGCGAGAAGACCTGCTTCCATTGGGGCCTGTTGACATCTGGGGGACGAGTCAACTCAATGGCAACAGGTCTTAGTGTGCTATCATCGCTGAGGAAGAATAGTGTTCGAGAAGCATATAACGTGGTATCATCCAACTCCCTCACTTTGTTCACATACGGTAGTAGCAAGTCGTGATAATCCAACATGAACAATCTCTTGTTCTTTAGAGCCTGCGTACATCAATTGATCCACTCATTCAGTAAGGGAATCTTCTATATGCATATACGCTTTTTTTTAAAAAAAAAAAGAAAAAAAAAACTATGGAAGATATTAAATCTACCTCATCAAGTGACATGATTCCTCTGATTTCCTTTTCCACAATGTCCCAAGTAATGAGTGAGCTGGGATCACCATAAACCGCAGGGTCTAGTTTGCTTGTCAACGGCCACTCCTAGAATAAAAGTTCACTCGGATTTAAGCACTAAACCAGAAAATGTGTTTTTTTTTCACCAAACCATCTTGCTTTACTGGAACCTAGCATAGCACTTTAAAATTATTAGTTAAAGACAGTATATAGCTTACTGTGACTAGCTGAATGCAATAGGGGTTAAGGCCTGCAAGTGTCTGGCGAGCAAATTCGTCGTCTCGGATCCATGAAAATCTATCCTCTGAACCAAATGTGATAATGAGATAGAAAGTCAGATAAATAATTGGAGGTAGTATAGAATTGAGTTAATATAACAAAAAAAAAACTAAAGAGGAGATAGGGGATGTTTTGGTACTGTTAAGAAGAATAGGGGGATCAAACTGGAGAAGATCATCTTGAGCTTCAGAAATAACTTTAATAAGTTTGGGGATCATAGGTAAAAGGCCAGCATCCTTGGGAAGATTGATGCCAACGTCAAAGAGGTCTTCTATTGACTTGAAGTGTGGGAAGGGCGATTTGGGATCCAGTAGAATAGACTCAAGCTGTGTGAACACGGAGGGAAGAGCTGCCAAGATGGCCTTGCCCGTGAATGCCGTTCCCTTGGTCGTGTTGAACTCCTCGTCTCTGGGGACATAGAAGTCCCCTTCGCGTTTCTCTGTGGAGGGGTCTTTGTTGGAGCGTTTGCGACCAGTCTTGCACCGTCTCGGGTAGGGATTAGAGAGGCCTCCGATAACCGGACGGGCGAGTTCGTCACTTTTGTCAGGGTCACCTACATCGTTGTACACGTCGTAGTCATAAACGCGTTCGTGTATGGCGAATTCACCAACGTTCTTGCGGTTTTCGCCTCGCAAGGTCTCCAGCTCCTCCTTCCGCAGCTTCTTGAGAGGCTCCGGGGTTGTGGAAGGTAAGTAGGACTTGCTGGAGAAGAATATCCTCTTGGCTGGGTCAACGGACTTGGGGGCCACCCACGAGTGGCATGAAAACATAACGGTCCCGCTGGGTAACTCAAGCTCCATCTCCTTGATGAATATCTCTTGATGGTGCTGGTTTTGTATCATGATGGCCCCAACGGGTCCAAAATCTTCAGGCATGTCAAACACGCACTCATACTTTTCATCAGGAGATCCACCATCGAACCATACACGTTGTGCATAGTCTTGTACCGGATCCTTCTCCATCTGCGTCCCTGACATGTGTGTACTTGGGGGGTTAATAATCGTTATTACTATAAACTGAGCCTTGGTTGCATTAATCTACTCTTTAAAGAAAAATGTTTGTTTGATAAAATTGGTTACTCACGGGTGTCAGGCTCGGCGGCGATAAGCTCAACGAGCAGTGATCTACCGGTAACATCTGCTAAGTCATCGAGACCTCTCGACCAACGTAGGCCCTCCAGCAACGTCCCTTCTTCGGCCTTTATGAATCCCTTTACTTTGATTTTTTGAACTTTATCTGTCACTATCTTACCTTTCTGTTCACTATTTGACTGTGATGCCCTGACCTTACATCTTCCACGGAGGTTTTGACGACGACACACCTTCTCTCGACGTCCTGTCCAAATGGGGTTGATGAGTGGTGATGGTTTATGGAACAGAGAGCTGAGGCTCTTTGCTATGCTCAAGGTCTGGAGACTCGACGACGACTCTTTACAAAACATTTTTGTTTTTGCTTCTATTTCGCTTACCATCCCCGCTTCATCTCTTTATACAAGTCTAGATATTATCCTAATTTTGTCCTTTCTGAAAATCAAAAATGTAAAACCATCAAACTTGTCTACATTTTGTTTTCTACTTTATCCACCGAATTGTTTGTCACGTTTTTTTAAAGAGTTACTCCATTAATTAAATTATTTTTCAAATACTCAATTCAATGTTTATGTTGATATGATATATAAAAATAAATATGAAAATTTAAATAAATACCTCAAATACTCAATTAATTATAAATAAGTAATTCGTCATTTGCTAGTTGAAATAAAAAGTGTACTCTATCGATAAGCATATTGTTTACAAACAATATTTGTTTTCATGCTTGATTTAACATTTTATAGTTATTTTATCAATTTTATGTGTGTAGAATTAAATTATATTTAGTTTAAGTGTTTTTCTTTATAATTTTTTTTACTTTGAATATATCTTTATGATATATGGTTATTTATGGGTTATAAGATGCAATACAAATTTCAATTAAACCCGAAATGTTATTAACCGAATCCGATCTTAACTAATAAAATATTAGAATGAAATCTAGAAGTATAAATCTGAAAATTCAAAATACCTTATATGAACCTGAATGGATATCCAAACGTCCGGACCTAATGCTCACTGTTTTCTTTTGGACAGATAGCAAAGTTGATGCAATTTAATTAAGATTCCCATCCCCAATATGTAGGTGGAACTTTAAAAAGTAGGAGCAAATAGTGCGTAGCTTCAAACACATGTTAAACCAAATCGAAAGATCGACTGCATCTGGTGGAGAGGACCGATGATTTGAGGAAACTGAGCTTGATGCGCAGGAGTTTGCTTGTGAAAGGGACGGTTATACTCTGATTAATGTAATCTCTAAAGTTTTTTTTTTTGAATGAATGTAAAATTATATTAAAAAAAAAACCTTAATTACATCAAGTGCAACTGTTTTGTTATGTACTTCTATCTATAAACAAATGAATAAATCCTTCTAGCTTCCTCATGGTGTATCTGAAACATGCCTTGTTCCAAACCAAGTGCGCAGCCCCCTCTCCAAGTATGTTTGACCCTGAGATTTCACTGCAAGTAAGTGGAGTCGGATAGTCTCTTCAATAAGCTTGCTTAAGACTCTTGCATCTTTTGGCTCCTCCCCATGTCTCCTCGAGTTACGCTCTCGCCATATACCATGGACTGTAGCTTTAAAAGAGTATCTGATAAGAAACATCTCTGTAGGTGGATAGCTAGAAACCGATACCAAGGCTACAATATCATTCCACACAGCGGTGAACTTCTCTTTTAACAGTCCCTTTACCAAAGCTTCCCAAATGATAAAGCAGTATGGACAGCTAAAAAAGAGATGTTGACATGTCTATTGAACCTCATGGCATAGAACACACTCTGTGTTGATAGCTGCATTCCAAGCTTGCATTTTATCCCCAGTTTGCATCCTGTTATGCATAGCAATCCAGAGCATAAATGAGTATTTTGGTGTTGCTTGAGGAAGCCATACTCCACGGCTCCAAGTACAAACATGTCGACTCGTTCTTAGCTGCATCCAAGTCTTCTTCGATGCGATTCTCTAAAGTTTCTTACATGTGTATAAAAATGTATTTACCTTAAAATCAAAATAAAATAACTAATGTATTGCTAGTATATCATAATGTAAAGGTGCTTTCATGAATTTTAATATTAAATTATTAATTATATATATATATATTTTTATTCTATAATATAGCTGATTCCAAACCAGTTTTTTTTTTTAAAAAAAAAATATTTTAAATGTACCGCATGTAAGCAAGGATGCAATCCATTGTGACTTTTATTATTTCATCAATATAATTCAGTTTGGAGAAAAATGTTTTAAATGATTATTTCATGTTAGTTTTGTATTTATATATTCTGTTTACATTCTTATTATTTTTGATGTATTTTTTCTTCACTTTTATTGAATTTTTTATTTTTTATTCTGCCTGTCTTCTCTTTATATACTTGTTTCCACATTTTTTTCTTTCTAAAATATCACTAATCAATATATATGTAAATACACCAATTAATGGATCAAGATATTCACAAAAATACACATTTATTAAAACACATTTTTATAGAAAAGTCGATTAAAATAATACATTAAAATGTAGAAAATGATGAAACGTAAGACTAATCTTATCAATGTGAAAACTTAATCACCAAATATGACTATAAGATAATTTTAATCTGGATGATATCGCAACGACCAAACGACCACAAACCATTACAAATATATATATCTTTTGGTGGTTTACTAGAACTAACTATATAGACCATTTAAACAATACAACTATATCTAAATTAGTTAATTGTTATTGAACTATTTCTATGAAAATACTTTTTAGGAATCTTGGTAATGCGTTAACGCATATATATACATATAGTTATAACCATCATATATTGCTACCAGATATGAAGAAGTATATATATAGAGTCACCATACGTGTTTCATAGATAATGGCAATTTCAAGACAAATTGATCAGAGTCCAAGATATATAATATATGGGTGCGCAGTATGAAGTTAGTTATTTTTTTGTGTTTTTCTTTATATAGCGCGAAGTTAATTAGTTACACGCAAACACCGTGAATTTGGACATGATTGTTAGAAATATACGTACCAGCTTATTGTGTGGTTGATCTGGAATTATGATATTTTTTCAGATAACCTAACTAGCATTCCGAGTATAAAATCTATCTTCTGTTCAAAATAGAACGCAAAGATTGATACGTTACTGTTTTGTTGTTTTCTAGAGAGTGAAAAGGAGAGCGCGCACACGTTTTTCTTGTTGCTGGTTACAAATTCTAACTAACAAATTACCCCCACACCATCCGAAGGGGCATTGACGAAATAACGAGCACCATACGCTTCGGTCTCTCAATCTTGTCTAAGCCGTCTTCTTGTCTCATGTAATGCTACCTTCCAATATTTTTCTGTACTAGTGGTTAGATCGAAGACGAATTCACTTATACGGGACCATCTACAATTCTAGCTAGTGCACATTCATTTATTGTGAATGAAAGCTTGTTGTGATGGTCCAGCACTCCAGCTAATAGTTATGCACTAAAAAAAAAAAAACTTACTAACTTGTGAAATAGAGGCTTTGGCAGCTCGAGGTTTATAATTTGTGAGAAGTCAATATATACTGCAAACTAACCATGCAACTGAATTGCTAATATTAGACACAAAGTATCTCACATCGGTAGTTAGAAAGAATCCTAAGTAATATATAAGATAGATGGGTCAATCCACTTATCACATAGTTAATAGTATCTATAAGTATACCAGCAAGACGAGGCTATTTGCAATATGTATTGCTGCAGAACTCCTTAGATATGCAATGATGCAAAAGAAAACCTTGGCCTATGATCAATACATTTTATTTATGAATAAAAAGTGGATAAACAGCTCAAAGTTATTACCGTATGTGCCATGTGTTTAATTTTGTTATTTCGATTCTTTGGTCCCCTTATCTTTTGCCTTTTGCCTTTGGTCTTTTTTCCTTTTCTCCTCCTCCTTTGGTTTGTTTATTGTGTGTCTCCTTAATGCGATGATATATTTATGATCTTTGAATACGAATCTATTAAAAATGTTTTCCTTGACTCAGTCAGTGTTATCAAGTTCAAGCATCCGATTGATACGTTCGGGTTTTGGATCCATGTAAATATAAAATGATCCAGATTCAAAACTCATCATCTCATATAAGGATTTAGACATGGAAACTCATCTCATATGGGGACAAGTAAGTCATCTTCTTCTTCTTTTTTAAACAACTCTAATTTATGGGGTCTCAGTGAAGTAGCACGGTATTCATATTTCTTCAAAGATGTCAATGTGACCACCTCCTTAGTAGCATATATATTTTTGGTTATTTCGGGTATCCATCGGGTATCGAGAATTATCCAATCGAGTTCGGATATCTAATCTCCTCTAACTCAATACCCATTCAGATATTTTTATAGACTGGATAGTTTTCGAGTTTGGGATCTCAGATCGAGTTCAGTTTTCGGGTTTGAATATTATACCCACCCCTACAAGGATTTTTTATAAATGCACACTTAAGAGCGAGAATCGCAAAGGTGAGATGATATAATGTGTGAGCTCGTAGCAGATAAAATGTGATGTACTAGAATTTCAGAATATTTTCAGTGTCACTGTGATTCAGAACGCTGTCATGTGAGCTCGGGAATCCCCCTAGCATTAACTTTTAAATTTTTTATCAAATCCTTCAGCAAAATCTCCATCAAAATCTTTAAAATCCACCAAATCCAACAAGATCTAAAACTCCCAGAATTTTATGAAACCCCTAGTTCAATAAACCCTCCTAAAAGATAATAGAATCTAAATCTATACAAGAACGTTTCCTGTTTGCGATGAAAATGATCTTTCTAAAATGCTGGATAATTATGCTATTATAAGCTATGAGAAATATATAGATAATTCTACAGCCGACAATTTGATCTGTCTTATGAAGATTCACGTCTGACTGCATCACCTGAGCCAGCCTATGGTATCCACGCTTGACGATAATCCTTAATCAAACCACTGGACGAAGGAGGCTTCCATGATGAGAAATGATCTATGCTGACACAAAAAACATACTCATGGTATTCCTTTAACTCCCGTCTTGTTTCTTCCAATACTTCACGAGAAGCAGCTTCATGAACAGTTTCGTCATCCTAACATATTTTCTGAACAATAGACAAAGATTTAGAAGATTTATTATTCATACCACCTGCAGTTAATCCTATATATTTACACACTAAACAAAACTCATAGTACTTAGGAAATATATCTTAAATGCACAATAGATGATCAAACTAGATGTGGAGATAAAAGAAATAAACATGTTATTCCATTTCATTCTTACTTTGCTATTGACTTCCCATAATCATTGGAGAGCAAAGGAATTATGAAAAAAAATTAAGTCATAAGATACAAAAATACGAAAAATTTGAACAAGTAGAAAGTTATAAAATTCGATTCTGGCAACCACCTTGCGTTGTAAACTAAACATATTCTTTAACTAAATTAAAAACATCATAAAAATGGCCAAAAGACTTACAACGTTGCACATGTGAATACAGAACAAACAGAGGCAAACAAGATGAGTTGTCTCGAAGAGAAAAAATTCACCAGCAATAAAAAGTTCTCAGTTTGAGGTGTCAAAAAAAGCTAGACTAGAAATCCCAGTATCAAAACTTATATATTGTCACAAGAAATCGAAGTAAGAAACAGTTTTTGACCCAAATTTGAGAGCCTTTTAATCAGCACTGCTACTGAACCCACAGCAGAGCAAACAAGATCAATGACTGACCGGAACCGGAACCTTCTGAAGCACAAGACCTGAACCACTTCATCGATAAGGAGCAAACAAGAACCGGACCGAGCAATATATAATTACCATTTATAAACCAAATCGAAATGATTATTATATGAAAGTGATACAAATGTGTCACAGTTGTTTTATTATCTTATGTTGATATCCAAATACTATGAGTGAGTCTAATTTAATTTAAACAAAATAAGATTTGTTTTTGGATTTGTTAGATTATTTTCTTATAATTAATAGTTACATTTTGTGAAATTATGCTATGCAAAGAGTTTAGGAGAAAAATACAACTGTAGTCGCAAATTAGTGGCATGATTTTCCACTATTTTGTGGCTCATTTAGATATTTAGTATCAAAATAGTTGCAAACTAGAAAAATACATCAGAACTGTACAATATATAACCATAACATTTTTCACTTGTATCATTCGTCTTACACAATACAATCATTTAAATACATATATATGTATATTTTTTTGTCAATATTTTATGACTCCTTTTACTTCATAGTCGCAAAACGGTGGCAAATTAAAAGAACTAGAGATATTTACTGGGCTACGCCCGGGTTTTTCCATTATATTTAGTTTTATTTAGTTTATTATAGAGTTTGTATTTGACTATATTTTATACTTAGACTAAATATGCTATATAAATTATTATACAAATTTGCAATTTTGTATTGTTTTGGTGACTAAAATTTTAAAATGATTAAAATTCAAAAAAAAAATCTTTCAATATCAAAGTCATATAAGTTGGTAACCAAATTGAATTAAAAAAATATTTCAAATTCAATTATTCTTTTATCTTGTTTATTTTAATTTTATGAAAATATGGCTAAATTAACATATAACTCAAACATTTTAATGTCAATTTAAAATTTTAATATTGATTATTTATTATTTGGTGATAAGAAAATCTATATGAATTCGTTAAAGTGTTAAGGCAGTGATGAAATGAAGAACAATTGAAATATAAAACTGATGAACATTAAAAGAATCCTGAAATTATGACAAATACTTTTGTTTTCATGCAGCCAAACAAAATATTAAAAAAAAAAATAACGTAGTTGATTTTTAAAAAAGACTGACAATTTATGTCTTTTAATCGGCATTCAATGATTGCCTTCAATTATGCTCACTGATGGAAATTCCGGTTCTAATATTTAGTCTTGGGGTTGTAGTGGAGAGGGTTCACATCATGCCATGTACAAACCACAGTATTACTCTTCATGGTTCATCATATGTAAGTATCATATTATCATCTATTTTACCTTGCAATAAAAATCAGTGTTTGCGTAGGTAGAGAGTGAACCATCCATAAGTATAAAGTTTGGTAAAATAACTGTAGCTTGTACATGGAATAGTAGAAACTTACAAAACAGAAGCAAATGTTGATAACTTAAGCAGAAAAAAAAGAAATATTAAAAACGCTTTACAAAGTTCTGAAAAACTCTCTTTGTTCTATTATGGCCCTGTTCGTTTGCAGGTCGCTAGCGTCAGCGACCAGTTCCAGCGTCTAAGCGTTGTTCGTTTGGTGGTCGCTGGTTCTGCGACCAATCGCTGCGATCAGACGCTAGCGTTTGGCGTTCAAAAATTTCGGTCGCCGAAAATTTCGGCGTTGCGATCAAAAACCAGCGTTCAAAAAAAAAAAAAAAGTAAAAAGACAAAAATACCCTCGGTTTATCTTCAAAATTACAAGTAATAACCTAAACCCTAAAGTTCAATCTTTCACGCCTCAGCTCTGTCTCTCTCTCGTGCCTCTCTTCATCTCTCTTATCTTCACCATCTCTCACACCTATCTTCACCATCTCTCACACCTATCTTCAACATCTACGCTTCTCTTCACCATCTCTCACATCTCAGCTCTCTCAAAGGTCAGCTCTCTCTCTCTCTCTCTCTCTCTCTCTCTCTCTCTCTCTCTCTCTCTCTCTCTCTCTCTCTCTCTCTCTCTCTCTCTCTCTCTCTCTCTCTCTCACAGTAACTGTACGCTTTAATCTTTGTAGCTGATAGGGTCAGCATCGTCGGCGCGATTCCCCCCCTCGTAATCCCTCTACTCATCTGGCTGCTTCTTCTCGGTTACTCAACCACTGATTCCGACCAGGTACAGGTTCCTCTGTCTCCGACACTCCCAAGTATTCGTTTTTTTTCACAGGACCAGTGAATGTTTCGGATTGCAAAAAGGGTTCTTTCAGTTTGGTTGCAAAAAGTATATTACTTTATTCTTTGTTTCATTATCGATTTGATCTGGCATTCAGCTTGTGGGATTACTAATTACTAATTTGTTTCATTATCGAATCCAATGTGGAATATAAGTCTGATTAATAGTCCAGCGGTTATTATAAGTCTTTTACTATCTGATAAATGATTCATGAATCACTCTGGTTGGAGGTGAGTTAAAGTAAATGAAATATCAAGAGAGAAACCAATTTTAATTCTTGAAAACGTTACCTAGATAGAAAGAATAAACGAGATTGGACCTATTATTAATGTCGAACTTTTTCTATGTAATCGTTGTCATTTTGCGCTGTAGTGGTTGTGTTTTTATTATAAGTCTTTTACTATCTATGATTGGCTTAGAATGTGTTTGTATATTGTTAGCTCTTCACCCTTGATTCACTTGCGTTTGTATTATCTTTTCAGGTTTCAACATAAATTACAAAAAGACAACAACTAAACAAGAAGAATGGCTAATGATGTAAGTGTCTTAGATGATTCTAGTTTCTTAGATGTTTTGTAATTGTTTTTTCTGCTAGTTTAGCTTGTTTGTGTATTGATGAGACTTGTTATTTAGAACTGGACCGACGAAGAAGTTCGGTATTTTTTTACTCTTTATGCCGATGAGAAAAGAAAAGGGAACAGACCAAGAAGTGGCATAAATGTAGTTGGGAGAGACTTCATCATAAAGAAGTTTGAAGAGAAGTTTGGTAAGAGATGGATATGGGACAGGTTTAAGAACAAGGTTGATATTAGCAGAAAAGCATATGTCAAGTTTAAGAAGCTCACCCACAACAGAACCGGGCTTGTCTATGATGCTATTGGAAGGTTGGAGATGTCGGATGAATGGTGGGATCAACGCATTGTGGTAAGTACCTTTCTCTTAGTCTTCAGTGCTTTAATAATGTTTCAAATATACTAAGTTTTTTTTCTTAAACAGGACTGGCAAGGAGCAGAAGGATGGTGTGCTCAGCAAGGAGAAGCTAGCTTAGATTCTAGAGTAGATGCAGAGAAGGATGACGAGTCTGATTCAGTTGACACTGATGTGCCAGCACCAAGAGAAGGAACAAGTAGAGCTGGATGTTCAAAAAGGAAGCGCAAGGAATTTGATCAAGAGCCTTATGTTCTAAGGAATGCAATTCTGGCTGAAAAAAATAAGATAGCTGAAAAGATGGTAGAGATAATGGCAGAGGACCGTGTGGTGTTGCAGCAGGATCGTAAATTCCGTGTGCACTCTGTGTTGGAGATACTTAATGAGCTGCCTGGAGTGATAAAGTGGTCACCATTTCACATTGCTGCAGTTAAACATCTCAAAGCTGTTGAAGAAAACAGAATGGCTTTTATGTCTTTCTCTAGTGACGATGATAAGATTAGCTATCTTGAGAATATGATTGGAGTTAAGATATATGAAGGATTGTAGTGTGTTTCAGTATGACACTAGAATGGTTTGTAGTGACACTAGAATGGTTTGTAATGGATTGTGGTGTCTGTTTCTGTTTTTTTAATATGACTGGTTTCTGTTTTAATATGAATGGCTTCTGTTTTAATATGAATGGTTTCTGTTTTTTTTGTTATGACTTGGATTACAGTGTTTGTTTAAATTGTAATATGACTCTGATTTTAATGTTTTGCAGATGGTTAGGTGGTACTTGGATGATGATGATGATGATGATGATGATGATGATTATTATGAGGAAGAGCTGAAAGTTCATGTGCTCAAGCCAGAGAGACTGCTTCATAGAACAGATCGAGGTGCTGGATGGCATCATGTTCAGCAGCTTATGCACGGGTCAGATCAACAATGTTATGATATTCTTCGTATGAATCAGAAGACATTTCAAGATTTGTGTAAGATGTTAGCGATGAGATATGGGTTACAAGAGACGAACAATGTCTACATTGAAGAAGCGGTTGCAATGTTCCTTGAAGTGGTGGGTCAAGATAAGACAGTACGGGTTATTGCACAAAGATATCAGCGTTCGTTGGATACGGTCAAAAGGAAACTTGGTGAGGTTTTGAGTGCTCTCTTAAAATTTGCTGCAGATGCACTAAAACCAGAAGATGGTGAGTTCACAAGAGTATGTCCTGCTTTGAGAGGTGATGATCGATACTGGCCATTTTTTAGAGATTGTATTGGTGCATTGGATGGAACTCATATCTCAGTTCGCCCTCCGAAGCAAAATGCAGAAGCATACAGGGGTAGAAAACAAGAGCCGACCATGAATGTCCTTGCTATATGTAACTTTGATATGAAGTTCATATATGCTTATGTGGGTGTCCCGGGTAGAGCACATGACACGAAGGTATTGACTTATTGTGCGAGGAATGAGCCATTTTTTCCCCATCCGCCAAATGGAAAGTATTATTTGGTTGATGCTGGATATCCCACAAGGACAGGGTATCTTGGTCCGTATCGTAGAGTTCGGTATCATCTCGATCAGTTCAACAGAGGAGGACCGCCAACGAACACTCGAGAGGTGTTCAACCGGAGACATTCAAGCATGCGATCTGTGATTGAGCGGACATTTGGAGTGTGGAAAGCAAAATGGAGAATTCTTGACCGTAGGCATCCAAAGTATGGTTTGATCAAATGGATAAAGCTAGTAACAGCAACGATGGCTCTACACAACTTCATACGTGATTCACATCGAGAAGATAATGATTTTGTGCGTTGGCAGAGAAGAGAAGAATATCATACACATGGTGATGAAGATGATAATGATGATGATGATGATGATGAAGATGATGGTCATGGTCATGGTGAACATTTTCCATATGAGCCGAGAGGTGATAGAGCCATGGAAGATTTACGTGATCATATTACTACTGAGTTGAGTAGAGGATATCGATTACCTTATTAGTTTATTTGATTTGGTTTTGTACTTACTTTTATTTAGTAGTTTTGTAACATTTGAGTTTTAGTTTTAAACTTTATGTTTAGTTTATTAATATGATTTTATTTACAGGATGTGTATAAATTAAAAATAAAATTGAGTAACTAAAAACAAATTAGAAAAAATAACTAATAATATTTTTGTCAAAATTTGGTCGCTAGCGACACTAAAACGAACAACCCAGCGACAATCGCTGCGATCAACCGCGCGACATGAAAACGAACAACCCAGCGACAATCGCTGCGATCAATCGCGCGACATGGAAACGAACAACTATCAGCGACAGCAAGTCGCAGTCGCTGGTCGCTGACTCTGGTCGCTGACGCTGGCGACCTGCAAACGAACAGGGCCTATTTCTGTAAACGTCAAAATGTTTCCTCGCTGAGCCAGTACAACGTCATTTCTTGCTGCTTGAAGTAACAACGATGCTCTTCGTCCACCAAACACAAGATTCAGATAATACTTGACATTGAATTTGTTGTTGATGTTCTGAGAATCTAATATGTCTTTCGTGCAAAAAAAAAACTAACTCGTGAACTTTGTAATCTACATCCATTGAACTGCACCGTACTTCCTTCTTCGCTTGTGTTTCCTTCATGAAAACCCTCTGTTCAACTGCGTCTTGGAATAACCCATGAATAGCAAGCATTAGTAATGTGCACATAAGCACAAGTTTCATCTAGATCCAGCTTCATCAAACACTTTACTACGTTCAGCCATCTCAACGTAACCATTTTTCCTGCAAGTAGAAAGAAAAGAGCTCCATATAATAGTGGCTTCTTCCACTGTTATATATATTCTTTATCGTTGCTCCGACTTTCTCCAATAGCTCTGCTTCACCCAACACGTTAACCATGCAAGTTTAGTGTTTTATCGTAGGCTTTATACAATACTTTTATCTCATCACTAAACTGATCAAATAACCAGTTGTCTTCTCTAATTCAGGACAAATTCAAATTGACAGTTATCAAATATCTAATCACCTTCCTAGCTCATTGTTCTTCGTGACGCACACATATAACCAGGTCACAAAATTTAAATAATGACATAACCAATACAACATATGTGTGCAAACTATATGAAAATAGGAACATCTAGTAATAAGCAAGAAGAAATTTCTTACCTAAGCTTCACAAGCGTACCCAATAACAAACAAACTCACTAATATGAGTATCATGAAGGTTTTGGTTTTAACATTACACAACTGGTTAATGTAAATTAAATAAATACATTTGGTTCTACCATTGATTTATTACTTTTTCTTATTTATCTTGTTTTGTTATTTATTGTATGTTCTATTTTAAGTAAAATACATAAGTTTTATTATATTTATATTATGGCCAGATTTTTTTTTTGTAACTGGCATTATTATGGCCAGATTTATATTAATTTATGTTTATATAAAATTTTGATTATATGGAGTATACAATATATATGCATATCAAAATTAAGATAAACCCAAGGAAAAATTGGAAACAAGAGACACTTTCAACTTTTATTTGTCTCAATAGAACTTTTGAAAATTTTGTTCATTTTTGACAGGTTTTATTCTTTTGTAATGGGAAAAATAGTAAAATAAATTTAAAAAAACATAGAAAAATATGAAAACCATTGGAAACATAAGTATGACTATTTATATGTTTAATTTTTTTAAATAGTGAAATCATATTTTATTTTATGTCGTAGCTACGGATCCAATACTCATTCTAACCATCTATTTAATCTAGAAATCAGATATTAAGTATTATACATAGATCTATACTCAGTATATAACACAAACAAAAATTTCTTATATATTCTCTAAGGTAGATTTCGTTAGGTAATATTCTAGCAAAATGTCTTTAGTCTACCTCTAGCTTTATTACAATTTACAATCACGACTCTATGAATTACCTTTTTTATGTGTCATAACAGGTTCTGTCTTTTACTTTATGTTACACGTACGAAAGAATAAATTTCTCACTCTCTCTACAATGTTGTACTCTACGTAGGATATATATTATAACCAAATCAGGATAATATGGAAACTTCCATCATTTAATATTTTTCCTAAATCTACACTAAATCTACCCTAAATCTTTTCTAGTATCTTCTCTCCCACGATTTTCTCCTTCCACGATTTTTTTTCTCCTTCGTTCTTTGTCGAGATCCCTTCTTTATCTCTCTCCTCTTCGTCGACATATCCATTTCTCTACTCTATCAATACAACATGATTATAATCTATGTTAAATCGGGTGTATTCATGTGCTCCTTCGAAGAAAAGCAAATTCGGAAAATCCATTAGTATTTATAAATTAAAATCTATTGTTCTCTTGATTTGTAACTAAATGTATATATTTAATTTACATTAAACAGGTTGATGGTTATCGTAACTTAAAATTTGTGCCTCTCATAATTTGTTTTTTGGCTACGTGTTTTTTCTCATAGTTTTGATTGGTAAAGATTATTTCATCTATAGAATTTTATAATCTTGTCAGCTGGAGTTATAGTTGACGGCTTTTATAATTTCTTAAAAATGAGAAGAAAAACATGAAGTTGTACATGTTCGTCAATGAGAACTTGAAAGAACAAAAGAACATCAGATTTGATTATATATGCTCAATCTACACATAGCCTTGCCTAAATATGGTCAATCCTTATACATACTGGTCGAACATACGATGAACAAGAGAATTATGTACACTATAGAGAATTATGTATAGAAGACTACTATTGAATAGCTCATTTTGCCTAAGAATAATCCTTGCATTTCATTATAATCCTCATTTAATTTCAGTCGCTTTATTACGGGATAAACATTTTCTCAAAACTTTTTCCGTAGTACCTTTGTCCAAGCTTCTAAGTTCTAAAAAAATATTTCAAACTCCTTAAGCTTCGTCTGTCATGGAGTACATCATGATGTTTTCCTTTTTCTTCTTCCATATCAACAGCTTCTCGATGCTTAAATTTATCATAAGCATGCACATCACTACTTTGACACTCTAGCTCATCCGTACAATTTCCAATGTCATCGGCAAACTCACCTGCATTTTCACCGGCCTCAGTTTCCTCCTCAAGTGCTTCATCCTTCTGATTAACCAACCCATGATCCTCCTGCTTCAATTCTCTCTCTTCAAACTCATCTTCACCATATTCATGATCAGCATCAAACCCTGGTTCACTGTCACCTAAATCCAATCTCTCATCTCTTCCGGAATCTTTACCTAAATCTAATATGGAGTAAAAGGTGTAGACAATTTAAGGTATACCAATATAACTTCACATAAATAAAGAAAGACTGAAACCCAAAATAGTGCCCTTATATACATCATCATTAATATTGATAGATGCAATATTCCAACATGAAACTTGGTTCCTAAAACTGTTTTAATAAAAACCAACGAATAAGTCAAGCAAATATGAGTGGTTCTCCCTCTGCAAAAATTCCTGCAATTCATTTACAAATTACAATATATTCACTTACCAACACTACCAACACTTTCTTCCTTTTACAATTTACAGCTTCCCGTAGCCATATGTTTTTTTTTTTGCAGCTTCACCGACTCTGTCTGAGCTCCTCTTCCACATATGCCTGATCCCATACAATTTAATATATATTGGAACCAATTTATCACAACACACAGCAACATGAATTTCATTTGGAAGACCGCAAATTCAAATTTTGGAATCAAACAAAGAGTAGACAGGTGATAAATTATTTCAAGACTATTGTCTAATTAAAAATGTTTATATTCGAATACCCTAACATCCACGGTTGAACTAAAGAACAATTAGATTAACTGAACAATCCAGGGTGTAAAATCCCATCTTCCTTCTCTGGCGTTAGTATAGTCTAAATTTCTAGTAAGTAATTAAAGATCGAAAGGAAGCATCACAAAAAGGTCTACCTTTTTTAGCAAATCTTTATTGCTGTGGTAAGATATCAGAACCTGGGCTCACCTTCCAGATGTGTCAATATTGAGGTACCTGATACAAACCAAAATATGAGCAACATTGGTTGAAGAACTGCAAGGAAAAATCCAAACAACTAAAGGATTTTATAGAAATTGAGAGCTAAATATAGTACACATGAACCATCTAAGCAAATAAATGAACACAATACTCTTTGGCATGCAAACCAAAACATTTCAGAGAATATATGTTTCTCGAGATGCTGAGATGTACAGCACAGAACACCACCATAATATTAGATGTATAAATCTCTGAATATCCTTTTCTACTCGAGCTATTAGATATGGTGGTGGAGTGACCAGTTCAATTATCTCGATGCAGTCATGTTTACATAAACATTTCTCCTACAAAAAACAATCATAGACATGAGTGAGTGCACCCATTTATTATTAATACTCAGGGGCGGATGGTTTCTAACTGTCCGGAAAAGGTTTGAACAAAGAAGCAGAGACCATATATTAACATAGAAAATTTGATAGACGACCCCTAAAACACATATAAAATTTGATAAAAAGACCCAAGTAATAGAAGAAAATAAATAATGAACGGAATCAGAAAGGGAAGAGTAAACTAATTAGGGTTTAAGCATGCTACCATGAAATCACGTTGCTACTTCCTTGTGTTGTGAATCTTTTTTTTTTCTTTCTCTGCGGTGCAATCTACACATCAAGCTACCGTACGTCATTCTCGGCACAAACTCTCTCTCCGCAACATTGCCTCCTCAGAAAACTTACTAACTAAACATGAAAATTAGTCCGCTGCTTTGACTATATACTTATACGAATCTACAAATAAGAAATAGTACAGACCTGAAGTTTTTTTTTGGCTCTGAGAAGTCATAAGGATGGTTGCTAAATTGGGACGATATGATGAGGTATGTTTGCGACCTGGATCTTGCCATCGGTTTATATAGTGGTAAAATCTCTTCGGTTGTTGATTTCTTCTGTCACTAATGAGACATCGTGACGTTAAAAAGTGGAACGCCGACGTTAGGGAGAATCAGAACAGGTTGCAACGGCTGGGTTACGCAGATGAGTGAGGAAGATGAAGAGTGTGTGGCAATGAACGATAGGGTGTTCGTTGAGATCAATTCTGGATTACGGTATGGGCTTCCATGGGATAAAAAAAGAAAGGCCCACTTGTTTTCTTCACTCTATGAAACGAAACAGTAGGGACGTGGCAGAATAACTTCTTTTTATTGGCTAATTTAATCTGTACATGTGGAGGGCTTAAGAGTTGAGTATTAAATCCTTTTAGTATTGTAAGATATTTCATGTTGCTAGATAAATAGTCATAAATTAGTTGTTATTTTACATCTGTTTTGCTATCTTTTTATTTAGTAGAAAAAGAGTTTCAGATTATTCTTAAATAAGCACAAAATTGTAATCGCACATTTTGGTCGCAAATTTGCAACTAACTTATGACAAAATAATTAAAATTTGGTCGCACATTTTAATTTCGATTGTAATAAAAAATATAGTCTCAGAATCATTGTTTTCTTGTAGTGTTTCTTATTTTTCCTCGATAGAACAAGATTTAAATGTAGGCACATTTAATTAAGCCTCTCCTAACACCAAGACGACAACAACTTCTTATTTTATGTTTGGTTTGTGGGTAACAGGGGCGAAGCCAGACATATTATTAACTGGGTGCATATTAATTAAATAATTACTAAATATAATGATATAAGGTAAAATAAGAGAATTGAACTCAGGTTGTTCAAAAGTTAGGGTGCATCTTTACCAATTAAGCTACTTATACTTTATTTGTCTAATGTAAAATTTTCAAAACCTAAATAACAATGGGTGCACGTGCACCTTAGTCTACAACGTAGATTCGCCTCTGGTGGGTAAGTTTCTCTCAAAATTCCATTCCATTACCATTCGCATTTGTCAAGTTAGGCAATCTTCATGTCTGGTTTCATTATTAAGGATCTGACCGGTGTAAAAATAGGATTGCGAATACGTTTGCTGGAGTTTGCAAAATGTGGTGATATCTCATGTTTTTATAGCTTTTTAGCATTTGTTTTAAGTTCATTGTAATCATTTTAGGATGCATTTAGGTGTATGTATTGCATTAGAGTGTTCATTTGCATATCACAGGGTTTGGATGGCACAATTGAGAAGTTTAGGGCGAAAATCAAGGGTTAATCATCACTTTTTAAGACTTTGGGGCCGGATTGAAAGGAATCAGAAACTCAGGGACCAAGGTTGAAATTCGCTGGGTCTGGAATGTTTAATAGAAAGTTTGGGGTTGATTCGTGAGGATGTACTTGCAAATTACAAAGTTTCGAGGTCAAAAGTCAAAGGGAAAGCAATCCAGGGACCAAAGACGCAAATAAATGGAAGTCCACCATTGTTGCTCTTCAACGAGCTTTCTCTTCGGCCAATCTGGAGCTTGACGACGCCAGCGGCCAATACGACGGAGCAGATACCACGGCCTGGAGATGAGAGCATGACGCAGAGGAGGAGACGAGTTTGACGGCTGAGTTGTTGAAGATCTGGTGGCGACGAACAAGAGCTCGGCCGTGACTCGAAGCAAGTCATGGCGTGGAAACGACAAGAAGGCTTGCGGTGGAGAAGAGCTGGAGCACGGCGTTGACGACACGGGCTGAGCTTGGCTGCGGTGGAGAGTTGAGACGCCGCGGACTCACACAGCGGGTTGGTTGTGAGTTGTGACCGCGTTTTCATGGCAGAGACTCGAGATTGGAAACCACCCGACGCGGACCACTATCGCGGCTTGGTGTGACTCGCGTTTTCGTGGCAGAGAGCTCCAGGGAGAACCGCGGAGGACGGACGCGGATGGATGCAGACCGCCGTCTGGAGAAGGAGACCAAACGCGGTCGCCAAACGTGATCGCAAACGCGGGTGGATGAGCTGCGTTTGGCGATTGCGACATTTTAAAATCAGCTTTTTACCCAGATTCAGTTGGTTTAATCAGGGTTTGTCCGATTAACCTGGTTTAATTTTAAAAACCTATAAATAGGCATTTGCAAAATAAACCTTAAAACTACCTAAGCTATAGTTTTATTTTATTTTCTTTTGTTCTAAACATGAATCTTGTGAATCTTGCTTGATTTAAGAGTTTATTTTGTTAATCATTTTTATCTATCTCTTAGTCTCTTATTTATCCAACAATCTATCATATTTGTGTGGTTTCATGGAGATTAATGAGTAGAGCTTTTAAAGTTCTTGGGTCTAGTAGATTAAATTGACTAGTGCTTGGTCTTTAATGGTATGTTCTTAATCTAAATGATCTTTACTTGATTAGTGTGCTAATGTTAGATTAAGGTTGGAAAATTATAATCTAGATAAGGTTGTTTCATGTTCTGAAGGTGTTCGATGAAATGTTTGAAGGAACTAATCAATGTGCTTTACTTGCTTAGCCAACGGGAATTGATGCTAGGGATGTTTAGTGGCTATTAGAACTTGAAATTCATGCATGCTTGATAGTAATTAACCAATGGAAATTGATGTTAAGAACTTGATTAGCATAGAAATTATTGCCACGGGAGTGGATTAGCTCAAATTAGTGATCTTAGGCCTAAAGATTAGCAATGGTTGATTGTTTAAGCATCAAGTGATAGCATTTGATCATCCTAATCAATAACCTTGACCCAAGAGCTTGTCTTTCTTTGATTATCTTGTAGTTGCTTTAAGTTGTCTTTCTATTTTATTAGTCTAGATTCTTCCCATTTTCTATTTGCTTAGATTAAGGAAGCTTGTGTATTATTAGTGTTATAAATCTATAGTTCTCTGTGGATTAATACTAAAATGCTACAGTGACATACCATTCGAGTGTGGTATTGTTGGCACATTAGGTTAATTGTTGTGTGCTTAAAAGCATAAATCATATGGATGATTGCAGTTTAAAACGTTATTAAACGATTTGTATGACTGATATAATGGTTAGAAATTAGTATGCTTATAGAATACTGATTAGTTGACTACCAAATACAACATCAGTTAAATAATAAATCAAAAGTATTAGCACTTTATATAATTGTAAATATATTAAAATCAGATTATTATAATAAATATAAAATTTTAGTTATACAATTATAGTATTAAATTTTTAAAAATTATCTGTGGATTTATATGTGTATATATATATATATACATATATTAATGTCTAATAATAATAGCACATATTTTTGTTTTAGTTTTAAAATATAACTAGGTGATTTTCCCGTGCTCATGCACGGGTATAAATATTTATAAAGTAAATATATGCTGCAATAATTGATTGCTATTTTATTTTAATTTTAAATTAATTTATAGTTTTATGCAGAATTTATATTAATATTTTATATTACTTTAAATATACATATAATTTTAGATATGTTATATCTAGTCGGTTTTGTTGCTTTTACAATCGGTTTAGTTATCATTTGGTTATATTAGGTTGCATCTATTTCTCTGAATTCAATTATAAATTTTTATTCAAAATATATTAAAATTTTGATTAATGTTCTTATTTACATTAGGTTGGTTTTTGTCTTAGATATGTAAATATATTTTAGGAAGATTATTTATAACTTAAGATATATTGTGCTTAGAATGAAATAAAAATATAAACTAAAGTGTTTGGTTCCAAATTACGTAAATTAATATAACGATAATATTCTGTAATCTCATATATATATTACAAAATAACTAAACTAAAACAATTGCTTAATATTTTATTTTTATTTGTTAAGGTGTTTTGAATCATCTTATAATTTATATTTATAAAATAAATTATTATTATTATTAGAAAATTATATTTTCTTATTATAGTTAAATCTATGATTTTAGATATAAATTGGATTAGTCGAGTCACTCATGTTGTGAGTATCTTAAGTTACATATATATTCTTTAAAATTCAAACTGAGGTATAATTATTTTTATTATAATTAAGTCAAGTCAAATTAATTTGATTTATCGTTTAAATGTGCATGTATTTTCATAATATATATATATATATATCAAATTAAATGTTGATTTAAAAAAAATAGAGAATTAAACGATGATCTATAGAAAGTTACATAATAAGTAATTAATACGTTTTTGGAAGCTCATGAACACATATTTACAATAACTAAAATATTTTTATAAATTATAAATGATTTTATGCCTTTTGGTTATGGTTATATTAAGTTCCACAAACATAAAATTTAAAAGCAAATTTAATATTAAGAAAACAAATAATTTTAATAAGCAAAATATTATATATCTACCCCATAAAAGTGTATAGTGTGATTTTAAAATATTTTGTTATTTGATCAAAAGATATTTATTGTTAAAATTTATTTTTTGTTTTTAATATCTCTTAAAAAATAAGCAGTTAAAATTGTGATTGTATTTGAGAAATCTTATTATATAAGTAAAAAAATATATAGATATTTTTTGTTGTAATTGAAAGATATTATGGTAAAATAAATATAAGAAAATACAAATGACATTTCAATAATACTAATTATAAAATATTTTAGTCAATAAAACATATATCAGTTTATGTTACTTAATTATTTTATGTAATTATCTAAAAAATAGATAAATATATTAAAAATATTTCTGTTACTGTGAAAATATATATTGTTGTACTGTTTAAAATTATGTTTTAAAATAAATAATATTTCTTTTTCTAATACCAAGATTATCTGTGAAAATATAAATATAAAGAAAGTATATTAGTATTTTTATGTTATTTAAAAATATTTTAAAATAGAATATTACTATTTTGTGAACTTTTCTTTTTAATGAAATCATATTATTATACATATATTTTCGTTTTATACTCGCTTTATAAACTTTATAATATTTTCTTTTTATTATATATGTTATTTGGCAAATATTAAAAAAGTAATTTAAATAAAAAATCATTAATAGTGTTTAAATATAACATTTTAATTCATTAAGTGTATTTTTGTAATCAACCACTGTGAGAGTTAACGTGAGTGCGACACGTAGAAAACTGACTTCTCAAATAATATTATAGAGATATATATAGATATTATATATTGTTTAATTTTTAAAATAATTAGATATTTTACTTTTATGTTTATATAGTTTCTTAATATGTTTTTCTTTACCTTCCGCAACCACAAATGTTACCTAAAATACGCTTTTGATTTGAGAGATTTGGAACAGTGTAAAACGGTCTACAACATTTTTTGTGATTGTTATAAAATACCAATAACCGCTATCACCTGCAAACACAGCGTTTGTGACTGGTAGCGGCAAGCAAATCCCTAATAGTACACTTGTCTTTAACTGTTTAAGAATGCAACCTATATCACTAGATGAGTTTCCACTTGCTGATATCATGGCTTATGTAGTGTAAATCTTTGTAATTAAGGAGATTCAAATATCAATCATCATGGCCTTGAGCTGTGATTTTTCTTTTTTTTTTTTTTATCAAGAGCTGTGATTTTTCTATTGTCTACTATATGTCATAATACAAATGCTCACTGGAGAAGACAATGATAAACTTTCTTGCTAAATGCCAACAAAACTGTATAATGGAACCAATGGCTGGATAGTCATTCACCATAGACCAATGGTGATGTATATGATTATATGAAAGTCTTACGTTATCATAATCTCAAAAGGGGGATTTGGATCATCCTTCCTCCAACCAAAAGAAAGAAAAAAAAAAACAAGTTGCGTTTTATATTCAACAAAATTAAAAAAAAAAAGACATGAAGGGTGAGAGTTTATTACATCTGCATTGTCATCATCTATACGACTATATGAGGTATTTAATCAAATTATTAAAAAACAAATCCTCGTACTCTAGAATACATAGTAAGAAAATAGAGCAAATGCATATATCAATCACAAGGATACAGAAAGAAAATGAAAGAAAGAAGAAAAAATATCTTGAGGGTTTTTATCTGGTCTGGAAGTTGAGAGTTCTTATGCAGAAGGCAAAGATGAAGGCGAAAAACACGGTGAATGCCACTAGGACGGCAGCGACCGGTCCCATAAAGTCAGACTCGAACCCATAGTTATCCTTAATGTATTGCTTAACGGTGAGTCCGTCAGGTCCTCCAAGGACGGTGATAGGTGTCTCCACGTCACCATACTGCGACACAATCAATCCATAGACGGTCCATGCGACAGGGCAGATCCAGTAGTACCATATCCACCACTTGGGGATCTTTGGTCTTGGGATGAAGAAGCCCGAGAAGAGGTTGAAAATGCCGTAAAAGGCTGAAGCGAAGATGGAAGCGACTTGCTGGTTTGGTGTGAGGGAAACAGTCATCATGCCGTAATAGGTCCAGTAAAGGAAAGAGAAGTAGCTTACGAAGAGGAACCAGAAGAACTTGGCAGCTGTCCACTCGAACCCAACCATGGCATAGACGATGAGTGAGTAGTAAGTGGTCTGAATCAGCACATACGGAAGCTCACAGGTGACTTGGGAGATGGCGTATGGCATAGCTGAGTACATTCCTGCCGCTCTTTCCCTGTAGAACACAGTCCTCTCCACTGCCACCATCGGCTGTACCGTGGAACAATTGTTTATACCAACAAAGATAACCGCAGCATACAAAGCTCCTATAACCATCGTCAGGTCCGCTGCGTTTGACCTGTTACCTCCGATCTGCCAGAAGATGGTACCAATGAGGAGGGATGTTGCCAGTGTGAAGATGAAGCGGACAAGGTTGTAGTCGGGGGATCTCCAGTAAGTCCACCACTGCTTCCATAGACATGATTTGAACTGTCCCCATGTGTTCTGAGAGAATTGTGTAGCAAAGTAGAGATCAGAGGCACCTGCTGGAGGTACACTCAATTCTTTCACCAATGCTTTGTTTCTCCTGCAACCATCATTTTTATTTAGTATATAATTCATTATTTGTTATCTTAAAGAAAAAAAAAAAGGAAAAAACAACTTACTGGTGTAAGGCGGAATTCTTGTACAACTCAGCAAAATCAACTCCAAGCTTTAACTCAGCGGCTAGTGAGCTGGCTTCAAGCATCCAAGTGGCTGGATTATACTTGTCGGGAATCTTGGGCACTCCGGGGAAGGCTTCGAAGTACTCAACCACCTTGTGAGAGTTTCTACCCAATGGACCTGCGTAGATCACTTGTCCTCCTCTCTTCATCAGCATCAACTCATCAAACGCTTCAAAGATATCAATGCTCGGCTGGTGGATGGTGCAGACCACGGTTCTTCCTGTGTCCACCGTGTTCCTCACCGCCCTCATCACAATAGCTGCTGCTCTGGCGTCAAGCCCTGAAGTAGGCTCATCCATGAAGATGATGGAAGGGTTGGCTACAAGCTCCACCGCGATTGTCAATCTCTTCCTCTGCTCCGTGGAAAGCCCCGTGACACCTGGTAAACCCACGATGGAGTCCTTGAGACTGTCCAGCTCTACCAATTCCATCACTTGGTCCACAAACATCATCTTCTCTTCTTTGCCGACTTCTTTTGGAAGACGGAGGAAAGCAGAGAAAATCAGAGATTCTCTGACTGTCACTTGTGGGGAGTGAATATCAGTCTGCTCACAGTACCCTGAGATTCTAGCGAATGTCTCTTGAACCTTTGGGAATCCTGAGATTCTGACATCTCCTTCGATATATCCTCCTGTTTTCCTTCCGGCCAAAACGTCCATTAGTGTTGTCTTCCCTGCGCCACTCACTCCCATGAGCGCGGTCAAGACTCCTGGTCTAAATGCACCTGTCACACCTTTAAGCAGTTGTAGTCTGTTTTCTGTAACTCCTTGGTCTCTCATTTCCTGTACAAATCAAAAATATTAATATATATATTTGGTATGGTGAAGATTATCTCAAGGAGGAAAATAAAAAGGAGGAGGATGGTTTACCGCAGGCATGTCAACAAAGTATCTAACGTCGTCAAAGGACATAGCCAAAGGACTGAAAGGAAGAACCATTCCTCTCTTAGCGCCTCCACCGCTGGATGCTTCACCCGCAGAATCTGCATTCCTACTCATTCTTCCCATTGCAACCTCTCCTGGTGGAGATCTACGCATTGGATCCGACGAGTCTTCATTTTCTTCTTCTGGAAGTAATCCTGCCTTCTTCCCAAGAGCTGAAGTGTTACAAGGTACATTATTAGTCTATTTTTTGTGCACATGTGGGTGATGCATATAATAATAAAACGCCACAAGAAACTTACGGTTGAGATAGGTAAGTGCAAAAGTGAAAAGAAGGTTGAAGAGTACTGTGAAACCAAGCAAGGCTCCAACCCCAATCCAGTACCAGTTTCTGTTATGGTAGACATCCCAATTACGAAGCACCATGGTTCCCAGGCTTGTGCTGTTATCGAATGACTACACATTTTTTTTTTAAAGTGAGATTACTTTACTATGATATATATATACAGAATAAAGCAGCAAGCAAATAAGGCAACTCACC
Organism: Brassica juncea; assembly: GCA_018703725.1. Classification (NCBI taxonomy): domain Eukaryota; kingdom Viridiplantae; phylum Streptophyta; class Magnoliopsida; order Brassicales; family Brassicaceae; genus Brassica; species Brassica juncea. The sequence goes on from CM031940.1 coordinate 9,529,131, forward strand.
CGTCTATTCATCCATCTAGGAGCAAACATTTCATTGACGGTTAGACCGTTGAAAGCATAGGTGAGAGGAGATATCCAGTAGGCCCATCTCCACCACTCAGGAATCTCACTTCGTGGAAGAAGGAAGCCACCGAGCAAGAAGACGAGAAGCAGAGTGAGAGCACCACCTGTATTAGCTATCATCATGGTTCTGCACACAGAAGCGATCAGCCTAAAGAGCGCAGCAGCCATTTGTTGAATCAGAAACACCAAGAGAAACTGCTTGAAGAATCGCCCCGCGTCTGGTGCAAAACCTATGGAATAGTAAGTCACCACCATCCACGCCGTTGATTCGAAGATCGAGGTTGGTATCCCGAGCAAGAAAGTGGGAAGCGTGAACGTCCACGATGGATAAAACAGGAGATCCCTCTGTTTGTAAAACACAGGGAGCCTCGAGACCATCATAGCCATCTCTGCGAACCCGTTAAACATGTTGATGATCATTCCGAACAGCAACGCTCCTATGTAGAGGTTTGCATCCGACTCGTTGTTCGTGTCCAGTTCGGTTCTGAGGAAGAGCGTAGACGTGATTGCAGCGATGATGATGATCTGAACCGTCTTGAAGACGTAGAAAAAGGCGTTACGCTGCATAAGCAGCCACTCTTTGTCCCAGCAGCTCTTGAGAAGCTCCATCTTGGAGACAGAGTACTTGTCGAAGACAAGAGACGCTTTGTGGCCGCGAGACTTGTCGAACGGTACCGAGAGCTCGTTGGAAAGCTGCTTTCCGACGTGGAAGGCCTTGAACCTGCTGGCGAACTCCGAAACCGGAATGTATCGGTACGGTCTGTTCCGGTCCACCCAGTACTGTTCCTGGTCTTTCTTGGAGGTGACCTCTTGCAAGAAATCAGCAGTTCCTTTTCTCTCGGGACACTTGAACCCAAAGCTCTCGAAGAACTCGAGGATGTGGTCTCTGGGTCCTTGGTACACGATCTGACCCTCCGACAACAAGATGATGTCATCGAATAAATCAAAGGTCTCGGGAGCAGGCTGGAGGAGAGACATGAGAACCGTGGCGTCTGTGAGGTGGACGATCTGCTGGAGGCACTTGACGATTTGGAAAGTGGTGGAGCTGTCAAGACCAGTGGAAATCTCGTCCATGAAAAGCGTCTTGGTAGGCCCCACAATCATCTCACCAGTTGTGACACGTTTCTTCTGACCTCCGGAGATACCTCTCATCATGTCATCTCCAACTATTGTGTCTTTGCAAATGTCAAGCCCCAGAATCTGTTCCAAGAATCAGAGTTTTACTTGCTACTATTAGTATTGTGCCACCACAACAGCAATAAAAAATCTCTGGAAACAATCACTACAGATTACACTCCTAGAATTTTTTTTTTTTTTTAATTTTTACACTCCTAGAATTCATATTAAAAAAAAAATTAAACAGATTCAAATACGGGAAGAGGGGCTCACTTTGAGAGTGTAATCAGTGATGAGGCTGCTCTTAACCCCTTGAGCAGCCGAGGCTTTCATGAAGAGATCAACATCGGCTTCAGGGAAGATCCCAGCGTCCTTTTCTCTCCTCGCGAGCTCGTTCAACAGATCTGCAACACCAGAATCCCATTCATTCATTCATTCATTCAACAAGAACAAACAAAAATAATTAAAATGATCAAAAGTTTGTTGTTATTACCGTAACGGGTACCAACACCTTGGCACCTAGCTGAAAAATCAAGAGTCTCCTTAACAGTCATGATACCAACGTGGAGATCGTTCTGGCTAATGTACGCCGACGTTTTCCTCGGAACAAACTCTTCGAGGCGGTAACCGTTGTATGTGATCTCACCAGAGACCTCAAGGGCTTTGTCGAGTTTCCCAGCGAGAGCCAAGAGAAGCGTGGTCTTACCAGAAGAAGGAGGACCCAACAAGAGCGTCATCCTCCCAGGTTTGACGCTCCCAGAGATATCTTTGAGTATGGTCAGCTGAGCTTTCTTGGCGAACTGAATCCCAATCAGTCCCAGCGCAGACTCCGCCATGTTCCTCACCACGTTGAGAAGCGTGGGGAGCGATCTGTTGCCGGTGTAGCAGTCAGCTTTGATGGACAGGTGCTCGTACCTCACCTCTACAGTGGGTAGCTTGATCCCCACCCTGTCTATCCTGTTCCTCAGCTTGGTCAAGATCCGCTCGTTGTCCTGCTCGGCGACCTTGAAGACCATGTCGATGAACTTCTGGCGATCCTCTCCGTCGAGCTTCGTGACGTCGACCTCCTTGCTGAGGAGCTGGTTGCCGTAGACGTCGTCCTCGATGACGGAGGTCATGAGGGTGGTGCGGAGGCGGTTGTATGTGGGGAGTTTCTCGATGGCTGCCCATTTGAGGGCCTCCTCGTCGTCGTTGACGGACTGCGTGCGTCTGGAGCCGGAGGAGAAGATGTCTTCGATGTTTCTACTGGCTCTGCTGACGCTTCTGCTGATGCTTCGCCGCATGCTCCCACCTCCTCCTAACGGAAGATTTGGGTTGTAATCCATCCTGCCTGAACTTTTCTCTCTTTCTCTCTTTTTCTTGGCTGAAAGTGAAGTATTGGTTGGGTCTTTAGAGGATAATGTGATCTAAAGAATGAGTCTGCTACTTTGGTTGGAGAGATAGAGAGAGAGAGGGAAGGATGCAGAGAGGAGGATGTGATTAGAAAATGGATATATAGGCAGTGAAGAAGGAACATCAAGGTGGACTTTTCCTTAGATATTTCCTCTTGTCTATTTCTCTTCTTTGGTTACTTTGGAAAATAAATTAATATAGTCCTTTGTCGTTAAATGCAAGGGGCGTATTATTCAAATATGGGGTGCTGACTGAGGATGGCGGCTATCTTACGCCCGTTTTATTTTATTATTTTCATCTCTGTCTAATACGTAATAATTGTACATCTCCTTAATAAACTAATCGATTCTGTTATCTTCAAAGTCAAACAAAGGATAACAACAAGATGAGAGGACCTTAAATTCCAGTGAGTAAGTTTTTTTCTTTGTAAATTTTTGGAAGGTAAAAAGAAAAAGAGAAAGACACTAGAAGAGGAAGTGGTTCTTATTAAGTCATTGTGTTCTGGTGTCAAAAAAAAAAAAGGTCTTTGTGTTCTGGAATAAGAGAAATTGCGGATGAATGAGTCAGTTCAACACAATTGAGGAAGACCGGAATCAGCGATAGTTTGAAAAGCATTATCGACTTCTAGAATTCTAAAGTAAATTTGGTATGGAGACTTTTGTAGGGTTTAGTTTACATGTAAAGGGTTTAAAAGCCAGGATGACTGACTTAGTCAACAGATGAAACGGAGAAGAGTTTTGCGAGAGCGAGAAAAGTCAAACAAACATTGTTTTTAAGTAAATTCTATAAAGACTTTTCAATTCGTTGTTCAGTCTCTCACAAATTCACAATTAGCCGTCGTTTCTTTTTTTCGGTGTGCAAACATTTAACTTTCTTCCCCTTTTACCATTCTCTAACAAACTGTGATTTTCCATCGAGTCCAGAACAAAAACAAGATAAATTTTTTTAAAAAAATAATTTTCTTCTTGCAACCAAAAATACGCGCACGTGAATCGAATGCAACATCAAGGTGTTAAAAAATACAGGACTCTGACACCCCCACCTCAGAAGAAGAATGGTACTGTATTATCAACTTTATTAAATATGATTGAATGTAAGAGACAGCTGTAGGTGTAGCTCTATCATCATCATCATTCATCAACCTCAGAATTTTTTAAAAAATTAACGATATATTACGTATCGATGAAAGCCCGTTTGCTAGATGACCGGAGATCCAAGAAAACAGAAAGTTAAGGCCCAAGTTGGGTCCATTGACGAATATAATAAATACATCCCGAGTAATAGTATGATCAATGAAACTTTTATCGCTGGAACGAAAATGAGAAAGTTGAAAATAAAGTAGATATACTATCATATATATAAGAAAGAGAGTCTGAAAAAAGCAAACAATAGAATTGCATCTCATAATTATGCTCTTGCTTTATTTAGCAAACCTTTTTCTTTTGTTCAGTGATCCTTCCTCTACTATTATTAAGCCAGAAAAAAATATACATATGTAGTAGTAGTAGTAGTACTAAACTAACCAAGCAAAAAAATGGGAGTTCCATCTCCTGATTTCCGAGCTCCTCCTCCCTCTCCCGTGGCATCAAGCCGCCGGTCCTCCTTCACCGCCAATGAAGACGTCCTCTCGGAGTTCTTGGATAAGTGTGGTCGTGTCCCAAATCTTGTATTGCCCGACAAAGTCTTCCCCAAGCACAGATTCCTTCAGAACCCTCCAACCTTTGATTTCCTCCGGTTAGGCGCCTCCTCGTTCCTCCTCATGGATGCCATCGCCACCATCGGTTGTTTTCAGCTCATCAATCACGGTGTTCCCGAGGCTAAGGTGAGAGCCGCCGCTGACAAAACCATCTTCCAAGATGAGACGGATCAGGAGTTCGTTTTTTATAAAGATGTCGCTGATCATGCTTGTAATTCAGATTTGAGGTATGTCAAGAAAGCTAGCAATTAAGATTTTTAAAAATGAAAGAGAACTAATTATATGAAAGATGCAGGGAGTTGATGGGAGAGGCAGAGAGGATAGGGAAGGCGATTAGAGAAAAGTTAGGAGGGAGAAGCCAAGATGAAGAGGAAGAAGAAGAAGAAGGTGTAGGGGTTTGCTACGTGAAGAAGCATAATAATAGCCAAATCGAATCACAAGGGTGGGAGGAGGAAGAAGCAATAAGGATGCTGATAAGAGGGTATGATGAAAGACATTCTTTGTGCCTCAGCTTCTGCCATGCAGATTTCCATGTCTATTCCAAGAGAGGCTGGTTCTCCTTCTCCCCACGTCCAGATGCGGTCGTGGTGACGGTCGGAGATCAAGGCTGGAGCGGGAGGTTTAAGGCTGTCGTGGGTAGGCCTCTTCTTCACAGATCAGCTCATGCGTCTCTTCCTCGCCATTTCGTTTCTATCTCCTTCCTCTACACTGCTACTACTACTACTACGACTACTACTACTCTTCGCAGTGATGCCGCAAGAATTACTCATCATCATCAGAAGAAGTATACCATTTCCATCTACCAACAGCTCTTCTTTGCTCTCATTCTCACACTCCTCCTCCCTTTCTTCTTTAATTGATCATTTCACACTTCTTTCTTCCTTTTTGATTTTCCTTTATAAACAAGTGTGTCAGGCTCCTTTAGCCTTTTATCCATCAACGCAATATAGTTCCATTCCCAACCATCTTTTACTATTTACTGTGCAAATTTGAATTGGTATGGAAAGGTAGATATTTGACAGTTGACACTAACAAGAATCAAATAGATATGCTTTGCAATATTACGCAAGATTTGGCGTTAGAAACATAAACTCATTTTCTAATATTTCACAACAAGAAAACGTCTAGTGTATATATGAATTTTGATCTACAATATACATGCAAAACAAGTAAAACTAATAAACTATACATAATACACAGTTTTTCTTGAAGGTGCATGTAACCGGGGGCGGAGCCAGTATGGTGGGAGTGGGGTCAGTTGACCCCACCTATTTAAAAAAAATTATGTGTGTGTGTTTTTATTAAATAATTTCTGTGACCCCATTAAAAGAAATCAAATGATCCCACAAAGAAAAAAAAACATAAACTACAAACATAATTAAAACATTAATCATCATTTTTGGGCTAAGTTTTAGTCTAAATATTGATTTTGGACTCAATTTTAGCTTAACCCACTTAGTTAAATAAGAGAATAATTCATTTATGATTTTTCATTAATTATTATTAACTAACGTTTCTTTTTTTTTTGCCAATGTATCTTGCTTTCATGTTTTAATATTCACTAAAACTATTTTTTTTTCCAATATACCTTAATCTCTATAGATCATATAATAAAGTACATAAGATAATATAAATTCATAGATAAATTTATTGTTTATATTTATAGTTCAATTTTCAATTTTAAATTGATAATGCCTCAATTTCTGAAAAATATTTTAACTTTATTATTTATTTAATTAATTATATTTAAATTATAATTAAAATATCAAAATATAAATAAATATAAACATATATTTTTGTATTATTAATTGTTTAAGAAAATTGATCCCGATAGTAAAATTTTCTAGCTCCGCCAGTGCACGTAACTATAGTTAACAAAGCAATGGAGACGTACGACAGAAAATATAAGAGTTTGTGGTGAACGCTGAACGTAGCATCTAATATACAACATATGGATGCACGTGGTCTCCGCCACTTTACAAGTTATCGCATAAATGAGTTTAAAACAACCCCTCTCATTTTTGGAGTTGAAAATATTTACGAGTCTCAACCTAAAGAGATAACTATGAAGAAGTTTCCTGTCCTTATCCTGATTTGAACTTATCCTTATCGGACCTTGTACAAGTTAATATAGGATCTCATACTTTGTATATATATCGATCATGTTGATCTGAATAAAGTTAAGCTTTCACATAATATTTCATGGTATCAGAGCTATAAGATTCTGACCTAAATTTTCTTTCAAACACAAAATTTCTACTTCTACAATGGGTGATGATACATCTTCATCAACTAATCCTACTATTACTACGGCAACTCCACAAGCGATCAATGCTTTGTCACCATACTACCTCCATCCCTCGGATAATCCAGGGGCTCTTATCACATCTGTTGTGCTCAATAGCGATAACTATTCGGAGTGGTCAACAGAACTTCGAAATTCGCTTCAAGCAAAACACAAACACGGTTTCATCGACGGGACAATACAGAAACCTGAAACTGAACCGGATCTTACTCGCTGGCTGGCTACCAATGCTATGATTGTTGGATGGATTCGAACATCAATTGATGCAAAAGTCCGTTCAACTGTTACCTTTGTTCCTCAAGCCCACAAACTTTGGGAAACGTTGTGTCTACGCTTCTCCGTTAAAAACGGAACTAGGGTTCATCAGCTTCAAGATTCTATCACAAACTGCAAGCAAGATGGGCAATCCGTCCTAGAGTACTACGGCCGACTAACAAAACTATGGGAGGAATTACAAAATCTCAAAACAACTCGTCCTTGTACCTGCGATGCAGCAGCTGAGATAGAGAAAGAACGTGCAGATTCTCGTGTCCATAAATTTCTATTTGGTTTGGATGATGCACGTTTTGCTTCGATTCGTTCTCGTATCACGGATGAAGAACCTCTGCCAGATATCAATACTGTGTATTCGCGTGTTATACGAGAAGAACAAAACTTGGTTTCTACTAAAGCAAAAGAACAACGAGCAGATGTCTTAGGCTTCTCATCAAAAACGGAGCCGATCAAAAATAATTCTACTACTGAGTCTACACAGTACCGTTCACGTGATCCTAATCGTTTGTGCACTCATTGTGGACGTACCGGTCATGAAAAATCTGAATGCTTTCTACTTCATGGCTTCCCTGATTGGTATCAAGAACAGTTTCAACGATCAAATAACAACTCCTCTGGACAATCTTCGCAAAGCTTTCGAGGAGGAAGAGGAGGTCGTTCAGGCGGCAACAGGGGACGAGGTCGTGGTCGTGCTTCTCATTCCACGACTACCATCAGCAATGACCAGATAGCCTCATTGATCACACTTCTTCAGAACCAACAATCTAATCTCTCTTCGGAACGTCTGTCGGGTAAAGCATATATTACTGATGCGATCATTGATACAGGAGCCTCCCATCATATGACGGGCGACTTATCTCTTCTCCATAATGTTTCTGATATTCATCCATCATCAGTAACATTCCCGAACGGACAAGCTTCGCTAGCAACGAAGCAGGGTACCTTGCGATTAAGCAAGGACTATTCCCTTCATGATGTCTTATACGTGCCAGATTTTTATTGCACTTTGATATCGGTTTCTAAGCTACTACGACAGACTGGATGCATAGCAATCTTTACTGATACTTTGTGTGTTTTACAGGACCGTTTTTCGAGGATTCTGATTGGAGCAGGTGAAGAACGTGAGGGGGTCTACTACTTTACGGGGGTCAAAGTCGCACGGGTTCATGCAGCAGCAACGTCGAAACCATCTTCAACGGTTCTGTGGCATCGTCGTCTTGGACACCCTTCCTACAAAGTTTTATCTACTCTAGCGGTTTTTGATAGTTTTAAAATCGACTCTAATGATTTTAGTCAGTGTGATATTTGTTTTCGAGCTAAACAAACTCGAAAGGTTTTTCCTGATAGTATTAATAAAGCTGAGGCACCTTTTTCTCTTATACATTGTGACGTCTGGGGTCCTTATCGAACACCATCTTCGTCTGGTGCAAATTACTTTCTTACTATTGTTGACGATCACTCGAGAGCGGTTTGGACATACTTGATGTTGGAAAAATCTGAGGTTTCTAATTTACTACAGAACTTATGCGCTATGGCGGCCAAACAATTTGGTCATGACGTCAGAGTAGTTCGTACAGACAACGGTTCTGAGTTCATGGTTCTCAAACCATTCTTCCAGAAAAATGGGATTCAGCATCAGACATCGTGTGTTGACACTCCACAACAAAATGGTCGTGTTGAAAGGAAGCACAGACATATTCTTAATATCGCACGTGCTTGTCTCTTTCAAGGTCGTTTACCAGTTGATTTTTGGGGAGAAAGCATTATGACGGCAGGTCATATTATTAATCGGACTCCATCACCACTACTGGATGGCAAGACACCCTATGAAGTACTTCACGGCAAGCCACCTGTGTATGATCTTCTACGTGTTTTTGGGTGTCTTTGCTTTGCTCACCGCCGCGCCCGAGACAAAGATAAATTTGGGGACCGCAGTCGTAAGTGTATCTTTGTGGGATATCCTTTCGGCACAAAAGGATGGAGATTATATGATATTGACCGTAATGAATTCTTTATCAGTCGGGATGTTATATTTTTTGAGGATCAGTTCCCTGGTATTGCTGATACATCGTATGTATCTCCTCCGATCCTTCAGGTTAATGAGCCAAGTGATGATTGGCTGGTACCGATTCTTGACTCCAGGGGGAGCACTCTGTCTCAATCTCAACCCGTGATTCCCACAGCCTCTCCTACTACTACAGACTCGGTCTCTCCTACTACAGAGTCGGTCTCTCCTACTACTACGACCATGGAACATGCTACTTCTACGAATACTATTCCTACGGCAGAGACACCATCACCTTCAGTTAATCCTCTACCAGTGCCTCCTCTGCCCACAGATATAGAATCGCAGGATCCTCCTTCTCCAGGGCTACCTGAACTTCTTGGACGAGGACAGAGAACCAAGAAACCTTCTATACTTCTCAAGAACTTTATCACTACTGCGGCTACAACTACGACTCCTCCTCACGATCTCTCACTCTCTGATTCTAGTCTATCGACAACGGTTCCAGGTAAGACACCGTATCCTATTGCTAACTTCTTATCTACTTCTGTTTTCACCAAACAGCATCAAGCCTTTCTTGTCACTATCAGTACCGAGTATGTCCCTCGTACTTACTCGGAGGCAGTTCGAGACCCACGGTTCAATGGAGCTATGAAAACTGAGATTGATGCTTTGGAGTCCCAGCATACATGGGATGTCACAACACTTCCACCTGGCAAGAAAACGATCGGGTGTCAATGGTTATACTCCTACAAATACAACTCAGATGGTACTATTCAACGACCTAAGGCACGTCTTGTAGCACGGGGTAATCGCCAGAAGGAAGGTATTGATTATACAGATACATTTGCACCTGTTGCAAAGATGAATACAGTACGGTTTCTACTAGCGGTTGCAGCAGCTCAACGTTGGGAAATCCATCAGATGGATGTTCACAATGCTTTCTTGCATGGTGATCTTGAAGAGGAGATATATATGCAGTTGCCTCAAGGATTTAAAACTGATAAGCCTAATCAAGTATGTCGCCTCCGGAAATCTCTGTATGGCTTAAAACAAGCACCTCGCTGCTGGTTTGCTAAATTGAGCAAAGCTCTTCTTGATTTCGGTTTCACACAGAGTCGCGAGGACTACTCTCTTTTCTCTTATGTTAACCACGACAAGAATTTGTGTCTTCACATCCTGGTATATGTTGATGACTTCATTATAGCTGGTAATGACATCTCCATCTTACAGCGTTTTAAGAATTATCTTCACAAGTGTTTCAAGATGAAGGACTTAGGGAAATTAAAATACTTTATTGGTTTGGAAGTAGCAAGGGGACCAGAAGGGATTTTTCTTTCACAACGGAAATATACGCTGGATATCATCACTGAATGTGGCCTGCTTGGTGCCAAGCCTTCTCCTACGCCTACTGAACTTAACACTAAACTGGTTCCTGCTGATAAGACTAACTCTCATACTCTGCTTACGGATCCTCAGCCGTATCGTCGCTTGGTTGGGCGTCTCATCTACCTTACGTTTACTCGACCTGACTTGAGTTATATCATTCATATCTTATCTCAGTTTATGCAAAAACCATTGGAAGCTCACTGGTCTGCAGCTCTTCGTGTTGTACGTTACCTTAAGGGCACTCCGGATCAAGGGATTATGCTCAAGGCTGCGTGTAATATGCATATCTCGGCTTATTGTGATGCTGACTGGTCTTCTTGTCCAACCTCTCGACGTTCACTAAGTGCCTATGTTGTGCTCCTCGGCGATTCTCTTGTCTCATGGCGAACTAAGAAACAGCCCACTGTGTTGCGTTCTTCGGCTGAGTCGGAATATAGAGCCATGGCTGATACTACGTGTGAACTGAAATGGCTGAAGAAACTTATTCATATGATTGGGTTTACTCATGATCAACCTATCACACTACATTGTGACAGCAAATCTGCCATTCATATTGCTACTAATCCGGTGTTTCATGAGCGCACCAAACATGTCGAAAACGATTGCCATACTACTCGCGATGCTGTCAAGGATAAGTTTCTTTGCCTGAAACATATTTCTACCAAGGAACAGCCAGCGGACCTTCTCACTAAAGCTCTCCCAACACCTACATTTCAGTACCTATTGTTCAAGTTAGGCATTCGCGATATCTCATTGCCAACTTGAGGGGGAGTAAAGAGATAACTATGAAGAAGTTTCCTGTCCTTATCCTGATTTGAACTTATCCTTATCGGACCTTGTACAAGTTAATATAGGATCTCATACTTTGTATATATATCGATCATGTTGATATGAATAAAGTTAAGCTTTCACATAATATTTCACAACCTTCAATTCATCATGAGTGGTCTTCTTCGCGTCCATGTTGTTCCTCTGTTTTGTGTGGTTAGAGAAAACCTACCCACACACCACACACGTGACCTATCATTGTCTTTGGGATCCTATCGTTCCTTTTACTTACGTCCACACGATTCTTGAGGTCTGTATATATATTCACGTACGTTTGGCTCACATATCACATATGCATCTACTAGCTCATCTGTATTCTTTCTATAATTCTTGGTACTAAATTTGTCTAATGTTTATGCGATTTGATATCTATAACAAAACTACATGAATTAGAACGCAACGACACACCAAGTTTAGTCCAAAAAACAGACGCAAAGTTTAAATTACGTAAGAGCACCGACAAACCAAATCAAGTTGAGATTAGTGACAAAAAACTAAATTGCGTGTTTGTTTAATTTTATCCCATGCATATAATTTTATATCTCATTATCATAGATAAATACCGAGAGTTAAGTTGTAGTTAGAGGTTGCTAGCTGCCAGTTGCATTGTAAATTTGAAACACGTGAATTAGTGATCACTTGATGGTTTCATTAATTAGTATAGTTATAAAAAGTAAGAGAAAAAAAAAGGGTAAAGCTGTAAAGGGGGTCGCCATTGCATGAGCACGTACGTGAGATGGCAATAATGCTGAACCACACATGAATATCTTGACCGCTTATAAATACAAAACCTCCAGAGACATATGTACATATTTATATTAAAAAAAAAAGAAGACTGGATGGCACCAAACGGGAGAAGGAAGAGCGTGAGTGGAAGCGTGGTAAAGCCTCCGCCGCCACCGAAGCTAGCGAGGGAGTCACTGCATAGGACCCTATCAGACATATCACTGAATTTTCACAGAGAAGAGAAAGGACTGGGGACGATAACAGAGGTGGAGAAGGCAAAGTGCGAGTGCTGCGGGATGAGGGAGGATTGCACCATGGAGTACATAGAGAAGGTGAGGGAGAAGTTCTTGGGGAAGTGGATTTGCGGTCTCTGCTCAGAGGCGGTGAAGGAGGAGAGAGAGAAGAGGGAGGATAATGGGCTAGAAGAGGCCTTGAAGGAACACATGAGCGCATGCCTAAGGTTCAACAAGCTTGGGAGGGAGTATCCGGCTCTCTTCCAAGCGGAGGCCATGAGAGATATGCTCAGGAAATGCACGAGGAGTCAGTCTATCAACCCTAAACCCACGTCTACTATTCACAATAAGCCTGCCATTTCCCGCACTTCAAGCTGTATGCCTGCCATCACTAGAGACCTTAATTAATAACCATTTCACTCTCTCTCTTTCGATATATATAATCACTTTGCTTAATTTTTCTAATGTAATCATTATATATCATAACGTTTAATTTAATCGTCCCTAATACACACTCAGTAGCGGCCCTGAGGGGAAGCATTAGAAGCTTAGGCTTTCGGCCTCGTTTTTATTTAACTATTTAAGCGGCCGTTAAATATCAAAAGTTTAAATAGTCCAGTGGTTCGTAGAGTATTTTTGTGATAACCAGATAACATGTTCGATTCTTCCTCTCTACATTTGCCTTAAAAGTTTTTTTTCCCTAAAATAACCTATTATAAACCGGCCTTAATTTCCAATTTGCTTCTAGTCTTCATAATTCCAGGACCGGTAACACACTTAACTATATACCCTAACAAAGGGGAATATTCCTGATCCAACTGGTCAAGTTGTGTGCCAACAACATTCAATGTATAGTGTATATTTTACAAGTATGGGTCCATGCATTATTATTTTTTGATATATTTTTTTGTGAATATCTGTAGGCTGTAGCTATCACAACAGTTGGTCTACACCTGACTGTGCTATCCATAAAAATGAGCTATGGGCCTGATCCCATGGTTGTTCGTTCTTATAGGGCCTATCTGTATTTGATGGGTCCTTGTGACGTGCCAAGCCTACGACATGTGTCCACTTTTCATTGGTTGTCTCAATTTCCATATGTCGTGGGATTCTGTTTCTGTTGAAACTTGAAAGGCAAGGACGTATTAAAGTTTTAGTTGTGATTCCTGATATTTTCTCTTATCCCAGTTGTTCAAAACGGTATCATGATGAATGAAGGCAAGTGTGAAAACAAATAAGAAAGTAAATATAAATGCATTTCAAAATTGGGTAATTTGAAATTGCGAAGAACATGAGGCACGCAAATTGTACCTGGCAAGTCCCCAGCAGAGATATTTTATTTTTCTATCTTTCTACAAAATATATATATAGACAAGAAAGGAAGGAATGTGGCTTGAAATATGGGGGATTCACAGTTTTCGTCTCTCTTTTCTTTTTTTTGGTAAGGAACATAAAAAGTATATTTAATAATTATAAACAAAAGAGAGAATGAAAGAGGAGAAGAGGAAGCAACACGAAAAAGGTGGAGGAGAAAAGGGGACTACTTGTATAAGAACGAGTGAGTTTTGATTGTTGCTTTTCATAGATTAGAGTAGAGAGCAGAAAAAAAAGAGTTAAAAAAGGTAGACCGAATGAACAGAAATGGAGAGGAAGTGGCCGAAAAGAGGAGAAGGAGGAGGGAAGGGGTGCAGGTGTTTCTCAGAGGAGGCTGCTTGGCTGCTTCAGCCACGGCTATGGCGGTAATGCTGATGGCATCAGAGGAGGGTGTGGCTTACGTCTATAGCTTACCGCTCACTCTCAACTCCAAGTGGTCTTTCTCTCCCTCCTACCAGTAAGTCTTGTTCTTCTTCCATATTAATCCTTCAAATTTGGATGCACTATTATAGAATCTAGAAGAGTGAAAATGTGTATTTTAGATGCCAGAAATTTCGGTGAACAGAAAATATAAGCGTGAACCTAACAACAACATACATTATTGTGTTTAAACTTTTGATTATAATAAAAGAGCGAGTTTGATGTGAAGGTATGTGGTGGGGGCATGCACGGTGACCATTCTCTACTCCCTGGTCCACCTCTGTCTAGGAATTTACAGGCTCCTCACTGGATCACCCATCACACCCACCCGTTCCCAAGCTTGGCTTTGCTTCATCTTCGATCAGGTTTTTCTCATCTCTCCCTTTTCTCCATTTGCTAGTCGTCTGGATTTTAATGTACTTTGTGGTGTGTGTGTGTGTGTGTGTAGCTCTTCAGCTATTTGATAATGAGCGCTGGATCAGCCGGTATAGGAGTAACAAACCTCAACAAAACCGGCATCAAACACACTCCTCTCCCTGACTTCTGCAAGACCCTTTCATATTTCTGCAATCACGTCGCCCTCTCCCTCCTCCTAGTCTTGCTCTCCTTCATCTTCCTCGCCTCTTCTTCCCTCTTTAATGTCCTTGTCCTCTCCACTCCCTAGTCTCTCTCTGTTCTTGTTGCTTTACTTTATACTATAATAATCTAAGAGATACTCTAGTTATTATTATTATGATCACTTGCATTCCCGAAACAAAATGTATTGTGTTCCTTTTCGAGTGTATTTTTACTAGACAAATTACATCAATCAAATATTGGGTAGAGAGACGTTGACCCCTAGACGTGAGAGATCCTTGAGGAGGGAATCTGCATTCTCAAAACATAACCCACGCATCCCAATCTCTACTGCACACTTGACGTTGCTTGGCCTGCAGAATCAGACACTTACCTCATGTCATAAAAATGATGTCTTTAGATAGATGAGTTAACTTAAAAAAGATTTTTTTAAAAAAAAACCTGTCATCAATGAATAAACAGTCACAAGGTTCAACTCCGAGATGTTCCACAACGCCGAGATAGAACTCTGGATCAGGCTTTCTCTTTCCTGATTTTTTTTTAAAAAGGAGTTGTATAAACAATAAAGTAGTAAAAAAAAAAAAAAAAACTGGCAAGAGATGTGTGTTGTACCTGTATTACAAGAACAAAAAGTCCATGACAAGTAGGCTGAAAGCTTCAACTTGTCTTCGATCATTTTATACCTTTAGACGATGAGAAGAAGAAACACAAAGAGTCTCAGTTCAGACAGTCAAACATAACCAATTTCTAGTAAAAGACAGGTTTGAAATAGGGTGAGAAACCAAACCAGATGGGATAGTTGGTGAAAGCATGAATCTCGAAGTTGTCAGCTCTCAGAGTTTGAAGAAGCTCTTGCATTCCATCTAAGTATGAGTATCCTGATCTAACGCAATCCTTTAGCCCTGCAAAAAAAAAAAAAAGAAGGTTGCCACCATTTCTTGATTAATATTTGAATCAAAGGATAAAGGATCTCACCTTCCAAATCAAAGTCCCTCCCATCGATAAAGAACTTTCTTGCTAGCTCGTCCTCATCAATCAAGCCCTTTTCGAATTCGATCCAGGCGGTTGGATGCTTGCATTCTAGTAGCTCCTTCATCGGCATTCTGTGTGGATTTAAGAGAATCAATCGAATGGTTGAGCTACAAAGAGTAGGATGATAGATAGGATTCAAACCCGAAGAAGGCAGGAATATCTTGGTAGTATGGGTCACGGACGATGGTGTCCATCACGTCGAAGAGGAGAACCGGGAGCTTCCTTTTCGGAGCGTCGTAAGAAACCGAAGCCCGAACATCACGCTTCTTCCCGATCATGCTGTTGGGTTTCGGATTGAATAATTCGCCTTTCCATGTATTCATCGCCGCCGAAGACATCAGAAACGCCCTATTACTCCCGATCATCATCATTATCGCGATAAGACAAGCCACACATGTGAAAACGCGGCGTTTTGAAATAAAATAGGATTGGGTGCAAGCTGATTGGTCCACGTCATTTAATGAGGATGACGTGGTGAAAGCGGAAGGTTAGGGGGCCATGACTTGCTCTGCACGAAACCTCAATCTGTAACCGTCAAAAAAATCATCATCCACGACTCCGACTCTGCTCAACTCAACCGCCAATATAGGTAATGCTTCTTTCTCCCCAATCCCCATCAGCATTATAAAAACGCTTCTCGTTACCATTTTTCTTATTTACTCAAAAGCTATTATTCAAAGAACTCATCTCCTCTCGTCTTACCTTTTTATTTGTTTTACAAAAGAAGAAGATGATGATGAAAATGACATCTCCTCTGTCTCGGTGCTGTCTGATCACGGTTTTTCTGTGCATTGAGGCAGTGATGGTAGTAGCGTCAGAGGGTCCTAGAGTTTTCAAGGTTGGAGACGAGTTCGAGTGGAGAGTTCCACTCCAGAATGATACATCGGTTTACAGCCGCTGGGCGAGCACCAACCGCTTCCACATTGGCGATTCTCTCTGTGAGTATAGTTGTTTCTTAATTTTTGTTATTTTTTATATTTTTGGGAGATTGATTAATTAACTGAAGAGAATTAATGGGTGCAGCGTTTGTGTACGACAAGGACTCGGTGATGGAAGTGGACAAATGGCAGTTCTACCACTGCAACGCCAGCGATCCCATCACAGCGTTTGACAATGGAAACAGCACGTTTTTCCTTGATCGTCCTGGTCTCTTCTACTTCATCAGCGGCTCCAACGCTCACTGCACCAGCGGCCAGCGTCTCATCGTCGAAGTGATGCATATCCACCACCACCACCACCAAGCTTCCTTGCCTCCATCCATGTCGCCTCTCTCTGCCAGCTCTCCCTCTGCATCTGCATTTGACTCTGGCTCTGATCCGGCTTCTGCTGCCTCCTCCCTACTCGCTTCCTTCTTCCCTCCCTTTGCTGCACTTCTTGTTGCTATTTTGTGCCGCCAACCATAGCTTTAATTTGTTTCATTTTCTTTTGTCTTCTTTCATTGCTATTTTTCCGTTTTTTTTGTCATCCAACTTTTAAGATATTATTATTATTATTACTAGGAATTGTACCCGCGCGATATCGCGCGGCAGCTCGTTTCAATAAAAGATTTCTTTACGTTTTATATATAGAAAATGATATAAGTCTCCTTGATGTAGTAGTCTGTTTAAGAAAATTTGTAGTTTTAAAATGTGACAATATTGCTAATGTTATAACATTATATATTTATATGAATATAATTTGAATGTTAACATATTTCTTTTTTTAATATTAACAAATCTCATTTTCTTTTTCTTTATTGTTATCTGCTATATATGTAATCTTTGATGATGATTCAGTTCCATCCAAAGAAGTTGGTCTTGGTTGCCCAATTGTCATTTTATGATTATTTATTTTCATATAATCTTAAAATGCCGATGATAGTGTAATGATATTTGAAAAATAATATTGTGTAAAAGTAAGAGCCTGTAAAGTAATAAGAAAATTATCTTCCATAAATGTACTATAAGTCTATCCAAGCTATTCAAAAGAGACTGCTCAAAGCCAAGTTGGAACACGTAAGCAACAACGACCAACCTTGTTGTTTTTTTAGTTTCCACTTCTATGAACGTCAGAGAAATATCAATCGTATCTTCCCCAATTCAATTCAACACATTAGAGAGGAAGGAGATGTAAATACACCAAATAATTGGCTCTTCACAATATCTTCATCTATACACCAAGGTGGTCTTGAGCGATCTTAAAGTCTTCACACTGAGTAGCACATAAGCTTTTTTCGTTTGTTTTCCAATTTATAAGGGTTTTTTGCCAACAAAAAAAAGTATTTTTAAAAAGAAAATGATGCTGCCCAGGATGCAAAGTCACAACTTTTCACTACACTTGTAAAAACGTTACTTTAAGTTTCTATTAATTATATTTTCAATAAAAAAAAGGAAATTGTTAAGAAGGCACATTAGTTTAGATAAGTGACACATGTTTTCCTTTGTTAGTAAGTTTTATTTTAAAATGTTTTTATATTTATATATATAGACCAATAAAAATATTTATTATTTTCATGATATTGACAAAATAATAATCCATAATAATTGGTATAAAAAATAATAATATTTATTTTGCTATTTAGGTTAGGAAAAGTTCCATTCCTAATGTATTTTCTAATTTTTCAGTAAAAGACACTTCTGTTTAGATTAGATGCAAAGTCACAACGCTTTTATTACCTATGATGTAACATTTCTAGCAATCATAATTGCATTATTTATGATTGATAAATGATGTATCAATTTGCATTCCACCAGCAACAAATGAATTGAATAATTCATCTTTTAATGCAGATTGCCCATCACAAACAAAATCATCAATTGTGAAAATATATGAAAATGAATAAGGTTCTCTGCTTCTTTCTTGGATAATATCAGCTTCTAATATGATTTTCCCTTCGTATTCATTATCTAGATATTCCTCCACATAGTAATTGTAGGTTGGTGACACGTAATCTACACTAGAAACTTTTTAACAAAAACAACAAACAAAGAAATTGGAATTAATATACAACTTTAAGAAATGCTTTAAGCAAGGGTTTAAAGTGTAATCGTAAAAAGTTATGTGTTATAGTAACTATATATATGTTACTTAACGATTTCAACAAAATATGTGAAAAAAACTTTTTAAAGTTAAATTAAAATGAAAGGATTAATGTATTTTATAATACAAGGATAACCATCACAACTAAAATCAATGATCTGTTTACTTTGTAATTTTTAAAACCTGAAAGTTTTAGCGCATCTTACTTAATATAAAACTGACTTTTATATTTAAACAAACAAGATATACAAATATAGGGTGGAAATTTACCTGAAGCTATATCCATCTTGTCTATCTAGTTGAAGACCTATTTTGCATCATTTTTTTTGGTAGATTAGAGGAAAGTAGAGTTGATTTAAAAACAAAGTGCTAAATTGTATTTATAGAGGAACAAAACAGTTATTAGACTAAATGATGAAGAGACATGACCCTTAAAAGGCAACTATTCATTTCATTCGGACTTATTTAACACAAACGATGGTCAAACGATGGTCTTACATCTTAAGTCCCTATTCAGTATTTTCACCAAAAAAAAAAAGAATCCCAATGCATCATGACGAACAATACTAAACGTTCTAAAGTAGCCTTGGCATCTTCGATCATATTTTGCTTCGACAGATCGTCATCTACGATTCGATCTCATAAGCCGCCGTTACCGGGGTCCCATTTATAATCAACCAACTGTTAAATAATAAAACGACTCACGTTAAGGGCGAGACGACGATGGATATTGTAGTGTTCGACGGCGAAAGCAAGGATAAAGCTTCCGAGGACAAGATGACGTCATCCATATAAGAACTCGCCACGTCATCCGCCGCCGTGATTCCGAAGAGAGGGAATAGGAAAAGCGGCGACATGGAGGTGATCGGCATCAGAACGGCCTCCGTCAAACACCACTCTAATATCCACACGAGAACACCAAGCATGTTCATCGCCCTCGTCGTATCATCTCCGCCGAGCCGTGCGCATAGACAAACGACGGCGCAGAGAAGAGGACCAAGAGCGATGTAACAATTGTTCGGCGTGAATATTGTCCGGAGATGTTGCCCCACCGTTTTGTGTTTTGACGGCTCGTCATTGTGGACGACCGGTAAAAGCGGAGATTTCATATTGTCGAGGTCTGCGACGGAGGCGTGATCACCGTTCATTGTGTTAACTCCGGTTTTAGAGGAATGAGATAAAAGAAATAGATAAAATGCAAGAAGGGAATGAGCCTTTTTATAATCAATTTATTTTACTATTATAATGTGTTCGGCAAAAAATGAATGTAGGTTTATATTATAGAATTAATTTGTGTGGTCATATAGCATGGTGTCCGGTTTGTTTGTTTTTTTCCAACGTGTATATATCACCAATATGTGCTGGTTATTCCAATTAATTTTAAAAAACAATGGACAAATAATTCTAACATGTCATTTTTAAAAATAGTTTAAACAACAATGTAGTTTTCTATTAACTCCAGATTAATTTACTTCCATGAGTAAGAATCATCTACTTTAATTTTTTTGTTCCTTGTTGGCCGTTCGGCACGTGTGTTAACTTTTGGTTTCCCAGATCTCACTAAAATGGTGTTTTTTGTTTTAGTCTCCTTTGTGTTAAGATGACTTCTTCTCGAAGAGATATGACTTGATCCTTCTTTCATCTTTCCCCCTATTTATCTTCCTCACATTCTCATCTGAATCCTTCGCTATTTTACAATCATAGTTATTATGACTGTCACTCTTATTTATAATTTCCTATATATACACATATGGTGATTATTAAGATTTCATAATAACAAAAGAAAAAAATAATTAAACAATAATCTTATAAGAAAAAAATTATAAATTACATTGTTGGTATGAGGGTCTATATTATGAGTCTCAACGATTGTTATACCAGAAGAAGTGGATCTAAAATTATATGAATTTATTCTTATAGTAAAAATAAAATCTTCCCCGACAAGATTCTCATTTAGAAAAGACATTACAGCATTCTCTTCCGTAACAACGTCATTGATGGTTTCCTATATAAATAAAATTTAATGGTTCAGATGAATTTGTTAAATAAAAAATGACTTATCGTGCAAAAATTTACTTACAATATAATCAACCAATTCTATTGGTGATTTATTAAGAATCTTCATTAAATCTTTGTTGAGGCTGTGTCTGAACCATCATCAACAATGAACTCTATACCCGATACCTTATAATTAATCAAACTTATGTATATTAAAACAAAGAAAAATGAACTTTATAGAAGTTTAAAATAAATATATACATATCCACCTTAGTGATCCAGTTATATCTTGATTTTGACATTTTTCACAAACAAGGGTGTCTCCATCTTTCCTCAGTTTCTTTTTGCACTTATCACATGAAATGTAATTCCAGCCCACTTCTAGAACATATTTCAATGACTTTGGCATGACACCTAAATACTTTATCCTAAAATTTAAATAATTTTAGAAGTAGTTCTTCTGCGAAGGCTAAAATTAATTACTATATATATATACCTGCTCATATTCTTCGGAAAGAATATCAAGAAGTTTGGAGATTGTGATAACTGTAGGTTGACTTAAGTTAGCAGAACTGTTTCCATTAAGAATATTGCCTTCTATTTTCGGGAGTGTTCTAATTAAAAAATTAAATGTATTAGTTTAATAATAAATAAATAAATTAAAAATCAGTAATTAATTGATAAATTAGAAGTTTACCCTTGCTTGAAATCATTAATTGCATTTATTGGATCATCAAATATAATTTTTGAAGCGGATGTTGTATTCAAATATAAATACCCTGCAAATTTATCAGTACTCTGTTGCAATTGTATTTACTATATTTTTTAAAAATAATTAAAATTACCTGAGTATAGTTTAGGATTAACACTAGTTACTACTCCCTCTGTTTCTAAAAGATCTATATTCTAGAGAAAATTTTTGTTTCTAAAAGATCTATTTTTTGTATTTTCAATGCATGTTTTATTAAATAATTACAAATTTCAAAAAATTTAATTGCACTTATTGGATTTTTATTGGCTTAAAATTATGGAAAAAAGATAATAACAAAAAACTATGCAAATTTAATGTGTTTTCTTAATATATGTGAAAATCTTAGAATATGGATCTTTTAGAAACAGAGGGAGTATTATAATTAAACCTTTTGGATTTTTTGGGCCTACTCCATTAATATAATTAGTAACTTGTTCACCCCAGATAGTTAGACGTACTTTACTCCCACTGCATTTTAATCATTAAAAAAAAGTCATTATTATATGAATTAAACATTATAAAAAATAAATAACTAATCTCACCATTCTATTATTATGTCAATAACAATTTTTAAATTCATGTCAATGTTTTCTAAATTCACGAGTCCTCCTTCTTCTATAACACCAATAACATCTGTAATCAACATAACCAACACCTATATACCATTAACTATAAATATAAATATAACATACTTTCAATTATTTTATGTATAAAAACCAACCGTTAAATTGCTTATTTGTATTGGCTAACAATCGAAATTGATCATAGTCAAGAAATTCAAATTTCTCAGATTCAATTGAAACTTCAGCATCATTAATAGTTTCAACTGTTGATTGATCATTAATACGTATCTGAAACCGATGGCTTGAAATTTTATAATTTTCTGTTGCCTTCCAAACTTCAAAATCAGTGAGTAATAAAATGTTTCCCTCATCAAAAAACTCTTCAAATTGTTGGACATATTTAGAATTAATAGAACCAACAATTGTTTCATTCTGCAACCAAAAAAACAAATAAAACAAATGAAGTATACACTAGCGTTAATGGGGTTTCTAGGGACTGTTTACGATATAGTATAATATATAACATCTCATTTTCTCTAAAAATGTCAGCGTACACAAAATCCTAAAATAAAACCAACGATATGAATAAACAAATAGAAAATTGTGTCTATGAAAAAAGTATATTATCAAACACAACTAGTACGTATAAAACACAAACCTTTTCATCTAGTAAAAGAAAATTAAGACTAATAACTTCATTTTTACGTTTAGGATTTTTGGCTATCCAAACACGTATAACTCTTCCTACTATTTTTTGTTGGCAGCGTTTCAGTAGAATATCTTTTAAAAATTTGTAACCAAGTAACTGCATAGAACTTTTTATTTTCACCATTTTTTATTAGTTAGATTTGTGAAAATTTCACTCTGAGAAATACATGACCATAAACTATTTATAGATCATCGAGGAAGAGACACAACCTTTTATAAAAAGACATCTTAATGAAAGAACACAACTTTTAACAACTAAGAGACACAAAAAGACACCTAAATGAACAAACACAACTTTTATCAAAGAAGAGACACAACCTTTTATAAAAAGACACCTTAATGAAAAACACACAACTTTTCCATGAATTATGATCCATATAAAAACACACAACTTTTATCAAAGAAGAGACACAACTTTTTATAAAAAGACACCTTAATGGAAAAACCAACTTTTCACAATAATTAAAATCCATATAAAAACACACAACCTTTGGAATTAATTGGGATTTATAAAAAGATACCTTATGAACAAACACAACTTTTAACAAATAAGAGACACAACTTTTGTGAAAAGACACCTAAATGAACAAACACAACTTTTATCAAAGAATAGACACAACTTTTTATAATAAAAAAAACCTTAATGAAAAAACACAACTTTTCACATCCATATAAAAACACACAACTTTTGGAATTAATTGGGACGCGACCTTTGGAAAAAGACACCTAAATGAACAAACACAACTTTTATCAAAGAAGAGATATAACTTTTTAGAAAAAGACACCTTAATGAAAAAACACAACTTTTCACAAGAATTATGATCCATATAAAAACACACAACCTTTGGAATTAATTGGGATTCCTATTATTAGTAGATTAACCTTACGTTTTCTTCATTAACTATCTAAGTTTTATCACTTTTTCCCCCTTCAAACAAAACAATCGTATTGCACCACAAAGAAAAAAGTGAAAATGGTCCGTATAACCAAGAAAAAAGTATAATTCATGAGATAGCTAATTTCCCTAATATAACGATACACAGTGCGTTTTTTCTATAATATTGCCATACTACCTTTTTATTCAACCGGTAAAACCTGAATCTAAAAAAAAAGATGTGGCCTTGCGTACTCTCACATAGCTAACAAAGTAAATGGTAAAATATAGAAAGGTCAACAGATTCATCTTCAGATTTGAGTGATCGTCTTTATTTCTCCGCTTGTGGTATCCTCCGACATCGGACGGCGTTAAAGTTGTAGCGGCAGTTAGTAACAGACCCTTACTCTCCAATTTCACCAAGTCGATTTCTCAGATCTTTGGAACTAGTGTAAATTCTCTGTATTTTTTCTTCGATTCTCTTTGTTGTCTCTTCATTTGTGCTTATTTCCTTATGTTTTAGGCTGTTCTCGGAATTAGGGTATTATAGGTTTGTCGGACTCATATGTTTACTGCGAATTCCGGGATAAATTATGTTTGGAATCGAAAGGAACATATGAAGGATGAAACTATATCGTGCTACTATTCTATGTCAAATGGAATATTGTAATAATTATGGGTGAAATGAAGTATCTTATCTTGTAGTTGTCTCATTGTACCATTCCGTGTAATTATTCGGCATGAAGTTTCATAGTAAACACATTTAGAATTTCTATTCCATTATGTACAGTTTCACACTATCCCAAAACAAGTATATTATACATAATAGAATATATTATTTTCAGCACTGTATCACTGCTACTTTGCGCATCGCATATTCTATTTGCTAAGCATACACTACTTACCATTAATTTGGCCTTTTGCTTTTGTTCCTCAGGTTTTTTATGGATGAGTTGGACCTTCCTAGTAGATTGTTTGAAACAGGTTGTAAACTAACTAGAAAGAAAAGAGTTAACAACTATTTCAACCTCCGATGGATTGAGGTGATCAAAAATTCATTAGAGGGTTCAATCTTGTTCATTGTTATGTCATGTTCTCGTGATATGAGTTTTATATTGGTGTATATATGTGTTTTATATTAGTGTGTATATGATTTTGTAAAGTCAAATAATATATTAAACGTAAATGGAATAGACTTTATTATAACATCAAATAAAATAGAATACAATGTGATGTTGTCTCTTCCACCTCGTTTTTAGTGCCGTCAATCTTCATTTCTTTCGCTACAATTAATCTGAATCTGGTGTAAGCATTACTTCCTTCCTTGCAATCATAGACACTTCAAAATTTGAACGATATGTACTGTATCATATCGTTTGTCATCTTTTTATTTTATATGCTCATGTAAAATGGAAATGCATCTACTGGCATACTGAAATTTGGGTTTAGTTTATGAAAGATTGGGGTTGACATTGGATTAAGATTTATTCAGTTTAGTGATTATTGGTTATGGTTTAGTTTATGGAAGATTGGGATTGCCATTGGATTATGGCTTGGTTTAGTGATTAGTTGATGGGGTTTAGTTTTTGTTTATCACCCACAAAAAGCCACCATGTCAGCTTATTTTATACATTGCAACTGGTAACCTATTACTTTAACGGGTATAACTTATACCGGCTGGAATGTGACTAAAGAGTCTTGACATTAAATTACATCAAAATCAGTGTTAATTACCTAATTCATCACTCAGAAATGGTTACCTCGCCAATAAATCCAAGAAAAAACCAAAGCGCTGATTAGTGTTACAAAAATAAATGAAACAGTCGCATATAGTAACCGTTGTCATTCCTAGTAGGGGTGGGCGCAAGTCGACTACTTGCGTTTTTACGTATATTTGATACTCGCCTTGCCTTGAACGAGTAATGAATTTTTGGACTTGGTATTTGCCTTGTCGGAAACGAGTACTTGTTATATCGAATACTTGTCCCAAAACATGTTACTTGCAAGTTACTTGCCTTGTTCGATTACTTACTAGTATGGCTGGACACAAGACAAATATCCGGGATTTTTGCTATATTTGTAACCCGACTTGTTTTATTTGAGTAGTAAAAAATTTGTCTTACACTTGTAATTGCTAATACCAAATACTTGATTAAGCGAGTACTCATCTATATATGAGATACTTGCGATTAACTTGTTGTACTTGTACTTACTCACTTAACTTAAATTTTTTGTAGTCGAGCCTTTAAAATAGAAATTCTATTTCAATGATTTTATGATTAGATGATTATCTATATTTATAGCAAAAAAAAATTGTTTGATTCTTATACTACACCGATGTAAGATAATGTAGCGTAAAATTTGAAGAAAAAAAAGAAAATTATTTAATTCCACATGTTTGATATATTATATAAGTATTAAACTAGATAAAATAATAATGTAAATGTTATAATATATTTTGAAAATCAAGTAACGGGTCAAAACGAGTCAAATACTTAAAATAAATTTAAGCCTTGTTACTTGATTTGAACTTGCAAATATTTAAAATTCTTAACTTGTTACTTGCCTTGATTAAGACGAGTACTTGTATTTACGGGGCAAATACGGGGCGGGTAGCGAGTTTAAGGTGGGTAACGGATATTTGTGCCCAGCCCTAATTCCTAGCCTCTTAACTAACTAATGGGCCTTTTTCGTAAAAAGAAAGATAACGGGTTTACTGTATGTAATATGGGCTTCTTACCCAATCAAAATGACAGACGAGGGAGAAAAGGGGAAAAACAAAATAAAAAAGCTTGTCGGATCCATACCGGAAGAGAAAAGCTACAAAAATTGGATAAGACGGTCGGAGTCGCAGCAGGCCTTTCTTCACCGCCAATGACGCCGCCTCCGCCTCCGCCTCCTCCTCCGCCTCCTCCTCCTGACGATGCTTGGATTCGTTCTCACCACCGCTTGCTCCCCGAATCTCAATCCCTTCTCTCATCCCACCGAGTATGTTCTCTGTGGATTTCATCTTCTTTTTTTTCTTTCTCTTGTCTCACTCCTGGCTTATATGTCTGCGTTGGGGTTATCTTACACAGTCAGTTATAGCGGTTGCAATCTCTAGAGTAAATCAGTTTGACGCTGCAAGGCTAGATGTTGAAATGTCTGCCATGTTGAAGGAACAGTTGGTTAAGGTTTTCACTTTGGCCAAGGTAGTATTCAATTCAATTCCTCAGTCTTTCTTGTTTTTTTTTTTTTAAATCACTCATCTTTTGTTTGGTTGGGGAGATTAGCCAGGAATGCTGTTTCAATACGAACCAGAACTAGATGCATTCCTTGAGTTTCTCATTTGGAGATTCTCTATTTGGGTTGACAAACCTACCCCTGGAAATGCTCTCATGAATCTTAGATACAGAGATGAACGAGTTGCTGAACTCTCTGGGAAAGGTGATTATTAGTTTTGTTCAGTACCCTCTCTTTTTTTTACTTGTCTCAACTCATCGTGTTCTGTCTCGTGTAGTCAGAACAGGACTCGAAGGCCCGGGACTTTCTGCTCCTCAGAAGATTTGGTACTGTGTTGCCTCCGTTGGTGGTCAGTACCTCTTCTCCCGTTTGCAGTCATTTTCTGCTTTCCGTAGATGGGGTGATTCTGAGCAGAGACCATTGGCTAGGCGGCTTTGGACCCTCATTCAACGAGTAGAAGGCATCTATAAAGCTGCTTCTTTTCTTAACCTCTTGTCATTTCTTTATACGGGAAGGTACGGTTCCGTCCATCCTATCCTCATGGACTTGTTTGTATTGTCTACATAAATCATACAGCCATGCGTGTACAGTGTGATATGCCCATTTTATTTGGTTTGATAGAATGAATGCACTAAGAATCAGCTGATGGTTACTAAACGCTAGTACAAACAGAACTTGATGTCTGGTTCAGTTGATGAGGCTGTATTGTATTGATCTATGACTTAAATACCTAAATCAACATCTATTGGTATCCTCTTAGTTCTACAGCGGAAACAAAACCAGATTGGAGACTTGTGATAGTCAGAAAAGTTATAGGAAACACACGTCCAGAAGCTTGTTGATGATTTTGCACATGCTTTACCTTTCTTTCTTTCTTGTTCCAGGTATAGGAACCTCATTGAAAAAGCTTTAAGAGCAAGGCTGGTCTATAGGAGTCCCCATATGAACCGATCTGTCAGCTTCGAGTACATGAATCGCCAACTTGTCTGGAATGAATTTTCGGTACGTTTCCTTCTTCTCTGTGTGCCCTCTTCTTACACATGATGCCATAATCATCTTGAAAGTTTTAGGAACTTTCTATCAATTCTGAGTATCATCCTTGGGCTTATGTTTTCTGGCCTATGATTTAAACTCAAAATGACCTCAATCCTCTTTCACCTAACCTTTACCGAGGAAACACTTTTGCTGCTCGAACTTGAGCTATTACAATCTGAAAACGTTTTGCGTCCATTTCTGGAACTAGGTAGAGCCTGAAACTCAACAGTTTCATGGAGTTCAAAATTCTCTTTAAGGTCCTTCAACAAGTCAACACATTCTTTTTAAACGATTCGCTTAACTGATGAGTATATGTCTTGTCCGCTGGATCTCATTTCCTGGGTACTGTTTGGCATTCAGATTTAGATTTGTTTGGTTGTATTCAGGAAATGCTTTTGTTGCTTCTTCCGCTGCTCAACTCTTCAGCTATAAAGAATATTCTGAGTCCATTTGCCAAGGAAAGGTCCTCAAGCAATAAAGAGGACACAGTTGCTTGCCCCATTTGCCAAGTGGATCCTGCAACTCCGTTTATTGCTCTGCCTTGCCAGCACAGGTATGGTTTAACCTCTGCAAATTTAGTGGATCAGAGTAGGTTCATTACTTACCTCTCTCCTCAGATATGTATTATACTAGGAGCTAAGTAGGTAACTGCATATGATTGCGTATGTGAGAGGATTCATGGGGGAAGTTAGACAAGACAGAAGTGATGTTACAGACAATTTAGAGTATGTGTTAAAATTGTTACTTACAGTTGACTTGTGGCAGGTACTGTTACTACTGTATAAGGACCCGCTGCGCTTCATCAGCATCATTCAGGTGTCTTAGATGTAACGAGCCTGTGGTTGCCATACAACGGGAAGGTGTTTCAAGTGGCAAATGAAAATGGAGGGGGGAAGAAACACATATATTATTGAAGAAACACATATATTATTGAAGAAACGAAGTGTAACGAGCTGAAGGCAAACAGAAACATGATTAGAAGGGGTGTTTGCAAACAGCCTATATACAATAAAGAAACAACATGTGAAGGATAAAAGCTGCAAGAAACAAGTTTTAAAGGATTAGATGAACTTCTTCTGTACATTAAAAAAAAGTTGTAAACCGTTGGGTCTTCTTTATTAGAAAATCAAATAGGAATGTCGCTGGCTATACTTGAATAAATCCATTTCCTTACATGTGATGCCTACTTACTACTCGCTCCTACTTCCATATTACTAGTCTTACATATTATACTCTCCCATAAAGTGGCAGCAGAAGAGCAATGTCAAGAAAAAACATCACTGGGTGGCAGAGAGCAGACTGATTTCTATCTCTTGGAGGCTCTTCCCTTTAGTCTCAATCACGTTCTTCTGCACAAAGATAACTGCAACGACGCAGAAGAAGCCGAAGATTGCATTTAGAAGAACCGAACCTAGTTGCTCCAGCATTCTTAGAAACAGCAGCCCCACGAAGAAGTTTATTACCTGTTGTTCCGTCATTCTCCAAAGCTTATTATTTGTTTCCACATAATTTAGTCCATTTCCTTAAAAAATGGGAAAAAGCCATACCCAGTGAACAGCAAGACAAACAGCCAATGCTGTTGCCCGAAGACGACCAGGGCATATCTCAGACAGGAGAAGACTTGGAACAGGACCAGCTCCAGTTGCAAACGACAACACAAACCTGCATTTTCATCGTCGAGTTTACCAAAATACCCCCTCTCTTTCCACTGATCATATATTTGAGACATGTTACATAGAAAACTTACAGTAGCATTCCTCCGACCGAGAGAAACAAAGTTCCAAAAGTTGATGAAAACGAAGTATATGCTAAAGCTTGGAGACCCAGCGATACTGCCTGTTAAAGATGGAAGAGTTCTGTTAAAGTATCAGCGCTGTCAATGTTTAATCCAAATAGCGATAATTCTCGCTCTCAACCGTATTACCATGCCTGCAAAACTCCCAATAAGCAATACTTTTCTCCCCAGCTTATCCATCAAAACCACTGCTACAGTAGAACCTGTACAACAAGCATGAATGGTGTTTACATTGGTTTTTAAAAACATGTCATCATCATTTCACTTGGCAGTTTCAACA
Organism: Brassica juncea; assembly: GCA_018703725.1. Taxonomy (NCBI): domain Eukaryota; kingdom Viridiplantae; phylum Streptophyta; class Magnoliopsida; order Brassicales; family Brassicaceae; genus Brassica; species Brassica juncea. Next base: position 9,558,802 of record CM031940.1, read on the forward strand.
TGTTGAAAGGAAGACTTTTTGAATCTCTTCTTTCCATGACCATCTTTACGAAAGGTAAGTCATTTATCATTCAATAATTTCGCATTTGCATAATAACCTCAACCACCTCATCTACTGAGACAATAAATGGTGAGTACGAAGGAAATTGTCACACTTCAAATACCTAAGAGGTTGCATACTCCCACACATATGTTCGCCGAGGCTGAAGGTACACCAGCTTTCTTGAAGACAGTTGATGAGAAATAGAACACAGCGTTTATCCCAGACAACTGTTGTAAAGCAAAAAGGGTAGATCCAATGAAAACCACTGCAAACGGAGAAAATTAAAACGTAAAATGAATGAAGTTAGAGGCTTCACATATCATTCATATGTTTTTTTTTTTGCAAATGACAATGACTCTTTCTGGCTAAGGATCCAGTTGAACCAGCTAACATACTCTCCGCCTAGATGAATCAACTCTATTACGATCAGGTCTAACTCCAATCTCATTTCATCCAATGTCTAGATCAAGTATTTCACGAGACACCACTACCGGAATATTTGAGATAAAAAATGCCACAAATTGTCACAATCTTGTTGGTTTAAAGATCACACATACCTCTAAAACTGCGCCCAAAAAGCAATTCCGACAATTTGGCCGAATCGGCGTCATCTACCCTATCTGACTTCATTAACTCTGCCATGGCAGCTTTGACGTATGCCCCTCCCAGTAACTTCTCAAACACGACTTCAGCTTCAGCCGCCCTTCCTCTCTGAAGAGTAAAAGGTAAAGAGAATCAACAAATCAAATAGTTTATGAAAATGCCTTTAGGAACTATGAGGTTTAAAATGAGAAAAGCTCACCTTGAAAAGCCACTGAGGACTTTCAGCGCAGAGTTCCATGAAAACAGCAAGGACTACAGCTGGGACTGTGGATATCCAAAAACATATTCGCCACCTTAGACAATCAAAGTACATGAAACCTATTAGCTGATCGTTCTGCCAAGATGTCTCCGGACGGTATAGTCTAGTCAGTAATGACCAAAGCATGTGATCTGCTAGTAGCTTAGAAATTTCAGGGTTTCTTTCCCTGCAATTCCGGTTCTCAAGTCGAATTCTAAATGAATTAGCAGCAGAATACTTAGACCTAGGATGAGTGGATTCTTATAGTTTTGCAGCATTTCAACCAAACACCAAAGATCCACATTGCAGATAGGTGGTTTAGGACCTAAACTTCGCCGGCACAGACCAGTTCAAGGTTTAAGTTTACAGCATTGTAATAGGGAGGCCCCTTGTTTTCTCCAAGTTCTTGTCAATATCTTACCAGCCCAAATTGTCTTTTGCTGGGATTCCAAAAAATAGTGAACCTAAGAGCCCAAGACATGTCGCAATTTGGGTAGAGCTGCCATATGTGCCTCTCACATAAGCAGGTGACACCTGCAAAGTGAAAAAAAAATGTAAGCCGCGCTTTAAATAAGATGTACGGATAACGCAAGTTAGTGAAAGTTATGTGCCTAGAGAACATTCTGCTTATGTTAGATAAATCCACTAACGCGAATAAAGCTTCTAAGATAGAAGCTTCCATTAGAATGAATTTTAAGTGTGCCAATGAACTTGCTAATGGTCTAGTTCATGTTTTTTTTTTTTTATGTCTGAAACGTGCATCTACTTACATTACCCCCAAACAGCTTTTGATAAAAGAAAATAAACTGGTCTTCAATCCTATCTGTAGAAGAACTATTGTTGTTGTTGCAAACATGTTGATGTAAAGGATGAAATCTAAGTCTCGCCACTGAATTGTACATCAAATTATATTCATATCAACAACAGTCAGTGGGGATGCAATTTCGTGTAGCGATCATAGAAAAACAAGTGCAGCAGGAACAAAGTACCTCAGTGACATAGAGAGCCGTAACAGAAGGACCTATGCCCATCCCTATTCCGACAAAAAACCTTCCCACGAGCATGCCCTCAAGACTCTCAGTTGTTGCACTGCAAACAATACATTTGTAAGCACACAGATCTCGTTACTTTTATAGAGACACCTTAGACTAAGTGAAAACCCACGCAGGCGAGGACTAGAGGCCAAATATGTTAAAAGGAAAAACCAATTGCTCATAATAACAAAATCCACCCAAAAAGTCACAGTGAGAATAAATGTAACCCTAATTGCATAAAAAAAATCTGAAATGTTCAAATAAGTTGACACATACATGTTCGAATTTGTACGGGAAAACATTCATGCATAATCTAAACAAAAAAAGGTTAAGCAGAAGAAAAAAAAGGATCACCTCAATGAAGCTCCAATAATCATTGGTAAAGCGCTCAACTGGAAAGCTCTACGGCGCCCAACACCATCCGCGACCAACCCACTGAACAGAGATCCAATAAAGGCGCCACCTAAGCACGTACTAACAACAAGACCTTCATCCACCACAAAAAGAAAAAAAAAAATCAGACAGAAGGATAGACACTATAACTGAAGAAGCAGAAAAATAAAGCTATATACCTTCGGCGATGGTGTTGCCACTAAAGCCAAGGTCAATTGAAATGCTTTCGAGAGTTTCATTAACAACCCTACGTCCAGAAAAGAAAGCATGAGTTTCGTTAGTATTCTTCCCAATTTACATACAGTTAAAAAAGAAACAGATTAATGATATCGAATACTTTAGTCTATATTGGCACGCACCCAAGGTGATAGCCGAATAAAAGGGACGTGAGGGATGCAACGAATACGTGAGGCAGAGAACGCTTCCATGAAGGATTCCCGATATCTTTTCCCGTCCCAGTCACTGGAAATTCACAGTCACAGTTTATATACGACAGACAGATGCCAAAATGTAGTGCGCTGGTGAATCTAAATTACAATGGTAAGTCTAAGGGCACAAACAACAGAGCAGAGATCCATGGTTCAAAGCTAAAAGAAGTCGATGAGTCAAGGCAAGAAGAGATCAAAGTCCTACTATATCTAACAAATCATTCAAACAATTGTAAAGGTTATAATAGCTACGTGATTGAGTGACGCTTTCTTGTTTTTTATTTACTTTGAGATCTAACTTTTATCTTCTTCACTTACAGAGTCATATACCAAAATCCGATTATATTATTTGTTTAAAACAACATCTTTAACTATTGACACGTCGGAAGATGACATGTTACTACTAATGAATCTGGATTTTTTCCATTCCGGGCAACATTTTCAGAAGGAAGAGGAGATTAAAAAAAAAAAAGAAAAGAAAAAGGAACCTGCAGTTTCAGCTTTATCGAGAACAGAGAGAAACTCTTTGGAAGGAACACGTTTGTCAATGTGACGACCTCGCATCTTCGTGTAGGTGCGTCTGACAGAATCCATTCCCACCTCCCTCCACGCTACTCTCCTACTGCACAAGAAAATTTTGAAGTTCAGCAGTGCACATGCAACAACGCAATTGTATCCGTATGATGAACACAATTTTTTTTCTTAAAAAAAAAATCAACTAGAAATTACAAAAAGTGAAAGCACACGTGACGTGACGTGACGTTAGCTAGTAGGAAAGTTCCAGAATCAAGGATTTCATACAACCAGAAAGTTAAAAGAAGAAACAAACATGAGAAAATGAGATCGTCGGATCTGATGTAGATCAGAAACAAAAGTTACAATTAAAAAAAAAAAAGGCAATGTCAGATCTAGCAGTAGAGAGAAAATCAAAAGGATGATTATAGTACCTGCAGGCAGACGAGAAATGATCAAGAGGAATCGTCGGGTCGAAGAAATAAGTTTTCTCTTTTTGAAGTTTGGATGGAACTTAATCATCCCTCCTACGCAATAACTTTATAGTATAACATTATGCTTTGGCCACCACCCAGATGCGCTTCACTCTACTCCCGAGAGACGAGACGATACGACGGGTTTTAATCACCTGCTTCGCATCCACATTACCATTGCCGACCTCAGAGGGCTCCATGCAAAAGGATAGAGGCCTTTTGGGCCTTTCCTTTTTTTAATCACCAGGCCCCTTTGGCTTCTATTATCCTATATGCAGATACCTTTTGGGCCCATCTTTTTCCTGATTCTGCCATCTCTCAGTTATTGCGCTTTCCTTCGTATCATACTTTTTTGGGATTCATCCGAGTCAGGCGTTTGCTAATTGATGATATAAATGATCAAAAAAGAGTGTGAATCCCTTTATACAATACACTATCGTTCTTTAACAACGAACAGTAATGACTTCAGTCAAATCTCTCTCTCAAAGAACGAGGCACTCACATTGTCTCCAAATAATTACGAATAAACAGTAACAAAAATCTTAGTTCGAGCAGCAATAGTTTGTTTTACAAACCCTTTCCTGTGAAGAAAAAAAAAAGAAGGTTGGTGTGGTAGCCAATAGGAGGAAACAAGGATGATGGTCCTACTCATGAGCCGGAGCCTGTCAACACTTTGTTGCTTTCTCATTGGATCTGTTAACCCAAAAAATGCACAAAACCGACCATGAGAGTCTGTCAAACATTTTGACTAAACTTTGGTGTATGTTTGTTTGCCTTTACCTTGTTCACCAGCATGTTCACTTGCTCCTTGTACATTTCCTTCAAGTCCACTATATCCGCTCTAAGTTCCTCCAGCTACCACCAAACCCACATTCTTATCATTATTTAACTCTACGCCTACCACTGTTATTGCTGGCTACTACTAATTTATTCACATCTCTTACCTCCTCATCTCGTTCACCCATCAATTCTAGAGCAGCCGCATGCCTTTGTCTTAGTGCTTCCAGCTCTGCTTTTATGCCCGGCACCCTATCCGCTTCCCCTCTTAATTTCTCACACTAAATCCACAGTGTCCAAAATATTAGACGCTCACATCCTTAATGACACTTCTCCGGAAAACAACAACTCTAAAACTCTCGGCGCTATATATACATACCTCTGCGGTCATTTTGACAAGTTCTTCAGCTAGCGAATCTCGGATAGACTCCATTGACGCCTGTCGCAGGACAATATTCCACCAGAATATGTTAAAATTTTACAGTTAGATTCCAAATTAGGGGATGATAGATACTTAGAACAAGCCTATACAACTAGAGCTAAACATTCCAAACCAGCTTATAAAAGAACGGTAATTTCTCATTATGATCCCCAACATCCATAGTGCGCCATTTTAACCTATCTAAGGTAGGGTCTGAGATTACAAACTGATGTGAACCTAATTCCCATTTCAACGCCAATTTCCAAAAGCCTACCGATGGAGCTACACAGAAATGAACAAGTTGTATACTTTTTACACCTACCAAGCGGGACATGTACGAAGCAAGTTCTCCCTCTTTCTGTCGAAGTGTGGCTTCATAAGCACTCGGTGTGATGCTCTTCATGTAGTATGGACTCATAGTTGCTTCAGGCATGCTTCTCTTATCGGAAGATCTATCTGACGAATCAAGCGAAGCCTGCAGAAAATAGCTCTCCTCCATGCTGCCAAGGCTGCTTGCGCTCGAGAGCTTTCTTGGCAAGCCTCCTGATGACACAGTTAAAAAAATCACAGATGCGCAAGGCCTGGATTATTGAATATTAATCCATATTTAGATGCATCATACCATTCTCATAGGTAGAATTTTGTCTTGATATGGGAAGCTGTTCAGAGGCTGTCGAGGAATTGATACGGGCAGTTCTTTCAAGATCCAAACGGGAAGCCTTCTCCCTTTCTAGGTCCTGAAAAAGTTTTCGCCATGTAAAGAAAAGTCCTCGGATTTTTTTAACTAATCGAAGTAGTGCCTGTAAAACTATGTAGCACCTTTTGAATAAGCTCGTTGTGGAGCAGCAATTCATGCAACTCTTGCTTATGTTTTCTCCGCAGTTCCATGATTTCCACTTCAAGTTGGTTTGCTCGACCTCCTAAGGTATCTGCTTCCTCCTTAGCTGCCAGATACTCCTGCCTATTCTCTGCCGCTCTTTGCCTCTCCTTCTCGAGCGACTTACTTAACTGGCCCTGTTCTGCTCTAAGACATGAAAGCTGGATAGGAGAACCGGGTAAGCTAGAATTTAGAGAAAAGACGTGACACAGATGAAGAACAGTGTCAAAGATCATAGAAAACCTGGGCCTCTAGAACATTGATCCTTGATAAGGTTTGAGAGAGGCGTTCATTCACAGAGCGCTCTCGCTCTTCAGCTGTGGCAGCTTTAGTTTCTGCTTCCTGAATATTCGTAGAAAATGAACAAAACGATGACAGAACATAAAAAGTAATAGTTGAATATGAGCGGTATAGCAGTGATGTTCAAAATACCTGCAGTCGGGCATTCAAAGTTCTCTCTACAGCACCCCAAGCTTCTGCTCTTCTGGCAGTAGTTTCCTATAGTCAACAGATAAGAAGCATGCAATGTTACATATTTTATTAAGTTTCTAATCTCAGGAAAATTTCTCCAAAAAAACCACAAAGATCAGCTACTACCTGCATGGCCTCAATCTGTCTTAGGAGAGGCCTTGTAGACTCAGGAACTTGGGTGATTAATTCCTCACACCTTCGTTCACTAGCCTACAGGAAAATTTAGTTTAGAAAGCGTAAACAGAACGAGCTATTAAATTCATCTCAAGAAGTCTTGATTTACCTGATAACGTCTTTGAAGGTCTTCAAATTCTCTACGGGACATGTCTTCCCTAAACACTGCCTGCAACAAAATAATAACAAATATCACTGAATTTGATCCCAGTAGTAAATGTCCCAAATTTGATCGACTAGACCAAACCTGTTGCTCCTTTTTGCTTAAGGTTTGCCTCAATTCTTCCAGCGCCTGTACTAGCATAGATTCCCGCTCTCCGGCCTCCTTTAGACGATTCTCTAACTCTATTCTCGCCTCATTGTTAGTACGCTCCTCCGCTAATGCTTGAGCTTCCTTCGCTGCAGCTAAGGCATTCGAGTAATACTCTTTCTGAGAAGCAAGTTCGGCTTGATGTTTTTCTATGGTCTCTTGCAGCAGCTTCTCTGTAGCTGTCTTGTCCCTTTTAATACTCTCTACCTTATTTTCTTCAGACTGACAAATGACAGAAAAAACAAGACATCAAAGTTTTGCTCTTTTAGATATTTATTATGCCTACATAAAGATACATTCGAACAATGCTTTAACAAAAGCTTCTGGAAAATCAAGACAAGCCCTCCAAGGTGTTTCATCCTTAATGACATAGTGAAACAACAAAAGCATCCGTCGCGACATCAATTACCTGAAGCTTTGTTATCAGTCCTTTCTTATCTTCTTCCACCTCTCTAATCTAACACGCGAACAAAATAAGCAGGTGAGAGAAGAAGCAATGAGATTGATGGTACTAGCAAAAGTGAAAGGCGTAAACATTCATTACATACCTGAGCTCTCAGCTTCCTGATCTGGCCCTCTTGAGCAGCTTGTTTCTTCGAAAGCTCTTCGCCTGAAATGATGGGCATTAACATCAAAGGCTCAAGGTGAGCAAAATATGAAGTCTTTTCATTTTTCAAACAGTTACAGATCGCTCTCGGGATGCATTAAACCAAGTACAATTAGCACCGAAATTACAATCCATGATCCCAAGCATTCCAAAAGGTTTCCTTACCTTCAGCCATAACTTGATTTATTATTTCATCTTTCTCCTTCAGAAGTGCCGCAGCATCACTTTTCTTGTTCTGTTCTCTTCTAAGTGTATCCCTTTCTTTAGTGAGAGCGTAAACCTACAAAGATGTGAACCATGAAGGTATAAATTTAAAGGAAAAGAAGAATCAAAAGAGCAAAATATACCTTCCTCTCAAGAGTAGCAACTCTCTGATGGTATTCCTCTCGCAAAGACTCAACTTCAGCTTCATTGGATTTCCTCTGTTTCAAAGCACAAAGGGTATTAGAATTTAGGTTAAGAATCAACACAAAGGAAACGAAGATGGTAGGAAGAACGAGTAAGATAATCAACATTTCATCTAATTAAACATGAACTTTCAGCGTACTCTCTAGTACCTTCAAATCCTCAGTGGCAGACTTTAGCTGCTCATTTTCATGCATTAATTTCGCAATTTCATCAGCCTTTGCCTGTAAAAACAAATTACCAGAAAAATTGGTCCAGAAGCATCATAGCTGTAGAACAACCTTGTGTCGGAAACCTTAAGATGTACCTGAGCTTGCCTTGCAGCACCTTGCAGTGCATTTTCTAACATTTTCATTTCCTTTTTTGTCTTCTCTAATTCCATAGCAACATCAACAGAGTCAGAAGCATTTGTTGCAGAGCTCGAACGCTGGCTGTCAATTAATTCACTACCATCAAGTCTTGAATCCAGTTCACGAGAAACCAACTCTACAATTCTCTCTGAAATTTCATCTGAGGAAGATCTCTTCAGCACAGAAGACTCATTAGCAGAACCAGCCGACTCAGTGATTAAAGACAGTTGAGCATCAGAGGGCTCTATCCTGTTAAGATCATCTGTATCAGGTGAAACTTCAACATTTACAGACGATGTTCTCTTCTCCAGATTTTCACTCTGGCTTTCCTGTTCATTTTTTGTCTCATCCGGATCAGCAATCTTAAGCGGTCCATCGAGCACAGGAGAGATAACAGTATCATTGTTTCCTACAGAAACTTCATTTGTTCCAGCATCCTCCTCAAGCACAGGCTCCTCCGCCTCTGCTCCAGCCTCTTCTGACTTGGGAGGCTCTGGCTGTGACTCTTGTGAAGCTGCCAATTCCGGCTTCTCATCAGTTTCTAAACTACTCGTGTCACCAGGATTCTGAACCGAGTATCCTGAAGAATCTTCTAGAGCCAACTGAGACTCAGGTTCACCATCTTTGGGATCTAAAACAACAGTCTCCGTTACCTCAGCTTGGTCAGCTTCTGCTGTCACATTTGTTTCTTTATTTGCTTCAACGGAAACTGCTTGCTCAGTGTCTACCTTACCAGATCCTTCTTCTTTTTCTTCGGTTTGAGGTGGCTTTTCCGAACTCTCAGAATCTTCCAATGTATCGAGTTTCTCATCAGAGTTGTTACCCATGAAGGACATAACAGGATCAAAGAGACTTTTGGTATCAACTGCAGGTGGCCACATACTTGAAGCTGCATTAAAATAGATTCATGTTGTAACTAAACGAATCGATCCAAAGGCAAAATACAACACAATCCAAAAAAATGGTATCATTGCAACAGAAGATCGATCAAAAAGGTACCTTCACCGGCAGATTCGGACTTGTCATCAAAGCCAAGGGCGTTGTCGAAATTCTTCTCGATGTTCTTAACGCTCTCCTGGAATTTATTAACTGCCCCAGTGAGATCTGGGAATCCTCCCAGAGAAATTTTGTCACTGAACCAAGCCATCTCCGCAAATCTGAAACCTTGCTCGACGTGTAAATCTCACAAATCACCACCGGATCAGATCCATCTCCAGCCCTGTGCGAAATTGAGACGTATCCATACGAATCAAATCATTAATGCACGGTAGAGAGAGATTCAATCAAGGTGAGCTATCTCCTTATTATTATTGCCTACCTGCTATTGGAATCAGAAAGAGCTTAGGAGATGCGTCGTGATCGAATCTCTCTCACGTTTAGATCCAAATCCAACTTTTTTTTTGTTTTGTTTTCTCCTCCTCTGCCACAAGGCAGCGGGTGTCATAAACGGCGCCGTTGCAGCTTTCTGTCTAGGCTTTTATCATTTACTTGACGAATGGTTTTGTTTATTGATAGAATATACATACGCCAATTAAAACCCAATTCACTAATGGAAACCAGAATGATACAGAGTAAGACGGCCTCATACGAGCCCACTAATTTGGGCAGCAAGCAAACCGGCTCACAAACATGCATATTCGTTTTGAGTGTTTTCCAGCGACACTTTCTGGCAACCATAAATTGCATTGCTCTCCCTCTTTTATATCTTCCCGCAATCTAGTCACCATATGTTTTTTTTTTTTGTCGTTAGGTTTTTCGAGTACGAATCCGATCAGTATTGTTTGTTTCTCTTCAACTATACCTATTCTGTCGGTGCCTTTAAAATTCATTACAAATCACTGCTAGTTTTTTCTCTCACACTGGAAAAAGGGGGTCATGATCTGATGCTTGTCTCTAGCTGTTATTTGACTTTTTTTTGATAAATATTATACATTTCGTCACTAGCTTAATTTAGGAAGCGGTCAAAATATTTTCGATTGCATTTTCATTTTTTGCATTTCTATTTGAATCCCACAAAAGAATATATATATATATATATATATATATATAGTCATAGTTATATTGTTGATATGTGCATGCAAAGACAATCACAGAGTTAAACTCGTGTATAAACGTACGGTTATTAGTTATAAGTTATAACAATTTATAAAACATATATACGTGTTATGATCAGTTTCCCATGATCAGTTGTAGTAGTGGCTGGGTTGAGAGTTGAGGCACTTTTATATATACCTGTTATGTTTATCATTTGTAGTGGTGTCAGTGAACGGTTTGATCCACTCAGCCCCGTGTGTGAGCAAAATAATTTTAGGATTTAAATTTGAATTATGCTGTTGTACGGAATATATATGGCATAGTTTTTATTTGATTTACTTTAGACATTCAAAAAGTTTCATACATTCTTTAATTAGATATTATTATTTAGAAAAACTCTATTTTACTCTCAAAATATATTTTTTAAATTATTTCAATAGGGGGGGTGGGGGCAAATCGTCCATAAAATACGTGAGTTGTACGATTAAAAATTAAATAGAAAAAACCTGATATGTTGGGTCCAAGAGAAGTTTACTTTGGTCGGTTTCTCTTCTTCTTCTTTTGTGATTTGTTAACGAGTATTTGTTGATATCAAATGTCTTGTCCCCGCGGGAAATTGCGATATCATCACAGTAAAAGAAGAAGGATCTCCACCAAACTGTATTAAGCAAATGAAAATTACTTCACATATTTTTGAGAATTCTCCCTAAGTACAATTATCTTTTTGTAAATTTACTGTCAGTGTGTGTCGTCAGTGTGTGTGTCTTTCTTCTTTTTCTATGTAAAATTCATAGGAAAAATGTGCAAGATCTAACTTATGGTGTATCTCAAATTCTCAATATATGGTACGTACGTACTCATCACTGGCTAGTAGCTGGTTAGCTAGCTCTGTCACAATATCGTGTCTTTAATTAGTTTCATCTGATTGTCCGCAACTAACTATCCATCTTTCGTTTTGTGGTTGGAAGTAGCAAGAATATTAGGAACGTTTGACATATATGTATTTATGAAATATCTTGTATAAAAGTGAATCAAATGCATTGTACTAATAAATAAATGGAGTAGGTCGTCCTCACAGTCTTTATCAGCTGGCACAATCTCCTATGAAACCATTCTCTCCTCACACGTTTGCAAACTCAGTGTCACATTTGCATAACACGTTTGCTTTAGTGTGAGATCATATTTTGGCGGGTCAATCCTCTTTATGGATAGTAGTAATTTGTAAGGATGTAAATAAAAAGGATAGTCAGTTGTTAAAACCAGAAAATATAGCCAGTTGCATCTTGGAGCCAAGCTAGACGTTTGTATTAATTAGTTCGGTAGGCCCTAGCCTAGCCCTACGCACAAAAGTTCGTTGATTTCTTTCGCCCTGAATAAAGAAAAACCAAAAAAAAAAAAACGGACTGCCTTTGGAGTTTGCCATTACATGTGTAAGAGATTTATCGTGGAAAGGGATAAACTTTACCAAAAATCATAAGTAGTAATTGAGAGTAATAGAGAGAGGATATAGATATACTGATATAGTAAAGAGAGGTTAGGCATTAATTAATTAATTAAAGAGCATCTGGTAAACGTAAATGCTATGGTTGCTTCCCTCTATACATTTGCTATCTACCTTTCCTAACTAACAATTCCATCGGCCGTACGACTAACAAAGAGAATAGTAGAGGAAGAAAAATATAAATTAATCTGATGAAAGCTTTTGATAATTGGCTAAGTGCTGATTCGTTTTAATTTGCCACTACACATTCTCCTCTCTATATATAAATTAATGTAATTAACCCCTTAAACAGTTTCCTTCCCCACACCGTCCTCCATTAACGTACGTACGTATAGGGTTTTTATTTACGTACGTACTCTACTTTGTTTGAGCGATAGTTACAAGAACATATATATACACAACTAACAACCTGTGAGATATGTCATGGAGGACGCTGACGCATATATATATATACATATATATATATTAATGTTTGAAACTGTACAAATCTTTCCGTTATTTATAATAAGATAATCAAAATTAATATGTTAATTTATTTTATTTTTAGGCAAAAATATATATATTAACATGTCAAGTGAATCACATGCATGTACTTAGGTGGCGTTGTACATATATATATAGGAGAGAGAAAGAATGAAAGATGATGATGTAGAGTATCATATGTAGGTCTAGGTGCATGGTGATTAAGTAATAAAGAGAGGTTGGAGGAAATGGAAAGGGGTTGGATGCAAACCCATTAAGAGCATTCATTTCCTTTTAAGGTCGCTGAAATTAATGAGTAACGATCCGTCAATGCCCTCTCTCTCTCTCGTTGACCATCCAAAATAACCCCAAGTTATCTTTCCCTTGCAAATTGTATTTCCCTGCCCACGTCATCTATTATTCTTTTAGCTTTCAACAACTCTTCTCCTGCCTGCACCATGCATTATTAGCTACTCCTAATTACTAGTACTATTGTTTATTACGGAGTACTCTACGCTGCTTAACTCTATACGAGCATGTAAGTTTGGGATTCAGGGAATATTTATTAGCATTATTATAATTAAGTTACGGAGCACAAGGCATTTAAGGTTTCCATGTAAGTACTCTAATACTATTATCCTGATCTTTCTACCAATGTTTTTTTCATTTTCCTATGCTCACGCAATGACTTGCTTAGTAGTTGCAACCAAGTTTATATATAGATTTTTACAAAAAAAAAAGTTTATATATATACATTTTTGTAAACAAAGATGCAATGTTGCATTCTGTATGCGCAAGTTACTTGGATGTTGTTTGAAAGAAGATGTCATATTAATAGATAGTGCATATTATAGATCCTATAACTATTACAGTATCTCTAATAAAGAAATAGAAGTCACAATATTAAGAGTAATGATGATAATTAAGGAGGAAAGAAGAAAGCAGAAAATGCGGTTGGAAAATTAGGTGCTTAAAGTTAGTTGAGTCCATCCCAGTATCTAACAGTCAACTCTCTCTCTCTTCCCTAGTCTTTATTATTATTTTTATTTTAAAACAATGACCTGACATATGCATATGTGTTTCTCTCTCTACTCTCTACACATGTAATTCAACTCAATTAAAGAAGAGACAGAGAAGTTCGTCTTTGTTTGTATACCCTTAAATCATGCAACCCCTTTCTCATGCCTACTCCCTGTCTACAGTAATTTATAGTATGAACTTAATTATGTAGTTTAAACGGATTAACTTCATGAGTAGCGGCAAACTTATGTTCAAATACCGAACTTTCAAGCGATAGTGCGGTGCGGAAATTATTCCAACATTTTGTTAAAAAAAAAATTAAAACTGTATTGGAAAGGATATTTTTCCCAATTCACGACGAATTTCTCACAAGAACATATCTAATAGTTATTTTTTGAAAATAATGTACATCAATGGCTGCAGTGATGTATAAGCTGGCCATGTTTTAAAGTAATCAAGTGTGAATACAATTGTAAACTAAATGGTGAGTATATATATGCATATGTATATAACTAGAAAGAAAGGGTTAAATTATAACTAAATGAAGCACCTAAAAGTCAAGCAATAGAGATATATTCATATATCTGAAAAACGACCGTTCACATAATTGGAATTGAAGGTCTAACTTAGATATATATATATAGCCTTATCTGTATATGTAATATAAGAGTGCATTTTAGTATAAAATAAATAAAACAATAAATATCGAGATTAATATAAATAGAAGGAAGGAGGAGAGGGAGGATAAAGCAAATTAAGATTCGGAGCGTATGTCAATGGCCGTCGAGATGTCATCGAAACAACCCACCAAAGACTTCTTCTCCTCTCCAGCCCTCTCCCTCTCTCTCGTACGTATATTTTCTTCAATTTCTACTCCCACAAATCATAGAAATTGATCCATATACTGTATTATATATATCGTATAGTTTACATTTTAATGGTCTATATATATATAAATTAGGCTGGGATATTCCGGAATGCATCATCCGGCAGCACCAACCCTGAGGAGGACTTTCTGGGCAGAAGAGTAGCTGACGATGAGGATCGGACGGTGGAGATGAGCAGCGAGAACTCGGGACCCACGAGATCCAGATCAGAGGACAATCTGGAGGGTGAGGAGGATCAAGAGGAAGAGGATGGTGCAGGAAACAAGGGCAACAAGAGGAAGAGGAAGAAGTATCATCGCCACACCACCGATCAGATTAGACATATGGAAGCGTACGTTCCTTCTTCCCTTGACTAGTAACCCTTTCTTCATATAATTCATACACGAAAAAAAAAAAGGTATTTCCATTATTTAATGTTAGGGTTTCAAAAGAAGTAACATTCATTATAATTGGTCTTGTCTCTATGTATTAACGTTTCATATGAACAAATTAAACTCTATATATATACAATTCATACATGAATATGATGATTATGAATGATCTCAGCTTTATTCCCAATTCATTACATTAATGTTGTACAGATCACCTCGTGCTCATATTATACATCCATTTTAATTAGTAGTAGTCGTCGATCATCATGCCTTATATATGTGTATATATATATCGAGGTAATACATTCATAGATAATAGTTCGAGGAAGGAGGGTGTATAGTGATGCGCTGAAGAGCAATACTCACGTAGGCCTCTCCGTTTTCAGTACCACAAAAAAAGAAAGAAGAATGCATATTTCATGTAATGGACAAATATACTGCCGATGATCAGCATTATACTATGGTTTGCCTATATATGCTTAGTCTTATTTTTTGTTGGACATATGTTAAATATTTTCCTTCCATCATAATTAGAGCCGATTGAGAGCCTATATGTAGAGGTAGTTAGGGTTCATTTGCAAGCATATCTAAGAGTTTCATGTTTTATAATACAAGGAAAAACAATGTAATGGTTAGTTATATATCTAAAGAATGATGGAAAATTGAAAAGTTCGGAATGTGAATTTGATGAGGTTGTTGCATGCAGGCTGTTCAAAGAAACACCTCATCCGGACGAGAAGCAAAGACAGCAGCTGAGCAAGCAATTAGGTCTTGCTCCTCGCCAGGTCAAGTTCTGGTTTCAAAATCGCCGCACCCAGATCAAGGTATGTATGTGTATCGTCTAGCTACTACTCGTGATGATATGGATTTTCAAAGATAGAAAACAAATACAGTTATAATTAAAATAAAACATGAATACAGGCTATTCAAGAACGGCATGAAAACTCATTGCTGAAAGCGGAGCTAGAGAAGCTGAGAGAGGAAAACAAAGCGATGAGAGAGTCGTTTTCCAAGGCTAATTCCTCCTCGTGCCCCAGCTGCGGAGGCGGAGGAGGAGGAGGAAGCCCCGATGATCTCCACCTTGAAAACACCAAACTAAAAGCCGAACTCGACAAGCTTCGTGCGGCTCTCGGACGGACTCCCTATCCCCTTCAGGCCTCATGCTCCGATGATCAACAGCGACGTGTTGGCTCCCTCGAACTCTACACTAGCGTGTTTCCCCTCGAGAAGTCCCGCATCGTGGAGATTGCCAACCGAGCCACCCTTGAACTTCAGAAGATGGCCACCTCCGGCGAACCTCTGTGGCTCCGAAGCCTTGAGACTGGCCGTGAGATTCTTAACTACGATGAGTATCTCAAGGAGTTTCCTCAAGCTCAGGCCTCTTCGTTTCATGGAAGAAAAACCATTGAAGCATCCCGAGATGTAGGGATCGTGTTTATGGACGCACATAAACTTGCCCAAAGTTTCATGGATGTGGTACTTTATTTTTTCTTTTCTTATTTCGTTTAGAATATATATACTATACACACATCATTATGTAGAAAGGCAAAATAATAATGTGTGTATCTGTGCAGGAGCAATGGAAAGAGATGTTTGCATGTTTGATCTCAAAGGCGGTGACGGTTGATGTAATTCGTCAGGGTGAAGGGCCTTCAAGGATCGACGGTGCCATTCAGTTGGTAATAATTACCATCACCTATATATATCTAGTGATAATATAATTAACGAAGACAACTGAACTAATACATGCATGAACATGTTATATTGACATTGTTAATACTTGGCAGATGTTTGGGGAGATGCAGCTGCTCACTCCAGTTGTCCCCACAAGAGAAGTCTACTTCGTGAGAAGTTGCCGACAGCTGAGCCCTGAGAAATGGGCCATCGTGGACGTATCGGTCTCTGTGGAGGAGGAAAACAACTCAGAGAAGGAGGGTTCACTGCTGAGATGTAGGAAACGCCCTTCAGGGTGCATCATCGAGGACACCTCCAACGGCCACTCCAAGGTCACCTGGGTGGAGCACCTTGACTTGTCTGCCTCCACGGTTCAGCCTCTCTTCCGCTCTTTTGTCAACACCGGTTTGGCCTTTGGTGCTCGTCATTGGGTTGCCACCCTTCAGCTCCACTGTGAACGACTTGTCTTCTTCATGGCTACCAACGTCCCCACCAAGGACTCTCTCGGTCTGTCCATTTAATCTCTTTTTTTTTTTCTCTTTTTTTCTATTTTTTCCCACTCCTCTCATAATTAATTAAACCCAAATTATCATCTCAGGAGTTACAACGCTGGCCGGGAGAAAGAGCGTACTCAAGATGGCGCAGAGGATGACACAAAGCTTCTACCGCGCCATTGCTGCTTCTAGCTACCATCAGTGGAACAAGATCACTACCAAAACTGGACAAGATATGAGGGTTTCATCAAGAAAAAACCTCCATGATCCTGGCGAGCCCACCGGAGTCATAGTTTGCGCTTCTTCCTCCCTCTGGTTACCTGTTTCTCCTACTCTCCTCTTTGATTTCTTTAGAGATGAATCTCGTCGCCATGAGGTACCTTCTCAAACCCACACATGCACTTACATACAATCAACCGGTTTGATCCCACTCATATATATGTATATCAACAGTGGGATGCTTTGTCAAACGGAGCTCATGTTCAGTCTATTGTAAGCTTATCCAAGGGACAAGACAGAGGCAACTCAGTGTCTATCCAGGTATGTTTATTTTGTCATCTCAGTTTCTCTGCTTGACTTCCCATATAATATTCTAAATTTTATAATTGTTTATTTTGTCATTACATCCTCTCAGTTTCTCAGCTTGACTTCCATATATATTCTAATTTTTATATAATTTGCCTCCTCAAAAAATTCCAGACAGTGAAATCGAGAGAAAAGAGCACATGGGTGCTGCAGGACAGCTGCACGAACTCATATGAGTCGGTGGTCGTATACGCTCCTGTAGATATAAACACGACACAGATGGTGATCGCTGGACATGATCCAAGCAACATCCAAATCCTCCCTTGTGGGTTCTCAATCATACCTGATGGAGTAGAATCACGACAGCTGGTAATATCGTCTGCACAAGAGGACAGAAACACACAAGGAGGGTCTCTGCTCACACTGGCCCTCCAAACGCTCGTCAACCAATCTCCTGCAGCCAAGTTGAATATGGAGTCTGTGGAATCCGTCACAAACCTCGTTTCTGTCACGCTGCACAACATTAAGAGAAGCCTACAAATCGAAGATTGTTGATGATATAACTCACATCATGTGTCACTTTTTATTTATGGAGATGTTGTTACCTATATGAAGTATATGATAATGTATAGCAGTGCATTTAAGTTTTGTACAAAAACAACCAACTCTCTCTCTGTCTTTCTGCAACCATACTATTTATCCAAATATTTTCTTTTTTTTGCTGCCAGCATTAAGAGCATCATACTCGACTGAAAAGAGAAAACTGAGAGAAGTCTGTAACATATAAATCTTCAGACAAACCATACACACAAGCAGAAGCAGATATACAAAGGGTGAATAGGGGCAGTTGCCCCCATAAAATTTTGAATTCTCCTTTGAATACTAAGAATAAAATTCAGCTGTCCCGCTGTTTTTTTTTTTTTTGCCTCTCCCCTAACATAACCAGCTTTCGAAAAGGTTGAGAACGGGAACCGATTTTCCGTAGATTTAAGATCCGAACTAGCGGAACATGTCGGAACGATGGATTTAATGAAGCTAGTTAGAAATTTTTTGACTAGGTTTATTTTGTTCGACATATACGAAAATGAAATATGTAATAGTTAAACATTGAAATCATATTAAAATTTTAAAATAACAAATATCCAATTCCCTATATATTATTTGAGGATCATGTAAAAAGATGTAACCTTCTATTTTGTGTTAATTACATTTTAATCTTGCTAAATTGTCAATATCTCAAGCGGTCAAGCCTCAACATTGCTTATGTAGCATCCTTATAATTAGTTTAATCACAATGGAACATATTTCTATTCTCTAGGGAAAATTGTTTGACCCCATCTATATTAATTCATGTTTGTTATTAGGATTAAAAATAACTATCTTGCTACACATACAGACACCAACGAAACTTTGGTTTAAGACGTCATCTCACCACACTAACGAAAACATCATCTCTCATAGTGTATTCTCTTGCTTATTGTATGTCTTAATATTAATTATTTGCATATGTAAAATGGGGTCCTATATATATATATATATATATCATGGAGACTACATATATTTAACCAATCAACACCTAATTTCTGTATAATCTCAGACGACTTGATTTTCTGTATCAGAATAATTATATATCATCATTCCTTATTAGTCTCATACATATGTAATCATTACAACAACAGAGGAGTTCAAGATCATGTATTGACTAATTTTTATTTTTTTGGTAAAAAACAAAATTTCATTTTGTTAACTTGGTGAAGACAATGAAAAGATTACACATACGTGTTGCAATATAATTGTATATCAGTGGAAATTGTATATGATTGGACCATACTAAATAATGAGATATGTCATGCGTGACTAGGTGATAAACGGATGTGTTTTTTTTTATGTTTTTTTTCACGTTTCCAAAATAAAATCACAAATTTCTAAAGTGGAAATGCAAGTTTCTATTGAGTTTACAAAATTTCTAATGAGTTTTTACGAGCTTACAATGAGATTTTGATTCCGAATTTCCATGCAATCTTCGAATCGTGTTTGTAATTGAAACTCATTTCTGTTTTGGGATCGATTTTATAAAATTTAAATAAAGAAAAACAGCTCTCAAAAGTTAAAACATTTTTAAAAAATTTCATTACCTCCGTACTTTACAAGGCTATAGATAAATGGTTGTATATGGAGATATATATTTGATATGGTTGTAAGCTTTGTAATTGGGTTTACAATAAAATGGGGATAAAAAGAATTGAAACAAATTACAAAGCAATCCTAATAAGTAATAATCTCACTCTTGACTCCTTTTTGTGTCCTAATTTGAAAAAAGCCAGATCAATGCCGAGCCGTTGGACTATTGACCCCGCCTAGGGTTTCGAGGTATGACGTCTTCTTGGCTGTGACGACATTCAGCTTCTCCTTCACCAACTGATCATCCGACGTATCTTTCTTCGAATCCAAGTCTTCGTTCCCCTGATCGAAGTCCCATCCCATGAAATCAGACAACGTCATGCTTCCCACTAGTGTCTCCTCCTCTAATTCCCTTGGCGTGCTCCTCTTGCTCACCGCTCGATCTGCCTCTAGAACGTCGTTGATTCTCGACAGTACCGTGTACGCCAAGCTCTCCAATATTCTCGAGTAGCTCTCCAGCACCGATTGCCCCACGTCCTGTTGGTGGTGAAAAAGAAAATCGCGTAAGAAACGAAAGGGATCTTGATGCGAGAAATAGAGTTAGTTAATTAACCTTGCTGAATTGGATTTTGCTGATGTCGAGGGAAGACTGAGAGATCCCAGGGTATCTATGCTTGAGGATGAGCAGAATGGTCTCGGCTCGCTCCTCGAAAACCTCTCGCTTCTCCAGACTCACGCCTGAGGCCCAGGGGGCCGATGTTTTGTTATCCTTTTGAACCATTTTGCGTTTCCATATGATGATCGATGCCTCGATTTTGTTTTTCAGGTCTAAGATCTTGTGCTCCGACGACATGTCCATGGAGTTCAGGAACTGGTCCGGGTCGAAAAACTCCACCGTTATGTTTTTGTACATCTGATCCCCGAGACTCGCCCTTCCATTCTGCACATAAACAAACAAACATGACCGGTCAGTGAACCGAATATTTTTTGAGTCATGGATGAATATGATTCAACCGGATTCAACATAATTGAGAATAAAAGTGGAATTAAACCAAAATGCTTTACAAACACAATTAAATTTTGATTTTTTTATTTTTATTTTAAACAATTATGAAATAAAATTTAAATATAAACCAAATGGAAATCAAATAAAATTAATATTTTAAATTTAATAAAGAGTCAATACTTTAACTTTAAATATTTATCATAGTTTGTTGTGAAAATTAAGAGTTTAATATAATTTTTTTAAAAAATTTTTATTTATAATAATTATAACGATTTAAAAGACAAAAGTTATTTTTGATAGTAAATTACAAAAAATCGGTTTTTTTATCAATCCAACTTGGATATGTACCGGTTCAAAGTTTAATCCGGTCCGACCGCCGGTTCAGTCGGATTTAAAAACACTGCAAACAAGTGTTAATTCCATCTAACACTCAAATCAGAAAGCTATCGGTACTGTTTTACCTTGGGGAGAGAGTCGATGTAGCTCTCTGGGATCTCCATCTCGAACAAAACCTGCGCGTTTATGGCCATGGCTGCCTTGAGTACCTGGTTTACACAATCTTTTTGGTACTGCAAAAATCTTTTAGAAGCTTCTGATAGACCATCTGGAGGTACTTTTACTTTGGGAATCCACCATTTTTCGTCATGTCCCTTGTCTGAGTCAGGCGAGTCTTTTGAGACATAGCCGAACTCACTTTGGTCCTTAAAATTATCCAGACAATCCTACAAGCAGTAAAGAGCAAAAATAACAAACTTGATGACTTGACTGTTATGCTAAATTGTGATATGATTTTTTTAGCTCATAAGAAGTCATCATAAAAAAATCTTACAATGAGCATGGCGTCAAGTTTCCTCAATGCGGGGATATTCATGTGGAGGTCATTACGTTGGCGTGTGGTCATTATCTGTTTTAAGTAAGACCAATATTAAATGATATGGGTTGTTTACCAAGTCATATGAACAAGGGAGTAAGTAACTAACCTCCATAGTAGTCCCATCTTTGTTCTTCTGCTGAGACGGAGCAAACTCAACAACGTAGTCGGTCACAGAGAGAAGCCAATCAATCTCTCTTCTCCATCTTGCTCTCCTATCTGCAGGCATTGGCTCCAAACGGCGTTGCTCTCCAAACACGGAAGCTACCAAAAAAATGATGTATCAGATACGTGTGACCGTCAATATATATATAAATCATCTAGAAAATGTTTACCTGCAAGGTTTGTGATTGCGTTTGAGAGTGCGAGAGCAGAGCAAACACCTTTGCCCCCACCGGAGTTGTCCTCTCCCAGCAGCAGCTTGGAGAAGCGCTCTTTCATCTGTTCCATGTCTGAAGCCATCACCGCAAGACAGCTAGATGAGATGTATATATTGCATACGAAGTTTCAAATGGTCTAAAATAGTAATGAGAAGAGAGACATGCCTGCGAGCAGCTGTTTCTCTCTAGCCTGTGCTGCGGCGAGCGCTGATTCATCCGCAGACGGTCTTGAGAGTAGCGGGGCCTTGTTAGGATGGATTATGGTCAACGGTTCAACCTCTTGAGATCCGGGAGCAGCCTCATCTAAACCGGTTTTAGCGATGGGGCTGTTGCATTGTTTCCCAGCATTGTTGTCGTTGTTCCTCCATTTGAAATTGAAGAGCTTGCTCCTGTAGCTTTCCTGCTCTTGTTCTGATGCACGAACCATTACTGATTTTTTTTTTTAATTTATCGTACGAAAGAACTAGGGAGAAGAATAAGAAAAGAGAAGGTTAAAAGGCCTGAGAAGGCCTCTCTTGTGATCGACGAGTCAGAGAGAAAAAAAAAGGAAAAAGAGGAAAGCAAAATGATTTAGCAAGAAACTATAGCTAATTAAGCGACAAAACCATAAAAGGGAATGCTAATTGTTACACTGGTTTTGGATGAGAAAATTGTGGGAAAGCAATGGATTCGAAGGTGGGAAACGTGAGGAGCATGTTTTAGACAACCCTTGTTAATTATAACTAAACGATTAATTAGGATTTGATAATTAGCGACAGAGAGCAGTTTGGATAAAATGATTTGGAAGTCATAACGGAAAATGTGTTTAACCTATTCACGAATGTCAAATACACAGACGGTGCCTTCTTTTTAGGTTCATGAACTTAAATCTGCATGAATTTCAAACGTGCAGTGTTGTCCATAAATTTTGAAATGTCATTGCCATTATGTTACAAAATGATGGAGAAGAAAAGGCTCATTATCTCTAAATGAATTAGTGGGCCATCTTAATGGGCCATATTATATTGGCCTATCTTTTATATATATATGTAGTTCTCTCGCCTCCTCGTCAAACCTTATTACAACCACTCACTCTTGTCTGCGTTCGTGAGCCTTTGCAGAGAGATGGAATCAATTGGAGTCCTTATGATGCACCCCATGAACACCTACCTCGAGAACGAGCTTCAGAAGCGCTATAACCTTCATCGCTTCTGGACTTGTCCGGAGAAATCCGTCTTTCTTGAAACTCATCGGAACTCCATCCGCGCCATCGTTGGAAGTGCTTTTGTAGGCGCTGACGCTCAGCTCATCGATGCTCTCCCCAAGCTTGAGATCATCTCCAGCTTCAGCGTCGGCCTCGACAAGATCGATCTGGGGAAATGCAAGGAAAAAGGGATCCGAGTCACCAACACTCCCGACGTTTTGACGGACGACGTGGCGGATCTGGCGATCGGGCTTATCCTGGCTCTGCTCCGACGCTTGTGTGAGTGCGATCGCTATGTGAAGAGCGGTAAATGGAAGTACGGTCATTTCAAACTCACCACTAAGGTCTTCTCTCTACTCTTCACTTTTTGATCTGACCACAACTATGTAGCATTGACTAGAGGTGGCTGTTCGGTTCGGATCTATTCGGGTTCGGGGTTAGATAATATAAACTGCATTAGGTATTTATAAGTTTAGGTTCGGTTCCGCTACCAGACTTTATTTAGGGCTAACTAGACTTTATCTTGGTTAGTGATTGGCATAGTTACACAGAAGTTACCTTATGCACAGTGATTTACACCATGACCTCTCATAAGCGTTGATCTTTTCTATCTCTGCTTGAGTATTAGAACTGAACATTCTTTCTTTATTGATTCAGTTTAGTGGAAAGTCTGTGGGCATCATCGGTCTCGGTAGAATTGGGACAGCCATCGCAAAGAGGGCTCAAGGCTTCAGCTGCCCGATTAATTACTACTCGAGAACAGAGAAGCCTGATGTAGGAGGCTACAAGTATTACCCAACCGTGGTTGAGCTTGCGCAAAACTCTGACATCCTCGTGGTGGCATGCGCATTGACTGACGAGACCAGGCATATTGTGAACCGGGAGGTGATTGATGCGTTAGGTCCAAAGGGCGTGCTGATTAACATAGGGCGTGGGCCACATGTTGATGAGAAAGAGCTAGTGAAAGCTCTAACAGAAGGGCGCCTAGGTGGGGCTGGGCTGGATGTGTTTGAGGAGGAGCCACACGTGCCCGAGGAGCTCTTTGGACTTGAAAATGTGGTTCTGCTTCCTCACGTTGCGAGTGCCACTGTGGAGACTCGGACTGCCATGGCAGATCTTGTGTTGGGTAACTTGGAAGCGCACTTTGCTGGGAAATCACTTCTGACCCCGGTGGTCTGAGTGATTTCTTGTCCTTTTTTACTTTTGTTATGATGTTGATAAACTTATACTGGAGAAGGTTAATTTCTCTTCCAAATAAAGTTGCAACTGTCGTATTGTGTATATGTGATCTGCAAGAACGCTAATTAGAGTTGCATACGGCTGTTCCGCTTCAGACAAAGATGTTAACGATCAGATCCCAGAAAAATTTACGTAACAAAACTGTTCATCGACGAGTAGTTAATCTTGTCAAGTGGATCAATATCTGTTTTGTCGAGAGAATCAGAAAAATATATTCTCACTGGTTGCATACAAGCATAAGTTTTAACTAGCGTGCTCCTTTCGAGCCTTGTGCGGTTGAGTGGCTTCAGAGCACTTGCCTTTGCTTTTCTCCAACTTGTCATCTTTTTCTTCCCTGATGCACATAAATAAAATGAGTGTTGGTAAAAACCCAAGTCTATCATTTCCTGTACAAAAAAAAACAAAAGGGTTTGGTTTGGTGTCATACCCTCCCCCTGATGATAGTCTTTTCCAAACCTCTCTCTCCATCTCCCCTGAAGACATTAGTATATTAATTAGACACTCACTCATTTTCACAATAAGCCATAAGTAACAAAAAGGGCAGTGACGATTTACCATTAACTGCTTCTAAGGCAACTGAGAATTTATTCTTCACAACTAAACCTCCAACAAACTCCACCGCAGAACGGGCTTTCATAGCTGTTTCTGAATCTATAAAACAAACGTACCCCGAATCCGATCCACCACCAGAGAACTCTATGTGCTGGGAAAAAGAACAGCACAGAAGAAAAAATGTTCGGTCAGCAATAACTCACTTTTTAGAAGGTTGGAAAAAAAGTTTGCAAGTATAATAACCTTAACGCTGCCAAATCTTCCGAAAACATCCTTGAGAAGAACCTCAGTATCACTGTTTTCCCACGGAGGAGGAACAGCAACAAGTTGATCAGTGCTGTCAATTTCTTTATCTGCCACCAAATCTCCTCTTTCTACTTTCTCAGCACTGACTGTCTTCCCTGTGATTTCATTTTCCAGATTCTTGGGATTTTCTGCAAAGTCAGACAAGTTGCTGAGAGAGTAGCTACTAACTTTCTTTTAGAGACCAAGTCTCTGAGAAACAAGAAAAGTACCTTTATTCATCACCATTCCTCCATTGGCTATTGTTTTCAGTGTAAACTTGGCAATCTGACCTCTGTGGAACCTGTACAAATATTATTAGCAGAAACGAAACATATGAGCAAAGTTGCTTTGCCCCCATCAAGAAGGGGATCAAACAACTGACTGACTTGTTGTGGGAGGAATCTGAAAGACTTGACCCTGAATTTCCGAGTTCGTTGAGCAAATTTTCTCTTTGACGGTCAAAATCACTCCTGTATATCAAACAGAAACAGTTAAAGAGTCATGTTTATGTTTGGAACAAACAATTCTATTCCTTTTCCTTCACTTACTTTGGTACTAATACTAGTTCAGCGCCGGCATAGACCAAGCTCTGCCTCAAAACATCTTCAGCTTCTTCCTCGGAAGATAATTCAACCAAAGCAGTGCCACAAAAGTATTGCTTATCTCCAATGTGGTGAGGCAGCCTCACACTGTTCACCTGAAAAAGACAAAAAAAAAACACTCAAAATCAAACTAGCAAATGAGCAAAAGATTTTAATCAAGAAATAATATACGAAGAAGGAACCTTGGCATACTGTGAGAAGAAAGATGCGACATCCTCCATCTTAATGCAATACTCAAAAGGCGATGCTGCAATGGTTCTTCTGTGGACTTGTTCAAGCACCTTGTCCGGCTTGGAGAGTTTTGTTCCTCTACCGACCCTTTGCCCTTTGGATTGGAGAGGAGAAATCATGTCATTCAAAAACCATAATTCAGATTTTACGACAAAACTGAATAGTAGTAATAGTAGTTACCATTGTCGGAGATTTTAAGAAACTCAGAAGCCCGCAAGAGATTAGCTACTTCCTCCACGATTCTCGTAGGGATGTCATCGCGTTTGGTGTTGTTACCGAGGCCGAGGAGGTTCCTCATACGAGAGAAGGAACAAACAAGAGGCAGACTAACCACTAGTTTCGGTATGAATTGATGACGATCAAGGACAAAACTTGCTTAGAAAAGAAGTCAGTTTAATGTAAAGAGAAACTGTGTCGTGTAATATAGGATACGACCATCTTTGCTCTTGGCGACTTCCTTTCTGAGGAAACCGTCTCTCGGTAGATTGCTATCACTGAAGTAGAACTCCACCTTTTAACAATATTTTTGTTGTTAAGGAACCAATACTGGCAAGGTAATTATAGACAAACAATAGAGAGAGAGAGAGAGAGAGAGAGAGAGAGAGAGAGAGAGAGAGAGAGAGAGATTAAGACCTGGGTTATCAACTTCTTGGCGGTTTCTTCGTCGAATGAGGCCATAGCAGAGCGAGCGAGCGAGATGAGAGGAGGAGAAGGGGGAAGGAAGACGACGACACATACAGCACACGAGGGTTACATCTTCTTTGACACAGCGAGAGGTCCAGGCCCATCCTAAAATGGGCTTACTTTTTTCCTAAACTGGGTTAGGTGTTGATGGGCCTGGCTAACATTCAAAAATAAAACATCAAAAAATCATCAAATTAACAAATGGGCATTTGATAGTCAGAAAAAAATTGCGAGAAAAATAAACGTCATAAAGTGATAGAAGCGAAGCTCGCACTCCAATCAGAAGAGAAGAAAAAAAAAAACGCAACGCCGTTTGCTGCTCTTCCCCGATCTGCAGCGCCATCTCTCTCTCTTAAGCTCCCGATTCGATCCTAGCAGGTAACCTTCTCCGATTTTCTCTCTCGTAAGCATCTCCGATTTGATCTAAGACCACTACTTGCTTTTGCTTCCTTCTCGTAGTTTCGTTTGTGTAGATCTCAAATTGCAGGAGTTGATATACCCTAATTGTTCCCGTGTAGACCTTACCTAGATTACTCGGGATCTAATTGTAGTCGATGGCCGGTGACGTAGAAACCATAATTTCAACGGCCTTTTTGCAGCGCACAACCTCAGATCCAGCCCTGATATAACTGCAGATCATGAAATTGATTTTGTTTTTTAGATGTTAGATTATAACAGAGCTTCTTCTTGCAGGATCCCCTGATTAGGACTCGGGTCTAACAATGGCGGCGTCAGAAGAAAACAGCGCGTTGTTTCCCATTTTCATTTTGACGATCATGGCTATTCCATTGGTGCCTTATACCATGGTGAAGTTAAGCCGTGCTGTCTCCAAGAAACAAAGGACCATTCATTGTCAGTGCCGCGAGTGTGACCGCTCCGGAAAATATAAGAGATCTTTATTTAAAAAGGTGTCTTTCCACTCAATATTGATACTAACGTTATTGCATGTTCAAAACCTCTTTAACTTGTTGATCTTTTCTCTGCAGATCTCTAACTTCTCTACATGGAGCAACTTGACTCTTGTGTTACTATGGGTCGTGATGATTTTCTTGGTTTATTACACCAAGAACATGAGCCGTGAGGTAATAATATTCTCGTCAAATGTTTTCCTAAACCCAGATTATTTATGTTACCTTGATCTGATTGCATGTTGTCGAGAATATTGTAACTTGGATGTCATACTTGTATTAACACAATCTAATTGGCTATTTACATTATTGGGTGGTAGTGCAGTCTCAAGTTTTTGACCCATTCAGTATACTTGGATTGGAACCTGGAGTTTCAGATTCAGAAATTAAGAAAGCATATAGAAGGCTGTCGATTCAATACCATCCTGATAAAAATCCAGATCCAGGTTCGAAATTTGATATGTCTTCCCCTTTAATCACTACGGAATTGTGGTTGCAGCTGTTTACACATTTTCTTCTATGTGCGTATGTTGATCTTTGTGTATTGATTCGCAGAGGCCAATAAATATTTTGTGGAGTCCATATCTAAAGCATACCAGGCTTTGACTGATCCAGCATCCCGTGAAAACTTTGAGAAGTATGGTCATCCAGATGGCAGACAGGTATAGATTTATCACATTTTCCTGCCATATGGGTTCCTATCTCATAGTCAAGCCTGTTGAAACTAAAATATTGTAATGTAATACAGGGCTTTCAAATGGGCATTGCTCTTCCTAAATTTCTCCTAGACATAGATGGAGCATCCGGTGGCATATTATTGCTCTGGATAGTGGGTGTCTGTATTCTCTTGCCCCTTGTGATTGCTGTTATATATCTCTCGAGGTCATCAAAGTATACCGGGAACTATGTCATGCATCAAACTCTTTCCGCATATTATTATCTAATGAAACCCTCGTTGGCTCCAAGGTATATTCATTCACTCATTCACATATACTTTCCAGTGACACTATAGGTTCATGAAAAATAGGCTTTGTTTTTTGTATGACATGTTCGATAATCTTCTTTGTTCAGCAAAGTTATGGACGTTTTTACCAAGGCAGCTGAGTACATGGAGATTCCAGTTCGTAGAACTGATGATGAGCCTCTGCAGAAGCTCTTTATGTCTGTCAGGAGCGAGCTAAATCTGGACCCGAAGAACATGAAGCAAGAGCAAGCTAAGTTTTGGAAACAACATCCTGCTATAGTGAAGGTGGTATTTTAAACTAAGAAACTGTGGCTCTTTAACTATTGATTAAAAGAAATACTCACTTTTCATTTTTTATCGACAGACGGAGCTGTTGATACAGGCCCAGTTAACTCGTGAATCAGGAGTCTTGTCTCCAACCCTGCAGGGTGATTTCAGACGTGTGTTAGAGCTTGCACCTCGCCTCCTTGAGGAGTTACTAAAGGTCTATTCTCTATTCTGATAGCACACTGTGATAAACTAACCGATAAAAGCCAATAACCTGAAAGTCCTACCCCTTATTTGAGAAGAGATAATTTTTTCTCTAGAAAAGGAAAAGTCAAGCAAACTTTTAGGTTTACATTCCAAAGGGATGACCTTCTGGGACCAGCTAGCTCATCCAATCGTTATTGGATTATCTTCCTCGTGTAGATATTGTTTTGGTTACATTGTTAAAATTTGTAATTTTCTTTACCACTCTGCTATAATATTGCAAGTTTCCTGCAGATGGCGGTTCTACCACGCACTTCCCAAGGGCATGGATGGCTTAGACCTGCAGTCGGAGTAGTTGAGCTATCTCAATGCATTGTTCAGGTATCTAATTGCTCTCCCCCACCAGATTTACTTCTTTCAGAAAATCAAGAAGTGGCTTAAGGTTGCTGTTGAGGAAGATCAACTGAAATTTAATAAATTGCAGGCTGTTCCCCTAAGTGCAAGGAAGTCATCTGGAGTCTCGTCAGAAGGAATTTCGCCTTTCTTACAGCTCCCTCATTTCAGTGACGCTGTCGTTAAGAAGATAGCACGCAAGGTATCTTAGAACTATCAAATGTGTCGAAGTGCAGTAATATTTTTGGTTACTTGAAATAACATATCATGTACTTTGTCTGGCTCAAATTGTTTGAGAACATCTTCTCCTCTCCGATTCTGCTATCCAAGAAGTAGTAGTGGTGGCGCTTTAGGTGGTTTTTTCTTAAATGTCTATCCGAAAGAAACATACAAGGGATCATTTTAGTTTAATCGTTCAGCGTATTTTCGTGACTTGTTAAGCGTGCCATTGTTTTTTCTATTTTCAGAAGGTTAAATCATTCCAGGAGCTTCAAGAAATGAGCTTGGAAGATCGTTCTGAACTGCTGACCCAGGTGGTGGGTTTGTCAGCAACTGATGTTGAGGACATTGAGAAGGTACTAGAGATGATGCCGTCTCTTACAGTAGACATAACGTGTGAAACAGAAGGCGAAGAGGGTATCCAAGAGGGAGACATTGTTACCCTTCAAGCTTGGGTCACCCTGAAACGACCCAATGGGCTCATAGGCGCTCTTCCTCACGCACCCTACTTCCCGTTCCACAAGGAGGAAAACTATTGGGTTCTCCTTGCAGATTCAGTGTCGAACAACGTGTGGTTCTCTCAGAAGGTTAGCTTCATGGACGAAGGTGGAGCCATAACGGCCGCTTCGAAAACCATCAGTGACACGATGGAAGGTTCAGGAGCTGGGGTGAAGGAAACAAGCGATGCAGTGAGAGAAGCGATTGAGAAGGTTAAAGGTGGGTCAAGATTGGTAATGGGTAAACTTCAGGCACCCTCAGAGGGCACGTACAACTTGACTTGCTACTGCATGTGCGACTCATGGATCGGGTGTGACAAAAAGACATCACTGAAGGTCAAAGTCTTGAAAAGAACCAGGGCTGGGACACGGGGAATGGTTTCAGATGAGGGTGCGATTGCAGAAGAGGGTATGGAGGAGGAAGATGAGATTGAAGAGGAGGATTACGATGATGATTATGAGAGTGAGTACAGCGAAGATGAGGATGACAAGAAAGATGTGGTTGAGAAGAAAGGGTCGAAGAAGGCCAATGGGACAGTTAAGAAGAAAGAGTCGAGTTCTGAAGAGTCTGGATCAGAGGAAGAGTGAAACAGTTAACCTTGATACAAATACAATAGTTTAAACTTCAAAAATGTTGATTTTGCTCGTCTTTTTCACAAGTTTTGAGTTTTGACCACTTGCCTCCGCTTTTTCTGTTTCTTTTTTTTGTTTCACTTTTCATCAGATCCCAAATAGGACAAACGCAAAACGGAACACATCATCCTGAGAATAGAAAACATATCATTATTATTCTATATTTTTGATAAAAAAATATTACAAAATATTGCTATATTAAATAATTTACTGGTTGGCAAATTTTTATTATATATTTACTGAAAATATAGATTATTTTAAATTGTGATTAATAATCTTTGTTATCACAGTAAACTTAATGTTAGCAACATAGTAAATTATTTATGACAGTAAAAAAGCTCACAAAGTCTTTATATAAAAAAAGCTCACAAAGTCCTTTTTTTTACAAAGTCCATTTCTAGAAGTGATAATAACCATTAACTTCAAAATTTTCGATATTATAATTTATACTTTTTGTTACCTAATAATATTCATGTCAAGTATGTACTATCATCCATAAGAAAATGATAAATATTCATATATATAAAATAGTGGTTAATGGCAAAATTAAAATTGAAAATGTACTACAATATATCTAAAGCAGTTATAGCACCCCAACATTTTAACATATTTTGGATGTAGACAATAACCGAAAAATTAGGAAAAAGTTTAACGGCATTTTATGTATTAACTATACATATATATAAATATTAATTATAATAGTATGTGAATTATAAATTTTTATATAATAATATGAAGAATTATTTTATCGATTTTTTATTATAAATTTATCTAACTCAATATAAATGCAAATTACTATTTTATAATTTATTAAATATTAATTTACATCAGTAATAAAATAGAAAACACCAAAATTAAGGGTATGGGCCTTTTTAACAAATTAATGGATTAAATGGGCTTTAACTATTGTTTGAAAGGATCTGCCAAGTCAGTGGAATAAAGACGCCGCATGACCTAAAAGGCGGGAAAATCAAGAGAAGAGCCGCGTCTTCTCCTTTCCCCGGAGATTTTACCCCTTTTTCGTCTTCTCTTTCACAATCCCAAGCTCCGTTGCCGCTGTGTTCTCGGCGGAATCCGGAGAGGGTTCCTTAGCAGGGGGGGGGGGGGGGGGGGAAGATAGAGAAAGAAGCAAAACAAAAATGCCAGTTTACAGCATCAGAGGAATCAATGTCGATTTCCCATTCGAGGCCTACCCTTCTCAGATCACTTACATGGACAAAGTTATCCAGTCTCTCCAAAACGTGTGTTTCCCCTCTCCATTCACTAGCTTTTTTTTTTTTAAATCTCTTTTGATTGTGATGACTAGTGTGTAAACGATGCTGCAGAAATGTCACGCGCTCCTGGAGAGCCCAACTGGAACAGGGAAAACTCTCTGTCTTCTCTGTGCCACCTTAGCCTGGAGGAAGAGCCTCGGCAGTTTCTCTACCCGTAAGGATCGGAACAACAACGGTGACTTTCCTTTGACCGATTCAGGTTCACAAACGTCCCAATCCGGAGGAGGTTTTCCAACCATAGTATACGCGTCTCGGACTCATAGTCAGCTCCGCCAAGTCATCAAAGAACTTAAACGATGCAGCTACAGGTCATCATGCCACGTCCTCATTGGCTTAAAAATTTTGTTTAGTTTGTTAGAGAACTCCTCGGTTTCTAATCTTCATGTATTATTTTTTTTTTAAAAAGGCCTAAGATGCTGGTGCTTGGATCACGTGAGCAGTTATGCGTTAACGAGGAAGTGAACTCACTCCGAGGAAAGGCACTCACTAATGCTTGTCAGTTCCTTTGCAAAAAGCGTGGTAAACGCCAGTGTAACCATTTCAATCGGGTTCCAGGTATAATACTCTTTTCCTCTGTCACTTGCGTCTTGCCACGTTCCTAGCATGAAACAACTATTGTTATATGATTCTGTTGTAGATTATTTGAAGCATAACCCTGATATTGGCGACGAACCGGTTGATATCGAGGATTTGGTTAATATTGGGAAAGGTTCTGGACCGTAAGTTCCCTCTATTTTTTTTTGCTACTTTTAACGTATTTGTTTCTCGTTGCTGCTGGCTTATGCCATCTGTCTATTTTTGCAGATGCCCATATTATATCACAAGAGAGGTTCACAAAGACGTGGACATCTTATTTGCACCTTACAACTACTTGATCAGCAATGCGTATAGAAAGTTTCTGAAGGTCGACTGGAATAATTGCGTCCTGATTTTTGATGAAGCTCACAATCTAGTAAGTTGAATATATGTATACACACATGTCCACATACAACTCTCCCTTTCTTGCGGTTTTGTTCTACCTTCTCTCTTTAAAGACTCAGTTTATCTTTAAAATACGCGCAGGAAGGTTTATGCGCAGACTCAGCTTCGTTTGACCTTCCATCTTTTCATTTATCGGCTTGCATTTCCGAGGCACAAGAATGTGTAGAACTTGCAGCAAGAAGGGGTTCATTAAATGACGGGTCCACGAACCCTGAGAATTTTGCTATACTTAAAGGTTTAAACTGTGTGTACAATGATCTGTGTTTTATACATGAACAGAATGTTGACATGTCATCTATGCGTCGCAGGACTTCTTTTGAAGCTGCAGGAACTGATTTCTAAAGTGCCAATTCCGAAACGGGACGAGGGTTTTACCAAGCCTGGGCCTTACATATACGAAATGCTTCAAAGCCTTAACATCACTCACGAAACTGCTCCTAAACTCATTGGTACAGTCGAGGAGGCTACCGTGCTTCTGGATGAGGAGAAACTGCGAAAAGGGACCAACGCTGGAAGCAAACTAGAAATCATTGTTGACATGCTTAAACTGATCTTTAGAGAAAACGGAAGTAGCCATGCAGATGTTTATCGTGTAAGTGTAAAGCAAACTCTTCTTTTATTATTTGTAGAATTGTATAACTAAAGTTGTAAAGATACTCATCTCTCTCTATTGTGCTATCACATTTGCAGAACCCCTCCCTCCTTTGTACTGATAACTTTCACTTTCGTTATTTGTTAGGTTCAT
Source organism: Brassica juncea (assembly GCA_018703725.1). Taxonomy (NCBI): domain Eukaryota; kingdom Viridiplantae; phylum Streptophyta; class Magnoliopsida; order Brassicales; family Brassicaceae; genus Brassica; species Brassica juncea. Next base: position 9,592,125 of record CM031940.1, read on the forward strand.
ATCCAGGAGCATGAGCAAAATTCAAATGATATCATAAAAGGTAAATAAGAGTGGGTTCGTCTATAGCCTTGAAATTCAAGCAGAAGTATCGTTTTACTACATTGAAATATAATAATCATTCTATTATCTGCTTTCCCTGCGGAAACGGTGTTTTTTTGGCAAAATCAGTTACAACTGGACAAAATATTTATTTTGGTAGGCAAGGTATCAAGAACGCTTAGTTGGTGGTGCTTCAATCCTGGGATTACCATGCAGGACATAGCAAAAAAAGGTGTCGGGACTATCATTTTAACATCGGGAACCTTGGCTCCCATGGATTCAATGGCTCAAGAACTAAAATTGTGAGTATGTTGCTATGGTTTTTCTCACTAACTTTTCTTCTCTATTTGCTTTTTGACGGAAACTTTTTTTTTCCCCAGAGATTTTCCTATTCGTTTGGAGAATCCCCATGTTATATCCTCAAATCAGCTATGGGCTGGAGTTGTAAGCACTGGTCCATCAGGGTGTAATCTTAATTCTAGCTACCGAAATCGTGATGTACCGGATTACAAACAAGAACTTGGGAATGCTATTGGTAAGTGGTTTGCTATTTGGTAGTTCATTTCTGGTGGCCTGAATGTATCACTCTGAATCTCTGATGTGTGAGCTGAGATGTAATTATCAAACGATTATTATATGTTGTTGCTCTGCAGTTAACTTTTCTCGAGTCGTACCCGATGGACTGCTGGTCTTTTTCCCATCGTATTACCTTATGGACCGTTGCATTGCATTTTGGAAAGATGGGGTATGGCCGTTGGAAATTTTCTCTTTAGTATGAAGATTGTACTCTTTGACTTGAAACCTACTGTTTCTTCATTCATCATTCAGGGTCACAGAAACTCGATGACAATATGGGAAAGAATCTGTAAACTGAAGAAACCTGTCGTTGAACCTAAAGATTCTTCCCTCTTTCCTGCTGCAATGCAGGTGAGCAACAGATGTCTCCGATCGACGTTCCTTGTTTTCTAAATGACAGATTATGATTCTTTAATCGTGCCTTGAATATTTTTATTTTTTTAATGGTAGGACTTTTCAGAGAAGTTGCAAGACAGATCAATTTCCGGTGCGGTATTTTTTGCCGTTTGTCGTGGAAAGGTATATTTTCTTCAACCTGTATGAATTGTGCTTCTCTGTAATAAATGATACTCTTGACTCTTGACTCTTGAGTATCCCCATATCCTCTGTATGAGGATGCTACAAGAAATAGGAGGTTACTATTTTTAAGTTTCACCTGTGTAGGGTCTTTTCAGTACATCTGCTCTCTGTTGTGTTGTCAGGTCAGTGAAGGACTAGATTTTGCTGATGGCGCTGGCAGAGCTGTTGTCATTACTGGATTACCTTATGCCAGGGTGAACGATCCTAAGGTTTGTTTATTCTATCCTTCACTGTTTTATTCTAAAAATATTTGGCTCATTAGCGAAACCCAGTGAACGGCTTGCTCTGTTTGAGAGCGCTTCTTTATCATAATTTTTCTCTTCATTTTTTTTATAGACTGGCACTTAGAGATCACTTTATTTGTATGATACTTTCTTTCCTACATGTTGTTCATCTTCTGCACAGCTTTTAACTTTCTGCTAATACTTACATTCCAGCGTTAACATCCCATTTGTAAAACAGGTTAAACTGAAACGAGAGTTTCTGGATGAACAGTTACAAGTTTCAGATTTCAAGGTAAGTTCAATATTTACTCAGTTTTTGACTCACCAAGGTTATGATATCGCTTACATTCTTTTAGCTGCCAAGATCAAACCTTATATCTGGAAGCATGTGGTACAGTCAAGAAGCCGCACGGGCTGTGAATCAGGCAATTGGACGTGTTATCCGCCATCGCCATGATTACGGAGCTATCATTTTCTGTGATGACAGGTTCTTTTTCTTGGCTTCCTGCAAGAATTTTCATGACACTGCTTTTGGTTGATTTTATCTTTCTAAACCATACTCGCTATTGTATCCATCAAAGAGACAAGAATGTTCATTTTCGTTTTGTTTTGATTATTCTGTACACTGGCTATTGTTGACAGATTTGAGCAGCCGTCCCAGCAGTCCAAGATATCCCTTTGGATACGACCGTATGTCAAGGTATATGTTCCTGCTCGGTCTCCTGTTTTTTTTTTTAAAAAAAAATATGGAGATTAAGTTTGTTTCTGGTTTTGCAGTGTTACCCAAGATATGGAGAGGTCATTTCTGACCTTGCTCGGTTTTTCCGGACTGAAAGACCAAATTTTCCTGCAACGCTTGTAACAGAACAAGAACAAGATATAGGTAATGCATTTTCATTGGGCATTTCCATATGTTAGCATGCACTATGGGTTGTGTTTGGGTATCTGGGAATGATATAATTGCTTATCTTGTATCCACAAGAACTTCGTTATATATATATTTTTTCCTATTTTGAAGTATATGTTTGACATCCAATGTAAACCAATTCTTTTCCTATACAGTTTCACCTTTGTTACCAGAGGTTTCAACTCCTACATCAACCGCTGGTCAGTGATTCATTCTCCTTCATTCTCGTGGCGAGACATGTTAACAATGTGGATCTAACTTCGACATTCTATGTTGCAATTTTGCAGGTACTAGTAATGTGAAGAACGCTGGCGTTGCAAGAAATGAGTTGAGTAGACTGGAAGCACTTCCTCCTGCAAATCGGGCTTCACCGTCGGAGGGTGGTGTTAAATGGAAAGGCTTGACCATTCTACAACGCACGGGCAAGATGCCTCGCATCGTAAAGGGAGAGGTTATGCAAGCTTGTTCTTCTTCGAGGAAGGCAAAACTAGTGGAACTAAGTGACGAGGAGACTCCAGTAGAGAAGACATGCGAAGTGGTTGATCTAGAATGCGACAAGCAGACTTGTGAAAAAGAAACATTTGCATCGAGCAAGAACTGTTTCAACACGATGGGGTTAGTAAAAAAGCGAAAGGTTCCAGAGAGTCAGGGAAGTGTATCATCCTCAGTGTTGAAAGAGAAAGGGAGTGGAGGTGGTGGTGGTGGTGGTGATAAAAAGGAAGCAAGTGCATCTGCATTTTTGAGTCAAGTTAAGATTCCCACCATCCTCATGTTTTTTTTTTTTGCTTTTTTTGTATATCAAAGATATTTTTGTCATTGCAACTGGTGATGTTAACTCTAGGCAAAAGAAAAGCTAAACGCAGAAGAATATAGCAAGTTCATTGGATACATGCAAGCATTGAAGAAGAAAGAGATAAAATTAGTAAGCGTTATGCAATCCATTGTGCAACTGTTCTGTGGGAAAGAGAGAGATCATCTTCTCATGGGGTAATTAAACTAATAATTAATAATAATAATGTCTTTATGTGAGCAATTTCCTCTAATATGTATAAGGTTTGCCTCGTGTTTTAAAACAGATTCAAGGACTTCGTGCCAGTAAAATATCGTCCTGCATATGAGCAATGCATTAAAACGAGGAAGAGAGATGCCTGATGCCAATCTTTTGTTCCTTTATTTTTGTTGTCTTGGACATTGTTACTTAACTCTTGATTCGTCTTTGCTAAATTTTTGCTGGTTCTTTAGTTTTTTTTTTTTAATTTTTCAGTAGTTGGTACTTGTTGAGTTTCATAAGAGAAAAAAAAAGAAGAAGAAATATGCATGAGTTAGTTGTGAAAGGCGTCGCCCTTATCACTCTCTCTCGAGGCCTGTCCTGCTGATCAAGTTCACCTTGTCGCATAGAGATCGGCAAATGCGCAAAATTCTGTATTCAAGGTAATTCGCATTAACTTCACACACTAGTACGTGTAGTAGATCTATTCATTTGAACCATTACTTTCTGTTGTTGAACACCATTACATTTAGAGGTTATCTTTCTTTGACATTAACATCCTTTGATATAGGAAAATAAAGGAAAAAGTCAAGATGCGGTTTAACACTAATTAGTCTAATTTATCTGTGTATTTTATACTTTTAGATACCTATTATGTATCCTTTCCTTCCCGTGTTAGTTATGTGACGTGAGGATTGATTAGGAATGATAAGTGTAATTAGGGAATAGAAGAGGTATATTCTGTTTTAATCATAGTGTCATCTCTCAATGCTTGCGTACTTTATCCGTAATTGACACTGTTTTAAAAAGACATGCTATTATATTCTGTGATTTAGTTTCCTTCTGTCATTGAGTTAAAAGCCAATGTAATTTTTCAACTTTTCAATTATGAATATATATATTCACACATTTTAGTAGGAACGGAGCAAATGTGGGTTCAAAAATAAATCTGAGTGGTTTAAATATTATTTTAGTAGGAACAAAGCATTTCGTTGTCGCAGGTCCGGCGACTATAAAATACGTGCCTTGCGTGTAAATGTTATTTGTTTCGTTGTTTCAGATTATCGAAAATTTTATTTTTTTAGTCGTTACTTTTTTCAACGATTTAAAATTGCCATTTAACTGGTCCTGTGACGCAATCAGTCGCACAACATCAAAATAAAAAACTTGTTGTGCCATGCAACCTGAGATCAATTCCGCAATTGGTCGCAGATCACTGCAACTTGCAAAATAACAAGACCAATGTTTCTCTAATTCACCTATAAAGGAATATTCAGACAAGACGCTCTAATATAATTTTTTTCTTGTTAATAATTGTCAACAAATAAGTTAATGTTTAATTTGAAAGAAAAAGAGAAAAAAAAAGAATAATAAGGAGTCACGGGAGATTGGATAATGGGCGACACGATGACTCGTACGCGTTGCTCCGGGTGTGAATGCGACACACGCGATCTCTCTCTCTCTCATATTATATTATTATTCTTTTTTTTAACCTTTTAAAAAATAAACAAAAAGAGGGAAAATCAGTTTTATACTCTTGTACGTATTCTCTCTCTCTTTGCTACTTAAAAATCACACAGTACCACACCACAAGAAAGAAAAAAAATAATAATAACAAGGGAGAGAGAGAAGAAGAAGATAACGACGAGGAGAAGAAGAAATAGGGGCCCAGAATAGTCGTCTCCGCCCCTGATTCTTGTTCAATTTGATATTTCATTTCAACTTCTAGTAAGAAGATGGAACACCTGCATTTGGCTTCCCTCTAATCTGGACCAGTTGATCAAACATCCATGGTATCTGCTCTTTTTTGACTTTAAAAATATTGCGATTATCCAAGTCTTCTTTTGATTCATCATTGCAATCGTTGTTTTTCAACCGTTTCACTGTAAAGTTGATTCGATAGTCGTTCCATCATCCAACTTGCGTAGTTTATTTTTCATCCATCAGTAACCCTACCAAGTTTGTGTGTGTGTGTGATTTGAAACCTCAGTTTTGGATGCTCTGTGTGGATTGAATGTAGCGGATAAAAGATGTGACACTTTAGATGCCATTTTCTGAACCAGATTCAAATAGATTGTGTGTTTTTTTTGTTTCTGTTGCCCATGCTTTTTAATAATTTAACTTGTGTTTTTTTTTTGTTGTTGTAGGAATGAATGACTTGTTGCTGTAAATCATCCACACAAATCTCATCAGCTTAATAAAATTTTTTTTCGGAAATGGCTGAGGCTGATCCAGACTCCTCAGATACTTCTGATCTGAAACCCATTACCAGCAGCGCCCCACTCTTTAGCATCCCTCGCTTCTTAATCGCTAAAGACTCTGATGGAGCAGCAGGGAGGAGCCCTACTTCTCCACTTGATTTTACACTCTTTGGTGGCCTCTTTAGCCCCAGGTCTCCAGCTGCTCCTCCTCCCTCATCTCCTAGATTTGCCCACCGAAACAGATGGGCTTGTGACAAAGTCGGCCTCTCTCTTCTAAGCTCCAGCGTTGGAGAAGAAGAGGGTTTATTCAACATCGTGCTTGCTCCTCGAATCAAGCCCAGGATGTTTGGTCTTAAATCCAATTCGTTGCCTAAGAACTATGCTCCTCCTTCTTCCATGTCTTCTGACACGGATCCTCTTCCGTGTGATTCAATCACTGGTGTGGAGGAGGAACATGACTCCCCGAGGAGATCGAGCTCATCTCCTATGGATATTATCTCCAGCCAGGCTTATTCTCGCTCGCTCTCTGCACGTGAGATGGCACTCTCTGAGGACTATACCTGTATCATTTCCCATGGGCCAAACCCGAAGACAACGCATATATTTGGTGATTGCATCCTGGATTGTGACCCCAATGAGTTGGGAACCAAGGATGAAACTGAGAAACCAGAGGGAGATGATGATTCTTTCATCTGCTTATGCACCGACAAAGCTCAGAACCACATTCATATGGACAGGTCTGGACTCATACTTAATGATAATGATAGAGAAGTATGTGGTCTTAAATTAAGAGAGAATAACATTTATGTTTTTTTAAAAAATTAGCAGCGAGGCATTATCAGCAGCAGCAGCAACAGAGAAGGAAAGTGACAAGGGAGGTGTTGAAGAATGTTTGGAGATATCGCCTGGATCAAGTTACAACGAGGATCTGTTTCCTATGGCCTCTTAACCCAGGCAAAGATGTTCTCATTCTTGAGGCTTTTTGAGGGGGGAATTCATGTGTGAGTTTAGTAGTGTTGTAAGGTTTTCGTTTTTTTTTTGTGGGATTTTTGCAGGCGTGCTCAATAAAAAAGCTTGTTTGATTCAAGAGGGGTGAGTTTTGGTGTGGCCTGATGCCCCCGGCTCATCCTTTCTTTTGTTTGTACCATTTTGTATTTTGTGACATTATCATTTGAAGAGTGGAACCATTTGTATTCTCTCTCGATTGTTTTACAAGGCCATTACCGAGTACCAGTGTACCACCCCCGTCTATGTAAACATGTACTATTGAATTGAATGAATGATTGGGATTCTACTTTACTTCATTTTTTGTTTTGTTCTTTGCTTGGACCACAACAAGAGACAAAATTGAAACTACAACAAAAAAAAACGACCACAGTGGGAGTCGAACCCACGACCTTTTGATCCGAAGTCAAACGCGCTAATCCACTGCGCTATGCGGTCTTTGTGTAATATTACAACAGTAATTATTAACATCGTTGATGTTTCCGGACGATTTGTTGCTGGTGATACAAAGAAAGGTTTCCTTTTCTCTCTCTCTCTAATCTCTGCAAAATCGTTGCGTATTGGCTGGAGCCTGGATCGGTGTACATCGGCATAAGTAGGATCGATCTCGCGTTCGTGCATCTCTAGCTGTGCTGACTCCGCGGATCCCTAGTCTCGAATCCAGAATTTGTAGATTACTTCCGTCATCTTAGGTGCGTTTTTCCGGGTGATCGTCCGTCCGTTTGCGATCAGTGGAAACCAAAAAAAGTAGATCTGGGAATTGTGTAGAATTGCTTGTATATTTGATTATTACTTTTTGCACCAGTTTTAGGATTCCAGGGGGTTCGTGTAGCCTTGATTAGCAAGAGCCATGTTCTATGGCACAGCAGTATGGGACCCTTGGCTTATTGTTGGCCAGATCATCTGCCTTCAGTGCTCCTTCTATCTCTCTCTTGGAGTCTTCATGATTCTCTTTCTTGGCCTTCGTGTTCCTCGCCTTAGTCTTGTCTACTTCTTCGATTACGCTACTCTCACTACTTCTACCCTCACCGGCTGGTGTGTCATTGCCTCTTTCCTCTTCACTTCACTTGCTGGGTTAGTTAGTTACAAACCTCTATCTATATTCATTCCCTTCCATTTTTTTCTTGCAATTTCTGAAGATTGATTTGATTGATTGCTATAACACAGGGCTGTGTACATGATATTCGTGGTGGAACGAGCAAGGAAATGCCTAGATTTCTCTGCAACTCTCTATATCATACATCTCTACTTGTGTATCCTCAATGGAGGATGGCCTTCGTCTATGGCATGGTGGGTTGTAAACGGCACGGGGCTTGCTGTTATGGCATTGCTAGCTGAGTACCTTTGCATCAAACGCGAGCAGCGAGAGATTCCTATGGATCGTTTCCACTCAAGTATATGATACTATCATCATTGTCTTTGAAATCTCCAGTATATTTATTTACATATATAGTTTCTTGCTCTGAATATAGAAATCAAGTTCTAATGACTGTCTATGCAGGGGTTTGATGAACAAGTGATGTATGTACAGAGATGAGAATTGGGCAAAGAAGAAAGATCAGCCATGTTGGACCACTACCTCTGCCTGCAGCTTTAGTCGCTTTGAAAATTTTAACACGTTTCTTTGTTGCATTTTCAACTATATGGAAAAAACCCACCATTAGACTCTCGAATGCTTTAACGTTGCTTCCTGCGACAGTTTGTTACCGTCTCATTCATTTTTTTTTAAGACTTGATACTTGTCTCCAATCAAGATACTGTTTGCTTAGACGCTTGTTCTTCATCATACTCTATTATAGTGCTGTTCGTTTGGTTGCCGTAGGTACTTGCGTATGCGTCAATGATTTTCAAAAGTCTTGTTCGTTTGATTGACGCTGAATCCTGCGTTTACCGCTGTATCTGATGCCGAATCCTGCGTTTGACGTCGAAAAAACCAGCGGCCGCGACTTAAATTTCTGCATCAGCGTCTAACGCTAGACGTCAACTTCCTGCGTTTTCGAAACGAACAACAATCTATAGCAGTGTCGGCATCGACTTCTACGTCTACAAAACAAACAATAATCTATGACTGCGTCAGCGTCGGTATCGGCGTCTGCGTCTACAAAACGAACAACAAAAAATGAACATGACGCAGTCGCTGCCGCCGACGCTGACGCAGCCGCAGAAAGCGACGGCAACCAAGCGAACAGAGCTTATGTCAATTGAATCCTCAAACGTCCAATGTACTTGCTTCTTTTATAATCACTTCCTGTTGATTATAAATAAGGTACTTAATGTGTACATAATAGTAGCATTAGATTTGTGTGACAGCTCTGGTTCAGCCAAATGTTAGTAATATCGCATACGGCCGTCGATGTGAAATAACGCGTGACTAGGTAGTGACCCGCACCTTGTGCGGGATGAAATTTTTGTAAATATAACAAATACAAAAAAATCACTGATTTAATATATTATTTTCCATCATTATAGAGCATATTATATAACTGATGATTTATGTTACTAAGAATACTGTATAAAGAATATTGATGTTTTTATTTACATCAAGGATCCACGACACCAACCAAAACTCCACATATATCTGATTGATATTTTAAAACATTATAACATGATGAAATACACTTTAAAAATATGACTACATAAGCATAAAATGCAAAAACTTAACCAATCAATGATCATCTTAAAAGGTCTTTCTCTACCAATATTCTCTATTGTATGTTCAATTTACATATTTTATATTGTTAATATAGGCCATGTTTCTTTGAAGCATGATTTTGAATTATCTTATGATAGGAACTGATAATTAAATTTTTTAGCATAAATTTGTTACCTTATATTAATAATTATACCTAAATTTGTAGGAACAATAAGATTGAAACTGATTATAAGAGTATGTAGGAAAACTGACTTTTGAATAGGTTAATGACATCTTACAAACTTTTGGCAGCAGCTTATTGTTTCTAAAAGAGTACAATCTTCATTTTTATTTTTCCAATAAACTTGAAAGGTTTCAGATAAAAAAAATGAATTAAGAAAAACCATTTGTAATAGAAAAAATTATAAGCATAGGAGATGATAATGCTAAATAAAAGTATTGATTGAAATGCATAGGCAAGATTTATTATACAGTGGAAATTAAGCTTTAAGATTCATAAGAAATATATTAAAATTGTCAAAATCTAATTCTTTAAGTAAAGAAATAGAAAATAAATACATAAGTTATTTAGAATTCTATATTAGGAAACATTAAGAAACAAATGTTACTTTCCTTAATTTTTGATATATGTGGACGTTGAAGAAGATATTGTTTAAATCAATTTATTGCTAATTGATTAAAATATTATAAATCAATTATTTAGTTACCATATATTTTGATTTCCATATCTATTTCAATACCTAGAGTACATAATATATAGTGGTAGGAATAAGATAGTCACCATAACTTAATTAAATTTAATATATAATTATAAATATTATGATTTATGAAAAATATTGAAAAAGTTAAATTTAAATTATAGCAATAAGCAAACGATTATGGTTAACTATTTTAAATAAGAATAATATTGTTCTGTTATTACTATAAGTTTATTAAATTGAATATGTAACTACTGATTAATATAATTAAATATATTTGAAGTTGTTAAATTACCAAAAAGATATTTGATACTGGTTTATTTTAAATTCAGTTATTGCTGCAATTGTATTAAATTAAATATATATAACTATTGATTTATATAATTAAATATATTTAAGGTTGTTTTATTACCAAAAATATATTTGATACTGGTTTGTTTTAAAAAATTCAATAAAGTATAAAAACATGAACTAAATAGAATAAAAACAAAAGCATAGACAATAATAAACCATAAATTTATTTGTTAGTTAGTTTATATTTTTAGTGTAAAATACCTTTTGAAATATAATTGGTCTGATTGTTATCGATTTAAATAATATATAAATAATTTTGTTGATTTAAGTTTCAGTTGAATTATAATAAGGGACATCGTTAACTTTATACTACACACATATGTGGTTGCTTTTTTTGATAAACTAATATATGGTTGTTTGGAACTAAAATTAACGAAACATTTATATATAGACATATTAATTAGGTGATACACGATATTAATAATGTCAATATGTTACACAATAATATAATAATGTTATGGAATGTCCAATGGCATATAATTGTAATTACTCTAGTAAAATATGGGTTTTTAAGTAGAGAGTGTGAGAAGCATTATTATGCTGACACATAAGCAAAATGGCATTCTTGTGAATATATTACACTTTAAAGGTTACTTATTCAAAATGCTTCTTGATTAATAAGTAAGGGATTTGAAAAGCAAAACGACGTCGCATAAGTGAGAGATGTTCAGATCCAAATCGGATCACCTCGCTGCCAACAACAACACGCGCAGTGGCAAGTAGAATCACCCCAACGTCTCTGCCCCTCATCGTCGTTGCACAATACTCTTCTTCTTCCCTGTGATCATCAACCCGATCTCCGGTAGAGACATTCGTTTCGACTTGCAAACATGGTTAGTGATATGATCTCTCTCTCTCGATTCCCCCCCCTAGATCTACTTCCCAATCTATTTCAATTTTTTAGCTTGGAACATCATGATCGTCACTCGACGAAAGAGTGTGCTGCATTGCACTAAAATTTGATAAAATCGAACGCGAGAGGTCTCTCTTTGTTTGAAAATGCTCCTCGCGGATCGAAACAAAAGTTGGATCGATGAGTTTTTGTAGGTTGCTTGTTACTCTGCAGATATGAACTAACTCGTTGCTGTGTGTTTTTGATTTCTCGATAGAGAATCATCATCTTGTATGAGCTCTTTTCTTTTCTTTTCTTTCCGGCACTAACTTACATTTTTATGCTTTTTCTTTGGAATTCTTCACAGCCTCTGAGACTCGAAATCAAGGTAATGCGTCATCGATTTGGACCTCTCTTAGGCTTATCTTTCTTTAAGGTTCCTGATTGATTTTCTTCCGCTTATATGTTTTGATCAGCGCAAGTTTCTTCAAAGATCAGAAAGAGTCAAATCTGTGGATCTCCATCCAACCGAGCCATGGTAATTTGAATGCATTCTCCATTGCTTTGTATCATTCTCATTTTTCTTGGGTTGAGGAAACACTAATCTATTAACTGGTACAGGATTTTGGCAAGTTTGTATTCCGGAACAGTCTGCATCTGGAATTATCAGACACAGGTTAGTATCCCATCTTTTGAATCATCTCTGTCTTACTTGATATCTTATACTCTTCCTTTGCTTATAACTCTTGACACTTATGTATTCCTTCTCCAGACTATGGTCAAATCTTTCGAGGTGACTGAATTGCCTGGTATGATCAACAGCCTTTCATTATTACTATTCCTTCGTCTTATGCTTGAGTCTAAGTCATTGCTGTGCAGTTCGGTCTGCTAAGTTTGTTTCACGCAAGCAGTGGGTTGTAGCTGGGGCTGATGACATGTTTATTCGTGTCTACAACTACAACACAATGGATAAGATCAAAGTATTTGAGGCTCATGCTGATTACATTAGGTGTGTTGCTGTTCATCCCACCCTTCCCTATGTCTTATCATCATCAGACGATATGCTCATCAAGCTCTGGGACTGGGAGAAGGATTGGCTTTGCACCCAGATTTTCGAAGGCCATTCCCATTATGTTATGCAAGTCACTTTCAATCCCAAAGACACCAATACTTTTGCTAGTGCATCCCTTGACCGTTCCATTAAAGTGAGGGATTCGTGTTTTGTTGTTTGCTCATTCCCAGCAGGAGAAGCTAAATACTTATTCTGTTTCTACGTCTTTTCTTATCTAGATATGGAATCTCGGTTCTCCAGATCCAAATTTTACTTTGGATGCACATTTGAAAGGGGTCAATTGTGTTGACTACTTTACTGGTGGGGACAAGCCATACCTAATCACTGGTTCTGATGACCATACTGCTAAGGTCTGTACTCATCTGTCTTGTTTCTTTCCAATTCGTTTGCGATATATGTCTGCTTGTGTATTTCCATTTGTATTGCTTGCATAGGTTCCTCCAGGATTTTCTATTGCTCATAAATCTTTTTTGCAAGCAGGTGTGGGACTACCAAACAAAGAGCTGCGTTCAGACACTTGACGGTCATACACACAATGTTTCTGCAGTATGTTTCCATCCAGAGCTCCCAATAATTATTACGGGATCCGAGGATGGAACTGTTCGCATATGGCATGCCACCACTTACAGGTAGCTTATATGATATATCTATCGGAGCTAATATTGGTTCGATCTTAAAAGTTTCCTACAATTTTTCTAAAGTCCTTCAAGTAGTTTCATCCAACAATTTTACTTAATATTTGACCTTTAGGCTTGAGAATACATTGAACTATGGCCTTGAGAGGGTTTGGGCTATTGGACACATGAAAGGTTCACACCGGTAAGTTTCTGAACTCTTACGATGTCAGTACTTATGCCTTGCCAAGGTTACACTTATCTTCACATATAATTCTTTGATAATACATATCATTTTCCAGGGTTGTAATTGGTTATGACGAAGGGTCCACAATGGTGAAACTTGGCCGTGAAATACCGGTGGCTAGTATGGACAACAGTGGGAAAATTATTTGGGCTAAGCACAATGAGATACATACTGTGAACATCAAGAGCGTTGGCACAGATGAGGTTTGGGAACACTTCTTACACTGTTGTTTTTCTTAGATATAAAAACTGTCTTTGGCAATATTTATTATTTGTTTGTGGACACTTAGGTCACTGATGGGGAGAGACTGCCTTTGGCTGTTAAAGAGCTAGGGACTTGCGATCTTTATCCTCAAGTAAGTGGCATCCTTCTAGTTGTATGCGTTGTCACTTGCTTTAGGTAATGGAGGGAATATGATTTCAATTCTGTGGCTTTTCATTTTCTTACATTTGTTGAAAATTTAGTGATTATGTAGTGCCAATGTTTTTCTTTAATTGCTGCATATAGTTATTTTGTTTTTTGAGCAGTTTGATAGATTACTATTAGTTGAAATACGACCTTTGTCGTTTTCAAATCTTGTGATTACCCATTGTCATTAATGTTTCTGTTTTGCTTTTCAGAGCCTGAAGCACAACCCTAATGGTAGGTTTGTCGTTGTTTGTGGAGATGGCGAGTACATCATTTACACTGCCTTGGCATGGAGAAATAGGTCGTTTGGATCGGCCCTGGAATTTGTTTGGTCATCTGAGGGGGAACATGCTGTCAGGGAAAGCTCGTCAAAGATCAAGATCTTCAGCAAGAACTTCCAGGTTTGTTATTCCTTCTGGCACGTTCTTTTCCGATCAGCTTTAAAACTTTTTTAGTGTGTGTCCGATTATCTAAATTATACTGACAGCTTAGTTTGATAATAATGTGCAGGAAAAGAAGACTGTGAGGCCTACGTTCTCAGCAGAGCGCATTTTTGGTGGGACGTTGTTGGCTATGTGCTCAAGTGATTTTATCTGCTTCTATGATTGGGCGGAATGTAGGCTGATTAGGCGAATAGATGTTACCGTCAAAGTAAGTGCTTATATGCCAGAAATATCTCTATTAGTTTCTGGCAAGAGAGTGGTTTATAGGTTACAGTTTCTGAAATATTTTGTCGGAGAAATAGAAGATAGTATCCTCTCTGGGCTGCAACAGAATCTCTTATTGTTGTATAATGTTTCTTGTTTATTGTATTGTCTCAGAATCTTTATTGGGCTGACAGTGGTGATCTAGTTGCAATTGCCAGTGATTCATCATTCTACATCCTTAAGCTCAATGTGAGGATATTTTTAAAGTTCGGTAGTGTACCAGAACTCTGATAGAGTTTCGATAGTTTGTTCTCCTTGTCCTGTTGCTGTCCTATACATGGTTTTAAGATGTTTTTACTGTTCTGCTGTAGCGCGACATAGTTTCCTCTTATATGGATGCCGGTAAAGAAATTGATGAGGAAGGCTTTGAGGATGCATTTGAGCTTCTCAGTGAAACCAATGAACGTGTTCGGACTGGCTTATGGGTTGGGGATTGTTTTATCTATACCAACTCTTCTTGGAGGCTTAACTACTGTGTTGGTGGTGAGGTAGGGCTTAGTTCTAGGTTTTTGGAAAAACGTGTTGTCATTTTACTGTAAACGATGTTCAATATTCCTCTTAAATTACAGGTAACGACAATGTATCATCTCGACCGTCCTATGTACTTGTTGGGTTATCTCGCTAATCAAAGTCGAGTTTATTTAATTGACAAAGAGTTCAAGTAAGCAGATGTTTAACAGTTAATATTGCTGACCAATGCTGTTTTGTAACTTTCTGACTTCTATGTCAATTTTATTTTATACAGCATTATTGGTTACACTTTACTTCTAAGTTTGATTGAGTACAAGACTCTTGTCATGCGTGGAGATTTGGAACAGGCTAATCAAGTCTTACCTTCAATTCCCAAGGAGCATCAGAATAGGTATGTGAGTGTGTATTCCCTCGTATTATTTCAGTTATGATTGCATTATCATATTAGTGAACAACTGAACATGCATCCAAGGTCACATACGATTCTCAACTTCAAAAATCTGTTCATGTTGTCAGTGTGGCGCACTTTTTGGAATCACGTGGAATGACAGAAGATGCTCTGGAAGTAGCTACTGACCCTGATTACAGATTTGAGTTGGCCATACAGCTCGGTAAATTGGAGGTCGCGAAGGTCAGTTTGTCGCTTTTACCATTGGAGAAGCTCTATGTCCATGACCTACCAATCTGTTGTAATCCGATTCCTATATTTTGACAGGACATCGCTGTAGAAGCGCAAAGTGAGTCTAAATGGAAGCAACTTGGTGAATTAGCGATGTCCACTGGGAAGGTGACTCATTTTTTAAACTGCAACTAGTGTTCTAAGTTTTTCACAAAGATAAGAGCTAATATGCATTTCTTTTCAATTAGCTGGGTATGGCTGAGGAGTGCATGAGGCATGCTGTGGATCTGAGTGGTCTGTTACTGCTTTATTCTTCCTTGGGAGATGCAGAAGGATTGACGAAGCTGGCAGCACTAGCTAAAGAGCAAGGAAAGAATAATGTCGCCTTTGTTTGCTTGTTCATGTTGGGTCAAGTAGAAGACTGCCTGCATCTTTTAGTGGAAAGGTAGGTCGTTACTGTTCTTACATTGGGGACATATTCCTGCAAGTAGTAGCGTCTATGCTGATATTTGTCTGGTTACAGTAATCGGATACCTGAAGCTGCTCTGATAGCACGATCATACCTTCCGAGCAGGGTCTCCGAAATAGTGGCATTGTGGAGAAACGATTTGACCAAGGTTCGTGTTAGACACTTCTTATGGGTCTTCTGATTAAATATCCAAATTATGCATGTTGAAAAATCCACAGCGTTTCTTGATCCACTCTTGATCTGCATGTAGATAAGTCCAAAGGCTGCTGAATCTCTGGCTGATCCTGAAGAGTATCCCAATCTGTTTGAGGACTGGCAAGTTGCCCTATCCCTTGAAGAAAGAGCTGCAGAGACAAGGTATCTTTCAGACGCCGTTGGCGTGATTAGCTTCTTCGTAGAAATAGTGCGTATGAGGACACTTTTAAATTTAATAGTTGGATTCATCCATTTTGGAGTCATGTGTCTGCATCAGAGAGTATGGTTGGTTTTCGTTTGAATCTGTACCCTTGTATAAACATAGCCCTAACGTTGTGTTCATTATCGCCGCCAATTTGAAGTTTTCAGGATCCTCATAGACAAAGTACTTATATCCATTTATGTTGCAGGGGCGTCCGTCCTCCTGCTGGGGATTATGGTAGTCATACACACAGAGACTATACAACTTTGGTGGAAAATTTTAGAATCATGCAAATTGAAGAAGAGGAGAGGCTTGAGCACGGGGACGTTCGTGAAGAGGTATGCATAGTTGACGTTGCGTGCCACTGAGGTCGATGGTTTCTTAAAACAAATGATGTCCAATTGCTAGATTTCTCGAGCATAGTTTGAGAATAGAAACATGAACATATGATTGGAGATTTAAAAAAAAAAAAATTAGACTGTGACGGCTTCATAAGCTTGGGACTGACTGTTTGTGAACAGGTTGGGGGAGAGGGAGAAGAGGAGAATGAGGAAGCTGAGGAAGAGAGTGGTGATGGGGGGAAGGAAGAGAATGCGGAGGAAGAGGGAGTTGTGGTGGACGCTGACTCGACGGATAGCGCTGTGCTAGTTAATGGAAACGAGTCTGAAGAACAGTGGGGTATGTGTATGATTAGTGAAGGAAACCCATCAGCCTAATAACATTTTTTGTGGTGAATTGATTATAAAATATGCTGCCTGCTCTAGGACATTTAGGTCGTTTGCTTCTCATGGATCTACAAACATTACATATCATAGGGCTTCTGTTTCTGCTGTCAACCAACCTGTTTAAAAGACTGATCAAGAAAATCTTTTTGCTGTTGTGGTACAGTTCTAACACCACCACAGGAGTAGGGTTCGTGAATACATATATTCTTGGCAATGAAGAGGGAAATGAGGAAGCAGCAGAGAGGAGAGAAGATAAGGGAGAGTTTCATTGTTTTATAGAAAAAACATTGGTAAATTGGGTTTTAGGGGAAAAAGAAAAACATCACCCTCTTGATAGCGGTAGATATATTTCCATAAACTCGTGTATAATAATATTTTTCCAAACTGAAATTTTCCATGAATATCTTTTTGACTTGTTAGCCAGGTCAAACTGGTGAATGTCAAAATGGTGAATAGAAGCAAAGTCAATTTCGTTAAATCTTACAAAACTCAACAAGATACTAAAATCGTGCAGTTATTTTGAAAAGCATACGTTACACGAAACCATCGACATAGAAAAAAGGAAAGAAGTTATAACCCTCCTTCCTTCCGTCTCACAAACAAGCAATCGCCAGAAGAAACCAATCAAGGGTCTGCGGATCTCTTCTCCGTCGTGAAACTCTTTAACTTCCCCTTGATACCTGGTATCGTCTCTCTTTCTCCACTAAACCGGGGCTTTTGCGGTGTTCTTCTTTCCTTAATTAAATTTTTTTTCTCTCTGATTCTTCTGCAATTAGAGTCGACTGAGGTTTCAGAGCTTTTTTTTCCTCTCTGATTAAATTTCTTCGTCTATGGTTTAGCTTAGAAGGAGGTGGTGGTGGTGGTTCTCTGATTCAAGAGTATTATGGCCCCAGATGGCGTTGAAGAGGCGGAGTATGAGAGCGACCCCGAGGAGCTGAAGCGCTCCTTGGCTGCAAGGAGGAGAGAAGCTAGCGATGATGAGGATGAGAACAACCGGGGAGAAATTCAGAGTACTGACATCTATTCCGATGAACAGAGTGCTGACATCGTGGAGTTTGATAATGATGCAGATGAAGGATTGCACATAGAAGGTGACGATAGCTATGATGAAGAGGATGAAGAGGAGGATGGTGATTATGGAGAAGTTGATGGCGACATGGAATACAAGACAAGTGTTGCTGGAAAGGCTGAGCCTAAGGGAATGGAAGCTGCAACGGAGGACTCTGTTGTGGATGGAGATGAACTAAAGCAGAAGGAACCTTTTGCAGTGCCAACTGCTGGAGCTTTTTATATGCATGATGACAGATTTCAAGAAATGGATGCTGCCCCAAATAGGTATTACTATTTTACTTAGTGTCTCCTCTTGTTTAGTGTCTGTGTAAACAAGTTACTTAGTAATATCCATTCATATTGGTCTTGAATCTTGCTTTTGTAGGCGAATGCGTGGTGGAAGGAGGCTCTGGCCATCCCGAGATGAAAGAAAATGGGGACATGACAAGTATGACGAGATGAATACACAAGAAAACCAATTTGATGTAGTCATCTCTTCCTTTTTCTCTCTCTTCTATTCATTTTTTTGACATTGTGGTGTCAATACATTTGTCACTTCTTCTGTATTTCCTTTTAATTTACAAGCTGATTGATAAACTTTGTGAACATAGAAGAGGACTTCCAGAGGCCGAGCCAGAGGACGTGGTCAGGGTAGGGGCCAGGAGCGTGGATATTCTCGAGGGAGCAATTCTAAAGTGTTTACCAACAATGGACACCAAAATCAGTTTCCTAAGGCTGTCACAAGAGGGAGAGGATCCAGAAGATATGAGGTTGCCTTGAGAAAGGGCACTCAAGCACCTTCTGTGCAAACCAAACAGTGAGTCTTTAAGTTTTATTTTTTTCTCTAGTTAACGACGATTGTTCTATCTCTAATTTTAGCGTCACTGGATCTGCAGGTCCCAGAATTCTTTTGTAAAAGTGTCACACGTTGATCCAGGACGTGCACCAACAGAAACAGACAGCATAGAGACTGAAGCCAGGATAAATGTAGTTGCTTCGAGTTTAAACTCAGCTTCTCCTCCATTTTATCCTTCAGGTTCCTCCAATAACTTGGCACAAAAGGATATACAAGCTGGCATGGGTAGACTGCACGTTAATGGAAGCCCTACGCCGTCTGGAAAGAAGTTTGGGAATACAAAATCTAGCTCTTCGTGGGTACGCACTACTAGTCAAGGTAGAGGTGCACC
This sequence comes from Brassica juncea, assembly GCA_018703725.1. Taxonomy (NCBI): domain Eukaryota; kingdom Viridiplantae; phylum Streptophyta; class Magnoliopsida; order Brassicales; family Brassicaceae; genus Brassica; species Brassica juncea. The sequence goes on from CM031940.1 coordinate 9,611,147, forward strand.
TCCCCCTGGGAAAGTGCTTAATCAAGGTGACAATGTTATTTCGCCTATGCAAATCCGGGGAATTTCAAAAGGGACTGAAGAAAGCTGTCAACCTCCTGGTGAGGCTTGTGATCAACATCCAGCTGTTATCTGTTTGCTGCTTTCTTCTCTACCGAAAATTGGCTCATCAAAAAATCTGTATATTTCTGGTGAAACAGGGTCAGTCACAGAACCAGGTGCTTTGGTTGCCAAGGGAACAGGAACTCTCCAGCCTAGTGGGAGAGGGTCTTTTATGTATGGAGGGACACAATTTATGGGCCCAGGCGGGGGCATGTCGACTGGTCATGGCAATCCCAATTTCCCTGCTTTTCTGCCTGGTAAGTTCTTGAATGTCACCGTTCATCCTTCATTGGAATGGTTAAAAACATCTTCCAGAGTCAGTTCATGCATGCTAATAAAATTGAAAGCTAATGATGCTGAGCCGTCTAGTTTGCCTGCCCATGCCCAGTGCTGCTTGAGACCAGCGCCTGCTGTGTGTAATGGTGCTGATATGCATATTTGATTAGTTTTATTTCTATGCTTATATTTTTTCATGCTCATTTCTGTGCAGTTATGCATTTCGGTGGTCAGCACGGTGGTGTTCCGACCTTCGGAGTGGCTCTTCCGGGATATGTCCAACCAGAACATGGTACTGGAAATCCCGAGATGACATGGTATGCTGTTCTTTCTTTTCGCTGTACCGTATTTGTGGATGTTAGTTTTGAGTTTGCTCAGCTTTACTTGTTTTGAAAAGTTATATATTGTACTCCATATTTTTTAGTTGACTTTCTGCATGCTTTTGTTATTTGTGATGATTCTGTCTTTTGCTAGCCCAAACATACAATAATCAGAATTGTTGCTTACATTTATCTGCTGTTTGTGTGTTTTCTTATTTCCCTAGCTCCTTACCTATTCGTAGTTCCTGATGACTGCTTTTTTGTTTATGTTATTCAGGCTGCCAATTTTGACTTGCCCGGGAGCAATGGGGGCTTCATATCCTCCACCTTATGCTGCAATTGATGGTTCTTACCAAGTACACAAACCAGGGTTACCTTCCTCTGCTGGATCATCCAGGTTTATAAATTAATCGTCTTCATTTTTTCATTTTTTCTAATCAGGCTGCATAGTTCCATATGCGTAAATGTTGACTCTTAGTTTTATCCTTTAGGAAGAGTATTCTTGCAATGTAGTTTTAACGAAACAATCGTACGTGAGTTTTTAGATTTGGGATTCGTCATATTTTTGCGCACTGCAAAATCCGTATCACACGCTAGAATTTCATTTCCTTACTGTTCGGATCTGTAGCGTACTATGTACACCAGAAACATGCAGCTTTCATCTACCAGACTCACTGGGCACTCATGTAACAGTGTCGATCTTCTCTGATTATGAGTGTCGAGTGAAGCATTTAATTTTGACTCACTGGCCCATTAACAAGTTAACACCTCTTTTTTTGGCAGCCAAAAGAACAGTTCGGATAACCCTACTGATGAAGAAGCGCCTGTGGAGAGACCTGGTAAGTGGGTTTGTTGAATCAGATGGTAGGGGAAGCATCTGCCTTCTAGTTTTAGTAGATAATATTGAAAGATTATTTACACTAATATGATTGGTAGCTGGTACAAAGCAATGAATATGTTGGATATAGTTAGTCAAGCATTGTTTATTTTAAGTAATAACGCGTTTGCCTACCAAACAAGATGTTTATGAGAGATTCAAAAGATGTTGTTTCGAACTATGACCAAATGAAAGACAGTAAAAAGTGCAAGGAGAATTGATTTTTTAGGCTCGTTTAGGTTTGAAATGAAGCTTTCTCCTTTTGATGTAGATGCTACAAACAATGGGACATCAAAACGGTCGAACAGCAACCCAAGCAAGCAGCCTCGTAGGTGAGTTTTGAAGCTATATCTTTATAGCTGCTCTTTAAATTGATTATACTTTGACAGGGAACCATCTTGAACTAGGGTGCAGAGAGTATTTTAGGTCTAGGGTGTCAAGTAGAGGAGTAGTTGGATACCAAGTATTGTGAAAAAGAAATGTATTATCGAGATGCTTAACCGTGCATGTATGCTAGATACTCGGAGATGAGCTTTAGCAAGTGAGTGCACATTATAAAGAAGGCAAAGAAAGGTCCCCTCTTGTTATAATAAGCTGAGACAGGAGTTGTGTGTGTGTGTGTGTGTGTGTGGGAGAGAGAGGAAGAGATCCTCCGTTGCTGCAGGTTCTGTTGCTTCTCCTTTGCGGGAGCACTTTGGGCTGCTATTGTTACAGATTTTACTAGGTACGCAAACTTTAAAAGTTCTTCCTAAGCCACACATGACATGGAAAAATGAGATCTTATTGATTCGGTTGGACTTGTGTATTTTATTTTCAGGAGGTCGTTGCGCCTTAAAAAGAGTTTTGTTTTGTGAGCTTTGAGCTTCTTATCTTTCTTTATCTGTAATTTTTATTGTTTAGTTCGTTTTGCTTCTTTGTTAATTAAAGATGATTTGTAATGTTGATGTGTTTTGGTTTTCGTTGTCTGGTACTTGTTTAAGGTCCTATGTACGGAAGTCCCGCTTTACAATTTGCGCATTTTGAGTTTGGGTTCATTTTGGAATTGACTATTATTTGTTAAGCTCCTCTCAGTAAAGAAAAAGATGTAATATATTGTCTGTTTGCATATATTGTTATTAACTTATTATTATATCGCTTTACATTCACCAATTTTCAGTAGGAGATATAGTGTGTTGTTTGTTGTTGTTAGATGATATGTCTCTTGAGAAGACGTAGTGTCTTGTTTGTTGTTAGATGATATGTCTCTTACTTGGTTTTTTTTTTTTTTTTTTTTGAACACAATATGTCTCTTACTTGTTTCTTGGTTGTTTTTGTAATATTGGAGAAATGAAGGTGGAATGTGAAAAAGAACAACGCAGCAAAAAAAAAAAAAAAAAAGGAAATTAAAAATTGTAGTTTGCGTCCCCAAACTTTCGATTTTGATTAGAATGACCCCACGCAGTTACGCACTTTCGAAGAGGACGAGGGGGTTCAACTCTGCGCAGCAAAGAACGATGATGGATGGTAGTAACGTCTACTCTCCGCCCGACCAATCACTCTCCCCCAACTCTAATCTTTGCATCACGGTTACGTCTTCTCCTCTCTCTCTTCTTTCCCTATTTGTGTAAGCTTAGATTTTGATTTGTTCGAACTTAGGGTTAACTTGATCTGAAATGAAGCTGTGTTGAATTTAATTTTGTGATTTTCAGATCGAAGAGGGTTCTCAGAGCAGCGAGCAGCTAGTTGTAGTACAAGACGGAGACGATGATGACCTTCCAATCGTCGGAGACAACAACCCCCCTGACCTCCACGATTGCGATGGACTGCTCGATGAATTCCCAACCCAAAGCAACGAATCCGACAAGTGTCCGACATCGGCTCCTCCACCCGTCACCGGAATGGAATTCGACTCCTACGACGACGCCTACGGTTACTACAACTCCTACGCCAGGGACCTCGGTTTCGCAATCAGGGTCAAATCCTCATGGACCAAGCGTAACAGCAAGGAGAAACGCGGCGCTGTCTTGTGCTGCAACTGCGAAGGTTTCAAGACGGTTAAGGAACCAAACAGCGCTCGGAGAAAAGAGACGAGAACCGGTTGCCAGGCAATGATTCGCCTCCGGCTGATTGAACTCGATAGATGGAAAATCGATGAAGTCAAACTCGACCACAACCACGATTTCGATCCTGAGAGAGCTCATAACTCTAAGTCTCATAAGAAAACGTGTGGTGGTGGTGTTGCTGGTACCAAGAGAAAACATGAACCACCTCTCGATGTCCAAGTTCGTACCATCAAGTTGTATAGGAACAATGCTATTGACACACCACCGAACTCCAATGGGGAGACCAGTCATGATCACTTGCACTCTTCTTCGAGGCGTTTGGATCTCAGAGGAGGAGGAGGCTTTAGAGTCTTGCAAGACTTCTTCTTCCAAGCTCAGCTTACCAACCCAAACTTTTTTTACTCCATGGATCTCGGCGACGACGGGAGCCTCAGGAATGTGTTCTGGATCGAGTCTCGAGCCAGGGCTGCTTACTCTCACTTCGGCGACGTGGTTGTCTTTGACACGACGTGTCTATCGAACGCATACGAGCTCCCTCTCGTGGCGTTTGTTGGAATTAACCACCATGGGGATCCCATCTTGCTCGGCTGCGGTTTGGTTGCTGACCAGAGCTCTGAGACCTACGTCTGGCTCTTCAGAGCGTGGCTTACCTGCATGCTGGGCCGCCCGCCGCGGACCTTCGTCACAGAGCATTGCAAGTCGATGCAGACTGCAGTCTCCGAAGTTTTTCCTAGGGCTCATCACCGTCTTAGCTTGACCCACGTCTTGCAGAGCATCTTTCAGAGCGTTGTCGGGCTGCAAGACTCTGAGTCTTTCCGTATGTCGCTGAACAGAGTGGTGTACGGTTATCTCAAGGTCGAGGAGTTTGAAGTCGCCTGGGAAGAAATGATCAATCGGTTTGGGCTGACGAACCACGAGACCGTCCGTGGCTTGTTTCAGGATCGAGAACAGTGGGCTCCTGTTTACCTCAAGGACACGTTTTTGGCCGGGGCGCTGACTTTTCGACTGGGAAACGCAGCTGCCCCATTCATCTTCAGCAGCTATGTTCACCAGCAGACTTCCCTGAGAGAGTTCCTCGAAGGGTACGAATCTTTTCTGGATAAAAAGTACACAAACGAAGCCTTGTGCGATGCAGAGTCCTCGAAATCAATCCCGGAGCTCAAAACGACGCACCCGTACGAGTCTCAGATGGCAAAGGTGTTCACAAAGGAGATATTCACAAGGTTCCAAGAGGAGGTGTCGGCGACGTCTTCGTGTTCTGGAGTAACGCAAGTCCAGTCAAACGGCTTGGTCTCCTCCTACGTGGTGAAAGAGCGGGAGGGAGAGAAAGTGAGAGACTTTGAGGTCGTCTACGAGACAAATGGTGCAGCAGCATCAGCAGCGCAAGTACGTTGTTTCTGTGTGTGTGGTGGTTTTAGCTTCAACGGGTACCAATGCAGACACGTGCTCCTCCTGCTCAGCCACAAGGGCTTGGAGGAAATCCCGTCTCAGTACATACTGCAACGTTGGCGGAAGGACGTGAAGCGTCTATATGTTGCAGATTTTGGGTCAGGCTGTGTGGACGTAATGAATCCTGTTCAATGGTACGAGCATTTGCACAGAAGAGCGATGCAGGTTGTTGAACAAGGGATGCGATCGAAAGAGCACTGCAGAGTTGCCTGGGAAGCGTTTAAAGAGAGTGTGAATAGAGTGACAGAGAAGTCTTCGTAGGTACTCTTTTTTTTATTTGTTACCTGCTACTGTTGTATATGTTTTGTCTTTATACGACCTGATTGAATTCAAATAATTATTAGGGTCAGAGCTCATTCCTGTAAAAGATTCTTGTAGGATCACTAAGATTATCTTTCTTGTTCCGTCATTTTTCAATCCGCGCTTCCAGATGGGCTTAAGATCAGACCGATGGTATTTAGTACCACAACATGGGAGCGGATGAAGAGAAAGCTAATCTCATCTCTTTCATTTAACAAGAAAGATACACAGTCATTTAAGATAAATACAAATCGAACAAGTCATCTGTGTTAAATACGATTTCAGCTCAAACATAATTCGATGAGGGTCTTAAAAAGTAAAAGAAAAAAAAGGAATATGGGGTCCATAAACATGTTTCATAAGAATGGGTTCACGACTGGCACGGAATGATATTCATATACTGAATGATTGGATTTACAAGGAATGGTGAAGACAAGGTTTATGAGACCGACGCAAGTTTTTCAGAACCAATGTTTAACTATACCAGCCGTATACCCACCCAACACACAAATTCTTGATATTCCCTCAGGATCACACAACCAACACCAAAGTATAAATATAAAAAATAAAATAAAAGACAAAGGAAAGGAAACATATGTTTTTTCTGACTACACAACAGCAAATACAATGCAAAAGCATTTCTCTTCTGTTTTCTACTTTGATCATCTCATCTCTCCTCTACTTGTTGCGCATCTTCTCCCCCCAACTGTCTCTACTTGTTTCTCTTTGACACCTTTAGAAGACATCCGGATTGAACCTTTGCGGCATCATAGAGTTGCCGTGTTCCATTTGCTCCAGTTGCAATTTCAATGCATAGTTATTCACCTGCATTTTGTAAATTTCTATTATCATTCACTATTTGGAGACCATCAAAACTAGGGAACATTCACCATGTCACAGATTTGATGAGATTCAGTATCACACTCGTATATTTCTCACTTGTTTAAAAAAAAAAAAAATCTTGAATTCACGATTATCATCTGATTTCAGTGCGTAGTTATTCACCTGCATATGTAACTTTCTATTATCATTTCACTATTTGAAGCTACCATCAAAAGTAGGGAACATTCACCATGTCAGATTTGTCATGTGACTGACCTCATGTGAATGTTCCAACATATATGCAACCATCAAAATCAAACCTATGTTTCTCACTTAGTCGAAAAAAATCTTAAATTCAACGATTATCATCTGACCTCATGTGAATGCTCAACAAAATATATAAGGCTACGCAACCATTATACAAACCTATGTCATGTGAATGTTCCAACATAAATGCAACCATCAAAATCAGAAGTAAAGTATCTGAAAGGCTTACCTCAAGATTTCTGACCTTCTCCTGGTACTGGGGAACCAGTTGCTTCAAAAATTCCAGCTGCTGATTAGCATCTTCTAACGCCTTCTGCCGCTCATGCTGGATAGCAACAGCACGTTTCAGCACTGTGTTGTCCTTGATCAACGCCTCAACTTGCTGCTGCACTGCCACACTCTCCTGCAATTTTTAAGAGGATATTAATTTCACTTTTAAAAAAAAAAAAGATAACACAAATAAAATAAAATCCTAATACTGATTTGATAACGTTATGTCCCCTATATAAGATAGAGGACAGGTTTCCTTAGTACAACATACTGAATCGTGTTCAGAGCCAACAGCTTGTAGTCAATCAAGATACATAAGAAATAACTAATGGTTCAGCAACACTGAATGAACCCGAAACTCTCCTCCATGCGTAGAATTAACTACCCATGATCCCTAATAAAACAATGTCCCTAGCACGTCTGATACAAACCAATGTATGCACAATATAAATGAAGGCTATACCTCTTGGAATTTTTTGCCAGCTTCTTGGTGAGCACGTGCGCTTAACGTCTTCTCTAAAGCCTCCAGGACTCTTTCAGTACGGACTTTTGCATCATCTGTGCCAGTAGACTGAGTCACTTCCCTGACTAACAATGAAACCCAGTCATCAGCACTGGCTGGTAAAGCAGCAAAAGCGGCACCAGCAGCATCAGCCTTCTCCTTATTACCGGCAGCTCTTTCCTCCTCAGCAGATACCAAAGCGTATAAGCTTTTCATAGCAGCATTCAAGTCACTCCCATGTTCTTCTAACGCCTCCACAAGAACCTGATTAAAAAAAAAAAAAAAAAAAACTTCCGAATCTAATTAACTTTCCCCCAAGACAAGAAAACCTACCGATTAAGCCAATGAATCATGCTACTAAACTCAAATCTAGCATACTTAATTAGCGTCTAACAAAGAGTATTCAATCGGATTGGTAAAAAAAAAGATAAAAGCTAGATTCGATAAGTCGTGACAAAAGGAACAAAGGCATACGGTGAGTTCAAGATGAGGAAAGGCAGTGCGAAGCTGATCGAGCGATGAGGAAGGAGAGGAGGACCAGCTTGGAGGATTGGAAGGGGAATAACATCGGAACCTCTTCGAAGACGGGGGAGGAGAAGGAGTATCATCGAAGTACGATCTCTTACTTCCGCAATATACGGCAGACATGGCTGGGAAAAATTGACGGATGATTCGATCCGAGTGAACCCTAAATCTCAATAACTTAGGGATTCGAATAAGAAGAAGATGATTATAGGCAACGTCAGATCGAGATTCGGGAGCGTCCAAGTTTTCTCTCTATCAGGTTTAGGTTTTTGATGGGTTTTCTTTGACAGCAGGCCAGGCCAACACTAGTTTTATATACACCTTTAAGCGGCAGGGGCTCTTTCGTACTTTCCTTATTCACATTTGTGCGTTGCGCGTGAACCTGCAGCCAACGCTTCTCTTTTTTTTTTCAGATTATATTTTATCCAATAATTCCATTTTTGTCCCTTCGGTCAAGTTTCTCAACAGATTAGAGATCACAAAACCTTATCATCATTTTAATATGAACAAGTAGTGACTTATTGTAAATGAATCTTGGTGTTCCAAAAAAAATTACCAGATCAACCAAAGTCAACAGTGATTAAACAAACAAGCTTTGAACAATGGACAGCGCGCAACGTACATACAAAGTAGCTTGTAACTAGCATGAATCATTCCACAATACACATGGAGACTAATAAAGGTTTAAACAATCTCTAGTTACATATAAACTGATCAACCCGATTCTATTATTGCAATAACCCTTGATAATACATCTAGTTGGAACGCGGAGTAAACAGTCTTAGAAGGTTATTTCATCTAACTGGGTAGGCTCCACCAGCACGTACAATGGCTTTCCCTTTAGCTTACAATGCCCCTGCATCTCACATAAAACAAGTGAAATCTTAAATACCATTGGTTCGATGCTTCAAATACGAAATGTTTTTTGAAGTAATCAAATACCTTGAATTTAGGCAAACCAACAACGCAGGCGCATTCCACAACTTCAGCCCCAGCACGTTCTAAGGTGCATATAATTAAAACTCGTTAGGTAAATACTCGTGTATTTTCACAAAGTCGAATGTAAATTCTTTTTCTTAAGTGGTAGTATTCATTACCCAAGAGGTTAATGGAAGCGGAGAGTGTTCCACCAGTGGCAACTAAATCGTCGATGACAAGAGCTCTTTCGTGGGATTTGACGGCCTCCGTACTCATCTCTAGACGATCGTTTCCATACTCTAGCTCGTACTCTTCGCTTATCACTCTCCCTTTTTTTAACACCACCACCACCACAAGCAATTGTATCAAATATTAAAGTATCTAACCACATGTATTTTTATCCCAACAACACGTTTTAGTCATCTGAGATTTTACTAGTAAATCGTACCGGGTAATTTTCCTGGTTTACGTAGAGGGATGAACTTGGCACCTATGGCTAATGCGATGGGAGGTCCAAATATGAATCCTCTCGCCTCTACGCCTGCACAAGTCCCATATCATTTTTATTAGTCTTGGTTTATATTTATACTTGAATTAATAATAAGCATATCTTAGTCTTTATTATTGAATTCGTTAAAGGTTCACAATAAGACAACACAATTTTGAGGCGGACACACGAGTGAGTGACAACGGGTTTTTTTTTTCGAACGACGATTATATAAAGTTTTTAAAGGTATAATAATTAGTGACCAACCAACCACACTAGCTAAGCTAGTATGTGAGTGTAAAATCATTAATCCACTAAAAAGTTGTCTATTGTTTATTCAATCTTGTCATATTATTGGAAGATATGATCGCTTTGGATTCAATTAATTATGCCGTAATAAATAGACAATGAAACATAAAAATGAGCAATTAGTAGACAAATGAAACATAAAAGAGAGGGAAAGGTGAAAAGAACCGGCAACGAGAGAGATGTTCATGTGCTTGTAACGATCTACAAAGATATCAACGACATGTTTGAAGGCAACTGGATCCAGCAGCAGCGTCGTTATGTCTTGAAACATGATTCCTGCAACACAAACACGTTTGTTAATATTTTGTAAACGAACAAAAAAATACGAGTTGATGAAATTAGAACTTGAACAGAAATAAACAAAAAAAAAAATAAGAAGAAGAAAGTTGGACCAGTCTTGGGGAAGTGAGGGATGACTCGAATGGCGTCGGAGATGGCCTGTAGTCTTGGGTCTCCCAGCAGCCCGTTCTCCACCGCAAACATCTCTCTCTCTCTCTCTTTCACTGACTCGTGCGTGTCGAATAAGATGAAGAGAGAAAGGTGTTGAGTGTCTTTATAGCATTTATTTATTTATCACCCACTCATCGTACGTTTCCATCCCAAGTTACTATTTCTATTTTTTGTATCTTCTAAAAGATAATAGAAATAAATTAAATCTCTCTTAAAAGATGATCATATCTAAGAGTGGGCACGGATCAAATATTACCGTATTTTTTAGTATTTGTGATTTGCTTCGTATTTCACGGATATCTAATTTTCTGATTTGATTTACTTCAGTAAAATAAGGATATTTGGTTTTCCGGATATCCGAAAAATTTATGAATAATTGCAAATATTCACCAATATTTACAGATATCTTTTCTACTTTGTTTAATACAAGTAAATCTAAAAAATATTATACAAATTTGTTTTAAAAAATATTTTTTACACAATATAAAAGATAAAGTAAAAATTAATGAAACCTTTTATTTATAAATTCTTAAAAATTAATAAAATTTTCTTATATATTAAATGTTTTTAGAAGAATCATAGTTTTTTATAAAGATCTTATAATTCTTTTCTTAATATAATATTTTTATAAGTAATTTATAAATAAAATTATATGAGATCACACATTTAAAACTCTATTTAACTATAAATATATTATTTATATAAAAATCGGAGCGGAATAGATATCCGCCCCTAATTTAGTATTTGTGATTTGTTTCGTTTTAACGGATATTGATTTTTAATATTTGCATTGCTTCGAACACTTACGGATAACCGGATTTTTTCGAATCGAATCGAAACGAATAACGAGTCGAATCAAATTTAACGGATAAAATACCCAGCCCTAATCATATTCAATATGTAACTCAAGGTGACGGTGTTTCTAGTTGTGCTTTCATGATTTCATTATGTTAATTATTATGGATGTCTTATATGAAGACAAATTGGGGTTTTGTTCTTCACAAGCACACGGATTAGTAATTTAGTATTAGCTTTGGTTAATGACCAAAATTAAAAAGCTGGTGGGGAAAAGATGGCATGAATCAAGCATTTTCAATTTAATATATTAATTTATTTTAAAATAAGATTTTTTAAAAACAAAGTTCAAATTTACTCTAACTCTACTGTATAGAGTAAAATAGAGTGATGAATAACAAATGAAATGATAATTATTATTATTTCACCAGACCATTGTCTTGTTGAATAAATTTTTCAACAGTTGAATGTTTTTCAGTGAAAGGTGTTGAAAAAACAGAAATACTTAGGTGGATCAATTATTTGTTGTTGAAAGTTTTTAACATGTTGAAAAAAAGGAACCTACAAAAGTGATTTGTCACTTGATTATTAGTGATTCAATATACTGAAATTTCTTATAAACCTTAACTATTTCATATCAATTATTTTATAACAAATTAATTTTTAATTTAGTTATTTTATAACAAAATTCATCATTTTGTATCCCATAAATAGAGTTTTGTTTCATTTGATTTGGACATATAATTTTATTATATTTTAATTAATTTTTTTTAAAAAATGTTTATAATTTTTGTATTCCATAAAAATAAATTATACTTAATTTAGAAGAATAAATCCTAACTATCAACTATTTTAGTATAATTTTAAAAATTTCATAATTATTTTTTTCATTAAAATATAACTATTTGGTAAAATGAATATTACTATATATTGTGTTAATTTTTTTAAAAAAATTATAGAGTATAACTATTGAATGTGTATTGGATATTATGTGGAAGAGAAAGAATATGATTTATAGTATTAGAAAGTGATAAGTAAGGTGTTGAATAAAAATATCATTATACATGGTCTTAGGGTTTGACTGGTTTCCCCGCTACCACCCGCAAACGTAGCTTTTGCGGTTGGTAGCGGTTGGTAGCGGTTGACAGCGTTTCAAAACAATCATACAGATCGCTACAAATCGCTTCAAACCGCTCCGAACCTCTTAAAATCAAAAGCTGGTTCCAGCTAGCGGTTGCGGGCGGTTGTGGCTGGATACAAAAATATAAAATTATTTTTTCTAAATATTTTAAAATTAAAAATTAAAAATCAAAAATGGAAATATTATAAATAAAAATATATACACAATTTATATATTAATTTAAATTCACAAACAGTGTCATAATTTGTTTTATAAAACCTTTAAACTATCTATTCATGATTAGAATTTTTTAAAACTTAATATATATACATTTATAAAGATATACATATATATAAAACGAAACAGAATATTCTTTAAAAGTTTTAATATAAATCTTCAAAAATATATATTAAAATTATAATTTTCAACTAATTAAAAAATTAAATAAATAAACATAATATTTTTATTAATCATATTATATTAATAATTATTATATTTTATCAAAATAGTATTTTTTATATTTTTATAATGTTATAATATGTTTATATTGGTAATTTATTATTAAACCGCTGCAATATCTCATTATCAACCAGTCATAAACATCCCGCAAACGCAACAATTTTCAAACATTATGCAAGTCATACAAAATGCAACATAACGCTTGAAACCGCAACCATCCGCATCCGCAAACTCCCGCAGCCGCAACCGCAACCGCAATCACTGCGTTTGAACCAGTCGGACCCTTATTGTTATAAACTTATTTTCTGTTTTATTTTTAAATAAAAAATAGGTGAGTTATATAAAAGAAAACAGATTACTCCAAAATAGAGTAGGATTAAAGATTTACTCAATGTCTTTCCCTGCGAAATCAAATTATAAAAACGTCAGGGTTTTTTTTAAATGATTCAGTTGTAAAATTTGATAGATAAAATAAAAGTTTATTTTTAACAAAGGATTAACATTATTATTATTATTATTATTTTGTCAACAGAGGATTAACATTATATACTACCGCAATCCGCAAACAAAGAAAAGGGGGGAAAATGAGCCAAAAAAAAAAAAAAAAGAAATGGGGGAAAGAGGACCCACTCGATTGTAGGAGATCAAAACGTACGAGTGGCTATATGGACTGTTGAACCGCACGCCTACGACTGCTCACTCCCTGTTTGCATATCATCCTTTTCTTCTATTCCCACTTCTCTTTTCTTTTTTTCCTTTTGCTAATCATTACATTACTATAGTGTATGAGGAATAATACCAAATTTTATTCCAATCATGTTCTCATATATTTGACTCGATCTAAATCAAATTGATTCAGTTAATTGTATAATATCTACATCATCATAAGAAGTTGATTGGTTGGATTTAGATTTCGGGTACATATTCCGTTTGTCGTCATTTTAAGCTCAGCAGTCAGCACTACTACATAAACATACTTCTCAGTTTTTTTTTTTGACCTATACTTCTCAGTTCTTACCATATCAAAGAGATAAGAGAAGATTACATAACCAATAACAACAAACACTGGTTTGTTCCCACCACTCCCTAATTAATTCTAAATAATCCTATCGTAAAGAGGACCTATAGGTAATTATTATCATTGTATTTTTTGACAAATGATAACCAAAACAGGAAAATATTAATTTGTTAGCCTTTAAGGAAATTTAATATAATAATAAAGCCTATGAAAGACACACATATGAGAGTATGGTCCATAATAGGATTACTTTTACAAAATTTCCCTGTTGTATATTTAACATGGTATCAAAGAAATATACCTAAGAACAGATGAAGAAGAACCAAAATCAAAATCAGTCAGATGAGATTATTATGTCTCCAGTGGTCAGTTCTGAACCAAATATGCTTTCACGATTTCATCTACTATTGACACTCTTGTCTTATCTTTATAAAATGACACGGCACTCACTCACTATGGTCCTTCAAATCCTACTTCAATAAAAATTGGTACAACAGGTAAATATGTATGTGGCCAAGTCAGATCCACTCGTAGAGGTTAGATCCTTGTAGGAGTAGTGAGAGATCTAATTGGTTAGGGGATTTTTTTTTTTTTTTGAGGATCTTTGAAATATTTAGAGTAGTTGAAATGTAAATCATTTTTACTTCGTTGCAAAACAGCTAAAGATAAAGTAAAAATATCCAAAAGCAGTTGTAACAGATGGTGAAGTCTGAAAACGAAAGACAGAGAAGTGAGTACCTCACAAATATCTTTCGTGCGGTTAATTTCAAAAGAGACAGAGAAGGACACCAAATCTTTGGAGGACAATCACTACCAAGATCTCCTCTGCCTATTTCATCCACATCTTCTTCTTCTTCTTTTCTGATTCGAGGGGAGAAACAAAACAAAAAAATGACATAAAGAGTTGAAAGAGAGGGACTTGACCATGTGACTATGTGCTCTCCTCTAACAGTGACATCAACTCTAATCACCATAGGAACCAAAGAAAGATCCCACTTCTTTACGTTTTTACTGTTTTGATAGATAGTGCACGTTACTGTAATGCACAGCACTCTTCACCTTTTGATGCTACAGAACATACATGACAAAGAGACTATAACACGTCCAATATTAGGACCCACGTACAGATATCTATCAGTCATGCCAATTTCTTATACACGAGAAACATGGCCTGTGAAAAACCTGAGTGGCTATGCCTTGGAGATTTACTTTACTGAGTGTAACCAATAGGAAAAAAAAACATTCCAACAAATAATTAAAAAATGTAACCGGTGGGCATGAAATACAGCGTCAAACTTGGATCCCCAAAGGAGTACTATCACGAGGAACATCGACCCACTCATTTACTGGAGGAGGCTGACATTGCTAAGGGACATCGCGAGGACACCTTTGCTTGACTTTATGTTTTACAAAGTTTTGTAACTTCCTCAGTCTTATTTTGCTATAGACTTGTACTGTCGTATGTACTATGCAAATGAGTGACTGAGTTTTACTGCATCGTGCGTTTATTGTGTCTGGTAAGATTGTAATGTCCCTACATATATGAGTCATCTTTTGCCGGTAGACTAATCTTTTATGTGTATGCAATTTTCATGGAATGTAAAGAAACTTATTTTTATGTCTTTCAAAAACTAAAATGCTATTCGAAATCTTTCTTGTAACAAATGGGGGGGAGGGGGGGGGGGGGGGGGGGGGGGGGAACTTGTTTATTAGATTAAACTTGTTACTTGGAATAGGATTATATTTACAGCAGGTTTATTTTAAATACCTTCACTAACAAGAAAGTAGTATGTAGCCGAAATTGAACACAACAAGAAATGCATATAAACCAAAGAAGCCCAATGACTTGGAACCGCTTGACACGTACGCAGCTCCGTCCGCCATGACATTGCCACCACCTGCTCCAGATAGATGCTGAACCGTACCGGAAGGACCAGGTCTCTTCGTTTCTCCCTCACACAGCCTGACACTTGAACCGGATGTTGAACCGAAGACATCATCATCCAAGTTACTCTCACTGTTAACGCACAAACCGGCATTATTATACAGCCTCAGCTTTCTCCTCATCCTCCACACCGTGTCTCTCTCGAACGGTACTGGCCCCGTCAGACGGTTATCGTTTAGCCTCAGCTCGCTTAGATCCTTCACGCCCCGAAACTCCATGGGAATCGACCCGGTCAAGTTGTTGCCCTCCAGATGAAGGACCCGGAGGCTGGCTAACCGAGTCAAGGATCCCGGTATTGAGCCATGGAGATTCATATTCGAGAGGACCAGAATCATCAAGTTCTTGAGCCCTTTGAACGTGTTTTCTTGAATAGCTGCTGAGAATTTAGTATTCCCTTTGAGAACCAAAGCTTGAAGTGAGTTTAGCCCTTGGAGAGACGACGGGAACGGACCTGTTAACCGGTTATAGCTCAAATCCAAAAGCACTAGTTGGTTAAGCCGGTTAATGGAGTCGGGGATTGGACCAGTGACTCGGTTATGGCTGAGATCAATTTTGATCAACGAACCACATGTCGAGAACGTAGATGGGACCGGTCCGGTTAACAAATTATGGTTCAAATCCAGAACGTTTAGATCAGGAAGAAGCAGACCGGGAATCGAACCAGTCAAACGGTTCACGCTTAGATCAAGCGATCTTAAACCGGATAACCGGTTAAACGACAAGGGAATCGAACCGTTGAGGTTGTTTTTATGCAGATCAAGTACTTTCAGACTAGTGAGATTGCCCAATTCGTCCGGGATGGGACCGAGAAGGCCGTTCTCCCTCAAAACGAGGGTCTGCAAACTCGAGCCCAAGCGGCCCAGAAACGAAGGTATTCTCTGTGGGGCCCGGCCCAAACAGCGATAGAAGAACAAAGCTCTGAGGTGTTTAAGCCTGGTGAGGGACTCAGAGACGTAAGAGCGTTCCGGGTCACAAGTCGGAAACGCCGTGTCCTCCGAGAGGGCTCCGAACGAGAGAGAGACTACGTGGTAGACGTTATCCTGATCAGGCATACACTCGATCCCGTGCCATCTGCCTCGACACACGTCTGGAATTGCGGCGGCCCAGTCGTTGCCAGTGGCACGCATTATGTCGTAGACGGCATCTTGCTCGTCGGGCTCTGTGTGTGCGCCGTCGTTGGTCATCGTGAATCCTGTTTGTGGGCCGTCGATCAGTGCAGACGGAGCCACCGTGTCGGAGGGGATCACGGTGAAAGAACTGGTCAGTGGAGATATCATGGAGAACACAAGGAGCATTTGGCAGTAGAGGACGTACTGTGCCATTTTTTGTTGTTGTTGTTGTTTGGTTCTTGATTCAAACTCTGTGTGCGTGTTGTATATATCTATATTTATTTTTGTTTTATTTTTGAAGTTTTGTGGGTCCGAAAAAACGTTCACTAAATGTCATTATGGCTTTCACGGGATAACTCGAGGAATGAAATTTATGATTCTTGATTCCTGCATTTAATGGTTTCACGAGATATTTGCCTCTGGATTGGGTTCGGGATTTAACCCGTTTCGTAGACGGGTGGCTTTTACCCGAACTCTTCTTAGCTCATTTCATTACTTTACTATTGGGCCGCGACGTTATTCTTTCTCACGAATCAAAATTTTCTTGTCACAAACAATTATGGGTAACTTAAAAGAAAACGTTTATTGGGTTAAGATCATCATTCAATCTTTTTTGGATGTTTAAATGTCAAGACTTACACAATTTCTAAGTTTTACATGTGGTAAGATACAATTTATTGCAAACCTAAAGAATAATAGAAGAACCCATAGGAACAAGGAAAGAAGGTACAAACAATGCTAAATTTTAAGTGACATTAAGAGCAACTCCATCCATGGTGTGGCATGAGGGTGCTCTAGTATAACCAAAATCCAATTTGAGGAGTCACATTGCACTTAAGGCCGGCCGAAGGAGAGAAAGTAGATGGTTCAATGGCTGATCGGATGGTAACTGGAAGAGCTTGCCGATGGCTGTAGTAAAAGCAAGATGTCACTGTCTAGGAGGTGGATTTTTCCAGATCCAAGACGCTATATTCTCCCATACATCCTTTTAGTATATTCAAAGCCTGAAGAATAAATGGTCATGTGTCACCATCCGCGCTAAATGTAACTCTTAATTTCCTCACCTCTCCATGTAACTCCACAGTCCACATTCCACCAGAACCTTTTTTTGGAAGAGCCACATTCAAACTTTCATTTTCGTTTTGTGTACTATATCGAGTGTTGACATTTATTTAACCCGTAAAGAAAATGATGTTTGTTCGGAATCAAAGAAAGGAATGCCTGAATCTTGTAGCTTGGCATACACGCTATCGGTTGAGGAGATTTTCCATCATTTCGATTTTTTGTAGGGTAAAAAAGATCAAAACAAGCATGCTAAGACCATCCACATCAATGAACCCCATGCTGAGTTCATAAAAACAAATTTTTTTATTTTTTATTTTATTTTTTTTTTCTGTTTTTTTTTTTTTTTTTTTTTTTTTTTTTAAAAATGAACCAATCGTGGGCCGCCACGTGGCATGGGCCCACGAAATAGTGCAGATACCGGTTCACCGCAGTGATACTGAGCAAGCCAGGTTCATAACTTTTGTTATATTATATTAATTTTTTTTTTCGAAAACCGTGTGAACCTCACCGTAAATCCTCTAATGCAAGTGCTCTAAGAGCACAATTATTGGGGTATACTAAAGGGTTTCTCTCCCTGGTAGGCCCCACATTTTTCTTAAAATCAGCCACCAAAGGCGTGAAAGAAGGATCCCTTGCCATGGGTTTTTTGCACTATTCGCGGGCCCCACCGACACGTGGCGGCCCGCGATTGGTGCGATTTAATTTTTTTATTTTTATTTTTTTAAATCAGAAAAGTTAAAAAAAAAAAAAAATTAAGAAACCCTAATGGGTTTCAGGGTTAATTGTGCTCTAAGAATTATGAAATATTGAAAGGGTAGAGTAACTAATCAGTAGCACGGGCGGCGCAAACAAGTATGACACTCGAATAAGACAATTACTTTGGTATATATTTCTGTAATCAGTTAGAAAATCTATAATCATAGTTTAATCACTAGTTTTAATCGGTAGTATAAACTTAAAAAGCCTCCACTCATTATCGCTCCACTCTTATTACTCACTCTGATAGCATGGAAAAAGTGTATATATTTATATTTGTTTGTTCCGTTTCCAAGCACGCCCTTTGCTTCTTTTCAGTATTTCTACTTGCATTTTCTCGATAATGCGACTCCAGTTACACTGTTGTATAAGATAATAGTATATGTTTTCATCTATTGGTTATACACTAGGTCACAATAATTACTTATGAGCACGCTTTTTGTGTTCTAATATCATTCTTCGTTAGTTATCGCTACTCTTTTATAATTATATACTTTTTGGTTCGACGGAGACGACTCATTAAGAAGGATGATTGGAGCCATATTTATACGTGCTATATATATATATATATTTGATATTCATATGTCATGTGTTATATATGTATATCGATGCAATCATGCAATACCCTAAATTATGAGAAAAATCACCTTACTCTGGTTGACTACACTATA
This sequence comes from Brassica juncea, assembly GCA_018703725.1. Classification (NCBI taxonomy): domain Eukaryota; kingdom Viridiplantae; phylum Streptophyta; class Magnoliopsida; order Brassicales; family Brassicaceae; genus Brassica; species Brassica juncea. The sequence continues at coordinate 9,629,998 of CM031940.1, forward strand.
TATGGAATAACGTAGCATATTTTGGCCAACAAAACATATATGAGAGATTCAATTATTATGTCATTCTTTCATGTCTAAACTATAGAATATTGACCAGACCATCTATACATATGACATTTGTTGATTGCTATTTGTATGTTACAGACATTTTTCTGTCATACCGACATAGTAAAGGGACTTCTAATTGTTGGTGTTTAACTACTGCTACATTTACCTTCTTTGGGGGAAACAATTCACGCATGTTTCTGTGTTGTGTTTGTGTTTCTTGTCCTCTTATGCAGTTTTTAAAAAAATATACAATTTATATTTATTTGATCGAGAAAGAGAGAAGCCTTTTTAGGATTAGAAAAAGGATGGATTGAATTTGAAGCATGGAGAATAGCGAACACTCACTGCAAAGTTAGTGGGAAAGCCGCTCGTCATACGATGGAGCAACAAAGTGTGGGCTTTTCTTTTACATTGTCATCAGAAACTAATGCATGCCCTCATTTTTAAAAATTAGTATAATATTTTTCCAGTGCAAGAGTGGATTATCATGCTATAATCAGATCTTAAAATTCTCATATTACATATCAGTTATATGATTATAACAGGATAACTTATAAATGTTAGATTTGTATTCATCTGGTCCAACATATTTATATGCCCTAAGCAAATTTTTAACAACATGCTCTTATATTTTTTTCCTATGTCATATAATCCTAGTATTTCTAAAAATAAAGTTTAAAATTATTTTTTAAATTATGTTTTAAGGTATGTTTAGTTTGTTAACTATGGTAAATTGTAAACTTCAAAAATTAATTAAATTTTATATTTTCACATTAAATTTGGATTAAAGATTATTTAATTTTTGTGTTTAAGAATTTAACAGTCATAGATAAATAAACATTTTAGACTGATTAATTTATGTAAGAAGATATGGTGAAAAGTAAAAAAAGGCAATATATACAAGTTCTTGATCGAAGGTTTAACAAAGGAAAAAAGGTAGTCGATTTAAGGCAGATATATAACTTGGAGGCTGCGGGAGGTGTAACCTGGTCTGACCGGTTACAGGTGGTTGTCGGGAAGAAGAACGCCGCAATTGGCAGTGTCACGCGGGGTAACTGGCAGGCGGCTGTAACCGGTGACTCAACTACAGGTACAAAATTCTCTGGGACGGTCTCGTTTATTCCCCACACCCTCCTCGAAACTTACCCCTTTCTTCCACTAACTTTTTTTCACACACGCGTGTAATTTATATTTACACTCAATATTAATTTAATATTTTATTTTTTAAATGGAAATGTTGATCACGCTAAAAGTGGGAGAAAGGTAACCTGGCTGACTGACTCTTACAAGTTTGAATAGAAGTGGGCCACCTCACTTCAGCACAGGTATAAATATACACCTCAGGAAACGCAAAGTCTTATCAAAATTTAAGCCCTCTAGGAAGGAGTTGAAGTAAACCCTTCCCGGTATTAAAGAGAATAAATATCTGTACCGGAAAACCGGACAAGACGGGTGTGCCGTTGTGGATGTTGGGGTTCGGTGTGGACCGGCTTCAGGCCGACATCAACCGCCTTCTAACCTCCCTTTTCCACCAGGTTTAACTTACTATAGATATAAAACAATATCTCCATTCACATTTTATGTTCTAACTAAAAGGGGTTACTCAATGTTATATAGGGAGTGCTGGACGAGCAGTTCTTGCAGCTGCAGCAGCTTCAAGATGAAACTTCACCAACCTTTGTGTACGATGTTATTAATATCTATTTTGACGAATCCGAGAAGCTACTCCGCAGCCTTAGATTATTGCTGTTAGTTTCATGATCTGTATATCTTTTTTTTTCCTTTGATGGAAAATATTGCGTGTCCATAACTATTAGGTCCAAGAATATGTAGATGAATAAACAAATGAATGAACACAGGATGGATAGAGAATTCTCGGACTACAAGAAGATAGGATTGCATCTGAATCAGTTGGTAGGAAGCAGTTCCAGCATTGGTGCTCGCAGGGTTCGTAACGTTTGTGTTGCATTTCGCTCTGCTTCCGAGCTTAACAACCGCCCAGGGTACACATTACTCGTATATGGCGTTCATATTACTTACAAAAAGGGATATCTATATATCGACTTCTTTATTCAGAGCAAAAAAAAGTATGGACTTCTTTTAAAAAAATATCATGCATGAAACTTCAGGTGCTTGAGAGGGCTGGAGATAGTAGAGCATGAGTATCATTATCTCAAGAATATGATGCATGAACTCTTCCAGGTACTTGATGACTTACACACACAACAGTCTATGTAACTTGGTCGACCAACCTCTAACCGTATATATAAATATATGTATAAAATAAACTTGAAGCAAACATATACCATCTTGGTGATTATTGATGTTACACTAATTTTGTTGGGTTTAATCTGAATATGGTTGCAGCTGGAGCAGCAGAGGCTATTAGCTGCAGGAGTCAGATATCCAATGTAGATTTTATAGTTACGTTCTATCATAAAATTCTGATGATCAAATTAATGACATAAAATTAGTGTGTGATGTACCGAGTCGTTAGCTAGCCAAGCTTTTCTTTTATTTTCTAATGCTTTTTTAAAAAAAAAAAATTCTAAAGCTTTGTTACTACTCTTTCATAAATTCAAGTTACAATCGCTTTAGTTACATATTATTTGCTACACCCATTTTATAGAACACATAAAAACACTACTTTAGTTTTAAAAAACGTAAAAACTACCATAAAAAGAAACTGGCTGTGGAGGACGATAAAAAGAGAAAATGGACCACGCAAAAAGAAGATACAGTAGCATCAAATAACGCAACATTCATAGAGTTAGAACAGTATTGAAATTTCAGGCTGTCCAATGAAATGATAAGTTTACTTTCTGGATAAAGCGTAAAACAAGAACAACACAGAAATATACTATTATCACTTGAGAATAAAAAAAAAGAAAGAAAGAAAGAATCTGAGATAGTCGTTGACTGTAAAAAAACGTGGACTATAGATGTCTGCCTCGAAATGTAGTGGTGGTGATGATGAACCGAGTAAGAAAAGGACATGTGATTACTTACTCTAGGCAGTTGCCTGATGACTAAACGAGACATGTAAATAAACTGTGGTTGAAAAATGAAAACAAACTGTCGCCTTCCTCTTTTATCCTTTGTCACTTAGATAAACTTGAAAAAACGTAAGTAATAATACAATATTTTATTTGGAAAATAAAGCAAGTTGTAAATAGTTCAAATTCAACTCAGCTTAGTTTTACCTCGAGTCTATCATTCCCAAATAATTCAAAATTCAAAATCATGACAAAAGAAAAAGAAAAGAACGAGACAGAAAGTCTTATGAAGGGAGAACGAGGTCGTTAACGTAAGAAAACTACCTTAGAGCATCCCCATATGTAAACCCGGGCGCTGAATCTTAGATTAGCTTTTTTTTTTAATTTTTATTTATTTTTTTATTTTTCTTTAAAGAATCAATCGCGGATCGGCACACCACATGTCAGTGAGATCTACGAACAGTGTTGAACCCGTCTCTTACCAGCGAACTTATGAGAGACAGTATCATCAAAACACTGGAGCCCACAAATATCATAATAATATTATTTTTTTTTGGATTCCGTGAGGATTTTGGGGATGAACCCTTGATGGACATGCTCTTAGTTGAACAATGTCAGTGACCTACAATGTGATAAAAAGTTATATTGTGACTCTAGAGAACACTCCTATCGGCAGTTGCCCGATGACTAAACGAAACATGTGTGACTTTCATGGCCCAATACAAATGGAAATAACACGAGAATTTTAAGTTAAAAGGCCTATTTAAGAATCACATAGCATTTGGGCCCAATAGTCACTGAAATTAGTTTGTTCATTTCTCAAAAACCCAAAAACCTTAAACCTCCGTTTCTCTCGAAGCAGTTCCGTCGTCAGCCTCCTGCTCATCCCCGGACTCTCAGGGATCCTCAGATCGAAATTTCTATTCTTTTTCCGGTCACCTCTCCTCCGGATTAGGATCATAGCCAGCTGAGTTTAAGTTCGGTTGTATTGGTTTATTATATTAGCTGTCGGCGCCGCGAGATGGATGTTGTTGTTGAATCGCATTAGGGTCAAAGGGTTTTGATCAAATCTTCTCTTCTGCTTCAATCTCAGCATTTGTGAATCTGATTTTATAGATTTTAGATTCTTTGTAGATCTTAAAGACTGGAGATTTGGGTGTATCAGTAACCTACATGCTATCCGTTTCAGTATACGGGCATGTTTAGGCTCGAGGGATCATGCTATCTCTGCCACCCATTCGCAGATTCTTCCGTTCTTGTTCCTCTATAGCCACTTCCGTTTCATCCACCTCCCACGTTCCAGCTGAATCCAATCAAAAGGAGCCTCCTGCCCTTGTCAAGCTCAAATCCGAGCGAGACCCCGAGAAGCTATTCAACCTCTTCAAAGCCAACGCCACAAACCACTTGCTCATCGAGAATCGTTTCGCTTTCCAAGACACCGTCTCAAGATTGGCCGGAGCCCATCGGTTCGATTTCATCGAGGAACTTCTCGAGCATCAGAAGACGCTTCCGCAAGGTCGCCGCGAGGGCTTCGTCGTCAGGATCATAATGCTTTACGGCAAGGCTGGAATGACCAAGCAGGCTCTGGATACATTCTACGACATGGATTCGTACGGCTGCAAGAGGACCGTTAAATCCTTCAACGCCGCGCTTAAAGTCTTGACTCTGAAACCTGATCTTCGCACCCTCCAGGACTTCATTCTTGATGTCCCGTCAAAGTACGGGGTCGTAATGGACGCGGTTTCTTTCAACATTGCTATTAAATCTCTCTGCGAGATGGGGTTTCTCGACAAGGCCTCTCTGGCGATGAAGGAGATGGAGAAGTGTGGTTTAAGACCAGACGTGGTTACGTATACTACGCTTATGTCGGCGTTCTACAAACAGGACAGGTATGTGGTTGGAAATGGACTGTGGAACCGTATGGTGCTCAAGGGGTGTAGGCCTAATCTCACCACCTTTAATGTTAGGATTCAGTTTTTAGTGAATAGGGGACGGGCCTGGGATGCTAATAGTCTGTTGCTTCTGATGCCGAAACTCCAGATGGAGCCGGACGGCGTGACGTATAACATGGTGATCAAAGGCTTTTTCGTAGCCGGGTTCCCTGAAATGGCGGAGAGAGTTTATACAGCGATGCATGGTAGAGGTTATAAACCCAACGTGAAGATCTACCAGACGATGATCCATTATTTGTGTAAGGCCGGGAAGTTTGATCTGGGTTATACGATGTGTAAGGATTGTATGAGAAAGAAGTGGTACCCGAATTTGGACACGGTTGGTATGTTGCTGGATGGGCTTGTGAAAAAGGGCCAGCTTGATCAGGCTAAGTTGATTGTGGGGTTGGTTCGGAAACGAGTCCCTCCTTACAGCTCAAAACAGCTGCTCTCACTGGAGTCGGTTTTGTAATGGTGTTTACATGAAGTTTGTTGCGTTTACACGACTATGGGGGGAACAAAAGGGTTCTCTTTCTTTCTCCAGACTCTCCGAGCTTCTCTTTGTATACTTGTGGTGGAACTGGGAAGTGGTTGTGGTCCTATATTAGGAGGCACGCTAACATATTCTTTAACAGATTTCAACTATTTGTTCTTCCAACGTTAATAAAGCCCAGGATGCTACAGTGAATACTCAGTAAGTCATGAATATCAAAGTCTTGCGTGTAAAAATGTAGTTGTATCCAAGATCTTATGCCCTCGTTTTGATTTCAGCTGCGAGGAGCAATTTGGTATACGCACCAATCTTTCGCACATGTGCTGGAGAAAGACATGGATAGGAAATTTGTTTGGTGATGCACAATTGCACACTGGACTCAAACAACGAATGAGGCCCTGGAAAAAAAGTAGAATCTTTAAAACAAGAGAAGAACTGAGGAGGTAAGAAGAAGCTTTACGTTGTTAATTTAGAAGATGATCCACGATCTATGTGTACTGTTGGATCGACAATATTCTTTTGATTACCAGAGTATAAACGCATACTATTATGTCAAATTTTTTGATCCCATAAATGAGAAAGCAAACAAAATTTAATATGATGTAACCTTAGATTTGTTTTGAAACTCAAAGACTTGTTGTTTTATAGAACATGACTTTGAATCTTAAGGACACTTTTGACTGTTTGGTCTAGAACTTGTGGTAACATTATGATATTATGAGATGTTACTTATAGACTATGGTATAATTAAAAGCGCATAAGCATGCGAATCTAGGTCAAATATAGATATGTTGTGGAATCACACATGGGATCCTTTGCAAGTACATCATGTTGTTATATCAAAGACCTCCTATAGGGAGAGGATGTTATCACACTGAAGACGAAGACGTCGACGGAAGTTTTGAATGAAAGCTTCTGCGCATTTGTCCACGTCATGATAAATCGTTGGTTTGCTGCTCTCTAGCGTATCGCCGTTTGAAGGTGATGTCACCAATCTTCTCTTCTCTGTAATAACCTTGGCTGAGTTGGTACCATTAGGAGGAGGACACTGCACAGCATATGAACTCATCTTCCTCCTCTTTTGTGTGTGTGTGTGTTATAGGGTTAATCTGATAATTGGATAGTGTGGTGATGAGTGTTCTTTTTTTCATTATGACGATGTATTTATAGGATTATTTGTTATCCTATTCCCTAATTATTCTTTTTGGTCCTTACGGAAGGAATAACTTAATGGATCAGTGAAAATCATATAATCACTTATCCACTTCAGTGTATTGCCGTTTGAAGGTACAAATATCTTATAGTATATACCCGTTAGATAAAGGAAATTAACACATCAATTCTAAGATTCTCTTTGAAAAAGGACAGGCATGCAATTAAATCTAATCTAACAACTGGATTAGATTTATTCATATGCTAGAAGAGATAAGCCACCGAAAGGCTTCGTCCCACGACAAAACGTTTCCTATTTTTCAGATATTCCTCCCTATTGTTTGTTTTACTACATAAGTGTCTCATAGTTATAGTTATTAACATGCTACCCTATATACTATTTTGGTTCACTACATTACATATGAAACTGTTTTGCTTATTACATCTCACTTTATTGTTTCAGTTATTTACACATTTCTTCTATAGTTTTTGGTTACTCTACTGATCCCAAAGTTTCTTGTTTTTCATGTAAACCCCAACAACTGTGAGCTATAATTTGCTTACATACTTTCAATAAGATGAGTGCAAATCCTCGATGAGAATGGGATAGAATTGGTGAACTGAATTTGCTAAAACATGGATATATTCAAAACGTTTTGGTGTATGCGTGGTAAATTTTGCAATCTAAAAAACGTGTTTTCAAAGGTATGATACAGATGTAATCCCAGACTGAATCGACTGTTCCAATAAGCTGTTGTCATCTGAGAGACAAGAAGGAGGGTATAATTGACCCGAACTCGAACCATAAGCTTCCCAGCAGAAGGACTCTGTGTAACCATCACCGTTTGATGGTTCAAGATCAATGTCCTGTAGATTTATGTTGCGGCACGGTGAAGTATCGCTGCAAGAGATCTTGATTGCTTGTTTTGTTGCTGAAGTTCCATGCACATGAACAAATGATACTTTCTCGATGGTAACAGCTGATGTCTGCAGTTTCATTTTAAGGTTCAATATCTGAGCTACTGAAGAAACAAATGTTACAAGTTCTTTACCTGATTCGCACACGGCTTCTTTGAATCGCAGTAATACTGGTCGATGATAATGGGGTTTGACACATTGTTCATATTGATGTTCCTAAAGATGATGTTTGAGACCAAGCCACTTCCTCCCTGGTAAAAAGGACAACAAAGGTTTAAGTTGTTGTTTCATTAAAATCCCAGAAGGTGAAATGAAACTTTGACATGATGAGAGATCACCTGCCATGTTTTGATCCGAACACCATTGGCAGTGTCAGAGATGAAGGCCGTATCAACCGTCACGTCTTTCACTTCTTCCCAAGATTTGGATTTTCCTATGCTTCCAATGCTACAGAAAAAACAAAGTCTTAACTTATTAGATGATGCTCTCTGTGTGCAACCACTGATTTGTTATCTGGCTTTTGTTACCTTATGCCATGGCCAGGACCACATATAATGTTGCTGATGGAGATCTGTGACGAGTTTTTTACTATGGAAACACAATCATCTCCTGCTTACACACAAAAAAAAAGATATCAGTAATCAGCATTGAAAAGATACTAGAGAGAGGACACTGACCTGTACTGACTGTGGAGTTGTCTACCGCTATACCACGAGAGGCGCTTATGTGGATTCCATCTGTATTGGGACTACGGCCAGGAGCTATGACCTTAAGAGCAGAGATGGTGACACGGCGACAGCTGGTGAAGGCAATGTGCATTTGCTGACTATCAATCACACTGAGGTTTTCAACTCTCATGTTCTTGCATTTGTGGAATGTTAAGGCCTACAAAAGAACAGAGTTTTCACTCGTACCAACCAAAAGTAACCACACCCACAAACAGAAAAAAAAAGGAAACTAATTGGACGATTGCTTACAGTTGGGGCGCCTCGACAAGGCTACAAAAAAAGAGATGGTTGAAACAACAGTGAGAATCCCTTTAAGGTATCTTTAAGACAAGACAGCAAAAACTAAAAGAAAAAAAAAAAGAAAGAGGCAAACTTGCATTGGAATGATTGTGTTTGCAAGATCTTCTCCACCATTCTTGACCCATTCCATTAACAGTGCCGCCTCCTTCAACCGTCAAGCGGCTCACGCTGTGGAAATATAGCCATTTCCGAGGGTTTAGACCTTCCCAAGCATCAGGGTCATCAGGAGCAATGATTGTACCAGAGATCTATATTTGGGCAAAACAGAGCACACAAGGCAATTAATATAAGAAACAACATGTAGAGACGTATTGCCTTAAAAAAAAAAAAAAGAAGCTTGAAGACCTGGAGAATGAGTCTAGCTTTACAAGGACCAGAAAGATCAATGGGACGAACAAGACAAGTGTAGTTTTCTGGGACCAAGACTCTGGTTTTGCTTTTAGACGAACACGCTGTCTTCCAAGCATCTTCGAACGCCTGTGCAATAATACCAATGTTCTCACAATTTTAAATCATCATCCGACAAAAAAGCTGTCTGAGTTTTTTTTTTTTCATTTTTTTTGCCAAGGAGCTGTCTGAGTTCCTACTTGTCTAAATGTCATCATGTAATTGATTCAAAATTCAGGAAATTTCAGGAAAGAGTATGTTTTTTCATCGATTCATTGCTTACTTCGGTGTCGTCGGTGAAACCATTGCCTTTTGCTCCGAAATGGCCGACGTGGAGGAGCCGTTCGGATCTGGGTCGGGTTCGGGTCGAACGCGTCTGTCTTCGCGGGAGCTGGAGGAGCGATTCGAAAGAATCCGCGTTTGCGGCGGTGATAGAGAGTGAGAATAGGACTAGTAGAAACAAAGGTGGGAGGAGGACAACAATATTGCATAAATAACTCATAGAGATTTCGCGTGATTTTTTTGGTATAATTCGAGTGTGGTTTTGTTTTATAAACTCTTTATTAAATGTTTGAGGTATGCACGTTGTAGTTGAACAGAAACAAAAGTAACACAGGTATATACATTCTATTTATAGTCGAATTACGGATCTATCTAGATACCTTAAAAGTTAATTTTTCGTGATTGTAGTGATGGTGAGATGACTTTTATGTTTAGCCACAAAGAAAAGAAAAGCATGCAAGAAGAAACCTTCAGTTTTTCAAGGTTTTTAGTAATGATGCCCTTTGAATTTCCCCCCATCTATTATTTTCTCTTGATTAATGTTAGGTAATCAATCATATAATTCGAAATCTGACATCTTTTTGTGACCAAGAAGAAGACTTATCTTTATAGTTCGGTATTAATTATGGGCTAAAGCCCAAACGAATAATCTTATATCTCAAATAATGACACAACTAAGTAATGATTTATTTCAAGAAAACAGACTAAATACTCTTATCCATCATATGAAATCTTGCATCTTATTACGTATCACGCAATAAAAGATAAGTTTGTTTGAGTATCATGCATAGCGTGTGCCAACATTATCCTTGTGCTATCATTCATGTTCAACTTACTCCCCTGTAATTTACGTTATTTGCAATGAAATGTCTATGTTGGTTATTATTGGATGCAAGTGGAAGCTTAGTAATATTCTTTCTTAGATCTTCTGAAACACTCTGGTAGAGCTAAGAATATCTCCAACGTAAAAGTAATTATGGAGTAAAAAACTTCAACTTTACTCCATTTCTTGCTCTATAGTGGAATAATGAACAAACAAAATATAGATTACTCCATTTATAGAATAAATTTCAATATAGAATGAGAAATGAAGTAGGGTTGAAACATTCTTTACTTTAAATCACTTTTATTCTATTTTGGAGTAAAAAATAGAGTAGGGTTGGAGATGTCCTAAGTACGAAGCATCTCTTTCTTTGGTGTCGATGAAGATGTGAGGGAACTCCGAATATATTGACTGTCATTAAGCCCTTTGATTCTGTTTCTCTCTTCTAATGGTTTTACTTATACCAGAGGAAACTGGACACCAAATTAATTTTTTGTGAATTTATGTGACTATACTCTTCTTGTTTCTTTTTTGTAAAGACACCGACGAATGGCATCACGTTTATAGGAACGTTACGAATCCAACGCCAAGAGTCAACGCCATTTAAGATAATTTTAACTCTATGGCACACGTATGCTAAAAAGGTGGAACTGCTATTTAAGAGGGTGCGTTATCACGATTGATAACAGAGAGTTTGCGGTAACAAACAAAAAAAACAAAGGATTTGCAATCTAATTATTTACAAAAAATCAATAACAATAAAATGTTGTCGCGTTTTATAATTATCTTGTGTCAATTTTTTTGGGTTTTCATCAAAAATATTCGGATATACTTTACATATTCCCAAATAGCTTTAATTATTTTTTCTTGAAAACGAAACTAACAAAAGTTAAAAAGATTTCATTAACAAAATCCCTTAATCTATACCTGATAATTTCAAAAAGTTCAAAAAATTGAAAAAAATAAAAAAAATTAAATAAAATTTAAACAAAATTCACAAGAAAATAGAAAATTTTAAAATATCTTTTTATTAAAAAAATATATTTAAGAAAATTACAAGATTGTTTTTTTCTAAAAATTGATATATCAACATTGATAATGATAGTTTCAAACATATTACTGTTTACGGCGATGGTTTCTTACATAACCATTAACAACGACGGTTTTGACATATATCCAATGATAGTTTCTGACATCATCGCTGAAAATGACAATAGATATGTCAATAATGACATTTTGACAATTGTCATAGTCAACGATGATATACATAATTCATGTACTACACTAATTTTAAAACAATAAAATGTCAATCTGATGGTTGTCAAAACATTGTTCTTTATGAAATTTATGAATTTTTATTTAATTTCAGTATTTCAATTTAATCTTATTTATTTTTAAATTTTTATTTAAATTTTGATTTTAGTTAATTTCTGATTTTTATTTAATTTTATGAATTATCTAATTTTTTGATTTTAGTTAATTTTCTGAATTTTCATTTTTATTCATTTTCATAAATCATAGCTCACAGTTCCTCTCTACTGGTTCAGCTGCTTTCCGCTACTCCTCTCCTCTCCGCTTTGTCAATCAAACACTAAGAATAAAGGATGTCTAAAGAAGGTGTCATCATGTATGCGCATAATGTTACACTGGACATCACTACAAAGCTATTAAACGTGATAAACGATATGTAACTTTATACTAGTTTATAGAGAGAAAAAAGACTTACAAAAAAAAAACTCTATAGAGAAAAAGGAGAAAGAACGAATCGATAACCAATTTTTTTTTTAAAAAAAAATTCTAAACATTGATATATATATATGTTCAAAAAAATATTGTATATATATTTATAAATATATTTTTTATACTGAAAATAGAAAACACATATTACTAGGTGAAAGTTTAAATAATCAATAAATAGTTACCATCTCCGTCGCTTTTCTGGCGCTAAATCTTGGATCCCGCCCAAATATCGGACCAATAGAAACAATTATATTCTTCGAGAAATTGATCGCCGCCGCAAGTGCTGTTCAGTTGCAGATCCATTCCGCTTTACTGGTATGTAATAATAGATCCATTTTAGGGTTTTTTTTGTCTATCCGTTGAATCGGTGATAACGATTTCAACAACCGACTAGATTCGATATATGTTTGATGAAATTGCTCGAATTGATGATGTGTGGTGTCTCAGAAAGTAAACAAAAAAGAGAAGAGAGAGAGAGAGAGAGAGCCGGGCATGTACGGGAGAAAAGGGTATCAGCTGGTTAAAGATTTTGCGAGCGGGGAGAAGGGACACCTCAAACCTTTCAATGTAAGGAGGGAAATTGAGTAGATGATTGTTTTCATGCTGCTTGTTTAGTCACTAAAACTTTTGTTTTCAATCAAATTCAGATCAAGCTCTTTGACGAGACTATCGAGGAATGCGACCAGAATCACCATCTCATCCAGTCTCTCATAAGGCATCTACCTCTCTTCCTCTCTCTCTCTCTCTATATATACTAATACAACAAAGTCTTCTGATTACAAAGTCTTCTGATTGGTTGAGGTTGTTGATGTTATCAGGAAAATGCAACAAGAAGGGTTGGATGTTCACAACAACAGAAACGCTGATCACTATGGAGCACTCGTTCATCACCTTTCTTTGATCCGCAACAAACGCTGCCTCATAGCCTATGTGTATATCACTTTTTGCTATCAAAGATAACACAATTTCAGAGACTCTTTTAACAGTTTGTAAAGTATAAGTGTTGGTGTGTGCAGGCACAATAGAGCAGACATTGTTCGTGATCTGGCGTGGAGAGTAGGACTAGAAATTCTCGACCTTCCACCTGATATCCAAGAGAAGCTCACCGCACTCGAGAAAGAGTACTTCAAGAACCATTCTGTAGCTATCAAATCATACATGGGGAAAGTAGGAATCGAGTTGAATGTCGTAAGCCCTCTTTCCTACCCACCCTCAAGTAATTTACTTGGTGGGGCTGTACCACTACTAGTCTACTACAACAACACAAGAGTAATCAATTGTTCTTTTTGGGATTTGCTGCTTTCTTTTTGAAGGATATGGTGCCTCCAAAAGATCCTTACATCAAGATCAGAGTTGTGGGAGATATCGACCAAGGAATTCTGATGAGTGACAAGACAACAGATTTCCCCCGTCACTCTATGCATTTCCTCAAACGAACTGATGCTGAACCTTACATTTCTCGGGTCTGTCTCTTTTCTTCTTCTTCTTCTTCTTTTTTGGTCTCCCATTACCTTTGAATTTTTTGATGCTTTTTCATGATATGCAACAACGCTTCTTTCATGATATGCAACAAGTATTAAATGCGCGAAATTCTAAATGGTCCTTGTGGATTGATGTGAATCTTTTGGATAACAGGGGCAAATGGAGGAACTGACAGGTTGATTGATCTAACAAGCTGTGGTGATATCAGAATAACCCGACGCTCTTGCTGGTCTGTGATCAAAAGAGTTTAAGCTTATTTGTATAATTGTAAGATAGGACCAACGAAAGAAAACCCATACCAAAAAATTGTGTACAATGTTATTTTCTCTTCCAACCATACTTCACTGCTTTCAGTTAGAATCTTTATATTGCAATCATCATGAATCAAGACTCGTCCCCCTCCCCTCCCCCTATCTCATCTTCATCATGAATGCATATATCTATTAATAATACAAACATCTGTTAATCGGCATATCTTGGAACAAAAGTTAAATCTTCCAGGACACCAAAAAAAAACTAATAATGTTACAGATGGGTCAGCTAACAAGAGATAGATGCCTTAATATGATACAAATGAAAGAAAACACAATGTCCAAATACCACAATACACAGAGGAAATAAGGCAGTTTGATAGTCTAATGCCTTCCTCCTAGTAGCTAGGATCCTCTTCTGCTTCGGCTGCCAGAACCATGGACCAGACGAGATGATCCTCCACTCGTCTCTGCTCCTTTAAGTTTCTGTGCTTCCAGAGCCTCTGCTTCATTCATCAGCATTGCTAACTGCTCAATATACACAACAGTTTAAAAAAAAAAAACACAATCAATATCCATGAGAGTTGGTTGGTTACTTATAAGGAGAATCATTCATTCATACCCGGATCTTGTTTTCCCTCAGCCTATCTTGAAGTGCGTTAACCGCAGGACTCAAGCTGCAATAAATAAAATGAAGCCTCTACGTATGTAAATCCCAACTAATAACACAAAACCCTGTTTCAAATGTTTTATACACTCTTTTCACTAACCAGTACTCGATCAGCTTGCACATGGACGCCTGATATGTTGATGTGTTGTGAATGAAAGCAAGGGGATGAACTTTCCCATTTCTATAGAAGAATCAAGAAAGGAGCTTTTGCAATAAATCTACATGACTTAAGTTAGGTATAAATAATAAGATGATGAATCTTAAAAAAACCTCATGCTTTGCAGGACTGATTGGTGGTACGCTGCTCGTTCCTCCTCGTAGAGCACTCGTTGTAGATCTTTAAAAGAGGCTAAAGGTGAATTGAGCTGAAGAAGTGATGAAGTCGGCAAAACATGAAGCGGGACTTCTTTTCTAGCATACCCTACACCGCTGCATGTGAAAACAAAAAGAAATCTTTGCGCATAAGATCATTGCGTAGTAGATCAATAGAGTTCGAAAAAGTACCTAGTTTCCAAGTTGGAACGGAGCATGGCCTCTTGCATGCTTTCAGACATGTCCATTGGATCAATTTCCACAGCTGAGCTGCTGGCAGTATTGCCTGAGCTGTAGTTTCCACTCGTCCCGGTAGTGTTGACCTCAGCATTGTTAACAAAGAAAGCCCCAAAGTCCGAAACTCGTCCCCCACCCTATTCAGGCATATAATAAACATCAATAAGTATATATGTTTATTAAGCAATGGTTCAGTCAGAGAGAGAGAGAGAGGTTTAGACCTTAGGTCCGGAAGTTGAAGCTGTATCAGTTGTGTCTTGGTCAGGATTGCGTCTCCCAGCAGAAGAGGAACTCTGGTATACCGAGTCTGAAGAACTCAAAGAGGATTCTAGGTCGATGACAGAGTCTTTATTTGAAAGAATCAGGCTCATTGATTTAGGAGGAGTATTGGGGTTCCCATCAGAAGACTGGAAAGCGATAACTTGGATTCTACCAACCTAATAATAAGCCCAATTCATCAAAGGTATCCCAACAACAAGCTGAGAAAGAAGTATTATCCTGAAAAAAAGATTTCAACTTTCCTAATCTATTAACTAACCTTGTTAGCATCTTCACTAAAACAGGAGAAAATGAGGCCAATAAAACCAGAATCAAGAAGCTGATACATTGCTTGTGTCCGAACATCTGTCACCACGCATGCTAGTTAATCCTCATAAAGTGAGCTAAAAAAAGTTGGTATTTAAGAGGGAACATACCGACATGGGAAGGAAGGACGGTGATATGAGGATGGGAGTGATACCATCCAATCACACGTGTTGTCCTGCCCGTTGCAATGCTCATTCTGTGCCAAGTTTTAGGTCAAGGAACTCTTTCTCTTTCTTTGTATCTAAGCATATACACACGAAATAAAGAATAATGGAAAATATCAAAAAAGGATATCTCAGCCTGAGCAGAAGCAGCAGCCAACTGTTCAGGATTGGTTTCTACTCGATCCTTCTGCCTATCAGACCTTGACTGCGGCGATGCTCCCCATATCATTGCTGTCGCGCTTCCGTTCTTTGAGTACTAAATCAAGACGAAAATTAAGTGATGGATTGAATTAGAACACAGAGATCCTAATCTGAACAACTATCGGATTCAGAAAGACAAAGGCGAAAGAGATTCGGAGATGAATTGAAGAACCTGTACCTGGATGTCGCCGAGGAGGAGCCCCATGATCTCTTCGGTCTCGGTGGACAATGCGTGAGTCAGGCAAGTTAACCACACATCTTCCGACATATTGACGCATGCAAGAGCCATTATTATTACTCCCACCGAAGAATAGATCTCTTTCGATTATTTTCCCCAGTTGCTTTGATCTTCTCGGGCGGAACGAAGAAGGAAGAAGAACTTCTTGGTACGTTTGCAACTAAGGTGTTTCGCAGAGTTCGCGAGTGTATCATACGCGCGGTGGTGTGTACGGTGTTCATCATCTGGACCGTACAAATTTTGTGTGTTTTCCCTTTCCCTTTCTAGGCTGGTCTTTATTGGGTCTAACCCTGCCATACATTATCCTTCTTTCACTTGATAACAATTCATATTAGGCCTCGTAATGGGCTATTATGTTATAAGATATTACTAGATTTTTGATCCGCGCTTTGAAAGCGCGGGATATTTTATATTATGAAAATTTAGTAAAAAACATGTTATAAATTATTCATTTTATTAAAGATATTAGAATATGTAAATCCGTCCTACTTGAACCCGTCTCTGTTTTGATCGACTCCAATTTAAATCATGAACCTGTTGCGAGGAGCAAATTAAATAACCCGGGTTAGAATCAGTCCCTCTACATGACATCTATGATCACACGAAAATGAGATCAATGCTTTGAGATTCATTTAAATATTCAGAGAGATATATGTGAGTTGCAACTTCCCTTAGAAATTAAATTTGGATCTTTCAATAGGTATGAGATACTCACATACTAATTTAAACCAAATTATGAATCTGTTTTGACCCAATTAATTTTAAGATCTAATAATAGGATGTCCATTTAGATTTGCGATAATTATGTTGACCCATTTAGAACTATTTAGACTTATTTAAAGTATTTAGAATAAAGTTCCAAAATCATTTTTAAAATTTTGATAAAATATTTGAAGAGAATTTTAAAAATAAAAATAAAAATGATTTTAAAAAAGTTGAAAACAAAAACCGAGGTAACTCATGCATAAGAATGCTCGTATGTAAGTGTCTAAAGTTGTTATTTTTGTATGACAGTTTTATCGTTAATGAAAGGTAAATTTCTTTTTGCAAACACAATGATATAAAATTGATATGCCGATGTATTGTAAAGGCCAAAAAGTAAAAATGATCATTTTTACTAATATTGATTGGATATATGACACATAACATCAACTACGCTTCTCAAAAAATTCAAGAGAAAAACTGAAAGGAAAGAAAAGATAAGTTCACTTAATGGTTGTTTGATAACATTAAAGTACAATTTTGGTAATTTTAAATGTTTGTTCGAACAACACGGTTGAATAGTTTTTAAAAGTTTGTTTTATAGTTAGTTGCTAAAAACATTGTCGATTTGATTGAGAAAAATATTATAGAGATCTGATAGTAATTTTGGAAGGTAATATACATTTAAAGTAAATGACAATGGCATAAGAAAGTAATCAACTAAATAAATCAAGGGTACCTCCAAAAAAAGTTTTCTGTTTTCATAGTATATATTTTTAGAATATTTAATAATTTAGTAAATATAATTAATATTCTTAGATATATAAACTGTATTTTGGATATTCGGGTTACCTATTCGATTTTCAGTTTGATTCCGATTTTTTCTATTCTAGAAATATAAGAATCAGTATGAAAGTTGTAAACACTTTGTTTTTTTTTTGTTTTTGTTTGGTTTTTGTTTTTTTTGGTTCATTTTTTTTTTGTTCACAATTTAAATGTCGAGGCCTAAATCTGCTTGTAAAATATGTTTTATATTTGATAAATAACTGATTTAATAAACTTATTTTTAAAGATATATAAGAGTATTATCATATAAAATTGTTGCAAATATCCACTTAATAATTGTAGAATATTATAAGATTTTGATGTTCATAACTATGATTTCTTAAAATTAGATTTTATTGATAATAAATAATTCAGTACTATAAATATCAATATACTACAATGTAAATAGATTTTTATATACTAGATATATTTAGTAAATAGTGAGAACTTGGAGGGATATTCTTGAAGTAGTTAAATATTTGTTAAGTTTTTATAATCTATGTTAACAAATATTTGAGTTTTAATATTAAAGGTCTCAATCTAGTTTGTGTAAATTTTACTTTTACCTCACTTTTGATACCATAATTCATATTTACCGTTTTTAGAGCGGCATTTTCACAAATATTTTAGGCGTGAGGTTTCATTAAAGAGGCAAAAAAACTTTTACACTTGCTTTATGGATATATAAATATAAATAATTATTTAAACATATAAAAATGATTTTTGATAGTTTTCGAATAAGAAGTTTTTTAATTTAAAATTTTTTATAAAAAAATTCCAAAAACCTTTTTTGAAGTTTTTTTCTTCTTTTTCTTCCTTTTATTTTTAAAATCAGAAAGTTCTTTTTGAAAATATTCTTAAAACAAAATTTTAAATATTTATTTATTTATTAAAATCATAAACTCCACGCTTTGAAATCTCACCTCTCGAATTTAAACCATACGTCTAAATTAACTAACTCTAAGGTTATAAATTTCTATTGAACTTTATAAAACTAAAGATGAACATGAAAAATGGTACTAAAAATGTTATAGTTTAAGCAATTTCTCATTTAGACTTGCTCTGATTTACTTTTTAAAATATTTGATTTGCTCCCTTTTTAAACATATTCTAAAAAATATAAACATATGTTTAAATTTGGAACGATATCTGTCATGTATAATATTTTCAAAAAAATCAAGATTTGATCTAATTTATTTTCCAACTAAACTGAATATGTTTAAATTAAAAGTTTGAATTTCTTTTTGTTAGTTAGTTTATTGAATTCTGAAAGATGATGTAAAAATAATATCGAATTCTAGTTTAAATAGAATACAGTTCAATACTACACAATCAAAATTAAGAGGATTATAAATTATGATTCACAGTAAATGTTGAATTGTATGTGAGGATCAAAATGATTTTCTGGTCGTTGGTGCCAATTATATTATAAAACATATAGTTATGACTTATGAATAAAATAAATTAAAGTGATAACATGTTTGATGATATATGTACTGATAAAATATGATTTAGTAACTTACAGTTT
This sequence comes from Brassica juncea, assembly GCA_018703725.1. Taxonomy (NCBI): domain Eukaryota; kingdom Viridiplantae; phylum Streptophyta; class Magnoliopsida; order Brassicales; family Brassicaceae; genus Brassica; species Brassica juncea. The sequence continues at coordinate 9,648,991 of CM031940.1, forward strand.
AGTTGTATATTTTTCTCGAAAACTATATGTTCATGGTCGGTTCTTTTTAAAAAATAATTACGTTCACTGTTCATTGAGAACATAACATGTAATGATAGTTTACATTTTGAAATATTGTGATGTACAAATCATGGTTTATTAAGTTTGATAGCTTACGTTGTGGGATCTTTTAGTTTAAGTTATTGAGTGAACTAGAAATCTTTCAAAAAAAAAAAAAGTTATTGAGTGAACTGTTTTAATTGAATTATTGTAATATGTATTTAATGGAATTGTGCATGTATTTAACAAAAAAAAAATTGATAGCTTACGTTGTGGGATCTTTTAGTTTAAGTTATTGAGTGAACTGTTTTAATTGAATTATTGTAATATGTATTTAATGGAATTGTTTTATTGGTTAATTAAAGTTTTTAAGATAATGGCACTGCTGTAAATACTTGCAAAACACAAGGGGAACAAAAAAGTATTATATCTATCTATCTATCTATATATATAAAAGAATGTTCTCCTCGATCCTGGTAAGGACACGTCAGTAAGTCGTTAAACAAGAGGGTGACACGTGTCAAATGATACGGTGCGTTTCTGTTAGGTTTCGTTATGGGCTTTTACACGTTTGTTTTGTTATGGGCTTTGATAACGGTTTTTGAGTTGAGACCAAAACTAAAGCTCCGCCGTAGTCGCCTTCGACTTCTTCAAGAGTGATGACCTAGGGTTCTTCGTTTTGATCAAGCACCAATTAGGTCAATCGACCATGGATGTTCTAGAATATTGTGTGAGACGCATCTTCGTGAGGATTCTTTGGTTTGAGCTCCGTTCGTGTCGTTCCGTCTGCGATCCCTCTCCTCCGAACCGTTACATGAAGCATTGATTCAACGGCATTGACGACCTTCTTAACTCCGTAGACCCATTCCAATCACGATTACACATTCAATGCATCTTACATCTCTTCAAGTCGGTGGATCTACAGCTATAAAAGGGTAAGCTTTCACCCTGTAAAACTCATCCTCTGTACTCCTAAAAAACACTAGAAATTTCCTTTTCAGTAGAATGGCAAACTCACAGAATGCATTTATATACAGAATCCCGTAAGCCTTTCTATGTATAGATTTTGATTTTGAGAGAGTGCATTTGTGTATTGTCGAAATCTGGGAATCACTAATACTAATTGATATAATGCTTTTCTACAGTGAATGAAGATATGAGTAAATCCATTTTCAAGCTCGCTGATTTCTTGATCCTATTCTTTCTGATTGCTCATGTTAAACTATTTCTCAGCCAACTACGTAGTTGTCTTCGTTTCTCTCGGCGGTTACTCCAACATCGACGCTGCAGTTTCCACCAGTTTCATCTTCGGTATCTAGAGCCCCAATGACGAGCGTATCATTGACAAAATCTCCGCTGTAATTAACTACTCTCCCTTTCACCTTCCATATGGCCACTCCTAAAAGATACACAATGTACATAATGTTGTTGATGTTTGGCTGTTTGTTTCTTGCAGCTTGAGCCAGAAGAACAAATTTGTATAGTTAACGTGTGTCATCTTCGTAAGAGGGCAAAGTTGTCTTCGCCTTCACCATGGACCCAATGTACTGCGAGTTCGTCCTCACGCAAGAGAACATTGAGATCCCCAAAGCCGAGAAAATATGCTCTTTCAACGAAGTGAACTACCAGCCGTGGGACGAGGATCTGAAGTAGTACATTGGTGATCTCAAGGATCCAGGTCCAACTGGGAAACCTTACTCGGCAAGGTACATTGAAATTTTGATCGGAGACTTTTTATATGACTTTGTTGTATGGTGGGATTTACGTGTACCCACGTGACGTCAAGAGCAAAAATGAAAAGCTTAGCCTTTTGTATTAGTATGCACTGATGAGTTTCATTGTTGAAAAATCTGGAGGAAAAGGATCATATAGCCACCAGAGAGTACTAGATATCCCACTGGCCAAGGTAACTCAAAAAACATTTCATCTTTATTTTATTATATTAGTTTATATCCAAAGTTTGTGTGTCATCAGACAAAAAAATGTTTAGGATACCTGACAGATATATTAGAAGGTTATACTTTACATTGGAAGCAAAGAAGAAATGAAGAAGCTGGATGATGTATTTGAAAGATTCATGAGTTTTAGTTTTGTTGATTCCAAGATTGCATAGCGGTTTTATTCTGATCACATTATGTAATAATGTTTAATTGTTTATGTAAGTATAATTGAAAATCTTCAAAATTATAGCTGCTGGTTCTTCTGCAGTTGACATAATGGCACACTTTCAGCAAATGAGTTTGATGAATCCGGCTAACATCTTGCTATTGGGGACTGTTGTTCTTTTTGAGAGAACTGATTCCAAAAACGTATGTCCTCGCTGTTTTTCATCATTTGTTTTGTGAAATGAAAATCTCTTAGGTCATGTTAAAATAATACTTTAACATTATACTTTACAAGTAATTCATATAAGTAAAATAAGAATATTAATATATGAAAATGAAAATCTCTTAGGTCATGTGATAATATATAGTAAATTGTCAATATATATATATATATATATATATATATATATATTAATCTATTATATTTGATAATCATATCTTAAAAATTAACTAATGTCATTTGTTTTGCACATCCTAATTATTTATTCAAGCAACATGATACACTTGAATTTTAAATATAATAACATATAGAAAATTTTAAACAAAAATGTATTTTTAATTAGTAAAACCTAGCATTAGGTTTTCATGCCTAATTTAAAAAAAAATTGTTAAAATTATACTTTCCAGAATAAAATATTATAATTTTATGAAAATTATAATTCAAGAAATAAAAAATATAAAAGATGAACGATTAATGCATTCTGTGTTAAATCTAATTGACTACAACTTTTAAAAACTCATTGTATTTCCTATTAGAGTGAAAGTTGGACAAATATCAAAAACAAAATAAGAATCACATTTTGGTGAATGATTTTAATAGTGAAAAGTCTATAATTTATAAAAATAACAAAATAAATAATGAAAACTATTGTAAAAAGTAGTAAATCTAATGTTACTTATAAATTAAAATTAAAATATAAAAAAGTTAAAAATATATTTGTCAAGAGCCCAACAAAAGCCAAAATATAAAATAAATTGGCAAGAAACTAATTAAACAAAAGTGAAACTAGATGATTTATACTAAAACAGACATTTTTGTCAGCTTAAAAAACAAACATATTAAAGATCTACATCGTCAAAGGAAAATATAGCCTCACTCAGATAAGTGTAACAATTGTATAATTAGTTAAAAAAAGTGGTCAATTATCACGAAATTGAAGACAACTCTTCTTATAACAAACAAGTTTAAAAGAAAAATGTAACAAAAATAAAATAAAACCGAATTATTGATCTTTGTCACATAACCGCTGTTGTTTTGCCGCTTACCATAGCTAAACTATTTTTCTTAAACCTTAAATTGTTTGGTCTCTGCAGAGTATATGTAAAAGAGCACACTTTGTACTTTTTGAAATTTGATAAAAAAAAAATCATAACTGTAGTGAGTTTATTTGTACTATAGAACAATGTCAAAGTTTCATTTGCTGATATTTGAGCATAGAGAATTAACCAGGTCGGGAGGTCATTTGGCTTCTTGAGTATCTCTCGAGCATATAAAATTTTAATCACCTTCCAAAAAGACTTAACCTCAATTTCTTTATAATAAACAATTTTAATGTCAAATGGAAATAACAAATAGAAAAGAACAACCACATAAATAATAAATCACATATACTCTAAAACAAAACAAAACAAAACTCATCAATCTGTAAATATTATTAAACAATAGATTTTAGGAATATAAACATATTGCAATGAAACTATACGCTAATATAGTTTTACAAGTCATAAGATAGTTACATTCCGCGCGTGGCGCGGACCGACACTAGTTTTAATAATATAGATGTTTAATTAACTAAATAATTGACAAAAAAAAACAACACGAAATTAGGAGATGGTTGATGGTTTGTTGTGATTTTACAATTAAAAATAAAAATTTAATCCAAAGCATAGCCTAAAAATAAGTTGATGGTATGGAATGATAATTACTTCAAAACTTCAAGGTGACCTCAAAAAATGCACTTTGGTTTTAATAGTATTGATTATTTCTTTCTACTTTAACAGCCCAAATTACTACCGAACTCTCGATTTTGTTTTCATCCTGTGCAACCTGATAACCAAATACTCTACTGATATAATCTCAGATGCTCTTAATGAGGTAAAAAGTATTCTGTTATACTCTTACGAATTCTTGCGTACTCTTATCTACTATGATACTCTTCCTATGTGTGGTTAATGTCGAAAGTGCCCCTGACCGATTTTTCGTCAAAATAATAGTCTCTCTCCTCTCTGTACTCCATTTCTCGAACCCTTCTCTCTCTTTGTCTCGTGGAGTCGTGGTGTGTTTCCTTGCTATCATCGAATTGATCGGTTTCGTCGCTTGGATGCTGAATCATTGAGCTATTGATTCTGTTTTACAGGTTATGTATCTCAAGTTGTCGTTAAGACCGATGTTTAGAATCCACCATACATGATTTATTCACAGGGATTCCGATTTACAAGATTCGTAGTTGTAATGAGATATCTCCCAATTAGATATAAGCTTTCATCGAGGATCAGAAAGTTTGGATGGTCTATTTATTAGGGAATTGGATAATCAACAACTATATAATTGAATGTCGGGAATCAAAGCTGATTACAATTTGGTTTTGAATTGAAGACTCAATTTATAGTTGTAATGGAAAATTTCATATTTGTGTATGAACTAATCGAGGATCGGAAAGTGTGGCTGGTATGTCTGTTATTCAATTGGATAATCAACAACTGTATGATTGAATGTGGGGAATGAAAGAACGAATCAAAGAAAGCTCTGATTACCATTTGGTTTTGAAAGAACATCTAGAACTCCAAAACATGGGAAAACTTGGTTAGATTAGACGGGCTGTTTACTGACAAAACTATGTAGAAATGTATAACTAAGTATAACTTTAATGGTATAACTGTATAACCAGGTATAACTTTAATGGTTTAATTTTTTTATATTGCAGACAATGTGTCCTTCTATGAACATACACTTTGATTATGATGGACTTTATTCTAAGGCTGGAGATGATTATGAATAAATTCCAATTGATTCTCGTTTGTATGCTATATCCATTAAGACATCATCATTGGAGGAGATCACTTACTTGTTGTTAAAGGAGAGGATATGCAGGAAGATGGGAATAGATCCGTTTACGAAGAGGCTGAATTTGGGTTATATTTCATTGGTAGTGGAACCTAAGAGGCAATCATATATTTTGGATGATGAAGATGTGTTTGCTTATCTAACATCAGTGGATAGAGAGCAAAGGAGAAATATTTGCATGTGGAGGACATCCAAGAATTGCAAATAGTTCAAATAACCGAGAAACTATCAAGAGTTGGAGAAAGCTCTTGTAGTAGGAACTATAGTGAGCGTGAGAGTGGATATGGAGAAGAAGAGAATGTGGGCACTGGTTTGGAACACAATGAACATCCCCACAAGAAACAGAAGAGGAGTAGGTTGTAAACTTTTCGCTTTCAGTTTTGATGTGGAGTAGGTTGTAAGCCTTTCACTTTCAGTTTTGTTGTTTTCATCGTATGGGAACGTTGTGAGGTGAAATTTGTATTTGTGAAATTTGCATTTGCGTGTTGTACAACTAAGTGAAACTTTTTTCCTTACTCGTATAACTACGATAGGTAAACTGAGTAATATGATTGTGAATTTTAAACTTATTAATAAGTCATGGAAGTAATAACATGGTTATTTATTATTTATGTTACGTTAAATATGATTTAATCAGAATTATTAAAAATTCTATCTCATTGCTTGTTAGCAATCATTTAGGAAATACACTGTGTTCTCATAGCTTTTTCGTTAATACTTACCTCGTTACATATGAAAACTTGCTATGGCACGAAATCAAGTTTATGTATACATGATCATATAAGAAATGAACCAAAGAAACAGAATATAATTGGTATAACCATAAAATTAGTCATTCAAGTAGAGTAAAACTAAGATAAATGGAAATAATTGAAAAGTACAACTTTGATGTTTTCTGTAAAACTGAAAACTTGGTGAAACTTCTACCACGAAAATCCTTGGATAAATGTTCCCGCCCATCTTTTTGAATTTCTAATTTTCCTTTTCCCAATTTGCTAAAAGCCCAAAATCATTTAATCGAAGTATTAAAGACTTTTTTTTTTTGTTTTTCCCCATTCGCTATCTTCCCCTTTCTCTCTCTTCCCCATTTATCTCTCTTTCCTCGACCTCACTCTCTCCCAACCGAACTCCCAACCCCGAGAGAGAAATAATGTCCGCTTCATCTTCCACGACCGGTGGTTGGAGACGAGTAATAACTCCGGGAATACCTAGTAAGTGTTGGTGAGGGAGAGCATCATCGAGCTCATCTCCAAAACCAATCAAAACCCATATCGCCGGTATTATCGGTGTCCCTATGCGGCTTCACTAAGGGTACATCTGTTTAGCTTTAGTTATCGAAGGCTTACTCATTCTTTTTATTGGTACGTTTAATTTTTTTGAAAACAATTTATGTTGTAGCTTGAGAACAACAATCACGTCTTCAAATGGGTTGATGAAACTTTCACCCATAAGGTACAACAGTTGGACTACCAAGTTCGATTGCTAGAAGAAGAAGTTCAATTTCTCAAAGCAACAATAATGAGTGAAGATAAACTCAGTGAAGGTCCCAAAATAATGCCCAGGAGGTTGTGTTATTCTTACTGTCGTTTTAGTTCTAGGAATTTTGATGTACAAGAAGTAATTCCTAAAGCTATGACAAAGTTAAACTTTATGTTTTTTTAATAAGTTTTTTTGTAAGTTTCTCCTTAGTTATGTAAAGTTGGACAATTATGAAGTTTGATCTATCGAAAAAGTTTCTATAAATTTTACTTTGTCTAATTTTTACAAAGTTGGACAATTGATTAAGTGAAACTAACACAAAGTCTGACATATTTATACGAAAATGAATTTCAATTTTGCGTAGTTTTTACAAATTTGGACAATTGATTAAGTGAAAAACATAAATTTTGACCAGTTTATACAAACACGAACTTCTAGTTTATCTATGTTTTTCGAAGTTAGAAAATTGAAAAAGTTAAAAGCACAAAGTTTCATCAACATTTGACATAGTTTAACAAACATTCGACAATGTTTCACCAAATTTAAGACAAGTACGAAGATGGAGAACATTGAGAACAACAAGATTTACAAAGGCCTTATAGCCCCTTATCTTTGAACATAAGGGTCACTGTTTAGTAGAGATTGCCTAAACTCCTCAACCTCCGGCAAATGCGGATTGAACCTGAAGTCAGATAATCCACCATGGGTCTCAAGCCATACATCAGGAGGATCAAAATAACCTGTATAAACGAGTTTAGTAAACGTTTTACTCAAATATCACATTAAAAAATAAACACATAAACTACACTTACTGTAAAAACTCCAGACCCTCCAAATCTTGAGGACCAGAATCACCTGTTCACGACCTCTCATGTTTTCAAGACCATCCCGGAAGGCATAAGCATGAGCGCCAGTTGCCACACATTTTATCCGACTGTCACTAGGATGAATAAAAAAGGTGTGTCAATTACACTAATGTATAAATTTTGCTTTGATCATATGTTACATTCTACTTACATGTTGTCCCTTATGTAAAACACCATCTTTGGCCTTGCAGGGTCATCGAAATGGGCTTCCGTATTGAAGACCAGTCCCATTTTATCTACCAGATAAGTGTTTTTGCTTCTGTTACTTACATCTAAATATCTGAAATATATTTTAATTTTAGCATTCATACCTATGGGATAGTTTCGGTCCATGTGGTTCATGTGAGAGATTTCATGGATGTTCTTGAAATCCATGAAAAGCCGATCATTCAGAGGATCGATGATGTGGACTTGTGTATGGCTCATAGCAGTTAGTGTGAACAGAGAGTTTGTTGCCTGGAAACCTGGATAGGCACGGTGAACTTCTACCCAAAATATTTCCACCCAGTTTCCCTCTTGCTTCTCCAGGCCTCTAAACCTATCTTCACATCCTTCATAAATTGTCATCTCCATCTTGGTTCCCTGCATAAATAAAGTTCAAGGTTCAAGATTTTAATTTTTGATTGTTGCATGATTTAACACTTACACCTTCATCTGCTAGGACATAAATCCAGTGTGGTTCACTGGTGGTAACATAAGAATAGAAAGGATGGATCATGTGTATTTTGACTCTGAAACGCCAAGAGGTGATCTTCTTGTTATAACAAACTCCAGAAAGCCTATTTTAGTGCGTCATATTGTTTGTTGAGAGATGATAAATCATTTCTTTGCTTTTTTGGTGGATTTTGCAGAGAAATGTTGATTCAGAAATGTTCTATCCGGACTAAAGGAGACGATTTAACTTACTGTGGTGGAGTTTAATGCAAGGGTGATTAACTAAAGGTGGTGGAGTTTAAATGCATGGGTAATGGTGATTGTAGACGGTGTAGTGTTATGGCGTTTAAATGCAAGTGTAATGATGATTATAAGAGACTTTTTCATGAGAGAAGTCGTGTTGTTTCGAGGAGTCCATCAAATCACCCATAAATTAAAGAGTTACAACTTGAAGTTAGGGTAGTAAATCATTAATTATAGGTTTTTTTTCAAACTTAATAATACCATTTTCATTTATTATATTTACTGATCATTTCTTGCAAAATATGACAATATACTATCTAAATTTCGATATGTTTTACATAGTTTCATATATTTAGAAAATCTAAATTGTTAAGTTTGCCTTAGTTTCCTAAATTTAGACAATCTAAATCATGTAGTTTCACTTACTTATACAAAGTTATATATTTTAATCAATTAAAGTTACACAAAATGTTCCAAATCCAAGAAGTAGTGTATGAGAAGTCGAGGAGTCCATCAAATCATCCTTCAATGGAAGAGTTACAACTTGAAGTTGGGGTAATAAATCATCTCTTAAATTACAGGGTTTTTCTCAAAGTAAAAATATTGCCATTTTCATTTATTATCTCAGATACTGCTAGTTGCTATCATTAAATATCACTATTTTCATATATTTAGATAATCTAAATGGTTAAATTTGTTTTAGTTTCATAAATTTAGACAATCTAAATAATTAAGTTTCACTTACTTATGCAAAGTTATATATCTTAAACAATTAAAGTTCTACAAAGTTCCAAATTAAATACAAGAGATGCGACTGTTCGTGAGAAGTCGTGTGTGAGAAGGCGTGTGTGAGAAGTCGAGGAATCCATCAAATCACCCTTAAATAGAAGAGTTACAAGTTGTTGTTGGGGAGTGGATCATTAAATTTCAAGGGTTTATAACTTCTGTAAATAATTTACGTGATTTCTCTCTCACGGAACTCCTCTCTTACGAAACTCCTGTGTCACAATAATTGTTATCTTTCATCAGAGTTAGACATGGAGAACTTCAACTTGGCTTCTCTCCCACTTTCAATGCTACATAAGATTCTCTCCAAGGTAGCGATGACCAGTATCCGAGACTTTGGTTCTGAAAGAATTTCTTTTCCCGGGTTCAACGAAGTTGGAAGAGATGATTACTTCTACAAATCGGCCAATCTCATTTACCTGAATGACTGGCTAGACGAGGTGAATGTTGTTAGGACGTTCAGGCTCAACTACTACCGTTTAGGTAATCCAGAGGCCATCTACTTAAGAGGTATGTATGAGTTCTTCATCCTCCATTTAGTCGATGAATGAAGGGAAAAAATACATCTAGCTAGTGAGAGAGGATGCCCGTTGGTAAAATTTGTAGATGGTATGATGAACTTAGCCTTTAGCGTGGATGATAGAGGTTTGGTTCAAAACTACCCTGCTTTTACTCGTCAACATGTTGATAAGATGTTTCAAAGCATCAATAGTTGGGAACTCAGAGGCCATTGGGATTGCGATAAACCTGACATGTTTCTATCTGTAATGGAAAGGATAGATCCTAACGTGTCATATGATTGCTGATTCTCTAGATTAATAGAACCAATGTTTGTAGTCTCCCTAAATGGATCAAGATCACTGTGGAAATGCAACCATTGTTTTTGGCAATGTGCAGCTTGGGACTTCTGCGATGACATACACTTGACTGCTCGTGCATGGTTAATTAAAGATTAATTGCGTGTTTATGACATAGAAGTTTTATCTACTTTTACTAAATTTCTGTAAATTACTCTTCACATTATGTTATTCTCTGGTTATATCTATAAACTAATCTTTTTTATTTGAAATTCAATAAATATATCAATAACAGCACCTGTGTCCAAACAATAACATAATAAAAAATTGAAAATCTAAAATTGCGACTTAGTTTAATTTTAAATAACTTTGTAATTGATACAATTTATATTAGATGAAGTTTTATTACACTGTACAGTTACACCAAGGTTTACGATTACACCAAGTCTTACAAAGTTTTCGAAAGTTATGGAGAAAGAGATCCGAATTTTATGGATCGGGTCTGAATGGTCCCCGAAATGGCCCTGGTTGGGTTGTAAATATGCAAGTTTCTGTTGGTTTCGTGGTCTTTTGATAATTTTACTAATTTAAATAAATATTTATTTATTTCCAGTTTCGGACAGAAGTATGCTAGAATTTTTTTTCGGACAGGAGCACTGGAGCAATTGATTCAAAACGAATTCATCAAAATCAAAGTTTTGGCAGTGTAGAAAATCGCTATAGGGTCAAAACTTCCTACATTTGGGAAGCTATACTTCCACTTTTATCCTTAGTTTTTGTTTGAATTTTAGTGATAACATTTTAATAATTTACTGTAAAATCTTATTTAGGTAACTTATCTTTGATATTTTAATTGCTTATATAATTAGATTTCTCAGAAACTATGGCTATGACAATTTTTAAACTGGCCAACTATCCCAAAGATAAAGATTTGTTACCTAGTTTGACTAATGTTCTTACTATGTAAGATATAATATAAATAAACCAACCGAGTTGTTGCTCTACTGGTAATCGAGTGTTTAGTAGGTAATTTATTATTCGAATTCAATATTCATTAGAAAACTATTTAGTTTGGGTTCTCGGAAAAAAAATAAAACCGTTTTTTTTACCAAAAAAAGTTAATATATATAATAATTTTTAACTAGTATCACTATTATCCTTCCACTTTTATCCTCAATGTTTGTTTGAATTTTAGCGATAATATTTTAATGATTTACTGTAAAATCTTATTTAGGTAGCTGAACTTTGATATTCTGATTCCTTATAATTAGATTTCTCAAAAGCTATGACTATGTAAATTTTTAAACTGGTCAACTTTCCAAAAGATGAAGATTTGTTATTGACTTATTGTTACCTAGCTTGACTAATGTCCACAACTTACTATGTAAGTTATACTATAAATAAATCAACGAGTTGTTGATCTAATGGTAAATGAGTGTTTAAAAGGCATTTTGCTATTTGAATTTCATATTCGTTGGAAATGATTATTTACGTTCACAATCTCAATCTAGTATGTCTGATTCAATTGTTTATCGATTGAGATTCTTGTGATTTGCTTAACAGTTTTTTATGTACAATCTTTTATCTGAAACTTGATCAGATCTTATTATTACTTTGTCATGCAGATTGTTGATAGGCTCCATTGGTACGCAGAAGATGGTGATATGGTGAGATTTTCTCACGAACATTATCTGTTAGGATTTAGTTTTATTATGTTGTTTACTTCTCTCAATATTTTTATGAATAATGATCTTGTTAATATAATGTATCCTTTGTATAAACAAACGTTGATTGAAGAAGGTGGAAGAGACGGATGAACCTTGAGGAAGGTTGAAGTGAAACAAGGAGCTTGAGGATGGCGGCGGCTTAAGTTTAGGTTTAGGGTTAATTAGGTCTTGGTTTAGTGTGTTTTAATTAGTTTTTGTTTATTATGTATTGGTTTAGTTTTGTCAAATTAATTTTCTTTGTAAACTGATTTTAATTAATGAATAAAATTTCTTTTTTTAATTATACTGATATTATTTGTAAACTGATTTAATTAATAAACAAATTGATATATGTTAAATAAAATTATTGAGTTTTAATAACATTTGTATCATGTTATTATAAATATTAATAATTGCATACATATCACCCTTATATAGAAGAGTTACAAGTTGTTGTTGGGTGAGTGGATCATTAAATTTCAAGGGTCTATAACTTCTATAAATAATTTACGTGATTTCCCTCTCACGAAACTCCTCTCTTACGAAACTCCTCTCTCTCAATAACCGTTTTCTTTCATTAGAGTTAGACATGGAGAACTTCAACTTAGCTTCTCTCCCACCTTCAATGCTACATAAGATTTCTCCATGGTAGCAACGACCAGTATCCGGGACTTTGGTTCTGCAAGGATTGCTTTTCTCGGGTTCAACAAAGTTGGAAGAGATGATTACTTCTACAAATAGGCCAATCTCATTTACCTGAATTACTGGGTAGACGAGGTGAATGCCGTTAGGACGTTAAGGCTCAACTGCTACCGTTTAGGTAATCCAGAGGCCATCTACTTGAGAGGTATGTATGAGTTCTTCATCCTCCATTTAGTCGATGAAGGAAGGAAAAAAATACATCTTTCTGGTGAGAGAGGATGCCCGTTGGCAAAATTTGTAGATGGTATGATGAACTTAGCCTTTAGCGTGGATGATAGAGGTTTGGTTCACAACTACCCTGCTTTTACTCGTCAACATGTTGATCAGATGTTTCAAATCATCAACAGTTGGTAACTCAGAGGGTGGGATTACGATACACCTAACATGTTTCTATCTATAATGGAAAGGATAGATCCTAACATTTCATATGATTGCTGGTGCTCCAGATTAATAGAACCAGGGTTTGTAGTCTCCCTAAATGGATCAAGATCACCGTGGAAATGCGATCGTTGTTTCTGGCAATGTGCAGCTTGGGACTTCTGCGATGACATACACTTGACTGCTCGTGCATGGTCAATTGAAGATTAGTTGTGTGTTTATGACATATAAGTTTTATCTAGTTTTACTAAATTTCTGTAAATTACTCTCATATTATGTTATTTCTCTGGTTATATCTATAAACTAAATCTTTTTTATTTGAGCTTCAATAAATATATCAATAACAACACTTGTGTCCAAACAATAACATAATAAAAAATTGGAAATCTAAAAGTGCGACTTAGTTCAATTTAGAATATCTTTGTAATTGATACAGTTTATATTAGTTGAAGTTTTATTACGATGTACAGTTACACCAAAGTTTACGATTACACCAAGTCTTACAAAGTTATCGAAAGTTATGGAGAAAGAGATCCGAATTTTATGGATCGGGTCTGGATGGTCCCCGAAATGGTCCTGGTTGGGTTGTAATTATGCAAGTTTCTATTGGTTTTGTGGTCTTTTGATAATTTTTCCAATTTAAATAAAGATTTATTTATTTCCAGTTTCGGGCAGGAGTATGCTAGAATTTTTTTTCGGGCAGGAGCACTGGAGCAATTGATTCAAAACGAACTCATCAAAATCAAAGTTTTGGCTGTGTAGAAAATCACTATAGGGTCAAAACTTCCTACATTTGGGAAGCTATACTTCCACTTTTATCCTTAGTTTTTGTTTGAATTTTAGTGATAACATTTTAATGATTTACTGTAAAATCTTATTTAGGTAACTGATCTTTGACATTTTAATGGGTTTAGTAGTCTTCTTTGCTTATGTCTGTTGATTCATTGCCTTTGAAGGTTTATACAACTAAAACGTTGCTCTCTACGGCAGACTTGAAGACAATCATGCTTATGTATCGGTGTTGAGATAAGTTACCTTGTTCGTTAATCTTATACTGATTGGTTCCAGTCTTAAGCATGGGTGTATGTCCTCAGATCATTGTATTTAGCAACACTTGTTTTGTGTGCTTTTCAGATACTGCGGAAGCTTGAAGAAGGTGGAAGAGACGGATGAACCTTGAGGAAGGTTTAAGTGAAACAAGGAGCTTGAGGATGGCGGCGGCTTAAGTTTAGGTTTAGGGTTAATTAGGTTTTGGTTTAGTGTGTTTTAATTAGTTTTTGTTTATTATGTACCGGTTTAGTTTTGTAAAATTGATTTTCTTTGTAAACCGATTTTAATTAATAAATAAATTGCTATATATTAAATAAAATTATTGAGTTTTAATAACATTTGTATCATGTTATTATAAATATTAATAATTGCATACATATCACCCTTAAATAGAAGAGTTACAAGTTGTTGGGTGAGTGGACCATTAAATTTCAATGGTTTATAACTTCTATAAATCATTTATGTGATTTCCCTCTCACGAAACTCCTCTCTCACAATAACCGTTTTCTTTCATCAGAGTTAGACATGGAGAACTTCAACTTAGCTTCTCTCCCACCTTCAATGCTACATAAGATTCTCTCCAAGGTAGCAACGACCAGTATCCGGGACTTTGGTTCTGCGAGGATTGCTTTTCCCGGGTTCAACAAAGTTGGAAGAGATGATTACTTCTACAAATCGGCCAATCTCATTTACCTGAATGACTGGGTAGACGAGGTGAATGCCGTTAGGACGTTAAGGCTCAACTGCTACCGTTTAGGTAATCCAGAGGCCATCTACTTGAGAGGTATGTATGAGTTCTTCATCCTCCATTTAGTCGATGAAGGAAGAGAAAAAATACATCTTGCTGGTGAAAGAGGATGCCTGTTGGCAAAATTTGTAGATGGTATGATGAACTTAGCCTTTAGCGTGGATGATAGAGGTTTGGTTCACAACTACCCTGCTTTTACTCGTCAACATGTTGATCAGATGTTTCAAATCATTAATAGTTGGGAACTCAGAGGGTGGGATTACGATAAACCTGACATGTTTCTATCTATAAAGGAAAGGATAGATCCTAACGTGTCATATGATTGCTGGTGCTCCAGATTAATAGAATCAGGGTTTGTAGTCTCCCTAAATGGATCAAGATCACCGTGGAAATGTGATCGTTGTTTCTGGCAATGTGCAGCTTGGGACTTCTGCGATGACATACACTTGACTGCTCGTGCATGGCCAATTGAAGATTAGTTGTGTGTTTATGATGTATAAGTTTTATCTACTTTTACTAAATTTCTGTAAATTACTCTTCACATTATGTTATTTCTCTGGTTATATCTATAAACTAAATCTTTTTTATTTGAACTTCAATAAATATATCAATAACAACACCTGTGTCCAAACAATAACATAATAAAATTTTGGAAATCTAAAAATGCGACTTAGTTAGAATAACTTTGTAACTGATAAAGTTTATATTAGTTGAAGTTTTATTATGTTGTACAGTTACACCAAGGTTTACGATTACACCAAGTCTTACAAAGTTTTCGAAAGTTATGGAGAAAGAGATCCGAATTTTATGGATCGGGTCTGGATGGTCCCCGAAATGGCCATGGTTGGATTGTAATTATGCAAGTTTTTGTTGGTTTCGTGGTCTTTTGATAATTTTTCTACTTTAAATAAATATTTATTTATTTTCAGTTTCGGGTAGGAATATGCTAGAATTTTTTTTCGGACAGGAGCACTGGAGCAATTGATTCAAAACGAACTCATCAAAATCAAAGTTTTGGCAGTGTAGAAAATCGTTATAGGGTCAAAACTTCCTACATTTGGGAAGCTATACTTCCACTTTTATCCTTAGTTTTTGTTTGAATTTTAGTGATAACATTTTAATGATTTACTGTAAAATCTAATTTAGGTAACTTATCTTTGATATTTTAATTCCTTATATAATTAGATTTCTCACAAGCTATGACTATGAAAAATTTTAAACTGGTCAACTATCTAAAAGATAAAGATTTGTTACCTAGTTTGACTAATGTTATTACTATGTAAGTTATAATATAAATAAACCAACCGAGTTGTTGCTCTAATGGTAACCGAGTGTTTAGTAGACAATTTATTATTCGAATTCAATATTTGTTGGAAGACTATTTAGTTTGGGTTCTCGGTAAAAAAATTAAACCGTCTTTTCTTACCAAAAAAGTTAATATATATATAATAATTTTTAACTAGTATCACTATTATCCTTCCACTTTTATCCTTGGCCTTTGTTTGAATTTTAGCGATAATATTTTAATGATTTACTGTAAAATCTTATTTAGGTAGCTGATCTTTGATATTCTGATTCTTTATAATTAGATTTCTCAAAAGTTATGACTATGTAAATTTTTAAACTGGTCAACTTTCCAAAAGATTAAGATTTGTTATTGACTTATTGTTACCTAGTTTGACTAATGTCCACATCTTACTATGTAAGTTATAATATAAATAAATCAAAGAGTTGTTGATCTAGTGGTAAATGAGTGTTTAAAAGGCATTTTGCTATTCGAATTCCATATTCATTGGAAATGATTATTTACAATGTTGGATTCTCAATAAAAAAATTAAACCGTTTTTTCTACCATAAAAGTTGAAATATATGATAGTTTCTAACTAGTATCACTATTGTATTATCCCAATTAAAAGTAGGTAGAATGTGTCTATAAAAGTATTTAATATGTTTAGTTAGTCCGGGTGTTGTATTCTCTGAATTTAATTAACTAAAATATGTATGTAAGTGATATTCCCTCCATTCCTAAAAGATCTATGTATTAGAAAAAAATTATTTCAAAAAGATACATTTTCATATTTTCAATGTATAAATTAAATGTAAATTGTAAACTTTAAAAAACATAATTGTATTTATTAAAATTCTATTGGTGAAAACTTATGGGAAATAATTGATTACGGAAAATAATGTATTGGTAACTAAAATTTGATATATTTTCTTAATAAGTGTGAAAACCTTAAAATATGGATCTTTTAGGAACGGAGGGACTAATATTTTACTTTTTAATTTAATAGTGTTAGTGTCATATTACTCAAATAATAATGAAGTAAAATGCATTTGATCTGAAAAAATTATCTTATCTTATTTAGGATATGAGCAATGAGCAACGATGATTTTTCAAAGAATTCCTTTACTGTAGATCAAAAGGAAAATTATTGTTCACTTATCTTATCTGGAGTATGAGCACTGATAATTTTTCAGTGGATTTTCTAACCGTCGATTAAAAGAAAAATAGATAAAATGAAAAAAGATTCTCAAATGAAAACTATGGAATGTTTATGAGAAGTTGCATGCTATGTGTTCTTATATAAATTATCCATACTTCTTTTAAATATTAAAATTTAGTTAAATAATTAGATTCTGTTAAAAACATATTTCTCTTGAAATTAGATACTTACATAATAAACTCTATCAATGATGATGTTGTAGTGTAGAGCATACTGTATAGTTATTGTTTACCGTTTGTTTATTTTATTAAAAACTACTTTAACTAGTGTTTGTGATATATTATCTGAGTGAAATGCAAGTAAAATATGATTATAAATAATAATATATGTTTCTTAATTTTGAATAATGTTGAGTGATATTTCATTTAAAATAAGATATATGTATTGGTGATATATTATTTGAATGATATGTAAGTAAAACATGAGTATAAGTAATAATATTTTGTTTCTTAGCTTTAAATAGTGTTGAATAGTATTATATAATTAAAAATAAGATATATATATATATGCATAATTAGTGAATTATTTTTTTGATGATTTTGTTTATAACTGATGCCATATTTAAAGAATAAAAACTAACTGTGAATACATGTGCATATATTTTAAACTGAAACTACGACTTTTATCATTTGATTTGATCAATTTATTCAAAATATTTAAAAATTGGAATTTGGATATAATTACTTTATATCATTTGTTTGTTTATAAGCAGTTATTTTGACTACATGTCAATGTATAATTTGAATAATTTTTTGACTACTGTCAATGCAATCATTTAAATGAAAATAAAAATAAAACATATGTGTAAGTAATAAATTGTCATTTCCTCCCTCCGTTCCTAAAAGATCCATATTTTAGGATTTTCACTTATTAAGAAAATATATCAAATTTTAGTTACCAATATATTAATCAACTATTTCCCACAAGTTTTCACCAATAGAATTTTAAAAAATGCAATTATGTTTTTTGAAGTTTACAATTTACATTTAATTTATACATTAAAAATATGAAAAATGTATCTTTTTGAAACAATTTTTTTCTTCTAAAACATGGATCTTTTAGGAACAGAGGGAGTATTAATTTTAGGTATTATCGGTTCTGTATCAAAACGAATTAAAACCATTTAGAATAATTATAAAACAGTTTTAAATTTAATTTAGAGATATTATGATTGGATTTATTTATTCAAAATAAATTATAAAAGTGAGATTTTCTGTTGGAATTATTTTTTCAGAACAATTATAGCAGTGAGATTTGCATTCTTATTTTTTCTAATCATTTGTTTTTACATAAAATTATATACTATTTTGGATGATTTTATTATTTAAGTGATGAGTAAATTTAATATTATAGGCTAGTAATAATGTTTAGTTTTTAAGATTTAACTAGTGTTGATTTAAAAGAGAAAAATATTTG
This sequence comes from Brassica juncea, assembly GCA_018703725.1. Classification (NCBI taxonomy): domain Eukaryota; kingdom Viridiplantae; phylum Streptophyta; class Magnoliopsida; order Brassicales; family Brassicaceae; genus Brassica; species Brassica juncea. The sequence continues at coordinate 9,667,531 of CM031940.1, forward strand.
AGCAATAAATTTGATTTAAATGAAAGAAAAATATTTGAGTAATAAATTGTTATTTAGTAGTTTTAACTATTAGTGGAGCCATGTTAAAGTAACTAAAGACCAACTAGAATATATATATATATATATATATATATATATGTGAATAGTTTTATAAGATTCGAAGTAAAATACACTAACTAATAATTGGATTTAACTATTGAAATTATTCAAAATAATAAAAACCGAGATTTGTATAGTTCCTGTTTCTTTATCAGTTGTTGTCAATTTGTTTTGTAAGAGTTCTGGAAAAATATACTCATTTTTCCTTAAAATTTTCAACTTGTTTTTTTTTTGTTAAAGTTTTTTTTTCAACTTGTTTACAAACATGAAAAGAGATGATTTCCTAACCTTTTTATCTCATTGTATCCATAATTGTAAAGAAAAGACAACTTTGGTTTCCTTAACAAAGGAAAGGTGAAACGGTTGACAAAGAGAGGGGGGTACGATGGTAAAAGGGGCACAAGGGAGTAGCTTATAAAAACGCCACAAGATGATCACACGCACAGGCACTCGCATGATATCTCCCCATCCTCACCTCTTCAGACGAAACGCTTCTTCTCAGCAAAAAAAAAGACGAAACTCTTTTCTCTGAAAAAAAAAATCAAAACTTTTTATCCGTCATAAGGTAATCTTCCTCTCTCACTCTTGTTTCTGGGTTTTATCCAATTTCTCTCATCATCGATAAAGTTGCGTCCTTTAAAGCTTTTTTCTGGGTTCTGATCAGAATGGCCAAAACGAAATTAGATTACTAATGAACAACAGATGGAATAGTTATTTTGATGAGAACTCTGATTCTTAATCAGACCGTTACCTCGTCAATCTGTTTTATGGATCTTTCTGCACTCGTGAATGATTTATTTTGTACTAGTAGTGTTTCAGTTACATCCCCAGTATCAATCAATGTCGTGTGTAAGATTGATTTTAGCCTTCTTGAGATTAATTCCTTAACAAAAAGTTTTTGAAATTTGATTTTCATGGTTTAGTGTTGACATCATTCTAGCAGGAAAGATGCCAAAGGAGAGACGTGTATTGTCAGTGACAAGCAACAGGACCAGAGTCTCACCATACCCTCTTCGCTCTTCAAGGACCAAGAAAGAGAAAGAACCTGAGT